>OV725081.1:93378272-94578272 GCA_928085145.1 Nezara viridula
TGAGTTTGGAAAATATTTAACAAGCCATAGCACACCGATTGCTAAAGTTTTTTTATCGAACTATTCGGAAAATATGTGACTTGGTATTACAATATTCCTATTCATCTATCCTATATATTATTTCTAAAAGGTGTTTTTTTGTCGGTACGCTATAACTTCGTCAAATCCAATGATTGACCACTCTTTTTGAAGATTTTTTTCCCTTCATATGCGAAAAATAGTCCTATCCCCCCGAAATCACTGGAAAAAAAGTTATGAAGGAACATGTACTTTAATTGCGAATAACTCAAAAAGTATGCATTTTTTTCTCGATTGTACCCATGATAATTAGAAAGATTACTAAATTACTTTAAAAAAAATAATTGGACAATTATTAACAAAGACATAGTCCATTAGTTCTGATATACTTATTAATGTCTTCCTCTTTAAAGATATTGCATTTAGGAGTAGAATTGTCTACTACACTTTTTTTCCTGGCTGATATATTATTTCTTAAAAGCATTTGTTTGTTCTTAAATCATATGTTTTTTGATAATTTAGAAAATCCCATGATCGGGTCATTATTTTGTCTTTACTACTTTTATTATCTTTCTAGTCAGCGTTTAAAAAAATGCCCTGGCAAAACAATTTATACAAATATTTTGGTCTATTATGTCAAATGGAATATTGTAATCGACCGAGGAAAAAACATTAATTCCTTCCTTACATAGGATTAATGTTAACAATATTTCCATATTGTTTTGCTATTTCTTCACTAAACAAAATTATCAGCGAATTATTCGCACAGGCCAACTAGTATTTAAATATTCTAATTTACCTGTATTACGATATTACTATTTACCTATTTTATCACAATCAGTTTAATAACCATTAATAAACTATATTAGTTTATATAGTTAACAATAAATTTTCCAGTATATAGATTACAGGTGGTCAATGTGGAGACTGAATTAGATTGAGCCGTCACATCTCCGATGTGTAACGCTCGGGTTAAGTCGGCTGGAGTCGACTAATTGAAGTTTTTCGCATATAGATTAAAATATCTTAAACTCTAAAAATTGGACCTGCATATTGTTACATCAAATTTAGCATAATAATACAACAAACGTAAAATTTTCTGATACCGCAGTCGGAAACTCTTCATAGTGTTTATTGATTTGAGGTTATAAAGTGTCAAGTTTTATTATGAACTCACGATATTACATTTCTCATATTCCAACATTAGCTTTCAATCTGAATAAAAATTTATCCTTTTTAAATTGAAATCTTCTTCAGGTGAGTTTTACAATTTTTTATGGAGAGGGAATGAGATTAAGCCGTCAGATTTGCGATGTGTAACGATCGAGCAAAGTCGACCGGAGTCGACTAATTGAAGTGTTTTTTCATATGGATTAAAATATCTCAAAAACTAAAAATCGGACCTGCATATTGTTAGAAAGGGAAATGTTCATCATTTCATTCTCTCTGCGATGAGCTCTTGTTCGAAATTGTATCTTAACGCGCCGCCGTGTTAGTGAGAGAAAAAGGGGAAAACATAGTGTCGAAAATCAAATGATAAAGAGTTTTATGGAAGATGTGGATTACAATATCGCAGACACTATATATCGGATCTGTATACTGTAAGTGAGGGAAATTATCTGAATTTTATCCTATTCATAATCAGTTTTTACTTATTATTTATATTTCATATTATTATTATCGCCTTTTTGATGTTTTCACTTCTATTGTGTGGTATAAAGCACCACACCCTAGCTGTTTTTTTTTTTTCTTTACTGTACGTATATATATATATATATATATATATATATACATACGTACAGTAAAGAAAAAAAAAACAGCTAGGGTGTGGTGCTTTATACCACACAATAGAAGTATATATATATATATATATATATATATATATATATATTATATATATATATATATATATATATATATATATATATATATATATATATATATTATATATACATATATAACTATTTAAACATGTTTTAAATAACAAGTAACTAATAAATCTATTAGAGGATTATTTGTTTTTATTTTCTCTTTTTTTCTCTTAGTAGCGAATGTATTGTTTAACCACATCACATTTGTATTTCATGTAGTTTTAAGTTCTTTTTCATTTGTTTTATACTGATACAGTTAGTTTGCTATTTTTTTTGTTTTAGTTTATTTAGTTAATGTAATAAATATTTTGGCTAGAAGCTATCTTTTTTTGTTTTGTATTTTACCTCGATTTCGAAATGTTTCAGCTCACCATAAAACACCCTTTGAAATATCACGAAAACGATGACACATGTTTCAAATCTCACCGATAAATGGGAATGAAATGCTTTTAGAGCTCACTCAAAAAAAAAAAAAAAAAAAAAAATACTTGAACGTTACTACCATTCAGTCTCCTACTAAAAGCCTTTACATATTACTTTTTTTTTTTTTTTTTAATTCAAGCCTTGAGCTCAAATGTAAATTAAAATATGTACATAGAAATCATAATGGAATTTAATAATATAATTAAATCTTATTAATTAAAAATGTGACTATATTCTTACAGCCAATTTAATAACTTGCGGTAAAAACCATTATGTTAAATTTATTGCTAAAATTAAACGATAGTTTTTTTTAAATTTTACTTCTAGTTGGAAAGTTTCCTTAAATTCTTTATTCTTTAGTTAGCTATTTGGTAGTTTTCCTTAGTATAACTTTATAATTACCCTTCACGTTGAGAGCAACTGATAAATTAATTGCTTACTTCTTTTCTTTATCCTGAAGTTCCCTGAACATTGAATAATTTTTAACTCGAGAGAGTTAAGACTTTCAATTTTAATCATCAAGGGTTAGTGAATTTATTTTAAGTAGCGGTTTCTCTTTTACGTTTTACAACATTTTTACTTTCACTTACATATACTGTATTGACTTACCTTAGTAAGCGAAAGTATCGCGATCATGAAAATTATCGAACCTGAACGTTCAACGGAAACGTTTTGCGGTCCCCTGAGTACAAATGACCAATTAGTGTGACTAATTCTGACTTTTGGCGGGTAATGAAAATTTCGTAATTTTATTCTAGTAAACTTTACAATGGAAAATAACAGTTTAATAACTTATACGTGTACAATGCATATGTACAATATCTTCATATCTCTCTAGGCATATATATATTACAAAGACTGGAGTTATGTAGTTTATTAAAACAGATGGAGTGCTCCGTTAAAAATGCACTTCAACAATTTTATAATAGCCCAACATTACTAAAAAATAATTTTTATTCAAAGTAGAGTAGTAAGTGAAATTTGTGTGTTGCGCCCATCAGACTTTTTTGTATAATTTAAATTTAATATCAGGGGTACCCAGAAGGGGGTGGCGAATAGCGCAATCATTTTTTAAAAATAAAATATCTTACTTTTTTTAAGTGAACACATTTTTATGTAGTTTTGTATTATGAGCAGAGTTTTACCGGATTTGGATTTGTTTTTAGTCATATCGTCTATAGAAATGCTAACTATGGTATATGAAAAACTTTCAATCCTGCACTCTAGCGATTGTAATTGTAAAGAAATATTTTTAAAGACCAAATAAAAAATCTTCAAGCATTCATAAAAGCACATATTAGTGTAGGAATAAAAACATGATCGTTGTTTTGGCTGAATTGATAATGATTTTAAAATCGTGATAGTCAGATTCGATAGTTATCATTTGTATCGACGGTATGGTTTATTTATTTTTATTTTCTAAACAATTTTTATTACCTCTACTACATCGTATATATAGACATTTTTACAATTAACATTCCATTCATAATCGATGTATGTTACACAGTTTTGGAGCTAGAATAATCCCTCAAACGTAAGCAGTTCGTAATAGAGTAAACTGGTGATTCAATTCTTAATGGCCAAAACGTGGAATGTGATTATAGAAAAATTTTCTAGCAAAACATTCGATTTTGAACGAAAAGTCCAATTTGGATTTTCTAAACGTATTCGCTTTTCTCTTTCATAGAAAGCAATACGACAAGAATTATTAATAATTAAAAATGCTTCATAGTAGCATTGACAAAGTTTAATTCAAATATAGGTAGAGATTGTCTTCAAAATTTAAAGGGACTTTTGAGTGGCCAAACTAGGCTGTTACGTTTTTCAACAAATATTTTTTTATCATCTTAAAATTGGGCTAAAGATACCCCTCTTTTATAAAAACTTTTTGTTTAATAAGCTTGAATTGCATATCAATATAGTCCAGGTTTGTTGCAGAATAGAGTTGAGATTCACCTATTTTTTTGTGAAAAATTATGTAATTTAACATTCTCTTAATCTTGAGTAGGGAGGGGGGGATGTGGGTCCACCAGGGGGCCCAGTAATGGACGGGTTGGACTCCAAATGCAAATAATAAGCTTCCTTGTTGATTTAAATGTTCCAGTTTTTTCTAGATTGAAGAACAATGCCCTCTATTGACAACTGTATGAACAAGGTTCCCAAAAGAAAATTTAAAAATTTCTGTCATTGTTCTTTCTATAGTGCTCTTGAGATCAATGTGTTTCATACATTTATCAGTGTGTTCATACCTTTCTACTAACTGTTTGACAGGGGTAAGTTGAATCTTATCTTTATCGTTATCTTTATAGTTAAATAAATATTTATTTTATTATTTATTTATATGATATTTACAACTGTATACATAAAATAAATCTGGTAAATTCGCACATGGATATAATGACATGGAACACATGCTGAGAAACTACCCATTGGTAGCACTCTAATAATATGTCTATATTTGAAGATCACGTGGCCATCTTCTTTTCAGACGCCTCGGAGGGTTATCAGGAATCGAATAGGAAGCAAGAATAGAGAAAAGAGGGTTGGGATGGTTATGAAGTTTATTATGGAAGGACAGATATCTGGACTGGGCCAAATCTGATACATAAGGAACATTAAGGTCATTACGGATAATTTTATTTGTAACAAAGTAAGGAGCATTGAGGATTTTACGAAGAATTTTGGATTTTGGATTGTAAGGATTGGATGCGAGAGGAATTTGAAGGTTTGGTGGAGCCCCATAGCTCAACTCCGTAAGTCCAAATAGGCCTTATTATAGTCATGTAAATGAGTCTTTTATAATTGATTGGAAGCGTTTGTCTAGTAAGTGTTGAAGTAGTCGAGCTGTTTCTTGTCGTTTCAGTCTGGTATGAGGATTCCAAGTTAGACGTTTGTCCAGATGGAGTCCTAAGTAACGGATTTGTTAAACAGGAATAAGTGAGGTGTTGTTAAAGAATACTGAAGGACAGGAAGTCATTAGTTTACGACGAAGGGTATACGAAGGGTATTTGATGGGATTTATTGGAATTTATTTTAATTCTCCAGTTCTGACACCATTCTTCAAGGTTTCTGATGTGGGATTGAAGGGTCTTGGGATGCAATAGATGGGTCTTTAATAACTGATAGGATACATGTGTCATCAGCATATGTGGTGATGACGGTGTTGGGATGGGTTGGGATGTCAGCTGTATAAACTGTGTAAAGAATAGGACCTAGGATACTACCTTGAGGAACACCTGCAGACTGGGAAAAGTGGGATTTATAGACATTTTTGTGATTTACTTTAAAGTATCTATCATTAAGGTAGGAACGGATGATGAGGAAGTATGTAGATGGTAGGAATTTTCGGAGTTTGTACAGCAGTCCCGGGTGCCAAACTCTATCAAATGCCTGTTCAACGACGAGAAAGACTCCCGTAGAGTACATACCGCGCTCCAACGCAGAGGACACGACGTCTACCACACGATGGCATTTCTGTATAGTGGAATGGGAGGAGCGGAATCCAAATAAAGATTTTAGAATTTTTCTGAAGAATGTCCATTACTGGTACCGAACCCCTGTCCATTACTAGAACAATTTAATATCTGGATGCACATCACTAGTGCATAAAGGTGTTTTTTTTTTAATGGCTATTATAACTGAATATCGTTTCAATTTTAAAGAGTTTAATAAAAAATAAAAAAAAGAGATCCTACAGATTCTAAATGTCCAACGGAGAAGTTTATAACTATAATAACTACGGTGGCATAAGCTAATAAAGACAAAATATTCCTTAGCTATGTTCATCAATGGTGCACTTACCCTTCCAGTATTTTCAGAATAAAAAACAACTGAGAAATTATTAAAAAGTTTTATTACATTCTTTTTTTTTTGTGACCTCCTGACATTAACATTTAGTATTTTAAATATGAAAATACACTTTTTACTCATTGGAAAAAATAGTTTTTTCAAAAAAACTATTATGCAAGACGATAATGAACCAATTGTTATAACACAGATATCTATTATAAAAATGATCCACATGGTATTAAGTAAGTACCTAAATGTTTTAATCATAATATTCAGGTTCACCTGAAAAACAAAATTCTATCCATTGTAAGATTTTATTTTTATAAAATCCTCCGAGGCGTCAGAAAAGAAGATGACCGCGTTATCTCCTTTTGCAGAAATATTATTAGAGTGCTACCAGTCGGTAGTTTCTCAACAAGCGTTTTCATGTGATTATATTTCTGTGTGCATATTTACTTTATGTATTTATATTAATACAGTTGTAAATATCATAAATAAAATTTTAAAAAACAAAACACTTTTAGAAATGTTAATTTAGAATACATCAAGTTACAAGCAGTTTTGAATTAACTGAAGTAATTAAATAATTTTTGTGTTTTCGTTTCCTATGGTAGAGAAAAGCAAAACAAAATTGTGCTATAACAGAATCATCCTATAACAATATAATTTTTTTTTTCATTTGTATATTACAATCTGTCTCAAATTTGTATTATTAAGTTATGAAATCAGAAATTCAATAAATCTGTCAGGAACATACTAGGAAGACATTCCTATATATATATATATATATATATATATATATATATATATATATATATACATGTATAATAATAAAACAAAAAACATTGTCTACTGCATGGAATAATAAATGATTCTCAAGTTTGAGCCTAAGTGCCAGAGATGCTGAGGCAAGTATTCCATCACTGATATCAATTTCTTCGCTGTCATGAAGGATTAGCATCTCCGTTGACTCTAAGTAATAGAATCAGCCCATCAATTAAGCGAAGAATCTTTTCAGAGTACTTTTTCAAAGCCTTCTGTTATCTAGTTAGTCTGTTTGCATTTTCAACGATAATTTGTCACATTAAACGAGAGTTTTTTTCTTTCTTTTCCTATTACATTAATTCGATTTCGTTTTACTTAAAACTCGACATCCATTCTTTACTGGTCATTCTTTCTGAAATTTGTATTTCACCTAAATGAAGTTACTAATTTTAATTTATTGCGATATTGTGTTCTTATAGTTATTTTGGTCGCTTAATGCCTTTGCAGAAGAGCTTTCTGTTCACCACACAAACGGACTTCTTCGATACAAATACGACATCCTGGAAAGAGTACACAACCATTATTTCTCAGCCAACATAGATCTAAACTCAACTAACTATCCTTTATACAGAATACTATGCAGTTACAATGCTCCCGATCCCGAAACATACCTTACATTCAAATTCCATATAAAGAAATTGAGATGTGTCAGTCAATTAAGAATTGCGAACCCAGAAAATTTCAGAATCTATGCAAAAAACACAAATTTTTCGATCGAGTCTCAAGAAACTTGTATATCATGCAATCAATTTACCTACAACAGTCTACATCACATTCTCCTTCATTGCCCAGCATACAATGACTATAGGTAAAAATTCCTTCAAAACTTCATCTCAGAATCTTCTGATAACCACAACATGGAGGAAATATTGAATATCGATTGTATAGATGATTTAAATAAAGTTTACTATTATATGATGGGAATACACAAAGTGCATACAAAAAATTGTTGATCATAGCCCATGTTCTATTAAGTGTTTGTTTTTAGTTAACTTTAGAAGTAATATTTGGTTTACAAATATAAATATTTTTATTTTTAATTGTTTCTACCAAGGTTCATATAACTATTATTATGCAGTAATCGTTTTTTATTTTTAATTTTTATTGTTTGTTTGTTTGTTTATTTCGATGTCTAGGCGCAAAACGTCCAGGTCATTAGCGCCCAATCAACTAAATAACACTACTTCTATACTGTTTGGATGGTTGGTACAAAAAATAAAAAATAAATAAAAGTATTTTTATTGTTATTCATATTTTGTAAAACCCATTATAAACGTAAATTATTTATTTTTAAATGATATGTATATAACTTGCAAAACCACGTAATTTTACAATAGCTAAGCTAAGCTCTTTTTGTATGGGAAATCCCCCCAAAACAAATAAATTTATATCTATCTATCTATATATCTACCTATCTAGTTATTTTGGTCGCATAAGTTTTTTGCACTACTTGAAATCTCCGTCGAATGGACTAGACCAGGGGTCTCCGAACTACTGTCCTAGGGCCGGATTCTTCGGCCCCCAAACACCTCCAATCCGAGCCCCGATAATTTCTTAGATTATATGATAAAATTTTAAAACTATTTAAAAAATGTTAATTTTAGTAAATCAATCAACCAGGAGGTAACTATAGTATTTATTGTACGAGTTGCTTCTGTTAGAAAGCCCATTTCACATCTGAAGAGTCATTTGGTGGAGGTCTCAACATGGCCTGCTGGACAAAAAGTTGGGAGACCTTTGGGCCAGGCTAAAGGCGGAGAACTTTTTTTGTTCATTTAAACCAGATTTGTGTTTTTATACATCCCTGCTGAGATATTTTAATTTGTTCAAGAGATCTTTACTATCGTATTATACATAACCTTATGCTGTATCAACACAACCCATAAGGGTTTTGGGTTCATTACTATTTAGGGAAAGTACTGTTTCTTAGTCAACGGTTGTGCAAGGTTGTGATTTGACTGAGATCACGCTCAACCGCCATTACTTATTTAATTTAGAGTGCCCAATTTATAGAGTCTGAGTGTGCCCCAGGATGGTATTCTTATCTCAGGCTCACCTCAGGGCTGATGAAACAGAATAAATAATTTTTCTGCCATGATCCGGGATTCGAACCCAGGACCTTGAGCATTGGAAGATCAACGCCCTACCACAGAGCTACCCCACTCTCACTGTATTATATATAGTATAGATTATATAATTAATATATTAATATCATTTATGAAAGATACACAAAAACTCAAGGGCACAATACACTTGCTGTCGCACGCGGACGTTCCCCACCTATTTCTTACCGAACCTCACAATTTTTTGTTATTAAATAATTACATTTTTTTTATAATAGTCTTTAAAGTCAAGTAAGTGCTTCTTAGGCCAAGCGTCCCTTTGAGAGTAAACCGCGTGAGAAATCTGGAGAATGATTCTCCGAGAGTGAGTTGAAGAGTTTCAAGCTGGCTCAGAGTGAAAAATCTGAAGTAGTTACTTTGATTTAATTAATGATGGCGCTCATTGTTTCTTAAAGTAAATTGTTCTCTCTAAACCAGCTACTCGCCGAAAAAATATATTAAAAAAACTACAGCCATATACATTATTTATTTATTTTATAATCATTCCAGAAGACCGAAATTTATTCAATTCAATGGACTGAGAAATAAATCTTTAACGTACAGCGTTGGTTGTGCATTTTATTTGCCAAGTAAGCAGTACCTCGGGGTTTTCCTTTGTTTCCTCTCATCTCTTTGGTTGTTTTTATTAGCTCAGCTTATACAAGAGAAGCTTGGGTTGAAGCGAGTTGTTACAGATCAATAGTATCATTTTCACGGTGGACTTCACAAAACAGACAAACACAAAGACGATTTCTTTTTTCCCCTCCGGTATTGAGTCAACACCCGTCAAGGGTACATCAATTATTTTTGAGAGGAGTAACAGAGTTGTCCTGTTTTGATCTGTTATTTCGTCTGTTATTTTTGTTTATTTTCCCTTGTATCGGGAAAATTGGCCATTTTCCGTTTTATCTCGTTATATTCTCTAAAAGCTGAAATCGACTTTCAGATTAATTTTTCGTTATAAAAATGTACTTAGCTGTAAAGTAAATAAAGATACTAGCAGATTTACAAAAAAATAATTCAAGAAGAGAGTTTATATTTAAAAATTTCTAATATTTTTTCGTAGTTAAGATTTACCCTTATAATACTTTTAATTTCTGTTTCTATAAAAATTGATAAAAATCTGCCTCCTCCTCAAAGAGAATCACTTCCTTTAATACTACCAAGAAATTTAGTGAAAGCAGCATCCTACATGATTCTTATTAAATCCATGAAAAAAGAAGAGACCATTGCCGAAGATCATTGGCCCTGGAAACAATAATTGAACGTTATCTCAACCCTCCGTGGATTCATGTGTGCACCGATGATTCTAACGAACAAGCTGTAGACTATGGATGAACAGTCACGTACTCATTGCTGTTTGCCACTTCGAAATCAGTAGGAAAATAGAGCACCGATTTCCATAGCGAAATTCACGCAATCTTTTTGGCATTTTAAGCACTCTCAGAAGTTCAAAACATAGTACTGTTGGTAAATTCACAAGCGGCTATCCTCATTGTAGCCCAACTCAGTAAATCCTATACTCAGAATATTTTGGATTGTCAATTTATCACTGAAGGATTACTTCTTCTGGACACGTAAGGTATCCTGAAATGGACACCAAGCCGCTGTGGTTTCAAAGGTAATGAAATGGCAGATAAATTGGCCAACAAACGAACAGCACTAGGCGGGAAGAAAATACATAAGGCGAAACAGTTTGTATTTCTGGAATCTCTAAAGATAAATACGGTTGGGAAGCAATGGAGCATATTGCTAATTGAAGATAAAAGGGTACTAGTCGACATGACGAGAAAGAATGCTCTTGGGAAATTAGGTATAATTACTGGTCATGGCTACCTAAAGAAACACTTTATACAATGGGAGTGGCACATCCTCCACTCTGTAATGTATGCTATTCGGGGCCAATTATGGATGCAACACATTCAAACTTGGCTTACTGGACATCCCAAATGGAATGCAGTCCAAATCAAAATGGACAGGACTGCTAGATCTCTAAGCAAGAAGAGAAGCATAATTAAAAATAAAGTTAAACCTTTGATATTTTCGCTGATTTTTGGAGAGAAAAATCTTCTATAGTTTGCAGATATTTTGAACTGAATAAGGTGTGCTGTTACGTAAAATGCGGATAAGCTAGAAAATAATTCCATCAGATAAGATGTAATTCTACACCTCCTCCAACCATTAGGTCTCCCCCTTCATGCCACTGAAGGGTCAGCTACCCACTGTATAGAAGCTGCTTATATCCAAGGCGGTTCATGCGAACATAAACTCAATCTATTTTTGATAGGGAAATATTTTTTTTTCCGCGAGTTAACTAAGAATTATTATTAGAGATTTAAAAAATATTGTTTTTAACGAAGTTGGAAAGGGTATAAGAAAAAAATTAGGTGAACCAATTCCCATCTTGGACCACTTAAAAAATCGATACTTCTGTTTAAACAATGCAAGAGCTTGTTCAAACGATCTGGTGACCCATAATTCGAAAGAAATTTTAGTTCTCTAGACCCAAATAATGTTTAAGTGACGAATAATAAAAAAAAATATTAATTTAGCAGACTTTAATTTTTATTTCAAGAAGTTGGATCTGTGTTGAAATCTAATGAGTAAGCCATAATTAATTCAATATTGATTATAAATTTGCATGATAGCAATAATTATGTATCTTAAATTAGATAATATGATAAAGAAAAAAATTATATTGAAAGAAAACTCAGTTCTTTGCTGAATTATTTAGAAGAACGACGAGGTAACAATGTATTTCTTTCTTTCGAGTTTTTTTTTTTAGTTTTTTTTTACAAATGGCTAATAATATTTAAAACGTCTATCAAAATTCCATTTTCATCCCAGAGATTCCCCCATTTATCTTTTTTTCCCTCCCTTCTCTCTACTGATACAAGTAATTTAAATTCTCGACAATTACCTAAAACGGAGAGAAATTAAAGAAGCGAAACGAATCTTTACCCAACGCTCGAGAAATTAAAACACTTTAATTGACTGTACCTAAATACTACAACAGGATTTTTAATTAAAACTTCGCACCACTTTTTTTCCTCTTTTTTTTCTCCACTTTTTTAAGCGATAACGTGAGGGAGCTGTATCCATAAAACTGACAAATATAAAGACTATACGATATGACGTAAAACAATTTCCTATCGAGGTTCATTTATTATCTATTTTAATCCTACCTTACCTATTTTATAGCTGTAGTAATTGAAAAGAAAGGATCAAATCAATGTAATCAATGAAATTTTAGTCTCTTTTCGCGTATACTCCCATAATTATTATAGTTATAAAATTCTCCGTTGGACTTCTAGAATCTCTAGGGTCTCCTTTTTCTATTTAGCAATTTTAAATTGAAGAAAATATTCAGTTATGCAGGTGTAATCTCCATTTAAAAAAAACAAAACACTTTTTGTACTAGTGATGGACACACCGAAATTCAAATGTAGTAATTTACAGTACCAGTAATAGACACACCTCAGAAAAAAATCTAGAAACTACATTCAAATATAAAGATAACTATAAATATAAGGTAACATAAATGTTCAATTTAATCTAAGCAAAACTGTAAGTAAGAAGGCATGAAACTCACTGATCTCGAGAGAGCTATAGAAACAACAATGATGAGCATTTTAAAATTTTCTTTTGGAAATTTTGTTCATACAGTTGTCAATACAGGGCATCTAGAAAAAAAACTGGAACCTTTAAATCAACATGGAAGATTATTATTTACATTTAAAGTCCAAACTGTCCATCACTGGGCCCCCTGTCAATAACTGTTGTGTTCACCCTACTATTCTTTAATATAGCTACTTACTAATTACAAACTACGAACATTTCCTCATTTTAACTTAAATACTTATTTTTTTTATCTAAAAATAGTTTTTATGGCAACAGGATGTTACCTTGCAGTATTATTCCACAGAAGGATGACCTAGAGCCCACACATTGAAATGAAAAGAAATACCTCAGACAAGCGACTGAAGTTGCTGGAAAAAAGAGAATATCTTTTTCCAAGTCATTGAAATTGAAAATTAGATAGAAAAAAATTACAAACAAATACCTTAAACCGATATGGACATAGGCTTTACGGATTATTGCTAAGCAAAAAAGATGCCCTTTTTTTTTAAAAATTACAATCTTTTAATCCAGAATTTTAAGAATAATAGGAGATGCTTCTCTGTTCGTAAATAACAACAGCCTTGTGAATTGTTCTGTAACTTATAACAACCAGCTGTCTATTGTATTAACAGATATGTAATCTTTCTTCCCTTCGCTTGTATGCCAACTAAAAAGGAATTGGATGTGAGATCTCCTTTCGTGAATTTAAAGTCCCAACTGTCCATCACTGGGTCCCATGTCAATAACTGGTGTGTTCACCCAACTGTTCTTTAATATACCTACTTAATAATTATAAACTACGAACATTTCATCATTTTAACACAACTACTTATTTTGAGACTTAATGAAGACCAAGATGTGGTACTTCAGGGCAGATCCTTCCTAATGCCTTCAAATCTGTAAACATAATTTTTCAGCACATTTGCTTGTTAACACGTGAACCTTGAATAGAAGAAACAAAACTTCATTTATCTAGTTTTCTCAATACATTTACGAATATATAATATATAATAAAGATTAGACTATGCATTCGAATCTAAAGTTTTAACCTTCTTCTTATTTTATTTTTTCCTGACATAACTGCACCGATTTATTTATTTGTATGACCTTCAGCGGCGAGCCATTTATTATACTTCCCCGATAGTTTATTTTCTTTGCTTTTCCAATCTTTCTCTCAATCTGCACATGCTATTTTTTTTTTAAGCCAATATTCTAAGTTACTATTTTGAGTGCACCTAATTAGAGATTTTTTTTACATTTACCTTTAATATCAAAGAAAAACAATCGAACACCGGAAACATCGAAGCGATGGCCAATAATTAGAAGAATTTTGTCTGTGTGACATACCTTCAATTTTTTTACTAAAATAATTTTTATTTAAGAATCATATTTTTTCTATTATTTTTTTTTTTATTGAATAATAATACAATCAGCCACTGTTTGGAGGGCTATAAGTATTAAGGCTAGAAGTTCTCATTCATACAGTATATACAAGTAATACAGAAGTAACTATAAATATAAAAAGTAAATAAATAATACTTGTAAAAAAATGTAAATCAATAGGAAAAAAATAAAATAAAATAAAAAATAAATAAACAAACAAAATAAAATAAAAACTTCTAAACACATTCATACCTATATACAATTTAAGAATCAAGAAAAAATATTCCAATTTTGGCTAAAAATGTGTTTATAGTTTGTAGAACATCAAACCTTCTTATTTATGATACTTACTAATTTATCAAACCTATATATAAGACAATGATAATTATTTTAATTATTGTTAGTGCGTCGGGAGTAAACAAAAGAATTAGTCCAAATAGACCTTATTATAATAATATATATGAGTCTTTTGTAAATAGTTGGAAGTTTAGAGCGTTTGTCTAGTAAGTGTTGGCGTAGTCGGAAACGTCGGGCGGTTTCTAATCGTTTCAGTCTGGTATGGGGGTTCCAAGTCAGTCGTTTGTCAAGGTGGAGTCCTAGGTATCGGATTTGTTCAAGTGGGATAAGTGGGGTGTTATTAAAGAATACTGTAGGAAAGGAAGTCATAAGTTTACGACGAAGGGTAAAGGTGATTTGGTGGAATTTATTTTAATCCTCCAGTTTTGACACTATTCTGCAAGGTTTGTGATGCGTAATTGAAGAGTTTGGGATGCTATTGATGGATCGTTATTAACTGAAAGAATACATGTGTCATCGGCATACGCGATGTTGAGAAAAGAAGGATGAATAGGCATTATTGTGATTTACTTTGAAGTGTCTATAAGTAAGATAGGAACTGATGATGAGAAAGTATCTATGTGGAAGGAATTTACGGAGTTTGTAAAGAAATTCCGAGTATTTATAATCTAAATTCAAATATGTAAAACCTCAATAAAATTAAAATATTCAACTGAGATTTTTTTAACAAATTAACAAAATAAAACTGGATAATTTTACCTCACAGTCAAAATTATACACCTCACTTCTTATTACCTTAATCCAAGACTAATTTATTTTAAAATTGACTGATAAGTAAGAGCTGATCTAATTTAATTTGAAAAAAGAATTCGCAACGTTGCTGAATCCTAGTAATCGTAACAGCGGTTGAAGATGTTACAGCAAACTTGATTAAAAAATAGAGAACTCTATCTCCTAAAAGAAGCATTAACATTCGCCTGTTTAGCATGCACTCTGCTTTTTAAAAAGGGAATAAGATTCCCACACAATATTTCACGGTTGCCACTTGTTTAGTGGGAAATGGAAAAAAAAATAAATGTGAGGAAGAGATTAGCTGTCAAGTGAAAAAAGCCCTTAGACAGGGACCTACGTTGCATACACAAGGGTACCGAGATAAGCGTAATATACACCAAAAAGGGCAATGGAGATAGAATAAAGTTTGTATAAAATAGGTTAAGCGTGATGGGGAGATGAAAGCCCTTTGTGAGGCTCGGTCAGCTCGCTAAAGGACACGGTCCACCTAGGGCCGGACTATATACCTCCGTCGCTCCATCATTTTATCGATAATCCGGTCACATTAACATCACAATCCTTATAAATATTTATCAAATCTATTTTGGGGGAAAAAAATATTATTTTCATTTTTATTAACACGCTAAGGTGCGTTCAGACATTTTACAAACTATGTGACAACCAAATATATTTTATTTTTTTATTTCTTAATGACATTTACAACTGTATTACATAAATACATCTAGTAAATTTGGACATAATACATATAATGACATGAATACACTTGCTGAGTAACTACCTAATGGTAGCACTCTAATGATATTAGGAGATCACGGGACCATCTTCTTTTCAGACGCCTCAGAGGGTTATCAGGAATTGAAGAGGAAGCAAGGTTAGAAACGAGAGTGTTGGGATGATTCTGAAGTTTATTATGGAAGGATAGGTATCTGGATTGGGCCAGGTCTGAAACATAAGGAACATTGAGATCTTTAAGGATAATTTTATTGGTGACAAAGTAAGGAGCATTGAGGATTTTACGAAGAATTTTGGATTGTAAGGATTGGATACGGGAGGAATTCGATGGTTTAGTGGAGTCCCATGGCTCAACTCTGTAAGTCCAAATATGTCTTATTATAGTCAAATATATGAGTCTTTTGTAATTAATGGGAAGTTTAGAGAGTTTGTCTAGTAAGTGCTGAAGTAATCGGAAACGTCGAGCGGTTTCTTGTCGTTTCAGTCTAGTATGAGGATTCCAAGTTAGTCGCTTGTCCAGGTGGAGTCCTAGGGTATCGGATTTGCTCAACAGGGATAAGTGGAGTATTGTTAAAGGAAACTGTAGGACAGGCAGTCGTTGGTTTACGACGAAGGAACAAATATATAAATGGTTATTCTAGTATAATAGTATTTTTGCTTCTTGTTTTTGATATTTTCCATCTGCTGCCGTATCAAGAGAAATAAAATAAATAGTTTGGTTTAGCAATAATATTGCTGTTAGCTAATTGTGTCTCCCATAGTTTGAGAAATGTTTAAAAGCAACTTTAATGGACGGAAAACCCCTTTATTAGGAAAACCACTTCATTAGTGATATGGAACTTTGCGAGTACTGCATTTGCAATCAATATAATTTCGGCTATATACATTGCGTTTGGAAATCTAAACATTTAAATTTCATTTGATACATTCCATATAATTGTTTCTATTACTAGCTCTTGAGTCCATGAATACGTGTCCATGAAAGGAATAAGTAAGAGATGTAAACCCTTTATTCGATGAACTTGTATATTATAAAACGGACATCAACGTTTTCAAAAGTTGTTTGAATATTAATTTTTTTTTAGATTACTTGTTTATTGATAAATATTAAAATATATCTCAATAAAGGACTCTTATAATAGAGTTCAGAGAGCACATTCACACCATAAAATATTAATATTAAATATTTAATATTAATTTAGCTTTTTTTTATTTTTTTAGTTCAATACAAAAGAAGGGCGAGCAAAATCTTCTAATTAAAGGTTAAAATTTATAGAAATTAGAAAAAAATATTATGGTAATATAGACTTACTTAAAACTTAAATATAGAAAAAAGAGAAAATTTGAAGACATTGAAAGACGTCAGAAAAGTAAATAAAGTCAGAAAATATTTAACTTTACACATTTACTAAACAAAAAATTATACTTTTTTTCGTTTTAACGCTTTTAATACGATACTATAGTGTTTTTAACATTCATTTTTTTTTTTTTGTATTCACACCTATCATAATGAAGTACATTATGATAATATTAGTATTTCACTATAGTGAAATACTATATTTAGTATATAGACTATAGAGAGAGAATCACTTTATTACCATAAAATGTTGCTGCCCAATTACATTGGATTGCTAAAAACACAGCATACTTATTAATCACTACTGACAATTTTTAAAATAATATATAATTATATAGGATTAACAATATGTTTGGGCATAGTATACAATATTTTTATATAAATGTATATATAAGTATTATTATAATTTTTTTATTGTATATCTTTTTTTTTTCTTTTTTTTAACATTTATTTTTCCTTTCTCTCACTTCTCTCCCTTTATCTATATTTTTTTTTCAATTTCCCATTAAATAAATACATAAATTAAAAATATAATATAATATAATATATACGTATAAAAAATATAATATATACGTATTATATAAGATTAAATACAGTATACTGTATTTAATATAATATATATACATGTATTGCGCTCCCAAGGCTAAAAGTCCCGGGTTCTAACCCCGGTTTATGGCAGGAAAATTATTTATTCTGTTTCATTAGCCGTGGGGTGATCCTGGATAGATAGACTCTCCTGGGGCACACCCAGCATCTCTAAAGTGGGTACTCTTAATCAAAATAATTAATTATAGGGGAAAATCTGGCGGTTGAACGTGATCTCGGTCAAATCCTCTCCTTCCCTAAATAATACTGAACTCAAGACCCTTCATGGGTTGTAGTAGTAAAAAAAAAAAAAAAAAAAATATATATATATATATATATATATATATATATATATATATATATATATATTGTAGTATATACTATGTAATATATACTACAGTATTGAATATACTATGCTACAGAATATATAGTTTTCACCCATCTCTATTTCCTATATCTAAATTAGAAATCCGAGTTATTAATTTTCATTTTAACTAAAGCTTCTAGAGAAGCATCTAAAATAAATTACTTTTACTTAGGAGCACCAAGCATAATTGATGTTTTCGATAGGCCCAACATCATCAATCTCGATTTTCCTATTCTGCGATAATAATAATTCAGGAGATTCCCTGTATGATGCATTTTTAGCCATTTTTCTATTTTGTCAGATATTTCACACGTTAAAGGGATAATTTTGATTCGAAGTGTGAAAAGCGTAGAATGTTAGAAGGTCAGAGGTGTAAGGAATTTAAAAAAGGACTTAAGAAGTTATCTTGGAGTAGAAGTTACATACCGATGATAGGGAGAGGAAGAGTACTTAGAGACATAAAAGTACTTGCCATGAAGTAATAGTTGAAGAAGTAGCAAACAAGTAGAATCACATTGATAATTTAATTAGTTCTTTAATTAGATCATTCTATCTTTTGGATGTTTCTTAAAGAGACTTGGATGGAATTCCTAAGAAGATAAGATTATTATGGAACATAGAGATTACTTCATAGAAAAAAAACAGCATCTTATATTCTGTATGATTGACAGTATGACAAAACTATTCAAGTTAATAAAAATTAGCAATAACCACTTCAGGCTCTTCGTTTCAAGTAATGGAAGAACATTAACCGTTCGCTGGTTGACTGTTGTTACGAAATTGAAATATCACTGTTGAATTTTCAATCATCCCTTCTATGAAGATGAGGCCACAATATGAGAGGCGGCTTTGGATGGCTGAGGTTTTGGCTACAACGAGCGAAATAATGACCAATCCGGTCATACAGCCACAAGTTATTAGCCATAAACCTAACTACTCCTCCTTATCCTCATAAAGCTAACTCTCAATGAAATCAGATGACCATATTTACGGTTACTGCATAACTCAAAGTCGGGTTACCTATTGAACGAATCAGTGAAGATCGTCCAATTATAGGGATATATTTTTGTTTTAAACAATGAACAAATACCAAGATTACACAATCCGTACTTTAAATTTTAAATCCTCCATCTGAACAAAATCTTAAGGCCTTAGTAACTGCGCTTTCATTTTTTAATACACGCTTAACCAATTAGCATTGGCAAACTTACGCGGTATACAACAAGTGAACAATTGTTATAGTGGCATAGACGGAATAGAAAAGAAGACAGAACTTGCATTCCCGCAATAGTTCAATATTAGAAGTTCTGGGATCATCTTCTTTTTAGACGGCCAAGAAGAAAAAAAAAAGTTTATTCTAGCCTCAGAGCGTTTGTCTGGTAAATGTTGAAGCTGTCGGCACATTCTTGCCGTATCAGTATTGTATGAGGAATCTAATGTAAGTAAGAAATTAATTTAGTTATATGTGACGGTAATGATAATCGAGGATATTAAAATATGAAAAGAAAATGTTTATTGAAAAGAAATTTTTTTTTTCACTGATGTACATAGTGATTAGAAGTATAATATATATATATATATATATATATATATATATATATATATATATATATATATATATATATTGGGTTGGCACATAAGTCCTTTCTGATTATTTTTATGTCACTTTGATACACTTCTTATCTGATGAATTAATCCCTAAGGTGGATTGTTTATCCTGTTTGTAATATGTCAACAACTATATCTGTTAACTCTTGTTGAAATTAGCTTATTATTGTGTTATCTATTGCCTTTTTATTGCTTATTATTGTGTTATCTGAATACGGAAGAAAATATCCTTCATTATCGGCATATTTTGTTGTATGTTATTTTAAAGGTAGAAATGCAGAAGCTTATAGAAAAATTCATTAAATTTCATTCAGTAAATTTTGACATCACTGATGCTCAACGGTCTGGTCGCCCACATGAAATTGAATCGAGCAATGTTAAGGCCATTTTTGAATCCCAAAATCCCACCCAATCAGTGCGAGAGATTGCTATGGCCCTAAATTTGTCGCATACAAGCGTAGAATACCATTTGCACAAGCTCGGTTGTCTGCAGGCTTAATGTTTGGGTCCCTCACTCTCTAATCGAAGTCAACTTGGCAACACGCATTTCTGTTTGTGATTCACTACGGAAACGGCAACAAAACGATCCATTTTTGAAAAGGTTGGTAACATTAGATGAAAAATAGATATTTTACGATAATGTAGTCCGTAGAAAATCTTGGGGACCTA
Organism: Nezara viridula; assembly: GCA_928085145.1. Taxonomy (NCBI): domain Eukaryota; kingdom Metazoa; phylum Arthropoda; class Insecta; order Hemiptera; family Pentatomidae; genus Nezara; species Nezara viridula. Next base: position 93,398,712 of record OV725081.1, read on the forward strand.
ATAGTGAGAAGAATGTCAAAACCCGGATTGCACCTAAAGAAGATAATGCTTTCTCTATGGTGGGATTTCAAGGGTGTTATTTTCTATTGCTATTACCATCAGGACAAACAGTTGATACAACTTTATACTGCTTACAATTACAATCACAAAAGTGGGCCAAGCAATTAAAAATAAACTCCCAGAACTGGCAAATCAGAAGGGTGTTGTGTTCCACCAAGACAACGTTAGGCCCCACTCCTCATTGGGTACTCGTAATAAATTATTGAGCCTTGGATGGGAACTTTTGTCCCACCCTTCCTAATCACCTATAGACCTAGCTCCAAGTGCCTTCCACTTATTCCGGTCTCTGCAGAACTACATGAATGGTAGGAAATTTCGAAAGGAAGAGGAAATCAAAAACCACTTTAGTTTTTTAACAATAAACTCCAGGCATTATATGAACATGGCATTATGCAGTTAGTGGAAAGATGGGAAAAAGTCATATTAAATAATGGTCAATATATTTTAGATTAAAATAAATTATATATATAAAATACATTGAGTTTTATTTCATCCTGAAAAAACGAAAGGACTTATTTGCCAACCCAATAATTTATTTATATATATATATATATATATATATATTATTATTATTATTATTATTTTTTCCCATGAGGTAACCCCACATAAGGATCGTTTATTTGATTCGCCTTCATGCTTCATGCCTTATATTTGTATTCATAAGAGCAGGTACAATTAGAATAATTCTCGAGTTACACTACTATTGAGTTTTTTTTTTTTTTTGTTAGTATAACATTTATAAACTTCAAATAATATGACTATTTAGACTTAGGTTTGTGTCTCACAAATCAGTATAATAAAAATAAAAATTAACTTCTGATAATTATTTATATTTATATGATAAATAAATAATTATCAGAAGTTAATTTTGATTTTTATTATACCTGTAAGGCATAAACTTAGAATAAAAATAGACACCATAATATGAAGGTAAAATATTTTAAAAACTATGGAAATTCAATAAATATGTTAAAAAAAAAAGAACTTGATGTTTAATTAGAAACATGAGATGAATAAATGAGAAGTCCTTAATGAAGCCATTCATGAATGGAACTTTTTTTATCAGAAACATTAGAATCAATTACATAATGAGATATGTAAAAAAAAAAATGTAGTTGTTACATAGATTATCTTATACAAAAAGAAGGTAGAGAAACAGAAATTAAATAAATACTTTTGATCATTAAAAATAAATGTGGTCGAGCTACTCACATATAGGTACATAACATGGGCTTACTTTTTTTAGAAAAGTGACGTGAAAAAACAATATATGTCCTTTTTTAAAAAAAAAAAAAAAAAAATGAGCATTAAAGTCAACTATGATTATGAACTAGCCAGACTCTTGTCCTCCGCGCCTCATTAAAACTTAACTTCATAATGGACTTTCGTGTCTGCTTTTAGACGTTAGCCACAAACTCGAGCGTTCTTCCCATCTGGCCTAATTTTAAAGGAAAAAGGTATCATAAAATTTCGACTTGATTTTTTTATTCATTTTTTATTTTTTTAGCCAAGCTAGAAATTCATAAACTCCGTTTATTTTTATAATTCTTTGAATTTTGATTATAAAAAAAATAATCCCTAATGTTGGTGGATTTTTATTAAAGTGCTTTCACATATCAAAGTATACTGCATTTATTCTTGTAAGGTTTTAAAGCAATACTGAAATAGTTTTCCAGATTATCAAGTTGCATCGACTGAAGATAGAAGTGACTGTGACTATTTTATTTACGAAAACTCTTGGAATTGGTGCGTTTTCAATCAAGAGGGAGGATAACTTTGCCTATTTAATTAGGGTGCTAAAAACTCGTAAATACCCATTTACTTTCTACTTGGTTCGTAAGATAATGTGATCACAAAATCGAGAAAAAATATGACCTTTAAAAATATTGAGCCGTTCGGCGTAACCTACACCCAAAAATTTTCAAAATAACGAGGTTATATAGGACAAACGTTCCAATATTTTTGAAGGCCATCTTTTTTATCTATTTCGTGATCAAATTATCTTACGAGCCAAGTAGAAAGAAAATGGGTATTTACGAGATTTTAGTACCTAATCAAATAGACAAAGTTTGCTCCCTTCCAGATTGAAAGCGCCCTAATTCCAAGAGTTTTCGTAAATAAAATAGTTTTAGGTTAAGATGAGATGAAACTCTTGGCGAAATTTCAGGCGGATGTTAATAATTTGATAAAATGGGTCTGTACCACGGACTATGCAGTAAAAGTTGAACGAAAAATTAAGTTCCTAAAATAAGAAATACGCGAAATATTTCATCTTATGAATAATTTTATGTTTTGCACTTACAGGTTTTCGCAGTATGACCGTCGATATACTACTCACCATTATTGTGTTATTTTTGATGGCTTATGCTAATATTTCATCTTTTATTTATTATATTTCTGTTTAGGTAGAGGGGGTAAAATTTTAAAAGTAAACCGTTTGATATTTAAAATTTCAATGATCAAAAACATTTATAGTTTGTAATGTATATAATTGTAGTATTTTCTAAACAGTCTCATTGGTTTGATTTTGTATACATAGTTTATTTACTTAAAGCTATTCATCCTGCTATTTTTTATTGTGACAGTTTTTCTGGTCAGACGTTATTTTTTTATTTTTTTTTTGTAATATTCTGTTATTATTAAGAGACTTTGTCCCAGAATAAAGTTATTTTCAATTCTATTCTATTCTAATAGGTTTCCATCAACATCGAACCAATAAAAACAATAACAAAGCCAACTATTATTTGGAAGAAATTAATTGTCTAGCGAATAGTAATAAAAAGAATTCTCTATAGAAATTTTGAACAAAAATTATTACAAACAATGATCATTTATAATTTTAACCAAATAATGGACTAGTACAGTCGCCTATGATAATCCGTAAAATGGAATCATATGTAACCTGAACAAGATGTTCCATTTCCAAATTATGCTCTAAATATCCAGTTACTATCATAATCACTAAGCCACCGCAAGAAGGCCCCAACACTTTACTTGATTACGACGGTTGCGAGGATATGTATAAAAACCAACTATGCTCAATTACCCAATATATCATAAGTTGAGCAAATTATGTATTCAAATCAAATTAGATTATTAAAACATAAATTAATTTTACGAAATAATGACTCCCAATGACCAAGGAAGCTTTAATAGAAAAAAAGGAAATACTTATAGCTCCTATTATCCGATGAATGGAGCCGTTCTTATAGAAAAGTATTTTTCCGTTAAAAGTAGCTATTACCATTAAGGTAGCCGTTACCAACTATTACTTCCACTTTTATCGTTAATGAATTGTTTTTACTTACTACCCTTTTACTTAAATACTGCCTGAGGTAAGCTCAGTGCGAGACATTTTGAAATTTTATCAAGACCCCTAAACAGTTAACCTAAATCAAGAAAAAAAAAGCTATAAGTGAAACTTAAATATATATATATATATATAAAATAGTAGTTTTCTCTCAGAATTATCCTTACTAAAAGGATGTTGAATGGTAACTTACCAATTGGAAACTTATTGGGTGTTTATAATTGAAGTTATGTCAATATGTCAAATGTCAATAATTTGCCAGTCTAAAGAAAATTTTCATGTAAGACAACCATGAGTTACTTTTCAACATCGAAATCTTACATAGTATTGGATCAAAAATGTCAGATGATGATTTGGATACTCGAAAATCATTCGCTTTTTATTATTTAAATCGATTGCTGATTGTCGTAATTTTTCTTGAGTCGAGAATATATAACCTAGGACTTGAAATAAAATTTCAACTTCTATTTCTAAGAAGTTTAACTGTAACTGGAATCTTTATTTTCAATTTTATATCTGTTAATTGGGAACTAAAACTTTTTTCCTTGCTACTTTTCAATTAAACGTTTTACAGTTTATTTATTTTTTTAATCCTTTTACTAATCTAAGATTTTCTGTTGAAAACTCAAACAAACATAACACAAGGCTGTATTTACGCCTTCCAACTTTTTGTTGATAATCAGCAAGTGTGCTGCAAATATAAGAAATAATGACATGTTAGGCATGGCTTGTACTCAGCAACACAACTTTCCTGACTTGTTTCAATTACTTAGGTTGTTAAAGGAAGGAGATCACTCATCCAACGCCTCTTTAGTATGTTCGTTAATCCGTTATTATCTCCTTCCTTAAACAAGCGAAGTAATTGTTTAAGGAAGGAGATCTCTCACCCAACGCTCCTCGTGTTCTTGGGTATGTCAGCTGTGGTCATGCCTCGTATTAATATGTTATTGTGTCCGTTTAAATTTGTGTAAATTTTTTTTATTTTTTTTTATTTATTTAATTTTTATTTTTTTATATATTACAACATGTCATACAGATAAGTTACAAGTTTATGGTTGTAGTAACCTTACACTTGACATAACAGTGGTTTGAATACTACTTAGAAAATTGAAATTAATTTTTTTTACAGTAGGAAAAATCTCATAAAAACCTACATAAGATATAAATGAAAAAAAAATATGTTACAATCAAGTGTAAAATAGTTAGTTGACAGTCGTTATATAATGGGCAACTGTTTGAAGGTGGGGATCAGTATTTAGAGTTTTATTAGTGACGTACAAATATATTTAATTCTTGTTTAAACGGTTGTGCAAGGAGATGATTTGACGAGATCACGCTCAACCGCCAAATTTTTCAGCGGTCAACTTCAGCTAAGCAGTCAATTTACTATCAAATAATTAACGATTTTGACACAATCAATCAATGTATGGGATTGGGATCAATCAATATCAAGGATCCAATCAGGATTACATCATTAATAATTTAAAAAAGAAGAAAATAAACTTTAAATAAAATTTCTGAGACATTTAGTCCTCTAAGAATAAATGAGATATACAATCTCATTATCTTTGCCTGGCGTAAAACAATAATTACAGAATAACTAAATTATACAATCATATATGCCCTTGGGCAATAAAAGTAAATTTGAAAATTTATGTATATATACATTTATATACATACTGTATTTATTCAAGAAATTCCTGGAGGGTAGGAAAAAAAAAAAAAAATATACAATAATATAATCATAAAATGAAGATTAAAGGCAACCATAAATAAATAAATGAGAATAATTATTTGTAGATTCAAGCGCTCGTTTTTATGCGCCCGTAAGAATTATAATTTGCGACAATAAATTAATTTTTAAGAAACACTAATATCACAAAATATTGCTCATTATAATATTCAATACAGTTACAATAATATTTGAGGATTATTTATGATAAAATATAATTATTATTTTTTGTGGTGTATATTATTAGAATTTCTGGTTATTTATATTGCTTATGTTATGTATTATTTTTGTTTTATTTATATATTTTTAAAATAAAATACACTCTTCCCTCCTTCATTTATTTATACAAATGACATTATGTAAATATGCGTACAGGCTATTTCTTTTCGATCAATTTTTTTACGTAAGTATTACATATTTTTCTTTTTTTTTTATTCTCGTCTTTCACTAAACGTACATTTAGATAAATATAAAAAAATAAATTACGAATGTTCTTTAATGAAATGATCAGTGATTTTTCGATAAATATAGTATGCATATAGAATTTCTTAATATATTTGTATTAAATATTGCTTTAGATATAGCCCTTGGAATAAAAAATATAGTTTTTCACGTTTCCTAAAAAAATAGTAATGGTCCTTAGGGTTCATAATGGAAATAAACAATTTATTTCCAAGTCTTGCATTTGACATTAACTTGTCATTGACTGATCAGTCCCTCCAGAAATGACGTGGGCGAAGCCCCTATATAACATGACAATTAATGTTCACATATTAATTACAACATTAATGATGAACGTATAACGGAGGACTCATCAAGATTTGAAAATGACCTTTAGTATGGTCGAAACGTCAAATTAACGCGTATCAATAAAATGTTGATGAAAATTGGCCTGATTTATTGTGAAAAATAAAAAATGATATATTTTTTTAAAAAGAAGATGTAGGAGTTGAAACTGAAAATTGTTTTTTTAATTATATTATCCCGATTCGTCAGTTGAAGGATGTAAAGGAAGTTATAATTAAAACGTGCAGAACAATAATTAAAATTTCAACTCTCGTTTTGTATCTCTGTACCAATCAATAAGGGTGTTGAGTATTTTTTTTTTTTTATTTATGTCAATTACACAAGTATGAAATTAATTTATTCGGTTTATAAGAAAATTAGTTTATATTTATTTAGATAATTTATTCCATGTGATATCGCCGGGAATGGCGTATAATAAAATAAATTATTTTGCTAATCTATAGTATTTTATAATTGTTAAAATGTTACTTGGCGGGTCGCGTTATGTTGGGTTCTTCGGTGGTGTGGGTTCTCGTTTCATTTAATAGTGTAAAGACGCTTTGGCTATGTAATAGTACAGGATTCACAACAGAATATAATTAATATATTAAAAGAAAACCTCGATTCAGAGCTATATTAATGCCTTGTTTGGTTTACATTCTACTATTTATAGTATTATTAACAATTACATTGAAAAGTATATTTATAAGTACATATAATTGGGAACGACTTATACTATTTTTTTTTTTTTCTGTTCTTCCCTACCTCGCCTTTTAGGCTATACGGGATTTTCCCGGACCAGAGGTTGAGGGCGGGGAATTTAAAATCCCCTCTGGCACCGGGACGCGAACTCGTGACTATTTTCATATCATAGAATCATATATCCGGTTGCCGGGCAACGGCGGTGCAGTGCATACGCGTTAGCCCATTCGGCCACCCCGCCCTGACATGTACTAATTAAACAATGCATTACATACTCAAATGTTTAAGTATAGAAGAAGAATTAAATAATCATCCAAAAAAAAATGTTTTGTGGAGTAAGTTACTTAATTTTTTCCTACAAATAAAAGAAAAGAAAATAAGCCGAAAATCCCACACAATAACAGGACATATGTAAAAGAAATATTGTTTCCGAGAGTAGACAGATTCAAATACCTCGCCTCCACAAGAACCTCAATGAATGACCAACTGTCAGAAATAGAGCAGCATATAAAAAGGCACAAACAGAGCTTTCTTCTCCCTTTAAAAGGTATTGAAATCTCAAATTAAGTCTGTACAATGCTATGACAAAGCCAGTTCTCAAATACGGCTGCGAGGCAGGGACCCTATAAACAAGTATTGCAAGTAGAGACACCTCCTCCTCACGATAATTGGAGAGATCCGAGATGAGAAAATAGCTCATCTAGAAGAAAGAGCGATAAACATCTACTTAAAGAGGCTGACCAATCAATATCACATGTCATACGAAGGCAAGGAGATGCGGGATATACAGCTCGGAGCAATCCATCCGGAGGCCTCTAAAAAAACCATGAATCCCTCATGAAAGGTAAAAACACATGTGGAAACTAAAAAACAATGGATAGATAGAATTAACAAAGAAGCAACAGAGCTGCTTGTAGACAACTGGAAAGAAATAGCCCAAGATAGACAGATATGGAAAAGGCTGATAAAGGCGGAAAAAGATCTACAAGGTTTGTAATTCCAGCAGAAAAAAAAGCAAAAATAAGATTTTAGTCTTTGTTTTCTATATATTCCTAAACAAACTAAAAATGGGAAGTTATAGAAATAGATACACAATCACAAGAATCATGTTTTTGAATTACTTGGCAAGTGGGATGAACTTAACTCGCTTCCTATTTTTTTTTATTTCGTTAATGTTGTTTCGGATACCTCCAAATAAATATTGAAAATCTTTTAACATAATTATTTATTATTTCAGTTTTTATTTTTCATTAGCCAACAGTATACCGTTCATGTTTTCAATTCAAATCCTTACCTTGCTATGACGACGTTTTGGAACATCGAGCCATTTTCAAGTCTATCATGTACTCGTTGCATTTCATATGTAAAAAACATGTGTCTACTTATAACAATTAGTTGTATAATCGTCTTATTCAAATTATGTGTCTGTTCCCATGTTCTCAGTTTCTAAAACAATTTGGTAAAAGTCAGAGTTCCTCGACTCTTAATAAAATTGCTAAGTTTAGATACTCGTTCGGCGGACAATTTAACATTCTTTAATGTATTACGTTCAGCGGGAAACATTATACATATGAACCATTAAGGAGTTATAGACGGAAACAAGGTTGAAAATTTTGTCTTTTTTGGCTGTAAAAGTTTTCCCTTGGTGGCAGCCGTTAGAAATTTTGTTTTTTACATATATAATGGCAAATATACAAGTTAAAAAAAAACTTTTTCCAAATGTTTCGCCTGTTTCATTCCTTAAGTTACTGGCCTAATATTGTTGAAATCAGCTGCAATTTGAATTCACACCCTTGCCAGCGATGAGGTCTCATTTTATGAGGTTCTGGCTCCAGGGTTATACCTTTAACATATAATTAGTATCGTTGGTCATTTTAATTTTGTGCTATGCCGTCCGTTCATATGTACACTGACACACACACACACCATTTGGTTTTTTTTTAGGGAACTAAAAACACAATTTTTCCTGAGAATTTGGATACGAAATTCTCAATATTATACCTTACTATATATTTCATATATAGGTAAGTGAGAGTAAAAAAATATATAAACGGTTGGATTGAGGTTAAAACAACAAAAATCAATTTAAATGTTAGATTATTTATGAAAATAAACTAAGCCTTTAGTTGGATTTTATTTGTTTTGCTCTAAGCTTTATGCACTCTAAACGGCTTTTAACTAACCACTGGAGATTCTATACTTTATTAAGGTACTTAACACTTTATTTATAATTACAGTTATAATTAAAATTTGCTGAAAATTTATTAAAATGTTAACTCTTCTTTAGTATTCCTATAGCAATCAATATAAGGTAAGGCTGTATTTATTTTTCATTTTATTTACAAATCCTTTCTTTCAATCGCAGGAGGCTGTAATTAATTCATTTCATTTATGAATTAATCAGTTTTAATTTTTGGTTTGAGTGCTACCAATGGGTAGTTTCTCAACATGTGTTCCATGTCTTTATACCAATGTGCAAATTTACTAGATGTATTTTTTTGTATACAGTTGTAAATGTCATTTAAAATAAATAAAAAAAAATAAAAATTTTTGGTTTATTATTTTCAATAATAAAACATTGTGAACGACCGAAAAATTCAAAAACGTAACCCCCTCTCAAAATTTAAGGTTTCACGTTTCAAGACCCGTAGAATTCAAAAAACGAATAAAACTTTTTTTGGCCGTCCGCCGGCCGCCGTACGCCGTCCGCGCATTTTTTCCGAAACTACTGGACCGATTTTTTTTTTTAAATTTTGATATAAAATCAGAGGTCACCCGAGGATGATCCTCCTTCATCGACATTACTCTCCGCCTTTAACTTTCAAAATGGCGGCCGAAAAACCTGCGTTGCTATAGACTGTAGCTCCTAAACGAATGTACAGATTTAATTGAAACTTCGCTAAAGTCATTTTCTCGACGCCCTTTAAATTTATGTACATAACATACTTCAACGAAAAGAAGCTGGAAAAAAGTTACGAGGAATGGTAAAATTAAATTCCCAATAACTCGAAAAGTTTTTACTTTTTTGATATTTTATATAGTTTTTTAAAAGTTTGCGAAATTGCCTAAAAAAAAAAAGTCGTTAAAAGCGGACAATTAGGAGCAAAGATATGGTCTCCGGTTTTTTTTTTATGCTTCTACTCCAAATGTTATATCCTTGGTTTGGTTTTTAAATTTTAAATGTGTTACTGAACTAATGCTATTTTTTCTTTAGCATATTACTAATGATTAAAGAAAAACAGTTTAGTACAATAATTGGAATCACCTTTTGTTTTGTTTTTCTTTGTAACTCGGAAGGTAATGTTACTTTAGATGTATAATTGTTTGGAGATAATAAACCATTGTGAAATAATTTGCAGAATTTTTTTTTATTCATTTCAATAATTTATCTCTTGTGATATGGCCTGGGATGATGCGTACTACCATAAATTAATTTACAAATCTAAGGATTGTAATTGTAAATGTAATTGTTAAAATGAACGGTGCCTTGCCGATCGTGGTAATGTAATCGCAGGTAATGCGGATTCTCGTCTCACGTTACACTGTAAAGACGTCTCATCTAACAGTACAGTGCTCACAATAGAACATAATCAACGCATTTAGATGAGAATCAGAGTTACATTAATGCCTTATTTGATGTACAATACATCAAATTTATTTTATAATATAATTAATAGCGTTTTATTTATTTCTTGTATTTTATGTATTTTATTTTATTTCGGTTTCGTATAATATTTCTCTGATGAACTTAACTCGCTTCCTAATTTTTTTTTCGTTAATGTTGTTTCAGATACCTCTAAATAAATATTAAAAATCTTTTAACATAATTATTTATTATTTCAGTTTTTATTTTTCATAAGCAGACAGTACACCGATCATGTTTTCACTTCCCATCCTTACCATGAAATTACGACGTTTCGGCTCATCGAGCCATTTTCAAATCTATCATGTCTTCGTTTATTGCATTTCATGTGTAAAAAAAAGTTTTTCTTCTTATAACAACTCAAATTACTATAAATGGCCCTGGAGCTTGGAAATGAGCTCTGTAAGAGAAAAAAACTGGTAGAATCAAAGTTGTCGAACATCAAAATCTGCTATGAGCACAAACATTTTTAATGAAGGTTAATTATATCTATTATTTTGACCGTCAAGTAAGCTGCCTGATAATTTTTAAATCGGCCGCCATTTTTGAAATCAGAGTCTCTGAAATGGCAGACATGGTTGATTTTACTTAGAATAAGACACACTTTCGAAATTTACGTTCATACCTTCGCCTGCGTTGAGGGCTATTAGGCATATTTGTGAGGTATTACATCAGCAGTTCTTTTGCCAATATCGACTAAATTGAAGTGCACCCAATATCGTAGAATTGAGAAAGGGAAGGGGAGAAGAAGGCTATTTGTTATATTAATCTCTAGTTTTATTATTACTGTTCATTACCCTTTTACAAGTTTCTCTAAAATGTTTTAAAAATTTAAACTAAACTCGTTACTTAGACGTGAAATCAGATATCTTTAATGTCAGATAGGTCTTTTCCTCTTTTAAATGCCCAAATTAAAGAATTTTGCAAAAGTTTTTTCCTTTAAAATACCTTTTATTTTATTTATAAGAAATGACAAAAAGACTCTTTTTGTCTATATCAAGTATGAAAGAACTCAACTTCGATGAAAATCCGTAGAAGCCGTAGAATGTATGGAGACGTAAAAATAATGACCTTTGCTTTTGGTAGATAGATTAGGTAATAAAATGTGTATTTAGGCAATTCTTTATATTACAATACATCCCAGATCATGGAAAAACAAGAAAAAAAATCTTTGAAATAGTCAATTGTGCTGAAAACACGGGTACTTTGATCGGGAGAGTGACTGGATAAAAAAATCATATAATTTTCATATAAAAAATTCTATATTTTCATATAAAAAATCATATAATTTTTTTAAATATCTGAAGGTGAATCATAAGTTTTTGCCTTAACTAATATGAACTAAAAGCTTATTAAACGGAGAAGTTTTCCAAAGAGATTTATTGTCTTTTTAAAATATGAATTTACACTGAAAGTAGGGTAATGATGGAATATTGTACAAAGCAATGTAACAGATTTTTCTTTCTGTGAGTGGGTGAGGCTTCACATACGCTCGTCAACTTGGCCGGAAATCTCATTTCGATTCAAATTTCAGGATCATAAATCCAACGAAGAAAAAACCTTCGGTTGAAAACCACCATAGAGGCTTCGACAAAGAAAGACAGAAAATAACTTTTTCTTGACTTATCTTGAAAATAAATAATTTCAAATGAAAAGCAGAAAACACACGATTCAAAATTGTATGCTCATTGCACAAAAATTTATTCAACGTAAAAAATGTAAGGAAAAACACTTTGCTGCAGATTTGTACCAAAGGTTGAAATCTCTGTTGGTGAGTAGGTATTGAATTTATAAATCACTATTAACAACGCTTTATAAATAAAATGGTTGGATTTTAGCTTTCAAAGGGACAATTTAGAAGCGAGTAATTTTAAAATACTCAAGGGCATTAAATTTTTTATATTTCTTTTATTATTCATTCTCATATATATATATATATATATATATTTTGTTCCTCTTCGTGTATCCCAAATATATTAGTTTAGGATATTTTTATTGATTTCATTTTCCGGCAAAAATATTAGGAAAATGTTTCCCATTAAACTGTATTTATAAGTTGTATAACTACTGTGAACCATTTAAAACCCTATCATCTCATATTTTTTATATTTCAGTTATTTTGGAAATTTAATTTTAGCAGATTACATCTATAACATTTACACTTCGACGAGACAAATTTCCACCAGTTTATAAAGTAGAGAACCAAATTCCTCATACAAACATAGTACGTCACCTTGGACTAATATTCAACAGAAGGATGACATGGGACCCATATTTCTTCATTAAGCAAACTTTAAGCAAGTAACTGAAAATACTGCACTTTTTTTCCAAATAAGGATTAAAAATCAGATAGAAACTAAATACTTACATTTACCTATCATATTTCCGGTTCAGGTAAAAAATACCGTGATATAATATGAGAAGGAGTTGATCGGGGGTGAGGTCAAATAAATACTAAATTATAGAAATAGTATTATTTAATTTTTATGCCGACGTTTCGACCTACATTGCTGGTCTTCATTAGGGTGTAGGCGTAGTTGTTTCAACTACCTCCCGCAGTGCTACCTCCTACGCCCTGATGAAGACCTGCAATGTGGCTCGGCAAAGAGACTAAATAATACTATTTATATAATTTAGGAACTGGAAGAGAGATTTGCTTTTCTGAATCAAGGAAATAAACAATGATGAGTGTTTTCCCTCCTCACATCCATACATTCAATTTAACACAACAAATCTGGTGATTATCACTACCATGACAGCTACGGATAAATATTTGAAGAAAATAAAGAAAGTGATTTCACTAACACTAACACCTTTGTTAGTTAATTTTTACTCATTTTGTCTGTGACCAGTAGATTTCAGACATTTTGAAATGAGGGATTTTTTTAAAACTATAATACTCTGAAAAAAAAAAGAAACTATATAAAATGATATAAAAAAAAACCGTTATTGCAGGATCAATGCTGCTTTTTGAGATTAATTTTCCATATTTTTTTCTTGAAACGTGCTTATATGTTGAAGCTATATATACGTAATTTTATAAGAGTGCGATTCTTTATGTATTTAGCACACATCATTCCATTCCCAATCCACTTGATCATGAAATGTATGTAAGAGTCTAAGTCGTAAGATTCTCTAAGTACCCCCAGATACTAATATGTTTATTTATTTTATTTTATCTTTCTCTGTTATTTTTTTTTTCGTTTGTTTTTATTGTCTGTGTTTTTACTTTATATTACCACTTATTTTGTAAACATTTAATTTAAGTTATGGACACACTAATACATTTATTTATAATTTCTTCTAAAGGGACACTAGTCCCAGGATTTTCATTTCACTTATCATGCACATAAAAAAAATATAGATTAATGAAAATACAAATTATTGTTCCGTTTTGGGGAATTCAGCCTGAAAGTCCATTAGTGAGGTGTTTTCTATCAAACCATTTGCAAAGTTTAATTGCTTGTAAACAATAGGAATAGTGAGGAAGCTATACTGATTAGTGTTTGCAAGACCGAGACCAAGTCTGGTAAAAAAAAATCGATTTTTGTGAATTAAAATCAAGACAAAATAGTTACTAATACTTGACAATTTTAGTTACTATATGTAAATAATTGGTATAACCAATATATTTTTGCATTCAACTCTTCCAATTTTTCATTCGGGCTTAGTTAGATTTCTCTTATCTAAAAAATGACAGTAATATCTTTATAGTGATAAGCTAATAAGTAACTGCAAGACTGTTGCCAGACTCTTGCGCAAGACCAAGATTCAGACTCGTCTTGGTCTCGCATTTGGGAAACACTAATACTGATCTTATTTGGCAGATTATTTTTTATAGTTGTGGCTCAGGATGTAGTAGAGTCTAAGTAAAATATTATTCATAATTATTCTGTTCATTACTGATAAATTACTGAGACTGAGGATCGAATTCAGGCTGCAATTCAGTGATGAATATCAAGTTGACGAGTTTGTTTAAATTAGTCACAGGATTCCAAGGGGCACCAACCGGAGCCCCAGATGGTTGTAATACTAAACCGGCTATTAGAATCATCAATACTAAACAGTCTTCCCCTCTCATGGCTAATCATCATTAATTTACCCTCCTTTCTTTCCTTAATCAATACCTCTGAATATTTTAATTAATTAATTATGAAACGTCGATGCTTCTTCTTTAGGGTAGGGGATGTTTGTTGAAATTTAAATGAAGTGTAATCCATCCAGATGTAATTAATCCAGATTATGCATTTTTCGTAATTTATGGAATAATCGATGCCCTTGCATAAATTACTAACCGATTATTTTAATTGATAGGTTGTAATGAATGTTACCACTATACAAGTTAATAGTAAGTTTTAGGCAGTACGAATTAAATATTTTAAAAAAAATCAATTATCTTGTGGATGCTTTCCTTTCAGTGGATTGGTTTATCATTGTCTTAATTTATTTTATTAATTAAAGTGAATATCCATATCTGAAATTTAAATAATAAATTAATTTAATTAACCTATAACTAATTAATTAATTTTCAATTAAAACGAGATAACTAAAACCTATTTATTTTTGGTGTGAAAGAATAGCGAAAAACCGAAATTCCGTTAATTAAATTAGCATGAAGATTGTTTTTTTTTCTCTTAGCCCCTTACATACTGTTTTTTGACAAGTTTTAAGGTATCACAAGTTATTATTTTTTTGCATATTTGCGGTTTTAAGATGATTAACAAGGAGGTCTTACAATAATTTATATTATTTCTAATTTCCGACTAGGCGATGGGGCTCTCTCTTTTTTTGTGATGTATTTAAAGTAAAATTTAAGCTAAATTTATTTTTCATAAAATATGACGGTAAATAAATATTTAGTTTATATTATAAGTGCTTCTTTGCGTAGCTTTGAATCATTCAGAAGGTTAAAAAATACCTCTCAACTGAAAATTTCCAAGCACCTTCCGTATTTTAGACGCTAACGAACAAGTTTGGTTCCGTGTCTGTCTGTAATCAAATATATGTATGTGATGATCATATGACTTATTTGCCGAGTTTAATGATACTTCAGAAATTGGTTTGGTAGATCGATGGCCCCATATAAATTCCATCAAATCCCGTCTACTTACTCTTACACTCTTTTGGGCATGTCAGCACGGCGTGTTCCGCAGTGTTAGAAACCCTGCATGTGGGGCACCGAAGGTCAATACTTAGGTCAATATGTTTTCATACTTATTCAATTCATCTCTAAACTCCCCGTTTTCCGTAAGGATTTGAGTATTCAGATTGGACCCACCTCGCCTCTAATCTTGAGTAAACGGTGGGAAAGAATTTCCTGAGGGTTGATCCCTTCTCCGTTGTCTCCACCGCCTGTTCCACTCCTTGAGTGAAACTTAACACCATCTTCCAATTCCCTGGTCTTTCTTCTGCCCTATGTCGTAGTCCTACCGGGAGTGATCCTAGCCCGTGTCTCTTAACATCAAACTTAATGGCGTCTTCCCTCAGGATCAAGTCCCTCAGGATGTACTGCTCCGCCCCAAAGCTCAATGTCTCAGGTTCGAATCCCGACTCATGGCAGAAAAATTATTTATTCTGTTTCATCAGCTGTGGGACGAGGGTGGGGTCAGGAGACTCTTCTGGAGCATATCCAGCCTCTATTAAATAGGTAACTCTAATTAAATAATTAATTAAGGGGGAAAACCATGCGGTTGAGCGTGATCACAGTCAAATCATCTTTCCTAAATAGTAGTGAACCCAAAGACCCTTCATGGGTTGTAGTAGTAAAGAATTTAAAATTTAAATGATATAACATAATGAAATTATGAGGAAGATTAAAGATATTTGAGAGAATGATATATGTAAAAATAAATAAAACTTCAAAATTTGCTGACTAAAAACATCCGTGGCCTAGACTGCTTCAGTATTTATTCAAAAGCTTCTTCTGCTTAAGTGTCGTTAGTTATTCCGATATTGATGGTAGCTACCCTTTAGCCGATAACTTTTCCAATTCCTGCTTGCGAACTTCGAGGTTTGGATACTTTCTCTGATAGGCGGCAGATAGGATCACTGGTCGAATAATGATAGTTTATTATAACTAAATTTACATTATGCATAATAACTAGGCAATTATGAGATGGTGATAGTATTTTAGTGATTGTTAGTTATTGACAGCAAGTTTTTTAGGATATGGATACTTTGGCAAATTTGAAAATGCAATCCTATCTCCTCCATTCTTCCCTCATGCTCCTATACCAACTGAGAATGGTATAGATCTAGAATATCAAAAAGAATCCCATTTAGTATAGTGTAAGAAATTCATACTTTAATAAAATGAGTAATTACTTTCGTTTTGTACAAATAAACGAAAAATTAGAGCTAACAAGATGGTGGTTTGAGCCATAAATATGGTTCTTAACCAACATTTTTTTTTTTTTTTTTTTTTTTTTTGCCACTCCTTCCTTGCCTCTAAGATTATGCGGCGTTTTACTTGGACCAGAGATGAGGGCCTGATATTGCTATCTGAGTTAAAAGTCCCCCGGCACCGGGACGATAACTCGTAATTATTTTATCATCTTATCTTCGGTTTATCATGTTGTTGGCCAATGCGTATTACCCACAAGCGTTAGCTCGCTTGGCCACCCTGTACCCTAACCAATTGTTAATAGAATTAACTTTCTATTCTAGAATCCTTCTCTAATTTATTAAAGGTTCAGGGCATTACAGGATATTTTTGAAAGTGGGTCTTTTGGGCGATAAAAATATAAACAAAAAACGATTTAAAAAACTGTTGTCGTTGTTTGATTTCCGCAACATACGAAGCATGTTATAACCCACTGGTCAAATTAAGGATTCTGTAACGTATCTAGGTCATTAAAGGGGAAAAAAATCTAGAATGTAGTTCAAAAGAAATTGACTCAACTTCTGAAGAAAATTAAAAAGAAAAAGACAAAGCGCTTAGTGACTTTATCATTAAATAATTACCATGAATTGAATATTAATGAAATTCTACTTCAAAGCGTGTCTCGCTCTTCAAGAATATTTTTCGTTTCACGGACGTAATGAATGGATCTAGTTCCGAATGGGGTTGATAAACTTTTTTATATTCATAGAATAATAGACGTTTTCAATTACTGATAATAGAAAAATCCTTTGATTAGCATTTTAATTGGAGGGTCTTTTAATTTGAATTGATGCTTCTTCTGAAAGAGACTATGAGTCGATATTCCTATATCTAATAGAATTTAAAATTGGAATTTAGTTTTTTTTTTCTTTCTAAAAGACAAGGATTTTATTTATATATTATATACAGAGGGAAAAAAACAGTAAAAATATACTTTGCATGGATATTTTGAAACTCTCTATTATATAAAAGTCTTTTATGACCAATATTTTATTTTACATATTATGTAATATAACCGCCGCTTTGCGGTTTTCCGGATACTACGCTCTAATCCCATAACCTAGATTGCATTTTTTTTAACTGTTCAGGATGTAAGTTTTCAACTATTGTCTTCTTTTTAATAACATTTCTGTCTTACATACACCTTTTTCATTTTTATGATTTGTATGATGGGGGTTGGTCAGGGTATCTGGAGGCATTGAATATGTATATATATTCTTTCCCATGATTTTAGTTTTTGAAATTTCAATGTTTCAATTAGAGGGATTTTTCTTTTATTAGGAATGATATCGTTAATTATATTATATCATGTATAAAGTAGCAGAAAAACAATTAGGTTTTGTTACTAAGATCTTTTTTTTTAATTAATTAATTTTTAAGACATCTTTTTTCAATCCCGCACGGTAAAAAAAATATATATATATATATATCACCACGGTAACTGTGTGACTGAGGCTATGATGGCCGAAACATTGCTCGATTTATCATTCTCGAGTCTAGTGAAGCCGCACAGAGGGACGAGTAAGACTATCGACATTTACCAAAACTCGAAATCTAAATAATGACTTTAGTACCAACATTTTCATTGAAGTATATCATAGACTGTTTACAACTAATTTTCTAGGATTATAGTTATAAAATTCTAATAACAAAGTTGTTCAAAAGTTGGATTTTTTAATTTATATGGCGCAAATCAGATATTTAAAAAATTGTTTGCTACCCACTTAGCATGTGGGTATTATGTATATATGTATTTATATGTATATATGCTAAGTGGGTATTGGTACCCACTTAGCATCTATTTATCTGATCTTTTAAATGTTTTATAATAATTATACTGTATTCAGAAGATTTTAAAATAAAAACGAAACAAATCCGGATAATCAGTTTTATTAAGTCATTCATTTTTCGATTTAAATTTCTCTTATTGATATTTTTCCAAATAGTTATATCACAAATGTAATACTAATTCAAACCGAGGAAAATAAATAAAAGGTTATTCTAATATTGACCATGTTCCATTGAAATCGGTAAATTGGCACTACTATCTAATATGCCACAGGACTTACGGCCACTATCAGAAAGGAAGGATGGTAATGTCAAAACAATCGATCCAGTAGTTTTAGAGAAAGGCCGCAGAAGGTGGACGGATGGATTTTTCTATATTCGATTTTCGGATTCTAAGTATCTTGAAACGTAAAACCTCTAATTTTGAGAGGGAATTAACATTTTTTTTTTTGGTAGATTATAAAAACTGATAAGCAGCGGGGTAGCTCAGTGGGTGAACACTGACTTCCAGAGTTCATGATCCCAGGTTTTTGTCCAGTTGATGACAAGTAATTTTTTTTGAGCCGTGGATCGACCTTGCGATCAGAAGACCCTACTAGAGCACGCCCAGCCTCCATAAAGTGGGCATTCTTAATGAATTTAATCAATTAAGAGGGGAAACCCTGTGGTTGAGCGTGATTTTTGACCAATCGCCTCCCTGCACAAACGTTGTCCTTGTAACAGTACACATTGTACTGAACCCAAGTCCTTTTCTGGGTTATAGTTGTAAATAAAAACTGAGTATTGAAAATAATAAACCGAAAGAGCTTCATAAAATTGTAGTAAGATATTTGTCCGGATTGGTTACATTGTGCTTCAGGAAGAAATTCCACCTCGCCGCATGTCAGAAATGGTCAGGCTGAGGCTAAAGAAAAAAAAAAAATGTTAGGCGAAAAAATAATGAACTTACGATATAAATGCTGATTGATTCATTAAACATAAGCTAGTAGTCCGTGGTACAGACCCCTTTTCTTCGAATTATTAACATCCGCCTAAAACTTTGTAAATAGCTTCATCTCATCGTAACCTACAACTACTTTATTTACGGAAACTCTTGAAAATGGGGCGTTTTCAATCTGGAGGGAGGCAAACCTAGTCTATTGAATTAGGTAGTAAAACCTCGTAAATACACATTTGCTTTCTACACGGATCGTACGATAATTCGATCACAAAATCGATAAAAAAGGTAGCCTACAAAAATATTGGCCTGTTTGCCCTATATAATATCGTTATTTTGAAAATTTGGAGATATAGGTTACGCAAAACGGCTCAATATTTTTGAAGTCCTCCTTTTTTCTCGATTTTGTTATCAAATTATCTTACGATAATAAGTAGAAAGCAAATGGGTATTTGCGAGTTTTAAGTATCTAATTAAATAGACAAAGTTTGCCCTTATCCAGATTGAAAACGCTGCAATTATAAGGGTTTTCGTAAATAAAATAGTTTTATGTTACGATGAGATGAAACTATTTACTAAGTTTCAGGTGGATGTTAATAATTCGATAAAAAGGGATCTGTACCCCGTGTATATAATATGATCTTTCAGCAACCAACCAAAACATTTAAATGTTTTAAGGTTATTAACTACAAGGGGTCGAGATGTAAACAGACTTCAAAGAAAATCTCTTGACTTTTTTTCTTTAAAAACATGCGTAGTGTTCCTTGGGCTGGATAATACAAGGCGATGGACGAAGGCCTTGGCATGTAAATACAAGTAGTGAGGTGGCCTTCAAAGATATTGAGCCGTTTGGCGTGACCTACACCCCCTAAATTTTCAAAATAACGATGTTATATAGGGCAATCGGCCAAATATTTTTGTAGGCCATCTTTTTTTATAAATTTTGTGATCAAATTATTTTACGATCCAAGTAGAAAGCAAATATGTATTTACGAGTTTTTAGTGCCTAATTAAATAGATAATGTTTGCCCCCTTTCAGATTGAAAACGCCTCAATTCCGAGAGTTTCCGTTAATAAAATAGTTGCAGGGTATGTTGAGACGAAACTATTGACAAAGTTTCAGGCGGATGTTAATAATTCGATAGAAAGGGGCCTGTACCACGGACTATAATAAATTTATGAATGCAACAAAAAAAATCACTTCAAGCGGAAATGTTAAAAAATAGTCTTCTATTACATATAAGATGTTTTTCCCCTCCAAATTTATGCCCCGACCTCTTCAGCTGTACCAATATATGTATATGTAAAGAGCATATATCTATTTTCAGGATTGAATGGTAAATAAATATATCCTGGGAGGGGGATCAGTGAGTTAAGGAGGACGAGGGGAAGATATGAAAAAGGGTAAGTGGGAGCACGGAGAGAAACAGGATTCTCGTCGTATTTCAAAAAAAGGGAGCCGTACCAGGGGTATTGGCCTAGTTCCACTCCCCCCCTCCCTCGCCCCACCTGCAATAACCAACCGGTGTTCGCTACGGTACTAAGCTCTGTTGGCGCCCTCCGCGGCTCTGTATACAACTAGCGCAAATTCAAAACAGGGCTTCCAATTACAGCCTCGCGGAATAATTTTACCAAACCTTATAAAACTGGAAAATAGCATTGAGAAAATGTCCAAGTTAGAGTAACAGTGAGATTCGGATTGAAAGGTAGATATTTAATATCTATAATCATTGATGTTATTATTTTTTGTTAATAAAGATTCAGCCAATTAGATATCGATCAACGACTATTGTTAGATGTTTTTGAGTATGGAAGAATTCGACATTTTCGGTGGAGAATTAAACGAATGCCTTGAAAACATTTATTTATTCAGCTTCCTCACTACCGAAGATAGGGAAGCATTGTGTTCGTGCGAGAAGTTAAAAAAGAATTTGTGCTCAGAATCGAAAATTTCCACTCGCATTTTACGTTTCAGACATCAAGAATCAAGTTCAAATCTGTCTTTCTGTATTCAAATCGATGTGACGGGCATATCATCTAGTACCGTTCATCCGATTTTCAAGAAATTTTCAGGGATTACGCAAATTGGTGCCTATATGGTCCCATATCAATTTTATCAAATTCCATTCAGCATATTCGCTTACGCACGCGCAAACGTATTTTTTTACATATGCAAATATTTCAAAAGGGGCTCGTTCGATTTGGCTCAATATTCGATAAAAGGTAGGTAATGGTGAAAAAATAATGTAATGCCAATTTTATTGAATTCTGTGCTCTAATTTCTCGTATTTATGCGCAAACGTGTTCTCCTTGATACGCCTAAATCTCTAAAACCGCATGTTCGATTTGGCTCAAATTTGGAGAGAAGTTAGGGATTGGTAAACAGATAATCAAGTAGGTATGATTTTTATCAAATTCCATCCACTTCTCCTAGATAAAATACTTTCGCATTTGGACCAGCAAAGGTATTATTTGGCAAGCCTAAAGTTTGCAAACTGAAAACTCCAGAAATTTCCTAATATGAATTTCATCGAATTCCATTTAATAATTAAAATTAATATAAATAATTGTTAACAATATAATGGCAGTGAAATATGAAAGGCATTGATCATATGGAGTGGGAGTTAGGTTATGACAATATTTTTATGGGGTTATAAAATTTTAGGTTTTATTCAAAGAGTTAATTTATACAGTATTGTTCCGCCGATTCCAAACGTTGCTTAGATTTCGTTTAATTTTCAATAAATTTAAATTAATTTTTACTCTGAGCTTGTAAAAAAGAAAAATCTTATTTGTGTTTATTTCTATTGAAGTTCAACAAGCTCGTCGTGAAATCGAATTTAAGCTTGATTTTTACATATATTTTTATATTCCAGTTTAAATAGTTTTGTTCTGACTGAAGAAAAGATTTGATCTCGTTAACTGTGAAAAAAAAGTTTAGTTTTTCTTATTTCTCTTGTGGAGTTTTTGTAACATCGATTTTACAAGTGAAAACATGCCGATTATGTACATATTACTACTCTTAGTGCAAAAAGGTCGTAAGCATTCTGCTACGATGAAAAATAGCAGTGGGCAATAAATTATAAAATTATACTAATAAATCATAACGAAATAATTAGTATTTATGCTTTCCTATAAAACACTCAATGTTTACATACGACTTTTTACACTAACGGTATTGATATTCATGTTCAGTACGCACTTGATTTTTTTAATCCCGAGTCATCAAATATGCAATATGCATATGCGGAGCTTTTTCGCATTTTAATATTCGCTGATGAACAAAACTCGTGGATATCAAACCAGTATACGTTGAGGAATTACTGAATTTCCAAAAAAGGCTTCTCCCAGAGATTTTATTCTCATACGAAAAATTTTAGACCTTGTAATATAGATATTTTTTAGCCAATGCAAACGGTGAAGAAGCTATACTGACCTTCCTTGGCAGACGTTTATTTATTCATTCATTGAAATTTACAACTGTATTAATAAAATATAATTACTAAATCTGTTATTATAGAAATATAAAATATGATAGTAGCTTGTGGAGAGACTACCCATTGGTAACAATTCAATGATTATTTTAATTTAGGAGGTCTCTGGGTCGTCTCATTTTCGTAAATTTTGGGTGACCAATTAGCTGAAATTACATATCATGTATCATTTCTTACACATTTTCTTTAAGATTCTACACGAGGCGAAAAAGTTTCTCATCATTTGATGTGATGATAGAGTTCAGCCGAAGCCTGGAGAGTTGTCACAATTAAAAGAGGTACGAGGTCTTTAGTTATCGCAATCATCATTTGGATCCTTTGAGGCTAAACGAACGGCCAACTCGAAACCCCAAAGGAATTTCAGGCTTCTAATGAAGCTCATTGTTTACCTTGGATTTACTTCAGCAATATCTTTAGGTATCGGTAAAGTGAGGGTTCCAAGTGAGTCATTTGTCAAGGTGGAGTCCTAGGTATAGGATTTGTTCAACAGGGATAAGTGGGGTATTGTTAAAGGATACTGCAGGACAGGGAGTTTGTATATTTTAACATTCTTTGCACGACAATTGGACTATACCCTTATGCTAGGTGCACCATGTAAATTTACTAACGTAAGTTTCTGTCGATAATGTTTTATTTAAAGCTTCATCTCCTTGATTCCCCCACCCTTCGAAACAAAGTTTGTATTAACTTATAATTATTATTAATACAATTTTTCATAATTATTTATATATTTTTTGTTTCCAGATGAGCGATGGTGACTGATTGGCGTCGGCCGGTGGGCTGGTGCCTGTGCCTGGTGGGCTGCCTGGCCCTGCTCCGGTTGGCCACGCTGAGGCCCGCAGCTCCCCCCTCCCCCACGTCGAGCACCCTCCTCGTGTCCCTTCCGGGTTCATTCAGCCCACCGTCGGTGAAGCTCCACTTCCCAAGGACATCCAGAAGGCTGCCTCAGGTCCGTAATTTTTATTTATTTTTTTATACTATGTATTGATCCTATTTAGCTCTTTCGGCCATGCGACATCTAGCAGTCTAGTATTCTTCACCCTTAGTCCTGACTTTGGTTATAACGTCCTATAGTCCAGGATAAATCAGTGGATGCAGAGCTTTCATGGATCCTTGTCGACACAGGGAGCATGTTAGTGATTCGACAATTCCAAAACGGTGGATGTGACATTGGAGAAAGCCATGTCCAGCCTTTATCCAAAACTGTGCTACCTCCTCACTCTTTGGGAGATCCATTGGAACTCTTTCCTTTTCTTCTAGTAATGAAGCCCATTGCTTCTCCTTTAAATCTAATTGCCATTTCCCTTCCAACTCTCCAATGATTAATGTTTTAATCAGCTTTTTGTCGTCAAGAAAGGTATAGACATATCTGACTTTTCCAGCACAACAATCCAGCAGTTATTTTGTTAATTGGTGAGGTTTTTCATTATGTGATTACCTAAACTGTCCTGGATTCCACTGTAAACCGTCATCTGTGCTTTCTAAAATCAGCTTCTCGATCAATTTCTTGTCTATATCAATTTGATTAGTGGAGCAACAGCAGTATTTGAAATGGCAATTATTACAGGCTGTGAATCAATTAGGACCACAAGTTTTTGCGCTTTATACTTTTTTTTATCAATTCCAAGGCGAAAAGAGCTGCTTTTACTTCGCTATCAATTTTACTTGCTAGATTCCCCATAGGCCTTGAGATTTGAAAATCTTCTGCATTTTTTTATTTTTTTCTTGCATATTCGCAGTGTCTGTACACATATGTAACTGTGGTGGAGGGATGGGGGGGGGGGAGGGAGTCCATCTCTTTATCAGTTTCAAGTGCTTGAATCTTTAGATCCATCTTAGAGTAACTTGCTTATTCATTGTCAGAAGGAGCTGTAAGTTAATTTCTACTGATTTTGTAGGGAACCTTGGTTGGTGTAATTTTCTATAGAAGAAAGAATTAATCCTGCTACTTTTTTATAAATGTCAATAAGTTAATTCATTCATTCATTCATTCATGTGTAGCACGACATCCCGTTGCCGAGACTGGACCTCCTCCAAGAGCCTCCGCCAGTTGGCTCTGTCTCCTGCTGCAGCTCTCCAGTTCCGTACACCAAACAGTGTTCTCGCATCATAGGCCACGTTGTAAAACCACCTCGTCCTCGGCCTTCCTACCCGTCTTGCGAGGTGCAGCTCCTCCATCATTATTTTCTTGGGTATCTCAACGGTGCTCATTCTGGCCACATGCCCTGCCCACCTTAGTCTAGCCAGTTTAATATAGGTGACTACGTCGATGTCTGCATAGAGAGAACTGAGCTCCCTATTTTTTCTTATAAGTTAATAAAGTCAGTAATATTCATAAAATACTGTTAAGATGTTAACGGAAGATTCCTATTAACTATTTTGAGCCTATTAAGTACCTGTAAATTTGCACTAGGAATAGCAAATAAAATATATAAAAAAATTATCCAGAAAGAAATACTGCATCCCACAACACTGCAATAGTACAGACGATGATGCTTGAATTGGCGAAACTGGTTAATTTACTTTGTGATTTTTAACGAATCTGATACTTTGTTTAGATATCTAGAGATAACGTTCCAATGAAAATATTATATATTTACGCAAATTTGGTTTTGTTGTTATTTCAGCTCCATATTCAGAGTCATGCAAGAATTTGTCTCACTCTATATCTGCAGATCTGTGATTGACTCAGTCATACCACTGTAAAAGGCAATTATCAATCCGATATTATCTTTTGTGCAAGTGAGCCTTCTTATCCCAGATGCCTACCTTTCTATTTTCTGGCGACAGTAACTTTCTTTAGCCTATTGAGCTCATGTGGTCAGATTTTGTTAATGTGACGTATTTTCGCCCCTAACTTTGTTATTCAGTCGGTTAGAATTCTGAAGAATAATAATCAAATCACAAAGAACAATCTCACGAAATCTGTCGTATTGAATACTTTACTTATGGATGGAATAAACACTTTGAAAAAAAATTCTTATATCAATTAGAATTTAAATTCGCACATTTTATAAGTTTATTACTTTTGTTTAAATTAACGGATTAGATTTTCTACTAGTATTAGTACTTTTATGTTAGCAATTTTTACAATAACAAACAAAAATGTTAATAAATATGTAATTTCCTTTTATACTTCAAATAATATTAATAACTTTATTTTAAATTATTTACATATAAACAATCTACATCTAACAAAAGCTAAAGATATACCATTTGGTAATAACCGTCTGAGGGGAGTCTAAAAAATCACAAATTTCATAAAAGAAAAAACAAATAATAAAATAAAATAAATAAATTACATCTTCTTGTAAATAATAACTGCGTATTAAAATTTGAGTGATAATATATAACATTGAACTTAAACAGCTATTGTATACATTTTAATATGGTTGTTAATAAAATTAAAATCTTTTATTAATTGATATCTGTATTGCCAGGCTACTCTACAATAACCAACCAGTTTATTCCAACTCTATCATTTAAAATATTTTTAAACTCCAATGAGTCTAAAATATCTAAACTCAGCCAAAATGGGACATACATAGCTATAAAATGATTCTTCTTCTGCTGCAAGACATAAAGAGCACCTATACCTCAAGATGCTTCAATAATAATATAATAATTAATTAAAATATGAAGGATGAAAAATATTTTGTTCCCACTGTTAGCCCGTTTTAATCACTCCGCGTTGTATAACTCCCAACTTGGACTCAGCATAAAAATTAAATAAAAAAGTGTATAGAAACGTAAGCTGAAAACACATGAGTGCACCGCAAAAGATTTAGCTGACTGAGGAATTTCGTGAAGGGCGGCTCGTTTGATACATTTCAACTCCAGAGAATAAAAAAAAAAAAACAGTTGCTGTTGAGAGTTGATTATTTTATTTTTACAAAAAAAAACTGAACGCAAAATGAAAGTGGCCTCCTGATCAAAAATTATAGTTTTCTCGTTTCACTGTATACCGTTTAAAATATACAAATAGTATATTAAATATATAAATTAGTATAACTAAATTTGTTATAAAACTGGAATTTGATGTGAAACAACTCAATTAATTAACCTTTTATTCCTATTGTCCAAATTTTCTTTATTGTTATTAATCATCTCAGATTGAGACAATAAAAACAGTTGTTGATGGTGTGAATATATTGGACCAAAACCGTAAACTGTTGTTATTCATCTGATTATATATTTTGTATGATCATTTATAAATAATCATATTATGTAAAACTAAATTTTAAAAAATCTGATGTGTCGACTCACATGATATTCCTGCCGATTTCAGAAAAAATTGTACAACTTTAAATATGTTGATTAAAAAAAAAAATTATTAGATTGATTTTCTTGAAAAACTAATCAGAGAAATGATTACATGTAAACAATAATTAAAAACAGCGTAAAAAGATTTTTTTTTTAAATTTAATAAAAATGTGGCTTTAAAACGTTAAGGTCCGTTGAAAACCTCATATCGAAAATTTGAACCCATCGCAATACTTTCCTCAACTAGTAGAGGTAGGGAAGTAATAAAAGTTAAAAAATGTTATTTTTAATTCTAGAAGAAAAACAAAATTCTCTCAAACAGCAATAAATAAATAACTAGTCGTTTTGTCAAATCTCGCGTGTCATCAAGCCTAAAGACTGATTCCTCCATGATCAATTGATGCAGCTTAGATATTGCATATCGCACATCAATAGAATTAGAAGTGACGAAAAGATGAGTACATCGCTTCATGTGACAACCTCGTGAATAACTTTTATACCATACTTTATTTATTACTTTTATTTTTTTCATGTTGATCTTTTTATCTAATAACTTTGTTATTTCAAATTTTGGTGGAAATCGAACTTCAACTTACTTAAAGAATTTTTGCCAATTTTCAAGCAACAGTGGTATCAGATATGATGTATTCATTCAGACTGAGGAATAAAATAAAAATACGTAGAATTCACTTAGGAGGTTATCAAATATCAGATAACATCGGCATACTGAAGGTGAAAAGTGGTAAGATTAGAACATACATAATAGGGTTACATTTAAGAAGCAGTTAAATTGTATGAAAGAAAAAACGTACGATTCTAGAAAAAATACTTACATAGTTATCCAATGCCTTCTGAATTTTACAATTGAAACTCCCTGAAAAGTGTAATGTTTTAAACTTCAAGTCTGTCTTTTCAAGCCATTTCTTACGTTTTTAATTGTTCAGACGACTTTAAAATAATAAAAAAATTATTGTTTTTTTTTATTTGGACAATACAGTATTTGATTTATTCCTATTATTATTAATCATATCCATACAGCCTCTGACCCTAAATTTGAAATGTTTTCTTTACTTAAAATTTTAGAGTCCCTTTCCCTTAAAGCACATAATTTTATATGAACAATCTCATTGCTGGTGTTCTATAATCATAGGTGATGCATAAAACTAGTAACAATTAATAAAATAAGCTGTAAACGTCTCGAAAATGCAGGTTTATTTATTGATGATAAGCCTTATTAAATTATTAGTCAGTGCTGTATTCCATGTAGAATGTTAGCGTTAATACCTAATGCTTATTAGACCATTAGATATTGCACAACTCACGTCAGATGTGGATTAGGTATTTATGTTACCGATTATATAGAATGTAGCAATGATGAATTATTATTTAATCAAGATTTAGCGAAAATATTTTAGTACCAATACTTTTTTAATTGGTTAAAGTTGTTGCGTATATTGTTATTAAAAAAAATGTTTATTTTGCTTAAAAATGTTTCGAAAATAATTAAGTAAATATTTATGATATGATGTATTAATCATCGAAACAAGATTCATAACAAATTTTATTTCTAATAAAATTTATTTATTTGTTAAGGGGGATTCCTAAGTTGATTAAAGTGTGATTTAAAAAAAATAAATAAATAATGAAATATACTTTCCAAAATTTATTTTCTGATCCTACGTTTTCCTTTTTTTTAATATAATTTACGATAAAAAATCATTGTAATCGATAAATAAAAGTTTTCTTGGTACATTAGAGATTTAAGGTTTAGAGATATTTAAAATCTAAAAAACGAATTAAAACAAAAATCACAACAACAAAAATTTCATCATCCAGTTTTGTTTCCCCTACAGTTCTAGTTTAAAGATTAGGCATAAATGTCACAGTTCTTACTAGGATGATCCACGAAATATTATTATCTGTCAATTGATTTCAACTTTATATTATTATAGAAACTAGGCTAAACTTACATTAATTACTGATTTATTACTTGTTACTACATGTTCATAGGATGTCTGGAGTTTATTGTTAAAAAACTGATCCAAGTGGTTCTCAATGTCCTCATCCATTTGAAATTTCTTTCCATTCATGGAGCTCTGCAGAGACCGGAATAAGTGGTAGTCACTTGGAGCTAGCTCTGGTAAATAGCGAGGGTGGGTCAAAAGGTCCCATCGAAGACTTAATATTTTATTGCGAGTGACCAATGAGTTGTGGGGCCTAGCGTTGTCTAGGTGGAACACCACATCCTTCCGATCATTCATAACTCTTCGGGATGTCCTCCAAATTCGATGTTACTTTATCCGTTGGAAAGCTGAATTAGTGCTCTTCAAAGCAATATGTTTGGTTTTTTTAATTAATACCTATATAAAGAATAAATGAACAAAAACTCCTTAAGGGTTTTTATTTTTTAGATCGAGCCGAGCTTGTGCAAATGGTTTCCCACGCTTGTGAGCAACAAAATTAGGGCCATAGCCATCTCTCGCACTGATTGGATGGGATTTTGATCAAAAATGGCCTTAACACTGCTCGTTTCAATTTCATGTAGGCGACCAGACCGTTGAGCATCATTGATATCAACATTTCCTGAATGAAATTTGGCAAACCAATTCTGACAGGTGCGTTCGGTTAAGGGATCATCCCCATAAACACTGCAAATTTTTCTATGAGCTTATCCAGCACGCTTACATTTTTAAAAGTAATACAACAAAATACGCCGATAATTAATGATATTTTATTCCATATTCACAGTGCGATAGCAATCACAATACTAAGCTAGTTTCAACAAGAGTTAACAGATATAGTTGCCGACATATTACAAACATTCATTAATGTATCTGATGATTAATTCATCAGATAAGATGTGTATCATAGTGACATAAAAATGCAAGGAATTATTTGCCAACCCAATATAAAAAAATATATATATATAATTTTATTTTATTTGTGTTAAAGGTGATTTTTAGTCTGCAACTGATATAACTAGTCAGTAACTATGGAAATATTTTTACAAAATTGCTGAAGGCAAATAGAATATGAAATTACAATAATAAATCATAAAGAAATAATCAGTTTTTATACTCTCCTGTAAAACACATAACTATAACACGAATAGATGATATATAGATGTGATATAAATAAAAGAGGAATATATGAGTGAAGTAATACAGTCGCTGGTTATCTTCGCACTATTAACGCTAATCCCATTAATGCCCTATTCATCAAGGATGGTCCTTACGGCTATTTTTTAAAATGTTATCTAATTCGCTATAATAGGTCTACTTTTCATCAAATTTCCTTTTCGGCTCATGAGTGAATTAATTTGTAATGGGTGATAGATGTTTGGGTTGCATGTCGAAATATAAGTTCAACAACCACTATCAATTCCACCGAGGTAATCTGGGTAATAGGTATGGCAAATTTAAAATCATACACCTCATCAAGCATTTACGTTGTTATCCAATTTCCAAGTGCTCCCTGTTGGATCAAGAGTCATGAACCTTTGTTGATAACTTAAATTTTTATTAACCATTATCCACTTGGACGACTTATAAGCTGACTTACTTATTGCATACTTGAACAGCTTATTCATTATTTCCTGCGATATGTAAAAAACATGATTTGATTTTATGAAGTGCTAACTATGGAATAAGTAAAATTCAAATTCTTATATTTAATTTAAATAACTTGTTAAACACCTTCCTTCGATAGATGTGATAATTAAGTTTACCAGTTGATTAGAAGTGCCGGTTGGGATTTTGGTTAGGAATAAATTATTCAGTAACGAATGTATTGGTGTCGACTATGTGTCGACAATTATCAAATTACCGAGGCTTAGAAAAAGAAGATACCAGATTAATGGAAATATAATGTGGTTACAAATATTAATATGAAGTAAAATACACATAAAGAATGGGCAAAGACTTGTTCCCTTCTATGTAACCAATAAAACCATGACCTTAATATCCCATTTATTCTTGATCTTATCCCAGCCAAATTTTCCAAATTTCACCAGAACCTTTCTCATCACCCAAATCCCGTTGTACAATCCCTATCAAGCACCACCCATCCCTACAATTCCCTTCGTAGGTTAAAGCGGCAGTGGCCACGAGACCTTTTGTAAATATGGATATTTTGGAGTTCTAGCAATGGCCAGATTCTCCACTCAAGTCATGAGTGTCTGTGGCTGTAGCGCTCTTACTCATCCTCCGCTGGTTTAAAATACCAGTGAAGTGGCTGAGGGAGAAGCGTAGGGATCTCCTAAGCCTCCCTTTTTTCTCCACATGTGGAGGGGACAGGATTGGTTCGGAGATCACCTGGCAAATTGTAAATAATGTATATAGGTATGTTTTATATAAGATGTTTGTTTTACTTTTATTTCTATTTTTATTTACTTATGTGTATATATTTTTTTTTTCTTTACTCTTTTGTTCTTTTTTCTTATTCTTTTGTTCTTACTTTATTTATTTATTTTGTATATACGGTATGAATGCAATCTCTGAACTCTATTATAAGTGGCCTTAAACTGTGACAAATTATAATATTTCTGAATAAAGTGTTTTAATAATAAATGGGCAAAGCCGCAGATTTTAGAGAGGCAAGGGAACGAAAATATTGTTTCGCCTTCCCCCCTTACTTCTAATAATTCAATGTAAAAAAAAATTACAATTTATGACAAATAAGCTACATGAATGAATAAAATGTATAAACTAAAATCAATTAAGAAAATAGAAAGGGTGGATGTTGAAAAAGAGAAAACTCATTCATAATTTTCAATGTGGTTTCCGGAAGGACAGATCCATCATTGACTACATAGTTCAGATGGAACCATAACTACAATAGTCTTTTGTTCAGAAGGAGGAAGCTGTTACCGTTTTCTTTGACATGCACAAGGCTTATGATAAAACAAATCCAATAATTATCCTAGAAAAATTGGAGCTATTAGATTTCAGAGGAAACATTCCGACATTCATCCAACAGTTTTTATTCCATCGTCTTTTCAGGGTAATAATGGGAAGTTCAATGTCCGATGAATGCAAACAAAGAAATGGAGTGCCGCAGGATTGTGTTCTGAGCACAACGCTCTTCGCAATAGCTATAAGTGAACTTGGAAGAAACCTTCCTCGGGGAGTAAAAGCGATGCTATTCGTAGATGATCAAGCAATTCTCTGGCGATCGGGCAACATATTAGCGATAAAGGGAAAACTACAAGAGGCACTGAATCGCACTAGCTATTGGTCATAATCAACAGGACTACGATTCTCAGCAGAAAAAAAACAAAATGCGTCCATTTCAGCAGACATTTATATAGATTAATTTTTAAATATATAATATTATATCTGCTCGGTTCACAATACTTATGTTGGATTTTCACACATAATATGAACTCCTTCCATTTATTTTTGACTAAAAATCAAAATGAAAATTCTGTCCCTATGCCAATAAGTAAAAAGATGGAATGTAAAAAGTAGAAAAAAAAAGAGAATCATAACAAGTGAGAGATACAAAACTCCAAGGAAAAAGAAGAATGAATAAGGTTACTCATATTTTCGCTAATTAGCAATAGAACAATGTTATGGATTTTGTTGGTAGCCATAAAAAATAAGTAAAAAAAATAAATACAAGCTGTATTATTATTATACAATAATTTATTTACAATGATTTCAAAATACATAATATTTCACTTCTATCCTCATATAGAGGAATTTAAGTTATAAGAAGGGACTTAATATTACTTTGTATTTAAATACTTTGAATTGTTAAACATCCAACTCCTTACTATAAGTTATTTTTTATAAGCAATAAATCATTCATTAATACCTATGACTAATTTGTAAAGCATAATATATGTGGCCCACACGTTAAAATTAAATGGAAGACCCTTAGTGAACGACCTTTTCGAAATCTTCAAAACTCGAACTAAAGGAGAAACTATATAAATGAATGTATCTACTTAAACCTATATGAGCATGCTTGCTCATGCTTCATGCTCTCTGATATAGCTAAAATCCTTACAGAAACTTAACAAAACTTTACATACTGATTTCTACCTCCCAATAGTTGACCAATACATAAGGACTCACTATAAACGATTTTATGCATGTTTAAATAGAAATTGCAACAGTTAACGTCTACAGTTGACGTTGAATATGAGTAGGACTGTATAAAGACGCTGGGTGAGAGATCTCTTAAACAACTACTATTCGATTCAAGCCATGGAAAAGATCCTTCTATGTACTCCCCTTCCCCATGGATGACACGTCATTATTTCTTGTTATGTCATCTCATTTCCTGATTGACATACTACGATTGGTTGGTGCAAATAAATGTATAAAGATAAAAAAAAAAATCTAAAAACTACCCGCTGATAGTTATCACCTCGTCAGCATTGAAGTCCTACTCTGCTAAAAGAAAAAATTATGAGAAGTTTGAATAAACTCGTATTTGTACTCCAAGTTCAGTAAGATCGCAGCGTTCCTTCATGGCTGCCAATTGTAAACAATACAACGCCTCCATAGGCAGGTCCCAGGGAGATATTCCATTTTGGGCGGGAAGACAAATGAGAAGAGGCGGGAATAGGGAGAGGAGTATAGAGCAGTGTTGCACCAAAGGTGTACTATTCAACATCAGCGCAAACCATTCATCACCTGATATTGATCTCGCCCTCACGAGCGGCAGTCCCAACGACACCTAGCCGTCGTGCATGCTAAATATGTGTTACGGCTGCTTCTCATTCTGCAACTAGTAGTTTGTCTTCATTATGTCTGTCTTCATTAATCTCTATAGCGGTTGTAATTCGCGTGTATCGAGAGATATTGACGATGGGAGAAATTACAGCCCAGGGAACGAGTTAGTTTCGAAATAAATCTCTTCTAAAGTTGGTCCATTTGATGTTTCTGCTCCCTTAATTACTTTTTCACTGAAGCCATATTTTATTTTAATCTGATTTTTCCTTTAAATTCACCCCTGTCACACACTAGTGTCAATAAACAAAATACAAGACAACTAATATGCCCCAATAAGTATACCCGGCCACATTATTTCGGAAAAATCCCCACATATATTATTACTGTAAGGCTCGAAATCGGGTTTGTATCAAACATAAGCTCCTGTCATGCTCAAATACCATGAATCGGGTACCGTAAGATTCAGAATTTCACGGGGGATTAGCGAATCGTATTCTACACTTTTGTTTTTCTTTCTAAAATAAATAAAGTCGATACAAACATTTTGCTAGGCTTTAATACTGGAACGGTGGTAGATCTGTAGATCGATACGGGACAAATTGGATCTTGAAGATTTTGATGCGTACAGCAAGACCCGGATAGTTTCTCCGGAACTATCGAATCCTGCATTTTAAGCCCAAAAACGTACTATTTTCGGGATAACGCAAGGCATAGGGTTCGTTAATTGTAGTACTGTCATTGAATACATGTCTCATTTCGTCGACTTGAGGCCTCTATGATCGAGAGAGGAGGAGTTTATATTAATTATCGATGGTGTTTTTGATCGTTCAGTTATCATCGTTGATTTTTCACCAAATCTCAAGATTGAGCCATCAATTTCGAAGGCTTCCTTCTCCTTCAGGCGGGCAAAATAGTCCAATCACCCCGAAAATTCAGGCAAACAAGTTATGGAAGCAAACAAACTTTATTTGCGAATAACTAAAAAATTACACACTTTTCCTTATGCCCATAATAACATGAAAGATTACTGAATTCCCTACAAAATGGAAAAACAAAATCATTGTAATCGGACAGTTTTTAGCAAAGATACAGCTTATTGAAATTTTTAAACATGTTGGTTCCAAACAAAAATGAAAATTTAAATTAATTTTGGTTTCCTTTTTCGATTATATTTATCAAAAAAATATCAATTGATTTATTTATCTTTTGATATGTTGCATTATTTTATTTTCTTATTAATTTGGCCTTTGATAACAATGTGCTGTGCGAATTTTTCGCACGGGCCTACTTATAGGTTTTATACTACTGAAATATTTATTTAATATGTGTATCCATAAACTATGAGACTCACCCATATAAATTATTTAATTCACGTGCGTTTAAATATTTTGATACGTTCTGAGGAGATTTCGGAGGTAGCAAATTAATATTTCATTAATATCTTATAGCAAAAGTAGAAATACATAATATTTTAAAAACATTAGTGAATAGTAATATTTTAGCAAACCAAATTTATTCTATTATACTTTGTATGGAATTACCAGAAATTTATACAGTGAGTAGAATTAACAATATGAAAATTTAATATATAAATAAATTAAGAATTTGCTGTATTATTATTAAATTCATGACAAGGATTCGAGAAATACAAGATAAAATATTGAAATAATATTCTGAATAATTTGAAAAAATTCGTTTACTCTTTTTAAAATTATTTAATAAACAGAAATATTTTAGCAAACCAAATTTATTCCAGTTTTCTTAGTATTGCGTTTTTAGCATAGGAAAAATGAAATATTTTTTTCATTTATTTGATAAATAATTGTCTAATTATAAAGTTTATTTAAATTTATAAATTATTTTTTATTAAAAGTTTTATTAAAAATGGTGTTAAAATGTTTTAAAAACAGTTTTTGTGCATTTGACGTCCATACCTTACTAATTAATAATAGTTTAATAAATTATAGGCCGTTTGGTCTATGCTTTTGTAGGTCACCTTTTTTTTTCAATTTTGTGATCACATTATTTTACGGTTAAAGTGGAAAGAAAATTGGTATTCATGAGTTTTTAGAACTTAATTAAATATAGAAACTTTGCCGATCTTCAGATAGAAAACGACCGAATTCCTTATTTTCGTAAATAAAATATTTGTAGGTTACGATGAGATGAAGCTATTAACGAAGTTTTAGGCGGATGTTAATAATTCGATAACAAGGAGTCTGTACCACGGACTATTTTTTTAGGTATTTGAAGAGTGAAATTTACATCATATGTTCACCACATGACAGGCATGTATCTACATATCGAAATTGAGAAAACAATTTTCTGTAACAGCATAACTATC
Source organism: Nezara viridula (assembly GCA_928085145.1). Lineage (NCBI taxonomy): Eukaryota > Metazoa > Arthropoda > Insecta > Hemiptera > Pentatomidae > Nezara > Nezara viridula. The sequence continues at coordinate 93,434,836 of OV725081.1, forward strand.
AATTTCACCAATATCGGCTAAAATCACACTCATAAATTCGATTGAAAACTATATTAATGGGCTGTAGCACCAACACTAATGGAATACGAGATAAATTTTGAACTAGTATCAATTGGAGTTGAGATTTGACGATGAAATTTCATGGGCTATGTAAATGGCTATTTACATATTTATGGAGCCGGGGAAGGGTGTTATTGAAGGCCAACATGTGAGCCATTGATGCTGGCGGCATAATTGAATCTGGTTCCTGGATGTGAGGGGGCAAACTTCATTTCCAACTCCGATTGGGCCGAGATTGAAAAAAAAAAACTAGATAAAGAAAAAAAACATGACTTATACCCTCTTTTACCATAGCTCAACTCCGCAACAATAGCTCCTGCGAATGGAACTTCTTATTGTCAAAGTTTATAAAGGATGCTTAGGAGTTTCTCGATTCATTCCGACGAACAATCAATGCGACCCTTTTGGTTTCTTCTTCTCAACAAGTTTTAACAATCGTGATGCAATGACGCAGGGGATGGATTATTACATTTTACCGTTCTTTTTTTATTTAGAATATATACCGATATTGTTATTGTATTATTAATATCGTCTCTAACACAATGGGTCACTGGAGTCACGCAATAGCCTTAATGTAATTATGATAAAACATTCTCTTTATGTATATAAGCTCCGTAGTAATACGGACCAATTAAGTAATGGATAAGATCAATTTCGTTAGATCAATAAAGCTCCTTATGCCACCTTACTTTTCCTTAAATCAATATGATCACAAGAACTGAAGATGGAGGTTTACAAGAAGATAGTGTTATTCATTTCTGCTGTAAGGGATACAGACTTTGAATACTAAAGTAGTCTAGTATCCAACCGACACAACTTTGTACCTAAAGGTCAAGTACGATTGAAGTAACAATCTATCGAGACATAAATCCTTAGGAATGCCCTTATCCGTACAGCTGTATTCAGCACGCCTAGACGTGTATATACAGAGTGTCCCGTAAGTAGAGGGAAATATTTTAAAGGTTGATAAAAGGTATCAAGATCTACAAAAAAATATATATAAACCATTGCCCGATTTTCAGCAGAAAAGAGGAAAATTTAAGATTTGTGTTTTTTTTAAGCGAGTCACGCTTTTTGTTTAATAAGAAGCGATAACATAAAAAACATTTGATTTAAGTAACTAAACATTGCTTCATAGTAAACTAGATAAAATTCACTTTAAAATAAAGTAGAGTTAATGAATGTTAAAAATATTCAAAGAGAACTTCTGGACGGACAAACACAGCTAAGTTTCGTTTAAAAAAAAGTACACGTTTTCTCTTCAAAAATGACAATTGAGTGTTGCAAAGGTTTCATTTCTTATTTTTCCGTGATATGGGATGAATTTTAATAAGCATAATTGCCTAAAAACACATTTTATTCATAAGAATAAAAAAATTAAAAATTATGAACTTTCAAATATTTTTCACGGAAAGTAGTTATGTAATACTGTTTTTAGTAGAGCGTACTTTGGTATCCTAAAGCTTTTTAATTCGGCAGTCCTATTCAAAGTCACAAAACTCAGTATAAAAATCCTTGGTCCAACTAGTCGTGTGCTATGGAGCCGAAACTTGGACGCTAAAATTAGCTGACTAATTTTTGGTCCCCCTATGCATACAAGGAGAATGGAGGGTAAGGAAAAATCAGGAGCTGGATGAATTTTTGAAGCACGGGGATATTTTACGCCTTATTAAGGTTAAAAGAATTAGCTGGCTAGAACAACTGGAAAGACATCCTGATGACATAACAACGAAAAAGATACTTAGGGAGGAATTTACCGGAAAAAGAAAAAGAGGTGGACCGAGGAAATGTTGGAAAAGTGACTTGGAAAAGGATTTAGAGACGATGGGAATGGTAAATTGGAGAGGAAGAATGACGGATAGGGAGGAGTGGAAAAAGATAGTGAAGGAGTACAAGGTCCACCTCGGACTGGAGAACCCGTCAGTAAGTGAGAAAATTGTATTAAGAGATATTCTAATAAAAATGAACTACACATGTAATCTGAATGTAGCTATATCCTCATATTGTAAGAGTAAATCAAAACCCAAACCACCTCTGTTCTTAATTTATTAGGGTTAGAATGGAGGAGAGGGGAGGATTCATGATTACTTTAATACAATTTATCCAATTTTGTAGGCCTTGGTAATTATATTTCTTATTGGATGAATAATAATTCATCTGGGTTAATCGAAAGTTTTCGTTCACTGGGGAGAGGTGGACTGTCAGTATGATTGACGGACTTAGACAATATTGTTGAAACATATTAAAATGTACTGATAAAAATTATTTTAGGGATAAGTCATAAACCTCTCCATTCTTTTCTGATGGCACATCCTATGAAGGACTTGACGGATTTCCATGTAATCAGCTCCAGATATTTTTATTTACTCTATCAAAATATGTTTGAGTGTGGATAAAATTTGTCCAATATTCCTCATCAATTCTAGCGAGATCTCGACAAAGCTTGCCACGTATTTCACTTAACAAAAGCAAATTGGGATTGAAATACCTTCCTTTTTCGGAGAATTTCCAACTTTATAAGAAAATATTAAAAAAATCCTTAAATAGTATGCATCTACCAAACAAGACAATGTGGGATCCATTCCTGTTGAACAGTTTTATTTATTATAATTGAAAATGATCGAAGTTTAGGATAATTACATACATTGTACATGCATTGAACATGTATCTTTACATCTATATGTGTGATGTGACAGATATAATACTTTGAAGAAAATAAGTTCATTGCGTCTGCAGTATATTGTGCAGCCGGCACTGGTCATTGTGAGTACTAAGCCTTTTGAACACTGAGTCCTCAACCATTGAACTTCCTCAAGATGCACAAAGACCTTTCATTAGAGCCAGTCGAAAAAAAGGGGGTTGGACGTGACCTCGAGCCCCGGACTCACCTACTTTTATTATAACTGAATTATGGCCTTTTCTTTGTCTCCTTTACTTCATTAGCGGATTAAATATTTACATAACTAACTCTTCCAGTTCTCCTTCACATCTAGTTCTGTATGCCAAAGCGCTCACACTCGTTCACCTTCGTTAGAGATTTTATTCAAATACGTCTAACTGGTTATTCTTAACGAGAAAGAGTTAAATAAACAATTCTCTTTAGTTATATTGGAAACATCACAAAAAAAAAAATAATAATAATAGTAAAAAAAAAAGCCACCCAAACACAACTAAACAGTCAATCAATGCTTCGCTCCTTCAGGCATCATAAGTAAAAAAAATAAATATTCATAACACATTGGTGATTATAAAAACCGGTGCAATTTTTGTCGTTAATTCTTTCCCAACAGAAAAAAATGGCATTTTTTATTACCTCAATATATGACATATTCTGCTCGTAGAAAACCACAAATAACAGAAAAAAAAAACTCATTTTAAAGAAAATTCATTTTAAAAAATCATAATGTAATATAAAGCGAAAGAACACTTAAAAAATAAATACAATTCATCCAATTCAATTTAATTGTGAAATCTGAGTCTCTAGTACTTAGTCTCTAGTAGTTGCCTCCATTTTCTAGAATAACGGCATGTACTCTCGTAGGCACCCTACTAGTAACAGGATTAGAATCTATAGTTGGCTAATTTCAGCTTTAATTATTTGCAGTAATAATAATAGTAACAATAGCTGACATCGGCGTGATGTCTGGTAGGTTGGCATAATTATCTGGCTCGGCGTTATAATCCATCAAATTAAAAATGTACTGTTAAATGTAATCCCATACATTTTAATACTTTTTCACTATTAAATTAAGCCGTAACCAATTGAGACATACCGGGAATCAAGAGGGGCGTCCTATTAGAGGTCATATTAGAGGGAGGGTCCAATACGGAATTTTTTTTCCGGAAAAAATTATTATTTTTACAATTTATAAATATTTTTATATGAAATACAATATACAAACAGAACAATTTAAAAAAAATTATTTTCAGCAAACCTTTTATCTTGTTTTATATTGCTTTAGTTTGCTTTCAAATTATTGAAGGGGAGTGTCCCTCCTCTGCGTATGCCCTTGCCGAGAATTCATTATTATTTTGTTTTAAAATATTTTTTTCCTATAGATAATAATTTCATCTGAAATCATTGTCAGGGCGTTGTCGAAAGATGGTATTTTTTTTTTAAAGAGGGGTGGCAATTAATTTGAGGTTGTAGAAATTAATCTTTATTTCCTAATTAGTTTCTTTCAGAATGTTGAAATACTACAATAGACCACCTATCACTGATTATAATATTTCATAAGTTTTTTGTTTTTTTTATTTGTTTCTACATTATTTTAAATTTGTTTAGTGTCTCATAGCCAAAGACAAGACATTATTTGTATTTATTATATACACTTATTAAAGGTACAGCATACCGATTTTTTCAAACAAGCGGCGCACTTTAAGTCAATGCTGAAACTGGAAATCCGGAAGACAATGCCCCGCCTATGTTGAGTATTTAGAATAAAGTCATATCTGCCGCTCTTGGATATTTTTTTTTTATTTCCTGGTTTAAAGTTCTCTTAAAATTGAAAACCTAATGTGCTCCCCCCCCCCAAAAAAAACATTTTTATGGTACAACTTGCGCCATAAAATCCCTTTCTGGACAAATGATATGGTAATCAACTTGTAGGACACATGAAGGGTTCAGTTGTCGAAGGATGTACGTCCTAGAAGATAACAGGATTGATATTCAGGCTGCGAACTCGTCATTCCAAGATGCGTCAAGATAGCCCCATATAAAATGTCCGATGTGCAACTGACCATTATCATACATTAAAAGGAAAGGAAGGACGAAAAACTGCCCAAAAGGTATCAACTGCCAAATGCCCTATATACTGGCTATATGATCTAATTTACGTATTCATAAACTTGAAGTTTTGTTGTTTCTAGAATTTTATCTGAAAAAAATAAAGGATTGAAAAAAATATAAATATATGAAGCTGAAAATTCCCGTTTTTTTAATTACAATAAAATGACCTCTTACCTTTAATCAACAGATTATCAGCAGCAATAAACAGCAAGTATTTTCTAGATTTTAAAAGTTGATTAGGTTAATGAGGTTGTAACTATTTAACAGCAGATAGAATGGGCTCCGTGGTGTCGATTTGATGCTTAGATTTTGTCCCAAGATTACGGACAGCAGTTTAATGTAGCTATAAAACTTTTACGATTCTAAATGACAACGTATTTAGTATATATAAAAAGTTAAGTCTAAATTGGTTTAGCCCTTTTTCTATTATTTAAGATCGCGTTGTCAGGTTTTACATTGCTTACAAACTACTTAGTGCTTAATTACAACAAAAACAAAGTTTTGTAGAAACTTCCATTTTTTTCAGACGGACGGACAGACGGATATTTAGAAGTATTATTTTATTTATAATCTGATGAATATGGACCGGATTTGTACGTATTTACATTTTTTTCTAAGCTTAATTCACCCTTCCTCCACGGTATATTTTATGTTGATACTATTTCGAAAAAAAAAATCTTTTATTTCTCATATATTTGAAGGACAATATATATTTGGTTATACTACATATTATCATTCATATTTAGTCAACAATAGAAATTCAAATTGTAAAGAAATTAATAAATACAATTTAAAAAATATACATATGAACGAATAGAAGGAAAGTATCATAGTACAAGGAAAGTACTATTATAGTAAGTAAGGAAAATATTATTTACAGGTACACAACAAACTGAATAAATTTTCGAGGAGGAAAGCACCCTAAGTTCTTTCCTCAGAAATTCTATCTAAATAGATTTACCACGAAGGTCTAAAGTAGTAGTGTTCCTTACTATCTTTTAGTTCCAGAATTGCCATTCTGCATTTCAAAACGTGCCCTAGTGGACTGTTGTTAATACTGTAAAATGATAAAATCAGATCAATCTCAAAAGCCATACTGTTGAAATAAGCTAGCGAATTTCCCAATGAGACACCGGAGATAGGAGATTTGAGAACCTACTTTTATCCAAAGAGTTAATAAAATTTAAAATCAATACCTATAGTGAGCAATAGGAATTTTATCGTCTTTGACTAGAATGATAATATATTGTCATGAAGTGTCAACATTTGCATGGCATAAGTTGTTATGCCATGTTGAAATTCAAAAGAATTAAGAAAATTAATATATATTTAAACTACATGGTTATATATGATTTTTCCTATATTCGTATTAACTTATCAAAAAAATAAATAGACTAAGATCTAATTTTTTTTGTTATTTTATGTCCTAATTATTATTATGTAGGTTTTATGATTTTTTCCTTAAATATTCCAATCAATCCGAATTTCCGTTCTTACATATTTCTCAGATTTTGTTACATATTTGTGAAAATATAATCAGCGATATATATGTATATATTTAACTTTTTCTACTTTAAAATCCATACCCTAATGATGAATAACCTTATTTAAGAATGTACTAAAATTTTCTTATTTATTTAAAATAATTTTCATAAATCTAAAAAGTTAAATATTAATGATAATAATACCAGAAATGGTGAAATATCCGCAATAGTTAAAGTATTGTTCCTATTAAATAAGATAATTTTGATGATGAGGTAATAGTAACCAAGAAATTTTGTAAGGTAAATTAAGGGAAAACTAATATTGATTGTGTGATTATTTATTACTGAGAATCTATTGACCATGATAGATTATGAACAACCATTCGTCCTAAACTAATAGTACAAACTGTAAACATGATCAACTTGAACCTTACATGAATAACACGAACAATCTATTATTGACTTGTTTTCAGATTGTAGAGAACACGATGTTCGTCATGTATTTACTCATCGAATTTATTCTCACCTCCCATACACGAATTATTAACATAACACACGGCCAAAGACATTTTTTTCTTAACCTTGCCTAATTTATGATTATGTAGATCTACAAAAATACTATATACACATGCCTGCATTTTTTACGAAGAATAAGAAAAAAAAATGTGCTGAAGAGATTTTAATGAGCTAAGGCCGCTGATAAGTCCTAAAATCTAGAAAATTGTTAACCTACAAAAAAAAAAAAATTACCGGAGCGTATTTTTTTTTTATTCTACGCTAGAAAAAACAATACAGACAATTTTTATTTGGATTTCTGTAGATGTAGAAAAAACAGAAAAAAAAATGGAAAAATGGTCATTTTAAAACTTTTTTTTCTTATGCGCCTCATAATAGTCCACGGTACAGACATAACTTTTTTTATAAAGTTATTAACATCCGTCCAAAACTTCGTGAATGCCGCCATCTTATCGTAACCTATGACTTTTTAATTTACAAACATTTTCTGAAACGATGCCTTTCCGATGCGGAGTTCGTTAAACCTTATATATTTAATAAGGTGCTAAAAACTGATGAATACCCATTTGCTTTTCACTTGATTTGTAAGATAATTTGATAAAAATTCGTGGAAAATAGGTGATCTAAAATAACATTGGGCAGTGAGTCCCAACTTCCACCTCCAACAACCAAAATAACGAGGTTATGTAGGGCAAACGGCTCAATATTGCAAGCAATTTTGTTTTTCGATTTTTCCTCAAATTATCATATTAATGAAGTGGAAAGCCAATGGATATTGATGAGTTTTTATTTTCTCGTTTAATTAATTAATTTAATAAGAAAAAGCACAAGAAAAATAAATTACATAATTACTAAAAAGGGAAGAAATTAAAAATATTCGTTAGTAAAATATTTATTATTTGTAACCCCGAAGTTCCCAATGTGGGACGAAACGTCTACGTTTAATAAAAAAAAGTAAGGATTTTAATGAATTTTGGTAGAAAACTTACCATCTATTTGGTAATTAATTTAGAATTAATATAATTAGGAGTTTCAGTTAACATGATAAAATAAAAAATCTCGTTACCTTACGTATTTCTAATCATGAAAGCGTTCAATAGCTCGTCACAATTTTTCATTAATCTTACATTTTCATTTTGTCTAGAAAAAAAAAAAGAAAAAGGGAAAAGTAGCAAGACATGAATATTTTCCTTCTTTGGTTGCAATAGAGCAAAGTGGAAAACTTTCTTCCGGACTAAAGAAAATTGAGTGAAGTTTAACAAGAGATGTAATCTAATAAAGTCTACTTCGTTACCAATTTGAAATGTCTATGAATATAAATTAATGGTATTAAAATATTCATGGTAAACATTGGGCTTCCTGACAGGGGAAGTAGGAATCAATTAGGTGCAATTTTATTGTCTACATTGAATTAGGGGAGGAAGAAGGTAATCAATGGAATAAAACTATAAATCCTCTTATAAATCGGCAAACAATTATTTTAACTCCTTTTAAAATAATGAAATTATCTAAATAGATTCATTTATTAAGCTCTAAAAAAACAGGGCAAGTAGAATGCAATTATTTCTAATATTATATTAAAATTTAATTTAAGAAACATACATTAATTTGAGTAAAAAAAATTAATTTAATCAGAGTGGTAAAAAAATGGGGACAAAGGGTCCCTAATTGCTAAAAGTCTCGAGGCTTAAGGGGCTCCGATTCTCCACGTTCGATCTATTTTTATCTATCCTAGAAATAATTTTGATAATTTATGAAGTACTAGAAATTAAGTAATAAAAAGAGTAAGAGAAACAAAAATAAATAATGACTAAAATTTTTTTAGAACAAACCCACTTTTTGAAAAGTTTCTAATACTTCTTCGAACAAAAGATTTAGTTGATTTTGTTAGCACACATCTTATCAGTTTGATTTGATTAAGTTAGACGACATATTTATTTTAATTTTACAGAAATTAATAAAGTTTATAAAAATTTAATAAAATCTCAATAATATAAATACAGTCTCAGGTTCATGAGATAATGCATGTAGTATGGTTGTGTTCTGGTATTTAGAGAGAAATTTTGACCTTGTGTATGTTATTTTGTAATAATTTGTAACTTGTAAATTTATTTTACTGTATTTGATTTCAATTGCAATAACTTATTACTTTCCTACCTATACTAGGTAAGGAAAGTATTGCAATCGGTTTAAATTTCCGATATGCGGTTTTCGGCGGATCTATACGTTTCAGAGCCCCCTGAGTCCGAAAAACACATTTTTAGCCATTGGTCTGTCTGTCTGTGCCAAGATTTTCTCGGGAACTTCTGAACCGATTTTGTAGCTTCTTTTTTTATTTTGTAGGGTTTTGACTACTGATACCTGTGATAAAAATTCGGTGCTCCATACAAAACGGCTCTAACGATTTTGATGAAACTTTCCTATAATGTTCTAATAATTGTCCTTTCAATTTTCGTATATCGACTAAATTCTCGAGAAAATTCAGGAAAAAAAGTTATGAAGAAAAGAAAAATTTTATGAGACTTAAACGCTGTTTAGCCAGTTTTTTGAAAGGTAATGAAATTCCCTACAAAACTATAAACTATAAAATCCCCCTCTAATATTATTTTATTATTTAGCAGAGAACTGCATACTCTTTTAAGTAATGCAAGGTTGTACGAAGGTATTTGGAGAGATAGTTTAGCTATATATATTTTTCAAAGCGTGTATCACTACTTTAAAAAATATATTAATTTCTATGTTTAAGAATAATTTTATCCATGATGAAAAATTACGATGCTAATAACTCATGGATAATATCTAATTCTCCATCAAATATAGATCAAATGAAAAAATGTTGGAAGCTTAAGTCAAATAAATTATGATTTTACTAAGAAAAGCCCGATTTCGAGCTCAAATTGTTGTTCAACTAAAAATATCTCAAAATTTCAAATCACCATTATTTATTTATTTATTAACAAAACATAAAATTTGAACATCAAATTTAAGTTGCGATCTGCATATTGCTTTGAAATCAGAAAATTTTGGCTGATTCACAGTGTCCCATTACATATCCAGGATATAAATCAGCTAAGCAGATTTCTTGGACACCGCTTACGTAATCATCGCGGTGAGCTGTAACTATTTGTTGTGTGTTTAAGGATTTCTGTCAGAGGATTAATGTTGTGCGTCAGTCTTTGGTGGAGTTTATTGTATTTTTCTTTTTCAGTGTCTAAAATCACCATAACTCTTAATGTACTCGTTTCGGTGAGTTTGGTACAGATGGAGTCCAAGCGGGCTTTTGGACAATTTTTTCCCGGCCTCATCTAATCCATCTTCACTTGTATCTGGTTCATAAATTGACAATTCTGATTAAAGAAGTCCCCTTTAAGCATTCAAATCAATTGTACCATTAACGAGATATATTTACTTGGAAGATTGAAAAGGCTCATCCATAACAAACGAATGTGCAGGAAAATGGTCAGAGCAAATATCACAGCTCGCATTTATGGTGCATGGTATGGTCCGCAGTCATTTGGTTATAAAAAAAGTCTAGTTGTCCTTTATTATGTTATAATGTTATACTGCTCAATAAAACACTTTTTTTTTTAACAATATATATATATATATATATATATATATATATATATATATATATATATATATATATATATATATCATATGTAAATAAGTTTTAAGTTCTAACGAATCCCCACCTTAAAGTTAATTTATACATTTAACACATGATGTTATATAAAAATAACCATATGATACAGTTTGCAATTAGAACAAATTATTAATGATTTCTTTTTGTGTTTCATTGTACTAAAGACTATAAAAACTGATTTATAATGTTGTTTAGTGTTAACTGTTGATAAAGTATAAACTTCTTATGCTTCTACAAAATAAAATCTTTAATAATAACAAGTTCTGATTAAATAATACATCAAATCTTAAAACTATCCCTACCTACAAAACAAAATCAGTTTTTATAGTCTTTAGTACAATGAAACACCACAATAAACACTTAATAATTTGATCTAATTGCGAACCCTATTATGTGGTTATTTTTATAAAACATCACGTGTCATGAATAAATCAGCTAATAACCTCTAAGGTGGACGATGGCAAAGGCTGATGACAAAAGCCTCCCCATATTCGAACGGAGAATGTGGCGACAGATATATGGCCCTCTGAAAGAAGAAGTTTGGAGGAGACGAAGAAACCGGGATTTATACACTCTGTATAATGACTTAAATGTCGTCGACTTCATAGAACTTGGAAGGTTAAGTGGGGCCGGCCATGTGATTCGGATGGAGGAGGGTGATGTTCCCAGAAGAGTCCTTGAGGATAGGATTGACTACATGAGGAGAAGAGGCTGACTCCAGGATACTATTGGGTGCACCGAACTGGAAGGCAGGATGGCGGGAGATCATAGAAGAGGCCAAGACCAACTACCGAGTTGTAGTGCCAACGAGATGGAACTTTAAGGTAGGTGTTCGTTAGAACCTGAAGTTTATATAAGGCTAAGTGATTAATAAATTATTAAATTATTTTCCCTCTCTTGTATTATTTAAAAATTAATTAAAATTAAAACCCATCTTGAGACGTGACCTTTCAATTCTATAATAAATATTATAAGAATGAGTAAAAGAAAACATCAAGTATAGAAATTATTATATAATAGAGAATCTGTTATACCGTAGGATCGTTCATGTAAGTTCATGAAAGGTCTGATGAGGTTCAAAGATGAAATCATGGAAAAAATAAGAAACCATCACGCATCCAAGGACATCGACAGAGTGTTAAACTCTAAATCAAGCCCAAGATATAGAAAAATCTGCTCCTTTAATGTTACCAGACCAGAGAATCATCTTCAGTTCAGGGCTCTGAATTTAAAAAAATTAAGAGCCGTTAGTCGTCTCAGAGTAGCAAGTAAAGATTTTATGAAAATATACTTAAAAGATGCTACTTTGACTATTAAATCCAGTGAGGTATGTGGTGCATGCAACTGCCTTGTAACTGACCCGGTAACTCATTTTCTGATCCAATGTATCAAGTTCAATGAGCCAAGAAATAAGTACTTGAAGGCATTTATCACTGAATCTAGAGAAGATGCTAGTGTGGAGGAGATACTGAAAATAGACACTACGAAAAAAATAAACCAACTGTATTATTTCATACAGGGCTATTCATTGAACTGTTAAGTGGTATAGTTAATCAGATAACATATATTAATGCTTATTTATATTGTCATTTGTCTTATACCTCTCGAATATTTGAAAAAAAAAAATGTTTTACTAATTGTTATGTATATATATATATATATATATATATATATATATAGAATAGAATAGAAGAGTTAACTTTATTCTGGGACAAAGTCCCTTAAGAATAACTATTTTGTACATAAAAATTAACATTCCATCTGGCCAAAATACATATTACAATAAAAAAAAAGAACTAAAAACTAAGTGATAGCAGAAGTATTTACCTTATTACATTTACATTACAGAACGTGACTAGACATCTTTTCCATGCTCAAAAAAGAATATATATTTATAAACAAATGATAAATAGAGAAAAATGCAATTTTGTTACATGATAAATTGCTACCCAGCGTCTGATTGAATTGTAAGGAGGAATTGGAATAGGAGGGTTTTAAATATGGATAGGGATGGTGTATGGCGGATTTTAAGTGGGATGGAATTCCAAAAGGTAGTGGAGCGGACAATAAAGGAGTGTTGAAAGGAGGCAGATTTGTGGAAAGGGGTATGAAGGTCAGAAGTACGAGATCTTGTGGAGATGGAGTGGATAGATGACTTGAATTGAAGGAGATTGAATGCGTAGGACGGACGATGATTATGGATTATTTGGTAAAGGAATGTATCTAGGAAATATTGTCTTCTGAAGGAGGGGAAGAGCCACCCTAACTCGGCGTAGTAGTGGGAAACATGAGAACGTTTCGGGGTTCCATTGACAAATCTTACTAAGCCATTCATGATTCTTTTCAATCTGTCTCCCATTGATGAATAGTGAATAGAAAATGATAAATAGAGAAAAATGCAATCTGTTATTATATTAGTCATACTTAAAGCTGTGGACATTGTTAATGTTATGTTTGAATGCAGTAATAGACTCAAGATCTAAGATTGTTAATTATACCATTATATTTATTTGTACAGGAATTTCCTTAGACAAATAAAATAAAATATCTATCTATCTATCTATCGTTCATGTAAGTAACACTACAAAAACTAGGGCATCTACTCTAGCGAATAACACTTTGAGAGTTGATCCGAAGACTAGAAAGGTTTGTTTTTATCATGGAAATTTGAAGACAGCCCTAAAACGACGGAGATCTCGAGTTAATAAATTTAATGAGAGCCGAGAGTAGAATGAAGAGAGATAACTAATGAAGACAAAGAAGACGACAGCCGACTAATGCTGTTGGGACCTCCTCCTTAGCTCAATCATAACGAGCTATGGTCCCTCCGGGATAGGCCTCTCTGCTCTTCTCACCTTCTCTCCTCTGTCCTCAACCCAAGTTTCTTGGTCCCAAGGAACTAGTTCATGGCGGCAATATTCAATCTTAATGGAAAAAAATTAATACATTAATTAACAGTAGGAAAAAAAGGTCTGTTTAATCACAATAATTAAAATACTTTATTTTAAATTTTCGCCCCTCCGGGATCTTCAGGAATGCAATCTGATATTACAATATACTAGTAGGCCCGTGCGAAAAATTCGCACAGCATATTGTTATCAAATGCCAGATTAATAAGAAAATAAAATAATGCAACCTATCAAAAGATAAAGAAATCAAATGTTACTCTATCGATAAATATAATCGACAAAGAAAACAAAAATTAATTAAAATCTTCATTTTTGTTTGGAACCAACATGTTTACAAATTTCAGTAAGCTGTTTCTTTGCTAAAAATTGTCCGATTTCAATGATTTTTTTCCTTTTGTAGGGAATTAAGTAATGTTTTATATAATCATGGGCATAAGGAAAAGTGTGTATTTTTTTAATTAAAACAAAAACACCATTGATAAATAATATGAACTCCTCTCTCAATTATAGAGACCTCAAGTCGACGAAATAAGACATGTATTCAATGACAGTACTACAATTAATGTAAGGTTGTGTGGATGCGAACCCTATGCCTTGCGTTATCTCGAAAATAGTACGTTTTTGGGCTTAAAAACGCAGGATCCGAAAGTTCCGGAGGAATTATCCGGGTCTTGCTGTACGCATCAAAATCTTCTAGATCCAATTTGTCCCGTATCGATCTACAGACCTACCAATGTTCAGGTATTGAAGCCTAGCAAAATGTTTGTATCGACTTTATTAATTTTAGAAAGAAAAAGAAAAGTGGAGAATACGATTCGCTAACCCCCCGTGAAATTCATGGTATTTGAGCATGACAGGAGCTTATATTTGGTACAAAACCGATTTCGAGCCTTACTGTAATAATATATGTACGGATTGGGAATTTTTATCTGAAAACAATATATACAAACATTCTTTCAGAGGATTTATTAGTAGACATTAGCCCATAAATGAAAACTCATAATAACATTTTTTTTTTACTAATAATATTTTATTGAGAAAAAAAATACATTTTGCCTCAATTAAGGGCATTGAGTATTTAGGATGTATGAAACACAAACATATCATATATACAATAAAAGAAAAACAAGATTATAACAAAAGAAAAGAAAACTTGAAATGACAGAATAAATCAAACATGAGACAACATTAAATAATAAAAAAATTCACACTTATTTACAATATTTAAAGTCAGCCGAGGGAGCTTCGAGTCGAGCCCTTTCCCCCACGTGTGGAGGATGAGGCAAGACTCCAAGAGATCCCAGCGCTTCTCTCTCTCACCCGCATCACTAGTATGGGAATCCAGTGGAGACTAAGAGAGGGCACTAAAGCCACATAAGCTCATGACTTGAGTGGAGAAGCTGGCCGTTGCCAGGACTCCAGTGACGTATTTAGTAAAGATCTCGAGACCACTGGATAAGGATTGTGCTAAGGGATTAGGTTCTGATGAAAATTTGAAAATCGGGACGGAATAACGTCAAGGACATAAGGGATGTTAAGGTCATGATGTAAGGTTTTGTTCGTGACATAATAAGGAGCATTGACTATTATACGGAGGACTTTAGACTGGAAGGATTGGATGCGTTTGATGTTGGAAAATTTAGTTGTCCCCCACAGTTCAAGTCCGTAGGTCCAGATGGGTTTCAGTCTGGTCTTGTATATTAATAGTTTGCATAATAACATTAAAAACGAATATTAACAAGTGAACAATATGCATGTATAAAAAAACATTACTTTTTGCCTATAGCACTGCGTCATCTTGCACACCTAGTCATAGTACACAACAGGATGGGACCAATCCTTCAGGGAAGAAGAGACGTTGCCAAAATTAAAATATTTAAATACTACATAGATACAAAATAAAATTTATTATTATTTTAATATAAACTATTGTAAAACAAAGCATCATTTTTTACATTAATTAAGTCAAAATTAGAGACCGGATTTTCGTGCGATTGTATCAATTTAAATGATACAAACGGAATTTGAAATCATAAAAAGGGGATTTTATTGATATTTTATTTATCAAGAAATAGCACTAAAACGATCGTCATTTTAGTCACTAAAATGAAACTTTTATTAACAAATATATTAAGGGATTTAACAAACAAGTATAAATTGTACCTTACTCCATCCCCTAAAGTAGCGATAAGCAAATGCGGAAGGCGGATGCTCTGTTTATTCAGGAAAATTTAATAAATTTACAGAATTAGTAAAGTTTAGAAGAAGACGCTCTGTCTATAACAAAAGTAAAGAGCAATTAATGAGGATTAGGAAACATAAATTAGATTTAGATTCGCGACAAAATACATTCACAACAAAAAGAATTTATCTTGCGGAGCAACACTGAAGCAATACGAAACAGTTGTGAAACCTCTGATATCGAACCACAATAATAGGATTCAGAAATATGGAAGGGTTGTTTAAAACAGAAAAGAAAATCCTGCGATAATTATGATCCTAAGAGAATGAGGGATAATCATGTATTGTACATTGCGCAGAGGTATTCAAAATTCATTGAAGAATTTAATGAGAAATAGAAGAATGAGATTTTATGGGCATAAGGTCATGATGGATAGAAATAGATTGAGTAAGAAAATGTTTGGTAAAGTGCTAGGGAACAAGAATAAAAACGGTTATCCGGAACAGATATGAAACGAAATATCCAAACTCAATATAATTAACGAAGTTTGTACGAATACAGTCGAATTTTGGAAACGTTTTGACCAAATGATGGTCCTTGCAGCGAAAAAGAGGGGTGCGGGAAAAAACTGGTAGCAGGAGAGGATCCTCCGTAACGATCCCTTTTCTGGCTCTCAGGAGCAATGTATTTTGATGAATGAGGAATCAAACGAAATGGTATTAAGTGGAGCAGTGACGAATAATAGTAACATCCACCTGAAATTTCAGGGAAAACAGTTATGAATGAAAAGAAAATTTATTTGCGAATTGCTTAAAAAGCATACATTTTTTTCTTGATTAGACCCATTATTATTTGAAAATTTGCTGAATTTCCTAGAAAACGAAAAAAAATAAAATAAAAATCGAACCATTATTTACAAAGATACAGCCTATTTTAATTTATATATTATTGCTTCTAATATTGTTTTCAAAGAAGTATTATAAAATATTAATTACCATTTTCGAAACCTACTTTCATTATCTCTGATTTTTGTGTAGTAAAGGATAACTCTGACAATTTTTAAGATTAAGTAACTGCCTTCTAAAGCCCTTAATTGTACAGTTTTTCAGTCTACGTTGGAACCCAACCTTATATCTGCGATAGGAAATCTTGATGCCACAGTTGTCATGGATTCTGATTCTTATAAAACTACAATTTCCATCCCTCTTTAGTTACAAATGCACCTGCAGTTGAAAAGAATAAAACAGATTATTCTTGCAAAACTACAAATCGGATACTCAAGGCTAAAACATGAAAACCTATCGACAAAGGGGGCATCCCTAGAGTTTCTTTCCTGCGTGGTAAAGATCACGGTGATGCACTTCTAGACTGATAATAACATTGCTGCAATTTTGAAATACAACAATAAGATAGCATCAATTTTTTTTATTTATTAAAAAACCACAACTATACAAAAATTTCATAAATAAATACAATATATACTATATATTTTTTCTCACTGGGGTTTTATTTCACCATATCTTCGTTAGTTCCAACTATCGGACAATCATTTTAAAGATTGTCTAAACGCCACCCCCGACATTTCAGAAAAACAAACAAGCTTAATTTAGCCATAACAGGAAAAGTATGAAATTTACAGTGGATTAACTCCATGAATAAATAAAAGGATACCAAATTTCCTAAAAAATAAAAAAAAAATATATCTAAATCGGACCATTATGAGCAAAGCTATTGACTACAGTAAATTGTACAAACGTTTTGGTTTATTTTTATTAATTAACTATTTTAATTCGACCAAGAAAAGGAAAATGAATTCTTCTATCTCGTAATACATTGCATTAACATATTTCCATACCATTCTATCAGATGTTTTCTGACTAATGCGAATTATTCGCACGGACCAGCTAGTATCTCAAAAAATTAATACCATGAAGAATTCAGAAACTGATTTGCAGAAGTTAATATAGATATTTTTTTAATTACCATCAAAACAAGAATTTATGTGTTTATATTCGATTTTCTGTTGCACTCGACAGAGTTTTGACAAATTACTGACCCCCCTTACAGAAGTTATGTTACAAAAAAAATTATGGAGTTTTTGGTAGATATTTAGCAAATATATTTAAATACAAAGAATTCATCACATGTTTTAGTTATCATAAACCTACTGCATCATTTTTAAAGTATGATACAAATGACGATCAGTCAGAGCAAAGTTTACTACAGTAATTTATACACAATTAGAATTGTAAATCTTATTATTTTGTGAATATAGAATAAAAAAAATTAATATTATTAATCTGGCCTTCTTGATATTTTCATTTTTATCGTGTGGTCTAAAGCACAAACTGTAGTTTTTTTTAGAGATGAATAAATTATTACAGTTATTTTAAAAATATTAGGATAATAAATGGTCATGATTTGCAGCCTGGCTTTGGGCTTGCCGATGTTTCGACCCAAGAATGTGGGTCATCATCAGATCAATGTGCTAATCATCAGGTTAACGGTCCAAAACATGAACTGGGCATCCCCTATTCCATATATAAACAGTAACCGTTGATGACCCAATGATAACTGATCGCGACCCTCATGCTTGCGTCGATAAGTCGGCTGGCCTAATTAACCATATCTAGGCAGCAATTCCTAACTATCAGCATCATGATTTATTTGTTTGTGTAAAAGAAAATAGGTTTTCCCTATTTTAGTCCTCCACCCCGGACCATCTCCTTCCTCGATAATATATAAAGGTCAATAATCAAGTATTCAATGTAAAAGAAAAATATTACTGATTACAATAAATGAATTCAAATGTATAAAAAAATTACAAAAACCAAAAGACACTTTAAATTAAGTAGTTAAAATAAAGTTTGTCATAAAAAAAGTAATTCAGATTCGTTTTAAGAATTCATTAAATCTTTTAAATACGAATTTGTATTTAAGTATTTCAAATAAAAATTATGACAATAAGTGGGATCGTGTTGAAATTATCATAAAATTTGTGGTTGTGATAATATTGTGTGAAAAGAAATTAGAAGGTTTGGACGAAGATAGCTAGTTTCATTGAAACAGGTGATCACACGTCTGTGATTTCCCCTAGATACTGCTTCTGTTATTGAAGTTGTTATTTATGTCAGACAATTCAAAATAGTAACTTTTTTTTTGTTTTCTTCCATTTCCATCCACACCTGTCATGAGCCTTCCAATAAGCATATGTGCTGTAACTAATAAGAAAAAATTGTCATTTTAGGCTTGAGGAAAAAATAGTACCCAGCAGCACTTCATCCTGGTCTTGATTTATTTCCTTAATTCAGAAAAGGAGATCTCTCAACCACCTCCTCTTTAGTCGTCTTCTGATCGGCATGTCAGCTGTGGCCATGTCGTTAATAAGTCCGTTGCGATGTCCGTGTAGTTTAAGATGAAATTTGGAGTAGAGATCACGTATGTGTTGGTCGATAGTTGATTGTCGTAAGTCGTTATGTAAAGTTTTGTTGTATACGTACCAAGGAGCTCCTGTTATAAGTCGTAAATTTTGGATTGAAATGTCTGTAGGTTTTGTAAGTACGTTTTTTTTTTGTTTTTTTTTTGCAAAACCGTAAATTTGTGAGGCCTATGTCCATATGGGTTTCAGTCGGTAATGTATTAAGTTTTCGTCTAATTTTCAATTTTGATTTGGAAAAAAGTGAATACAGTATTTTCAGTCGCTTGTTCAAAGTGTTTAATTTCATTTTGACATGTAGGGCTCCGGTCATTCTTCTGTCAAATATTAATCCGAGATAACGTACAGTGTCCGTCTGTGTAATTTTTTTGTCGGCGATATAAACTGATGGACATGTGTCTCGTCGAAGTGTAAATGTTATATGTTGTGATTTGTCATGATTTAATCTAATTTTCCTACATGAATGCCATTTTTTTAAAGTGATTTTGTAAATTCAATGAGGCTAGTCTGGGGTCATGATTTTTTGTTAAAATTGTTGTATTTTAAGTTCATAAAATGTTGAAATTTATTATTTCTAATATTTTGATTTGTTTTAATGAATTATTGTTCCAAAAATTACATAAAAAACATTTACGACATTTAAATTGTACAGAATAAAAAAAGATATGTTTTTTAATATAAAATAAGAGAAACATCTCTTTATGGACATTGGTAACTGAGGGAGTAGAACATCTTTGCTACAAGATTCGGGAAAGAAGTTGCTCAAGAAAAAGGAGTTACCGACCCTTAAGAACCCCTAAAGCTGGACTTGATCCAAAGAAGGTAATGCTGCGCATCCAGTGGTATTGGGGGAGGAGAGGGGGAGTTCTTTATTACTAACTTCTTCTCTTATAATGACTTGGCTTTCAAAAGATATAAAGCTGCAAACAAGGCCAAAAAAAAGTTATTTGAATTAAAAGATAAAGTACTGATTTGTAATTACGATCCACTGTTTGGAGGTAATGATTTCAGATACTACTTCATATTTCATACTAATTCAATTATAATAATGATAAAACACACATTACATCCAACTAATCCTTCTTTATTTGTATTTGACATACTCGAGGGAAGAAACTTTTAACAAACAAAAACAAGTCTTATTAAATTTTCTCATTAATTATTTCCATAACCAATATTATATTATACTTATCATCTTACATTGGGACCTGATATAAAAAATAGTTAAATATGAAATATGAAAGAATATGAAAGAATACTACGAGAAAAGAAGAAGTAACCTAATATAATTAGTTCTTAATAGAGAAGAGAAGAAACCCGAGCGTCCGGCCGAGCTTTGCCGAAGATTAGAACAGGCTTCTATACATTAACAAGTGCGGTTTTCATAAATGCTAGCGTTTATATTATTTAATATTTAATTTTTTATATTACAGAAATAAAAAAATAAAAATTTATATACATTTGCCAATGCCTAGAAAAATAAAAATATCTACAATGAAATATTAGGTTGGCAAATAGGTCCTTAATTAAGTAATTCTTAAATCGAATCAATAACTGTCTAACCGAAAATGAAATTATGAAAGGTTTAGTTTATATAGAATACATACCCTGTGGTATGTTCCATGTTTTTCTCTCGAATCCTGTTTTAAAGTTTTTCGAAATGTGGTTCCCTCAAAAATGCCAAACTAAAAAAACTTTTGATGCCAAATATTGCGCTATCTTCGTGGGCACCCCTGTTATAAAATTTATTTGGAAGTGAGAATCATGAGATCGATAAAGGATAAAATAAAAGGATACTTTTGATAATTCATCATTTTGCACTTTTGTTTTATCAATAAGTTTAATTAGAGTGAAACTATAGCTAACTTATATAGCAAAGGACTTCGTATTTTCTACTTTGGGTTATCAGAGAAATCAAACTAGCAAGAAGCAAGTTGCCAGCTTCATCCATTCTAAATGGATAAACAGAGCGGAGGCCTCAAGGCTATTGCTTGACTTTTAGCCCAGGGCTGGATTCGCTTGCAACTTCGACGTAGAACTGAGGGAGGATTGAGGGGGTTAGCAACTTGGAGAATAATTTCCCCTGACCTACAAATAAAGGGGGGCTAAACACTCCATCACACGGTCCGTCTCCGCCAGCGAAAATTGTGCCCTTCGTGACACATTCCGAAAATGTATTGTTTTCGTTACATTAGTGAGGATAAATAGTATTGGATGTACCGAAATAATACATAACTATAAGTTTTTAAAAAAATAATCTGCAAAACAATGTTGATAACGTAAACAAACAAACAAGCAAAATAAATAAAACTTCTGTGAAATAAATAGATGAAATATAAGGATAAAATATAAATCATCGATAAGAAACATGTCACATAGAAATTATAATGACAAAATTGTTAAAACTAGAGCTATATATATATATATATATATATATATATAATTAGTGTATATATGTATATAGATAGATAGAGAATAAATTTGATACAGCTAAGCCATAAATTTTGAATGTAGAAAAAATAACAATAGAAAAACAATGTAGGATCTAAACATTACTAAAATTCTGTAATTTTTTAAGATAGAAATTTAAGCAATCATTATACTAATATAATTAAAAAACGAATTATCAACTATTTTTAGCAATTAATAAAAATTGCAATAAATATTATTTTTGTTTTAATTTTCTTATTCCCACTTGTTACAAACGAAAGTGACGATATACAAATATGGTGACAATCGATGAAGAAGAAATGAGATTTCAGGGATGGGGAGAATGGTGCTCAGCAGTACATCTCTGTCTTTAATTACTTCAGTTATTTAGGACAGGAGATCTCTCCTCCAGCTCTTTTTTCAATCTTCTCCAGATGGACTTGTCAGTCGTGGTCGTATCGGTAACATAATCCTGTAGTCATGAAATCGGGAATGAAGTGTACGTATGTGTTGGTCGAAAGTTGATTGTTGTAAGTCGGTATGTATATTTTTGTTATTTATATACCAAGACATCCCTGACAAGACAGATATTTATACACCAAATATCTGATATTAAAATCTAGGCTTGAAAAGATTGTAGTTTTTGTAAGTAGGTCTCTAACTGAACTACAAATCTCTGAGACGTTTGCTCCTATGGGCTAAGTAGGTTTGTGCAGGTATTTATTTATTGTTTAATTTTCAGTTTTGATGACTTGGAAAGGAAGTGAGGACATTAATTTCAGTCGCTTGATGATCGGAAGTCATCATTCTATCAAATGTCACTGTAAGGTAACTTAAAGTGTCCGTTCGAATGATCCAATTGTCGCAGATAAAAACTGGTGGAAACGGTTCTTGTCGAAATGTATTACGATTGAAAATTAAACAATTCACAGCTAAAAGATAAAAAACGAGAGACAGGAAAATGAAAATAAATATAAATATTATAATTTATAGGGCCAAGCCTAATCTATAATAGAGTTTAATATAACAGAGAAAGCATCTAAAAGAATGTTGTTAATAGAATCATCTTGGATAGAAATCATTGGATATTTTTAATGACAATATTAAAACCTGAAATATATTAAAATTAAAAAAATGTTGAGATAAATTATTGTATATTGTATAACTTATACAATTGAATTTAATAAAAATAATTACCGTTTTTCAGTATTGAGCTTCTTTCCTATAAAAGCTTTTCACTATTTTTTGCCTATAGGGTCGTTTTAATAAAATAATCTCACCTATCTTATATTTATTTATTTATAAAATGTTCTATAAAATTTGGACATATTTTAGGATTTTTTGAATCGAACACCTTAAAAGAAAGGATATTCCTTCAGTTACTTTTAATATATTTTTCAGTATATTTTTTTATTATAATTAATAATTAAATTTGATTAGTATTGATATTCTGAATTAAAATGTCGCTGTCATTTTTACTCAACCACATTCATTTCACTATTATAAGGCTTATAGTGCACTTGATTTAAGTATGATTATTTTATCGAATTAACCTATAGACAAAAAAAAAGTGAGAATGAACAATTATGATTCACTGTTGATTATAATACTATTTTTAAAAAAATTACAAAATATATAAGCTAGGCAGAGAAGAAATATTCACAACCTAAAAGCAACATATATAATTTCTTCTAATATAGAATAATGTATTAGAATAAATAAACCATTAATGAGACGAATTGGAGGGATAAATATTGAATTTAAATTAAAAATCAGTAAAGTAAAATGAAGCATCAAATATAGAAGAGGCTGGAAATCGGAAAATCGGCTTAGTGGATTACATATCTCTTTTTACTTTTTCACCCGATCCTCTCAGTTCGGAGAGAGTTTTTGCTTTCCAATCCTTGTGGGCGAAAACCTTTTTTGTTGAACTTTTCTGTTTTTTTTTTTTTTTTTTTTTTTTTTTTTTTTTTTTTTTTTTTTTTTTTTTTCTTACCCTCCAAAAAGTTTATTGAAACAAAAACTTTTCTGTTAAGGGAATAAATCATTTTACATGTTTACATTTGGTTATATTCCATGGGGAAATGCTAAAAAATAACAATCCCGAATAGAAGGAATTGTTGGATTTGGAATTGGAAGGATAAGAAACCCTATTAAAAAATAAAAGTAAGAATGATATATTTTAATTAATATCAATATAGAATTTTTATTTGAAACATAATTTTACTTAAATCCATGACTATGAAAGATTCGAAATTAAACGGATCTCAAAGTATATTTCGGTCAGATCTCCCAGTATTTATTGATGCCGGCTAACTTCAGATATACTAAATTATTAATTCAGATCCGCCTCTCGGGAAAATACATGATCAAAGTCTCAGTTAACAATATCATTGTAAAAATCACTCCACAACTTGAGTTAAAAATGTGTGTATGGAAAAAAAATACTTTATCACGTTATATTTAAGAGCCCAATATAGAATAGAATACAATACAATAGAAAATTGAACTTTATTCTGGGACCAAGGCCCCTTAGAATAACAATGATGAATAAATACAAAATAAAATACAAATCTGGTCAAAAACTAAGTTATAAAAATTTAAAATAATAGTTTGTAATCAATAAAAAAAAATGAACATAAAACCTTTTCAAGATTACTTATTATTATACTAATAAAAAACTGACTTAATACAAAATGTAATAATATCTACAGCGATTTACATTATAATGTGCAAACACTAAAAGAAATAAAAATAAAATTTTCTACTATAATACAACATTGTATATTATACAGGAATAATATACAACTGTTTGACAGTTAGAATTTACCAGAGAATCTTAATGGGATGGGAATATTTAAGCTAACCACTAAAAGTGATATTAAAAAAATATTTTTTTATCCCTAATATATCTAATCATAGAAATTTGGTGGGGTAATATCAAATATTGTCATTTTAATATTTTAGCGAAAACGTAGACTACATTTCGGCATGTAATCTGCTCTGACCATGTTTCCTTTGCATATGCAAATTAACTGTTAGTTTAATTATAAAATCTGATTTGATATAAATGTTTAAAGATAAAATGTATTTATTGTTTTATTGTTGTAGTTTGTGTTTTATTAACAATTTAATATTTTATATTGATGTTGATAAATGACCTTATTTTACTATTTGATGTTTTAAGAAATATGGTTTGTAAGTTATACTTAACTCCTTTATAGTATTTATAATGTAGTATAACAAAGAAAAAAAATGTATTACCATAAGTGTAGTAATATCTATAATACAGAGATAGACTATTTGTATGGGGTTCTTCTCTCAAAACAGGCAAATATTAAAAAAAATGTGTATTTCGCATTAATGTATTAAATAAAAGCTCTATATATATAGCAATGTTCTTGCTCGTTGTTACCATCGCTCCCAAAGTCCTCTTAGTAATTTAATTATTTACTATATATATATATATATATATATATATATATATATATATATATATATATATATATATATAGTAATTCGTTCATATAATAGACTCAGTTTACTTTAATTTAATTTTCAGTTCAGTTAAGTACAGTTTTTTTTTCTTCTCTTTTTTAAAAAAACACTATTATTAATCACGCTATTAAGTGTCGGATCTTCACAATAATCGGAGTAAAGAAAACGCAGCGAGATTGATAGAGTTCTGGGAGCAACGAGCTGGCAGACGTCTACTAATCCTAACAGCATTAGACCAGCATTAGACGTTGTTTACTACCGTCAACAGTCTTGGTATTTATTTATATTTTAATTGCGAAGTAATTCTCATTAATAAATTTAAAAAATGGTGCAGTGTAATATTTGCAACAACTCCATCGCACGCGAAGATAAGAACAATATACACTGCGTTAAGTGTAAAATAATTTTTCATGGTAGGTGCGTCAACCTTAATGATAAAGACACCGAAGCATTAAAAATAATTAAAAAAACATGGGTTTGCTCTAACTGCGAACAGGTGAAAAAACAAAATACCGAGCCGTCTCCCTCAGAAATACTTGCGGCAGTAAATCGTTTAGACGCTACCGTGAACGAAGATATAAAAAACATGAAAACAGCACTAGATAAATACGGAGAGCTCAGTTTTGAACTAAACGAAAGACTGACGAAGATTGAAAAACATCTGGAAGGTCAAGCTAAAAAGTTTGAGGAGATACTATTAGAAAACAAAGCACTCAAATCCCGAGTGGGCGAATTAGAGGTTCGCTTGAATAAGGCAGAGCAAGGACTATTGAGTAGATCACTGGAGATCCGCGGTATACCGGAGCGACCGGGCGAAACGCCCGCTGCTTTGGTGACCAGTATAGGAGCAAGCTTGGGGATCAGGCTTAGTGTGGAGGACTTGGACAACGTACATCGCCGCAGAAGCCGAAAAGATGACTCGCGACCACCGCCTGTTATCGCACGCTTTGTCAGGCAATCAATTAGAGATGATCTAATTACGAAAAGGAAAGTGAAGAGGGATTTCTCCACGCGGGATATCGGTTGGCAGGAAAATGACTGCCACCGAATTTATCTGGGTGAAGAGATGACTCGCACAAACAGACACCTCTATTGGCTAGCCCGGCAGAAGAGAGCGGCGGGAAAAATCAAATATACGTGGTTTGCTTCCGGAAAGGTGCGGTGTCGAAAAGAGGACGGACATAGAGTCATCCTGATAGAACAGGCCTCGGATCTAGATGTATTTGACTGACTACCTAGAAGCCGTCAACCCCTTAGCCTCATTAAAATAGTCTTACTTCTTCTCTTAGTGCTATCTCTACACCGTCACTCATCAATCTATTTATTTTCAAGTACATTCTCTTTATTTATTTTTAATGTTAATATTACTTTTTCTTCACTTAGTTTCATGTACGATAATCGCTTTTCTGTACTTTCTACTCGTTTTGTCTTCTCGCTACCAAACACTGACTGTTTCTCTCCAAATCCAATGTATGTCTAGTTCCCTAATCACATGTCAAGTTAACTCTCAATCACTTTCTGCCCATTATGACGAATTCCTGCAATACTTTACCCAAAACTTTTATCATATCATAGCAATATCCGAAACCTGGCTCAAACCTTATATTCCATCATCTTCAGTCTCCTTGCCTGATTACATCCTGCTCCGTCATGACCGTGTAAACCGGACTGGCGGTGGAGTAGCCACGTTTGTCCACAATAGCCTAAAGACCCGAATCCTCGATTGCTCCCCATCTTCCGATCATCCTCATGTAGAATACCTCTTAGTAGAAATTCTCAGTAATATTTCTCCTATCCTTTACGCCGTGGTATATCGCCCTCCTCTCGTGCCATTTGACCCGTCCTTCGAATCAACTCTATTCAACTTCGTTCCCCTCTATCCCAGAATAATTATCTCCGGTGACCTCAATACCAATTTCCTCTCAAACTCCAATGACAAATCCTATTTAGAAAATCTGTTTTTCTCACTTCACCTATTCATCGTTCCTTTTTCCTCCACCCACCACACCACCAGATCTGACACTTGGCTAGACTACTACATCATCGACTCAGCACAAAACCTCCTCTCCGCCTCTCAATTGCCAGTATCCTTTCTTTCATCTCATGATCTGATACAAATAACGTATAATATCCGCACTCCTCCAATCCATCCTCGAACTATCACTTTCCGCCAACTGGATACCCTTACTCGAGAAAAAATATTACCTGATCTAGTAACATTGGATTTGAATGGAATATATCATTGCTCCTCTGTCGACACCATGGTTGATATTCTCACCACCAATCTTCTCAATATACTCAATACCCACGCTCCTCTGAAAACCTCCACTTTCCGTCATCGTCCTGCTCCTTGGATGTGTCAGGAAATTAAGGATCTGCAGAAGAGACGCGACGCTGCACGCAGACGCTTCAGACGGACTAGGCTTGCAGATGATTATCAAATATTCAGAGTGCTTCGTAACACGACACAGACAAGGATCCGACAAGCGAAAGCGAACTACTTTCACGAAGCCCTTTCCTCAGCTCCTGATATCAAATCAAAATGGCTTCTACTTCGTAAGCTTTCCCTCTGTGAACCTTCTAGATCCCCTTCCTCAGTTTTCCCAATATCACCTGATGACCTAAACTCCCACTTTATATCGGTTTCCACCTCTTCTTTACCATCCCCTTCCGGCTTTTCTCCAGAGGTACCTTTTAACGACAATAATTTTTATTTTTCCGACATTTCTCCCACAGACCTTATTACCGTTATAATGAAATCCCGTTCCAATTCCGTAGGCCCAGATGGCATTCCTATCAAACTAATAAAATTATGTCTCCCTGAAATCCTCCCAGCACTCCTTTTCATCTACAATTTCTCCCTGCAGAATTCAATATTCCCGACCTCTTGGAAAAAAGCCATTGTCCTTCCTTTAAACAAAAAGCCTAATCCATCCTCTCCCGAAGATTTCCGCCCAATATCA
The DNA here is from genome assembly GCA_928085145.1 of Nezara viridula. Classification (NCBI taxonomy): domain Eukaryota; kingdom Metazoa; phylum Arthropoda; class Insecta; order Hemiptera; family Pentatomidae; genus Nezara; species Nezara viridula. Next base: position 93,462,749 of record OV725081.1, read on the forward strand.
ATCCTTTCCAATCTTTCTAAACCCCTAGAAAAGTTAGTGCAATCCCAAGTTTCCAACTACCTTGAACAATCCAACCAACTCGATCCTCTCCAATCTGGCTTCCGTCCTGGCTACTCTACACAATCTGCTCTGATTAAAATTACTAGTGATATCCAGACTGCAATAGATGACAAAAAACTAACCATACTTATACTGCTTGATTTCTCCAAAGCTTTCGATTCCATTATCCATTCCATCCTTTTCAACAAACTAAAATCATTATCCTTCTCCAATAGTTCCATCTCTTGGTTCCAGTCTTTCCTCTCACAACGAACCCAAGCAGTTTCCATACCTAATCAACCTCTATCTGCCTACCTTCCTTTATCCTCAGGAGTTGCACAGGGTTCAAGCATGTCTCCTCTTCTTTTCAGTTCTTATATTAATGACCTAAATGATTCAATTATCCATTGTTCCCACCACCTTTATGCCGACGATTCTCAAATCTATTTATCCTTTTCTCCCGCTGAGTTATTGGTGGCATTTGCCAAAATTCAAGAAGATTTAGATCGAATTAGTGCCTGGGCCAACTTAAATGGATTAAGGCTAAATGCTGCCAAAACTCAGGCCATTCTCATTGGTTCCAAGCCCCTTCTTAGATCCCACACCAACTTTCCCTCACTCTATCTAAACAACCACCCCATCACCTTCTATCCCTTTGTTAAAAGTTTAGGCTTTCTCATAGATCAAACCCTTTCCTGGAATCACCATATCTCTCATATATCCCGCCGTGCAATTTCTACCCTCAAACTATTCCATCACTTCCGCCATCTTCTACCCCAAAATACCCGTAGACTCATAGTTTCCTCTCTCATCTTTCCCCACTTTGACTACAGCTGTGTGGTGTACGATGGCCTCTCGGTGGAACTGCGTGATAGACTCAAAAGACTTATGAATTGCTTCGTAAGATTTGTAATTGGTGCCCCGAGGTACTCCCATGTCTCCCACCACTACACTGAGTTAGGGTGGCTCTTCCCATCCTTAAGAAGACAATATTTCCTTGGCACTTTCCTTTATCAAATCATTACCGATCATCGTCCTTCTTATGCCTACAACCTTCTCCAATTTAAGTCCTCAATCCATTCACTCACTACAAGATCCCGACCCTCTGACCTATACATCCCTTCTCATAGATCTGCCTCATTCCAAAATTCCTTTATAGCCCGCTCTGTCAACTTTTGGAATTCCCTCCCGATCAAAATTCGACATGCCCCTTCCCTGTATACATTCAAAAACCTCCTATTCCAATTCCTGTTCCAAAAACAGTCTGATACCAGCTAACTATTGATATTATATATGTATTGTGTAGCAATCATATAATCATAACACTTGGTAAGAGATAGTACATGCATTTCCTACTATCGACGTAGGAATTTCAATACATACATTTTTTTTTTTATTCAATTATAAGTAACTGTTTATTTTTATATATATATTCAAGTAAAGTTTTTTTTTTTTTTTTTTATGAAATGAACTCATTGTATCTCTTTTTCGTTCTTCATTTCTCAAAGTGTACGTTTATGTTGTTCAACCCTTAAATATAATTTTGTTCATAGTTCAAGTGATTCGTTCATAGTTTTAATTGTTTTGTTCATAATTTTAAATGCTCTGTACATAGTTTTATCTGTTTGTATATAGCTTGTGCACCTAAGGTTTTCTTTACTTTTTATTTTATTTTATCAATTTTATTTATTGTTTCAACGTTCAGGCCAGTAATATTCTATTATTTTGTACATTATTGTTATTCTGAAGGGACTTAGTCCCAGAATAAAGTTTTTTTTTCTATCTATCTATATATATATATATATATATATATATATATATATATATATATATATATATATATATATATATATATATATATATATATATATATATATACACCCTCAGATATTTATCTGGACCTATCTACCACTTACTTGGATTCCAATTTCTATGCAGTCACCCTCCTCTGAAGTACATAAGTTATTCCTACCTTTCTATAATTAAGAAAACGCTTGATTTTTGAATAATTGTACTGGTTAATCGGAGTTTATTATCGAGAGTTATTCCTAATTATATTACAAAAGGTATTGAGATATAATTTAAGATTATGTTCGGGGTAGTATAGAACATCGTTTTGTAAAAATAATAGCGCAGTGTTATCTATGTCTTACAGTACAATCTGTAATAGTAGCTATTAGGCAAAAATAAAAGAATAATGTTGTTACATAGGCAAAAAGGTCTATATTAACATATTTGAGTTTAGAAATTCATAAACAAATAAACTAAATAACATTGGACGTAGGCAGGATCCTTGAGGGAGATCAGTAATACCCGTGGTATGGTAAAAGGAGAAAGAAACATGATTCTATGAAATCGAAGAGATGTCTATTAGATGAAAACTACTCATGAAAATTAGAAATATTATAAGGTTTATTTAGTAAAGTTGCGGTTAATATTAAATGAGGTGTTTTCAGGATAAAAGCCTTAAGGATTAAGGCGCTTTGCATCTACACTTCGGTAAGACATCAAAGTACAACCGGTGAGGTAGTACGGTATTATTTTCAAAAATTTATATTTACTAATAAATATTAGTCCGTGGTATAATAGACCTCTTTTTATCAAATTATTAACATGGCCTGAAACTTCGTAAATAGTTTCATCTCATCGTAACCTAAAACTATTTTATTTACGAAAACTCTTGGAATTGGAGCGTTTTCAATCTGGAGGGGAGCAAACTTCACGTTTAACTTCATTGTTTATTTAATTAGGTACTAAAATCTCGTAAATATACATTTGTTTTCTACATGAATCGTAAAATAATTTTATCACAAAATAGATAAAAAAAGGTGGCAAACAAATATATTTGCCCGTTTGTCCTATATAACCTCCTCATTTTGAAATTTTGGGGATGTAGGTCACGCCAAACGGCTCAATATTTTTTAACGGCCGCCTTTTTTCTCGATTTTGTGATCAAATTATCTTACGACCACGTAGAAAGCAAATCTGTATTTACGAGTTTTTGGTACCTAATTAAATATACAATACTTGCCCCTCCCCGGATTGAAAACGCCACAATTCCAAGAGTTTTCGTAAATAAAATAGTTGTAGGTTACGATGAGATGAAATTATTTATGAAGTTTCTGGGAGATGTTAATAATTCGATAAAAAGAGGTCTGGTACCATGGACTATATATTTTTTGAACAAGGATGACAGCGACCAGAATATACGTTACCTTTTTTTTTTTAACTTTAATGTGAGCCCTTTTACATTAAAAATCGTTATATAAAGAGATGTTTTCACAAAAAAAATAATAATAATAATAACTCTAGATTTATCAAAATTTTCAATTTATTTGTGTGTATTAATTATATGACATACAAGGATGTTTTATAAATAAAGGGTGTATTATTTCATTACAATATGAATATTTTATTTAATAATTTTCGAAACTAAACTTCTAAAATATTTATAAGAGCCTTTTTATGACAAATCTCATGCAGGTCTATCTTACAGTTTGTTACCTACAAAATTTTCTACAGCAAAATTTATAAAAGATAATTCATGGTCTTATAATTCGTGTGCTGTCCTCCATAACATAAAACCGTTGGTAACCTTATGATATAAATCTCTAAAATAAAACTAGGATTGAATATAGCATTGAAACATCAAAATCCTTTTACTGTCTCTGAAAAGAAAAACCTCTTTAGAAATTCCTCTTCATCGTGAACCAAGCGCAGAGCTTAAACGTTTTTTTTTTTTTTTCGCTCCATTACTCAAGCCTAATGAAGAAGACCTTTAAGCCTTTCTGAGTGTTTATTTCCTTCGCAAGAAATAATACTTCTAATTTCAACAGATTTTTTATGAAAAATGCATACAAATCCAGGTGTGAACGAATAAAGAAATATAACTAAAGATAAATTTTGAACTTGAAACCACATGGGATTTATAATTATATATTTTTTTTCTCTTCAAACTTTTAACCAGCACCTGATATGAATTTGAAAATAAGCAGATGTGCTGTAGTAAATTTTGAAAAATGGCATTATAACCATGAGATAATGCATAGCATTACCCAAGCAGTACCTTTTTCTGTTCTTTAATTGCTTAATTCATAAAGGAAGATCTCTCATCCAGCTCCTTTTCAGTCGTCTCCTATTATGCTCATTGGTTGTGGTCATGTCTTTTATATGTTTATTGTTGTATTCGTGTAGTTTAATATGGAACAGGGAGTAAAGACGACGTACAAGTTGATAGATAGTTGGTTGTCGTAAGTAGGTATGTAAAGTTTTATTGTTTATGTACCAGGGAGTTGCTGTTATCAGTCTTAAAATTTTGGCTTGTAAGTACCATATATTTTAAATTTAAAAAAATACTTAAGAGCAAATTATGTGAGTATAAGTAGCAATTGGTTATTTTGCATTTATCATGCTAAATATTAATGGAGGAATCAACGGTTTTCAGTAGAACGCTGTTGAAATGGTTAAAATTATAATGGAGGATAATATATTTTTTCTATTTATGTTTCACTACCTCTATCTTATTTTGAAAGAAAACTGTCACCAACCTTTTAAATTACTCTAGAAACACAACACAGTAATGCACGTTCATCCACTATTGCAAGAAACATCAAGTAGATAGGATAAGAAAAAGCGTAATTTATTGATCCAATAGGAGACCTAGACCTAATTTTTCGAAACAGTTACCAAATCGAAAGATCTACTATCCTTTATTAACGAAGTTTATTCGCTCCGAACTCATTTCCCACGCTGATTTTGACCATTTTAGGGGAAAATTTTTTTAAAAGATTAATGGGACGAATTTCTGGCATTAGATTTTTTTTTAATTTGGGATAAAAAGATAAATAGCGGTTCTCATCGAACAAATATATAAAAAAATAATAATCAGGCGAGTTCTTTGAATAAATTGATTTCATAAAGTTATTTAGTTAACTAAAATTTACTGTTCTAACACTTTTTTCTAAAACTAAACCTGGTCAAATTCTATTTGTAAATGAACCACGAATTCACCATGGCAATTAAATTAAGAAGCAAATTATAAACTGTGAAATTTATTATTGACAAAATGATTAAAATAATGCAAAATTTGGATTTTTTAAAAAATACTTTTGAAAAGTCTGTTTCCTTCCAAACGAGCTATACTTATTAGAAACAGAAATGATGAGTTTGTTATCATAAGTGCACACATCAACGTTCATCGAATATTTTGTTAAGGTTTACCAGTTTCCAAAAGCCATGATTTTTCAAACAAATTGAACAAATCCAAATGGTGAAAAAATCAGTTTTTACTGCAACTTGTCAAACAAATGAAAAACTAGAGATGTCCACTTTTGATACACGTTAAGGCGCTTTATATCTACACTTCCGCAAAACACTAAAGTACGGCAGGTGTATGAGAGGGGCATTATTTAAAAATGTTTAATTTTTTTTGAGGGAGGAGATGTCATAGAATAACAACTAGCATATACCTCAGCAAATTTCGCCCCCTCCTACACACTCATACAAACACAAATGTATTAGATACACAAAAATATATTAAACTATTGGACGAATATCTTGTTCATTAGAGATTAAAATCGAGGCTTTAAGCATTGGGTTTCTAGAAATAGAACACGTGAAACTATGTAGGTCAGTGGAAAATGGACAAAAATATTTAGGGCGTTTAGGGAGAGAGAAATGTTGTGAGTTTAAAGATAAACCTCCGGTGGCACAAACTGGCGTTATTTGAACTTTATATGGACTTATATTTCCCCTGAAGAATTGTGTGGGTGTGACACGAATTCGCCTCTTAGTAACTTCGTAAATTAAAATGATTGATTATAAAAACAATTATAAACAAGTATTTGTTGTACTAGCTGGTTATAAATTTATTTAAATTCAACTTCTCAAAAAGGATCAAATCCATTGATATAGTACAGCACTGAATGGTGTACTGCATGAATCAACTACAATTTCTATATTGTAAGTGATATATATGTACACGTCGTACGCCTGTTAACTCCAAAACATTGAATAATTTCGAAGCATACGTTACACCTGTCCTAGCCACTTGCTAAAGATCTACATTAGCCGCACGAAAATTGTAAAATCCGACTAGAAGTCATGAACTAGAAGCCTATTCCACCATCTCGCCAACAAATCTGAATGAACTTCAATATAATTTACATCACTACAATGGAACACTACAATGGTGGTAAAATTTAAATTAAACTAATTAATGAATTTATTGATTGATTCTATATTAAAATATGAATCGAACATTTTTATGTAAAAATAATTATAAAATCCGAAGCACATTTTTTTCTAAGCACATTAAAGATTTTTTTTTTCGAAAAACAGAAAAGTCATATAATTTCTTCCTGACTCATCCATAATATAAATACCATATTTTTATACAAATAAACAGCCAGATGCTTATCAACAATAAAAAAATAGTTAATTATTTGATATGTACAAAAAGATGGTAACTTTTCAGTGCCATTATGGGAGGTCAGACGAAAATTTAATGACATGCAGCCCACATATCAAGAACAAAACAAAAGCTCTAAACCTAAGACTACGGCTATTACACTCACTCCTTTCAAGACATTTGAAATTAAAACTCAACACAGAAATTGAATACATATACTTGCATACATAAGCCCATTTGGACCTAATCTTCACAGATGTACGGGTGGCAGCCAAAAAAAGATTCACATGCGTAAACTACAGATTTATCAATCAAAAACTTTTATGGCTATCACCAAGGCTCCCTGGTACGTCAGTAACATTACTCTACATAAAGATCTACAGATGCCAACAGTTAACGACCACTTATGAACATAGTACAAAAGATTTCAAAATTATTACCACATCTACCATAGCACCCGTAGGAGGCTCAAAAGAAGCTGGATGCGGGAGGTCCTCCACTAACCAAAAATATTAAAGAATGATGAAGAGAAGGATGGTCAGAACCAGTCAGAAATAAGAAGGCAACATACATAATAACATTTATTTTAACATTTGCCGACGTTTCGATGTGAAGTTCAGGCTCCATCAGGGCTGCTCACAAAAGGTTGCTGGAGTACAGTAAATAATAATATTAAAATCAATAACATTAAAATCAAGACAGGAAAGACGCCGCTGGGCACTCCTCTCCCACACGCCTATTCCGAGACTTATTCTTATCTTCTACACCTCGACATCACACTCGCTGGTTATCGGAACTTCTGACAGGTGTCAGTGGAAAAATAAAGTTAATTTAAATTAGTTCATTAAATTACTAATTCTTGTAATTTTACAAATTTAAAATATTAGAATCGTCAAAATTGAATTAAGACAAACAAATTCACTATACCCATTTATCAGATAATAATAAGAAGATAATTGTTAATAATAATTTATCAAATTATTCCAAAGCTAATCCGAGATTATACAATGGTTTCCAGGAGAAAAGATAGCCCCAACTGCTATTAAATTATTACAAACACTTCGCGTGAAATTCCTCTGTTATCTTTGGATCAGTTGCGTGACGAATTCCTTGCAAACTGGGCCATAAAATTTCCTACTGCAAAAGTAAAACTGCAAGTCTTAGTAAAGCCCGTGTTGTAAATTAAGTGCCAAGGTTCTTTATAAAATGGTCTAAAATAAAACTAGACTCTAGTTAAGTTTGTAATTTATTATAAGAATCAATTCAGCCTTTATATTACTAATCCACAATATTCTGAATAAAGTTGGGTGTTTTTCAAGAAACAACTTCTTTAGGCGTGTTTCGCACTTTTTTTTTGTGGAGAGTTTGCTTTAGTCGACTAATTGAAATGTTCTTACATATGGTTTAAAATATCTCAGAAACTAAAGATCGAACCTGCATACTATATGGAAGGAAATTGTTCAGCATTTCATCCTCTCTGTAATAAGATACAATTCAAAATTGTATCTTAACCCAACACTGTGTTAGAGAGTAGGAGAGGGAAAATGATAGTGTCGAAAACCAAATAATTACGAGGTTATTTGAATATATGGATTAAAATATTTCAGATACTAAAAATCGGACCTGTACACTGTAACAGAAGGAAATGTTCAGCATTTTATCTTCTCTTTAATAAGCTACAATTCAAAATTGTATGTTAACCCAACTCTGTGTTACAGAGTAGGGAAGGGAAAAATATAGTGTCTAAAACCAAATGCTACTACTATTACAACATTGAAATTTTATTTTAACAACATTATTAACAAAATATAAAAAATAAGATGAGAAATAATATAAATGATAATAATAGCAGAAATTGTTAGGCACAATGAAAAATATATGATAATATAACATTACATAACCTTCCAATTGGAGATTTCCACATAAATATTATACAGTCGTTGGATACAATATAAACTAATAAATTTCACTTATTTAAATAATTAAATTATAAATCATTGAGGAATTTTTTAGATTGACTTTGCTTTGATGTCTATATTTTATGCAATTAAGGTAATAGAACTTTGTTATTAACTTTAGAAATTTCTTATCAAACGAAATTAAACTAATTAACCTTAACAACAATACGACTAAAATACATGGATTGATAAAGTTACATAAAAGTGGCGCTCCAATTAGTCCTATCATCAGAAATATCAATGGGGAAACTGAAAAATTTGACTGAATATCTCAATTCCAAACTCAATAACCAAAATCAGATAGTAACAATGATGTAAAAAACTCAATGGAGGTAGATCAAATGCTTAGCCATCTAGTCGACTTTTGATATTTCCTTAATTCTTTTTGACATACATTTTTTATGCATATATTATTATTATATTATATATTATATATATTATTATTATATGTATATTAATTGTTATGGAGTTTCATTTTTTTTTTTTTTCGAAATATTGATTCGGGCGAAAAGAAATTCCCGCTCCCTCTCTATTTTGCTATTTCGTTAATTCTTTTTGATATGCATTTTTTATTCATATATTATTATTACATTATATATTATTATTATATGTATATTAATTGTTATGGATTTTGATTTTTTTTTGTTTTGTTCTTCGAAACATTGAGGCGGGCGAGATGAAATTCTCATCCTCTCTCTATTTTTATTGGGGGGGGGAGAGAGACGATCGCCCCTTCCGCTCCTCTCTCTGCCACAAGTCTGCGCCTACGTTACGTTGCCTAGTAAAAAATGGAAAGAAATAGTCCAATAATGAAATTTTTTTCACATTTATAATAATATTAAGTAATTATATATTATTTAATAATTTATGAAAATAAATTTACTTAAAATTCTACTCGTACCGGCCACAAAAAACAGGATTAATCCGTAAATATTAAGATAATTAAATAATTACGGCATGGGGAAGGATAGCACCCAGCCGTACCACTTCGCGCTATTAATTTTGGTCCCGTAATTCAGGAAAGGAGATCTCTAATCCAGTTCCTTTTGGTTGCTCCCTTAAAATATTGTTAGTAATATCGCTGTGTTTTATCCTCATGTTAGTATAGCTGTGAATTTCACTATGAAAACCCAAATATAGCGCAGCATCCACTTAGGATTATAAATGTTTCTGTGATTTTATTCCTCCTTTTTCTCACCTTTATAGAAACAGTTATTGTTTATCCCACAAGTATAATTATTAATTGAATTTATAAACAATCTTTTTATTTTTTCTTTATTTTTATATTCCGCATAAAACCGAGCGGGTCATTAACTTTTATTTTTAATGACCAAACATGAAATAATGGCGGGATACGGACATTTGTAATTCCATGTACGAATAAACTATATTTATTTCTTCCTATTATATCAATCAGTTTTTAGTGACCGTATTATATTTTATTTTAAACATACAAAGTGGAACAAACCACGTCACGAAGGCACCAGCCTTCTTATTCCCAGAATTATTTCTCTCATATTATGGTCACATGACAGAATAATTATAATTATATAAGCATACTAATTGGATATAAGACGCGATGTATAATATATATTTTTAAATAAATTAAAAATTTGTCCGAACTGTGGGTTCGTTCCGTTTATTTTATGTTGATAAAAAGAAATACAATCTGAACTACAGAAAACATGTAAATCAGACCTATACGATTTGAGCAACGAGAAGTCGAATTAAATGAACAGTTGTATAATTTGTAAAACGGAGGTTGGTCCACCGTTAGGTGGAAAGGAAGTAGACTTGTTAATTTAAAATATTTTTTATAAATTATAATAAGATATTTTTACTTTCACTTACTATATATATAATTTTCGAAAGCGAAAGGTCCTACGATACTGATATTACATATTTAAGATAGGTATATGATTAAGATGTTACTTTTTCTTTAAAATCGGCTAACCGGAAGTACCACTTTATATTAACGGTTATACACAATTTAAAATTCTCTCAAAAACAGCTCTAACGATTTTGATTCAACTCGGGGTATCATTGTATAATTAAGTGGTCTTTAATATCATTTAGGTCTTATCCACATTGATGTCATTTTACAGGGCTAAAATGCCCAATGAATACTATGTTTCCTCTAAAATTTGGTTTATTTTAAATAATTAACTATCTCTCATAATTTCATTTTAGTAAACTTCAACAAATAGGCGTACAATCCATAATCATTTATAGGTTGAATATACAAATATGCCTAAAGAGATTTGAAAGTATATCTGTATATTTAACCTATAAATGATTATATATACATACATGCCTAAAGAGATTTGAAAGTATATCTGTATATTCAACCTATATATATATACCTCAGAGACTGGAGTTATATGGTTTACCAAAACAGATGGAGTAACTAGGTTTTCATTGCCTACCGTCGATATAATAAATAGAGTTTTTATTATTTATTATTTTAATTGTCTTAATGAATTGTTATCTGAAAGCTTTAAGCTTTAGCTCTGTTTAAAATGCACTTTAAAAATTTTATAATAGCCCAACATTGCCAGAAAATGATTTCTATTGAAAGTAGAGCGGTAAGTGAAAGTTAAAAAATACTTTTATTAAAACAAGGATAACTTTTTTCCTTTAACTGAATTTCCTTGAAATAGTTTTTAATGTAAAACTTTCATTAAAGCTTTTCAAATTAAAATATTCAAATATATGTGTTTTTCCCAAATAAAAAAGGTGCTTCTATGAGTTGAAAAGCACTTGTCAAGATAGATGTTATAGTTGTTGTCAAGATTGCTATAAAAAAATAAATAATAATAATAATGTTCAGTTGTAAAAATATCCTGTCCCTGATAAAAATATTAAATGCAATACTTCAATAACACCACCATATTCATTTGAACAAAATTAACGTAGTACACTGCTGTAATAAACTGTTTTAATAAACTGAATGCTCTTTGAACAGAAAGCTAGCCCGTTTCATACAAACCAATTAATATCTAGATAATGGAGTCAGTTTTATTAATATGTTTGTAAGGGACGCGTTTTCCCGTATATGATAACATTTGTTACAAACATTTTCTCATCACGTAAATGTTTCGCCAATTATAAATTAAAAAGGAAATAACATCTAAAATAATTCATAGATTTTCAAACTACTGTTTATGTTTTAATTATAATAATGTTTTGTTTCCTCACTACCTAATTGAAGCTCTTTCACACATAAAATGTCCATTTAATATCAAGCATATAATACCATTTTTTTTTTTTTTTTTTTTGTTATCCCCTTTCTCGTCTTTTAGACTATAAGGAGTTTTCCCGGGCCAGCGGCTGAGGGCGGGTGATTAATGCTAGAGTTAAAAGTCCCATCCGGTACTGGAACGCATACTCGTAGTTTGTTTCGTTTTTCGTTCTCCCTTTCCTCGCCTATTTGGCTATGCAGGGGTTTCCCGAGCCAGATTGTGGGGAGTGGAGGATTAAAAGTGCCAGAGTTAAAAGTCCCCTGGTTATTTTAATTATTTTATTTTTATTTATATTTTTTATTTTTTATTATTTTATCGTATTTAACTTCGATTATCAGGTGGCTGGGCAACGCCTCGTGCTGTGTACACGCGTAGCTCGCTTGGCCACACCGCCCCCGTGAATTCGTGTTTATTTTATCTTGTATATAACTTCGGATAGCAGGCTGGTGGTTAACGCTCGGTGCTGTACACACGCGTTAGACTGCTCGGCCACTCCGCCCCCTATATAACACCTATGTAGATATCCTTAACTAACGACCCAAACTATTTTTCTCAGTTTTTCCAAATATTCTTTTTTTATGAATCGTGATAATTTTGATTAGTAGGTTTCCATAGGTGGGTCTTTTAGTTTTTTAGTTTCATTTTCAGTTTATTCCAAATATTCAAAACTGAAAATGAACTAAAAAACTAAAAGACCCACTTATGAAAACTTACTAATCAAAATTATTACGATTCATAAAAAAAAAAAAATCTTGGTACGTGATTAACTAAACTTAACATACTGACTATCACCTTCCACCAGTTGACCAACATATAACAACCATTTACCAACGATTTAATACAAATTTAAACGGACATAACAAGAGGCATGTTCACAAATGAGATAACCTGAGTACGAGAAAGAGACTAAAAAGGCGCTGGATGAATGATCTACTTCCAAAGTAATTGAATCAAACCAAGAAAGAGGTGGGACTGAGTATTGTTCCTTCTTCATTCCTGACATGCTATTATTTCCTGTATAATCAGCTCATTTGCTGATTTTCAACATACTTCAGTTGGAAAGTACAAATAAATGTTAAAAGATAAATGACTAAAATAAGCAAATAGCTCGGACGTAAAGTATTATGTTGTAAATGGAAATATCCAAATTATTAAACCGTAGGTCTCTAACATACAGATGAAGAGTTAACCAGTTGTGCCAATTCAACCATCATCAGGACAGAAAAGACAAGATCACATATATGTAGAAAGAAAAAAAAAATCTATTGCCATCCCACGAAGTCACCCAAATAAACCTAAGGAAGGTTTTTTTGAACAGCTCCTCAGCAGGGATACAAGAAAAAATATCTGGTGTGTCCACTCATACGACTTTCCTAGCTATTTCAGAAAAGTTTTTATATCTTTACATATGTTCATGAGAAAATAAAAACGAATTGAACTAGATTCATTTTTCTGAAAATTGATCAAACAAAATTTATACAAAATAGATTTATTTGATAATCTAAAGCAATGTAAACCCGCTTAAGGTAGGTCAGTATAAAAATTTCAATATCCTCTAATATTGCTAATCAAAAACTTTTTGCCATAGCTTAGTATTGTCAAACAATAATTTCTGTTAAAAGTAGAGGAAATAGTGAAGATTGTGTGATGCGGGCAACAGATTTACTTACTTTCACTTAGTCATCTAAAAATGACTTCCTTAGTCATATAAGAATAAATTCTCTCATTCACCCCTTTCTGGCACCAGGATATGAACCCGTAATCTTATATTGGAAATTGAATAGCAGTAACTTCGTTAATAGTTGTCCAAAATGAACGATTTTTATATGGCTTTGTGGGGAATTCCATTACCTTTCAAAAGATTTATTATAAATTTTACCGTATAATATATACTTAGGGAGTTAGGCCCCATACAATTTTTCTTTTCTTTATAACTTTTTCCTGATTTTTTTCGGGAATTTAGTCTATATACGAAAATTGAAAGGACAGGGGTTAGAACATTAAAGGAAAGTTTCATCAAAACCGTTAGAGCCGTTTTCTCGCTACAGTCTATAGAAAAACATGTTTTTCATTTATTGCGTGCAAGCTATTGCGCATGGAGCACCGGATTTCTGTCACGGCCATCAACAATCAAAACCCTACAAAATAAAAAAAAGAAGCAACAAAATCGGTTCAGTAGTTCCCGAGAAAATCTTGGCACAGACAGACCAATGGCTAAAAATGTGTTTTTCGGACTCCGTTGAAAACCTCTTATCGGAAATTCGACCCGTTTGGAATACTTTCCTTAACTAGTATAGGTAGGAAAGTAAAAATATGAATACCTAAAATAGAATAATACAAAACATGTAAAATTAAATAATACCGAATACAAAAAATACAGCTCCAAGGTGTATATAACATCCATTTCTAACACAATTCAATGGATACACGGCTATTCCACAAATAATATTAATAAAGTAAGCATTTAGTTCGAAAAGATAAAAATAATAAAAATAAATTTTACGAAAATAATTATAAATAAAAAATCGCTGAACTCTATGTCCTTTTAATTAATTCCTTATTCTGTAAAGTATTAATTAGATAAAATCAACTTTTAAGTTCTAAGAATGTTCTAAAAAGAACATAAAAGAAAAAACTCCGTAAAGATAGTTGAAATAATGTTTGTTAATATTTTTTCAACATACATATATTTTTTTAACAAGAAAGATATATCTAGTAATCGAATAAAATTGACTATTGTCAGATATGAATGATTAATGCAGGAAAAGAACGGTTGATTCAATGTTCGATTCATTGACAGTGAAGTTTAATTTTAGAAACTGGGGAGCTTTTGTGCGGTACTTTCCATTTGGAAATTACCAGAGTTCCATTCACCTTTGTGTAAGGCTTGTGGGCAGGACCGCACCGATTGTCCAATGGGGTCAAAACACTCCATTCATCAGAAATATCTACTGCCGTTTTCAAATATAGCATCCAATTTTAATCATCTCAAAATATTTATCTATAACAAAGTCAAACACGATAGTATCGAAATCGAACTTTCGTGACAGCTGAGTCTTTTAACATTATTGATTTTTTCTCAGATATTTAATAATATTAGGGTTCTATAGTGTTCGATAGAGAAAAGTTATGCTTTATGAAAACAGTAGAATCAATTCATAATTTTATCTATTATCATAAGTATATTTTTTGTTAACAGTGTTCCTTAAAGCAGGGACGGATCTAGATGTACTTTTCGGGAGAACTTTATCAGGATGATTATAGAATTAGGGAGAAATATTGCCTCGTCTGTAGAAGAAACTGTAATAAATTGTTTTTATAACTATATCATATATCTAAATTAAGTATCGAGTTATTAACTAACTAAATTAACGGTATATGATATTAAACGATATCTAAATATATCTAAATTTAATTAAGAGTACTATCTTTATAGAGGCTGGGTTTGCCACAGGAGGGTCTCTTGGCCCCAGGGTCTTATACTATTGTATTGTATACTAATATACTAATATATTGGGTTATACTAATACTATATATTTTGCTATAAAATTAAATATTTATTAAGCATTTGTTAAACGAGTACGTTTTTGTAACTTTTCGTCTGACTAATAAAACCTCTGTAGTTGTGACAAAAAAATGTTAAGACAGAACGAAAATACCAAGAGGTTCTTCGTGCATGCATCCCTAATGAATTATGACGGCTGGCTTTCTTTCTCTTCCCCTAATCCTGAAGCGTTTTCTTCTCGAGGTGTCCCCGATGTAATGATGCAAAGGTGATCGTCTCTTCTTCCGGCAACAGAACTGACGAAAGTTACGAAACCTGATGGTACGATGATTATACTCTCTGTTGTTCAATTGATTTTCCTGATTCATAATTATCGAAAAAAATAACTTGAACATAAACTTTTTGGGGGAAAAATATTCTAATTAGAGTGAATGCATCAGTTATGGACAGGGGGGCAATCGACAGGTCGGACTTTAAATGTAAATAATAAGCTTCCATGTTCAATGAAAGAATCCAGTTTTTTTTTCTAGATTGAAGAACAATACCCTCTATTGACAAGTTCCCAAATGAAAATTTTAAAATACCTATCATTGTTGTTTCTATAGTGCTCTGGAGATCAGTGTGTTTATTACCGTTCTGCTAACAGCTTTGATAAGAGTAAGTTGAACATTTATCTTATCTTATCTCTATCGTTATCTTTATAGTTAAATAAAGATTTTAGAATTCTTCTGAGGTATGTCTATTACTGGATACAGACCACTTTTTATCAAATTATTAACTACCACCTGAAACTTTGTAAATAGTTTCATCTCATCGTAACCTACAAATATTCTATTTACGAAAATTCTCGGAATTGGGTCGTTTTCAATCTGGAGGTCGGCAAACTTAGTATATTTAATTAGGTACTAAAAGCTCGTATATACCCATTTGCTTTCCACTTGGCTCGTAAGATTTTTTATCACAAAAGCGAGAAAATAGGTGGCCTACAAAAATATTGCGCCGTTTGACATATATAACGGTTCAATATTTTTGAAGGCCACTTTTTTCTTAACTTAGTCCTCAAGTTATCTTACGGTTCAAGTGGAAAGCTAATGGGTATCTACGAGCTTTTAGTACCTAATTAAATACATAAAGTTTGCCACTCTCCTGATTGAAAACGCCCACATTCCGAGAATTTTCGTAAATCGTAGAATACGATGAGATGAAGATATAAAGAGGACTATACCACGGACTATAACAAATAATAATAAAAACTATTATTGTAAAAAAAAAAATAAATGATTTCAATATCCAAAACATTATAGTCTTCTAAATCATCATTCCTTTGATGATTTATAATTATACTTATTTTAATAATAAAATTTTCTCTGATATTTCACTGTAGTTTCTGATCTCTTGATTCATTCCTAAGCCTTAATAATTAAGCTGAATCCATTAACGCTGACGCAAAAAAAGTTCGTCAGCACTACATAATGATTTTTCTCTTAATTACTTATCTGTAATCATTACAGCTTTTCCGAGAAGGAAAGTTTTTTTTTTTCATTCAGGTTCTTCTTTGAAAATTCATAAGATATCTTCTCTTTTATTCATATTTGTAGGTGTGTAATTAGAAATAAGGATAATTTTTAAAAATCGAATGACGTTAATTTAGCAGATAAATTAATTTCGGTGCAGTCGCAGTAATCACTCATTATTGTATTTACTCAATTTACAACGAGATTCTATAGAATAAAAATATTAATCTCCTACTCAAGAAAATATTTACTACCACATAGCTATGTCGGTTGTCCCATATTATTCTCATTCTGTAGTTTTCTTCTGAATAGCTATCGGCATTATGTCTAAAGTGAAGATTTTTTTAAGGGAAGTACCTCAGAAAAACCTTGATACGAATTTCGATAGCAATAGAAAAAAAATAGTATAAAATATAAATAATCAAATAAACAAAGTTACTTTACAGAAACATATTTTTATATCTTCCTAAACATTTCATGTACAAGTACGTGAGATTAAAAATAAATTTACCCTTCCCATTATTTATTTCATTTAATTATTTGGTATTGAATACTTCATGGTTGACCGTTGTATATTATTGAGTAAGGAGATGGTCCAGGGTGGCGGTAATAAAAATATTTGCGGATTTTTTGAAATTGAGCCAACGATTTGTTTCGTTTATGTTTTTGTAGATTTAACAAAGTTTCTTACTTTAGAGTAAAAAAAGGAAGCAAAACGACCTTCCATAGGCTTGGTAAAACATTGTAACAAATCTGGTATTGCTTGTAAGTGTGGATGTGTTGTAAATCCATAATGGATTTTTCAGTGCAGCTACATTTGTGGAACCATATTCGAACATGTTAAACAGGCCGTTTGGTTTAAAAGTTCATGAAATTCTAAGCTCTTTGAGACCATTAACTCGTGAAACGTATATTGTTCGTCCTAACTGTTTTTTAAAGCTTTTTAAATGTTTTCCAATAAAATGATCACACTATTATTGCCTCAGCGAAATATATTTACAGTTTATTAGAATCGAATATAAATATTAATAAACCTAATAGCGTTTGTACAGTTCTCAGAAAGAAAAATATAAACAATACAATAAGGAACAGATATATTAAAACAACTACTAAATAGTTTAGTAATATAACTATAACTTACCAAATAGTTGTTTCTCATACACAAAGCAGTTTACCTGTGAAAACGAAAAAAAACAAATATTTATTAAAAATTAGTCAAAGGGCTAATGATTTGAATATTAATAAAATTTTATTTAAAAATTACGCTATATAGGTTATTGTGATATCGCATCGTTGTGATCAAAACCATTTTCGGAATAATGAATAATCTGAAAAAAAAAAAAAACCCACCATTTTAGGTCGAAATTAAAGTAAAAAATCTACACTTTTCAGGTACTTCCTTCTGGTGTCAGGTCCCTCTGATGGAATCTGGAAGTATCTTCTTGAAAAATTCCTCTGGAAAAACTTCTCCAAAGGACTCCTCCAGACTTGACACCTTTCTCCAAAGAACTTATCTAACAGATTCCTTCTTCCATCCAATAATATTTTCATCTATTTTTTTCCCTCATTCATTTCCAGGCTTCCCTATCGGTTTAATATTTGTTACATCGTAGGAATAGGGCTCTCACCCTTTTTTTCTGTAGAATTTGGAACATAGCTTCGGCACTTTTTGATCTTTATCGAATTATGACAAGTTTATCTTCATGACATCCTAAGCTGATTAGTCTGGAAGCCCGTGGCAAAAAAGGTATCATATTTCAAACTAAGCTTTCTCCTTATAAATTGATCATATCCACAGGCGTGATGTGAAAAATGCACGTATGCCAGCATATAGCCGCTGAAATAGAAAATGGCGGTCATGTGAAGATCGATTGAGACCCTACATAGATTGTAAGCGTATATATAGAGAAGGCTTATAGATATATAGAGCTACCAATCCTTTCAATTTGTAGTATTTACAGTCTTAAGACATGAAATAATAGTCAGTTACCCCATACTCCTGGATTCCAAGTATTTTTTTTTTTTTTTTTTTTTTTTTTATTATTTTAATGGAATTTACAACTGTATTACATAGAGAATACAATAAGTAAATGAGAAATTTGTAACATGGCATGTACAACATGAAGAGAAACTACCCATTGGTAGAACTCAAATTAAAGTTCTATATTAGAAGATCCCGAGGCCATCTTCTTTTCAGACGCCTCGGAGGGTTATCAGGGATCGAGGAGGAAGCAAGGTTTGAAACGAGAGGATTCGGATGATTCTGCAGTTTGTTATGGAAGGAAAGGTATCTGGATTGGGCCAGATCGGAAACATATGGAACATTAAGGTCTTTATGGATGATTTTATTTGTGACAAAGTAAGGAGCGTTGAGGATTTTACGAAGGATTTTGGATTGTAAGGATTGGATACGAGAGGAATTCGATGGTTTAGTGGAGCCCCAAAGCTCAATTCCGTAAGTCCAAATAGGTCTTATTATTGTCATATATACGAGTCGTTTATAATTGATTGAAAGCTTAGATCGTTTGTCTAGTAAGTGCTGCAGTAGTCGAAAACGTCGGGCGGTTTCTAGTCGTTTCAGTCTGGTATGGGGGTGGATTCCAAGTATAAAAATTAAATTTACGTTTTTCGTTTTTTCGCTTATATCAGTGAAAATATCCGTTCTATCTATAATAATGTCATACGTGGAATAAAAGCTGAAAAAAATTTTCAATAGAAATGGTTATGTTAGTGTTTTCGCTATATTCTATAGTTCCCGTGATATCCGTACTTGTATTAAATATTATACATTGGCTTATATAATATACATATATATATATATATATATATATATATATATATATATATATATATATATATATATATATACATACTGTATTGTTTATAGATTAAGAGGTGTCTAATAACGAATATTGCGAAAAGTAAGTTATTCTGTATAGTTTCGGAGTTTAATCATTAAGTTATAATTATTCTAGTCTTTGAATGGTTGAAGATATGATAGTAAAGTAATATATATTATTAAAGAAAATTTAATATTAAACAACTTTCTTCCTCGTGTCGTTTTCTTAAAATGAGAAGAAGAGTACAAATAATGATAAAAATGCGACGTTAACATTTTTTTTTCGATATTAGTGAATTATGACGACGGATATAACGGAAGCTATAGAATATAGCGAAAAAAGTAATATAATCATTTCTATTGAAAGTTTTATCAGCTTTAATTTCACAAATAACATTATTATAGATTGAACGCATAGTTTCACTGATATAAGCGAAAAACCCAAAAAAGTAAACTTTTTGAATCGTAAATTCAATTTTTCAACTTGAAATTCAGTGGTAAATGACTATCATTTCACGCCTTAAGACTGTAAATACTATAAATTGAAAGGATTGGTAGTTTTATGTACCTATAAGCCCCCTCTATATATACGCTACAAACCTGAGTAGGGTCTCTAATAGAGACTCAATCTATCTTCACATGGCCACCATTTTATATTGCAGCTGCCATATGGTGGCAGACGTGCGTTTTTCTAATCAGGCCTGTGGATATGGTAAATTTATAAAGATAAACTTTAGTATGAAATATGACACCTTTTTTTGACACCACGTGTTCCAGGACTGAATTGTCTGCAAGGCAATCTCTAACTCAGCTGTGTTATGGAGCAGGTACTGCTCTATCGAAGTTTATCTCAATATTATGTGTTGGCAATATTTACATTTTTCTGCACTAGACTGACTCTACTTATTGATATGTATTTCAATTCACACGTCAACGTCCTCCATGCATAGAAATTGGTATATGGAATAGTTTTATTATCAAGTGCAGTATGGACTTTCTATGAAACGAAGAAGTAGTATAGATATGGAAGGAACCTCTAATCGACATAACAGCCAATGATAAGGGAAGATTTATACCGAGGACGCAAGAGTAATGGCCGTAGAGGAGACGGTTCCATTTGATGGCTGAATGGCTTTATACCGACCTTGGGTCGGCGTTGGGGATATATTTCTGCTTCATCCCTCAGCCACTTAAGTATTTTTATAACGTCATTAGGGCGGCGCGCCACCCTCGAGGACGTAACAACGCTTCTACAACTTTACATCATTACCTGGTCGACTTCTTCTGTTTTCATTTGAATATCGATTAGATCTCCATCATCGTTATATATTTTTTTATTACATTTGGAAATTTCTATTCAAAGGAATTAATTTCAATCTGCAAGACAAATATAATGAGGTATTGCAGTGTTTATTTGACCTCTGTTCAATTTGAATGTCACGTTATTAGCAATAATAATCGCAAAGAATAAGTTTGGTATCTAATAAAGAAAATATTTGTGATATGCGATTTCCATTTCCATGAGCAAAAATCAAAATAATGAAAATGTATGTCCATCTAATGTGTTCAAACTTCTGCTAAAATCCAACATATACGAATAAAATTACCCACATTAGATTAAATTCACCTAGTATCCTTATATTAAAAGTTAGTTGTAATTTTTTTTAGATCTTCATCCGCACCACATCATCATGATATTGACAATTACCAGATTTCTTGTTACGGTACAAAATGACATGAGAAGCATGGTGAAGTACCATAATACCCAGCAGTACCTTTTCCCTGTTTACATCCTTAAATTAGGAAAGAAGATCTCTCATCCAGCTCCTATATAGTCACCACAGGCGGATCTACAGTGAGGGGCTTTCGCGCTGAAGCACCCCCTTCCCCTCTCCTTTCCTCCCCAATCGTAAAATATAACCTTGTTTTATCGAAAAAATATTAAAAACTATACCTTAAAGTATTCTTGTTTGTGTAATTACATTTAATAGAACTTCAAGAACCACTTAAACACCATTACATATAGGTAGTTTATTTCTTTATTTTTTTTCAAATTAATTATTCTTATATATCTATATATATATATATATATATATATATATATATATATATATAGAAAATACAACAAGTAAATGTGACATTGGTAACATGACATGTACAACATGAAGAGAAACTACCCATTGGTAGAACCCAAATTAAAGTTCTATATTAGAAGGTCCCGAGGCTATCTTCTTTTCAGACGCCTCGGAGGGTTATCAGGGGTCGAGAAGGAAGCAAGGTTTGAAACGAGAGGATTCGGATGGTTCTGCAGTTTGTTATGGAAGGATAGGTAGATAGGTAGATCCAGATGGATTGGGCCAAATCGGAAACATATGGAACATTAAGGTCTTTATGGATGATTTTATTTGTGACAAAGTAAGGAGCGTTGAGGATTTTACGAAGGATTTTGGATTGTAATGATTGGATACGAGAGGAATTCAATAGTTTAGTGGAGCCCCAAAGCTCTATTCAGTAAGTCAAAATAGGTCTTGTTATTGTCATATATACGAGTTGTTTGTAATTGATTGAAAGCTTAGAGCGTTTGTTTAGTAAGTGCTGCAGTAGTCGAAAACTTCGGGGGGTTTCTAGTCGTTTCAGTCTGGTATGGGGGTAGTTGTAAATTAAATTTGATTTATTGGCGATGCGCTTACTATGGTAATCATCAAAGGATAACAATGAACCACTAGCGGGTTCAAAGGGTGAAGGGTTTCGAGCTGAAGCCTTCCTAAAATAGATGCATTTTTTTTTTTTTTTCATTGAACCTCATTTATTTTATGTAATCTGGTAAGTAATCTGAGCCAAACAAATGCTCAATCAATCACTATTTGTTAACCATTTAAATTATTTCGCAAGTAATTCAATTTTCTAATTTAAGCACTTGTCAATATTTTTTGAAGGGATATTTTGGTACCCATTGGATACTGATTTGTTATTAATACCTTTAACACTCGGAACTGGAATGGTAAAAATTAAATTGAAGTAATACTAGTGTTTTCTCCCTAAACTTTTCCAACTTCATTTAAAATTTAATTAGTTAAATTATTTTATTTTTATTTTTGTAAAATTAACTCCTTGTTTTCAGGCTATCATTATTGGGGTACGTAAATGCGGTACCCGGGCGCTACTGGAAATGCTCTACCTCCACCCAGGAGTACAGAAGGCGGCGGGAGAGGTACACTTCTTCGACAGGGATGACAACTACAAGCGAGGACTGGAATGGTACCGGAAGAAGATGCCACACTCATTTCGCGGGCAGGTCACCATCGAGAAGAGTCCCAGCTACTTTGTCACACCAGAGGTGAGCCATTGTTCCAAATAGTTCCCAATCATATTGTATTAATCCAGACATCTCGATGATCAATCACTTTCTTGTCAAACTTTGACAATGTAACGGTTCTTTTGATAAAGTCAAATCTACATGAAAAAATAAAATAAATATATCACACCCAGTAACACAAAACCTAAATTTCAATGTCAAGACCAAGAACAAGTTGAAACTAAACCAATTATCAATCACACATATTTGTACAGATAAAGGCAGAGGAAACTATCCCATGTAATAACTATGCTGGTTATATTATCTAATCTATGATAAGGATTCTTAAAATAAATAGTAATTGAACAAGGTGGGAGTGGAACCTATACTATAACTGAGTATTCTGAGATCCTCGCTACATTGCACTAATTTCTGTGGTCTCTAAATTAACACAGTGTACATAGTATTGAGTATTCTAAAAATACTAGATTCTAGAATATATAAATATAACAATAACACAATTTATTAATTAAATAAAGTAAAGTACTAGGAAAAATCAAAATATGTAAAATAGAATAGAAAAATAACTTCATTACATTGTGTAAAAAAAAAAGAAGAAGTAAAACAGGAAACAGCAAGTAAACCAACTATATAAACACAAAAAAACTATGAACACTTAAAACTGTGAACAAATCTACAGGGCAGGGGGAAAGGGGGTATTTCGGGTTGAAGCCCCACCAAAATGGTAAAATATAAACATATTTAATGAACAAAATTATCTCTAAAAGTATTATTGTTGGTCTAATTACATTTAATAGGACTTAAAGAATCACTTTAACACTATAGGTAGTTAGTTTCTTTCTTTCTTCCGAAGTAATTATTCTAATATATACAAAAAAAAATTCGGGCTGGGGCCCTCTCCAATATTAAATCCTGGATCCGTTAGTGGAAATGATGAAACAATGTATTTCCTACTTAGAAAAAGAAATTAAATTATTTTACTATATAATAACAAAGTCTTTACCAACAAAAAAAGAAAGTGATTTCTGTCATTTAAAAAATGTTTAAATAGGTATATTTATAATCATACTGTTAAGGAAAAAAAAAAATACGGTAATTCATATAAAGATATATTGATCGAACATATGTAAAAAAAAGTATTATATCCAATATCTGTGCCTTTTCCAGCTTCTAAATTACCTCATCACCTATTTCCACCTGGAACACATAAGTTTCTGGTTACTACTTTAATTTTCTCACACTTTGAATACTATTGTACAGTATATGGTGGTGTCTCTGGAGAACTCAAGGGAAAACTAAAATGGTAAATAAATTGCTTTGTATGCTTCATCTTTGGGATCCCAAATGATGCCTCTGTCAACCGTTTTTATAAAGTGTTGAAGGGGTCTTATACCATCCTACCATTGTTAGTACTTTCTGATATCCTGCCTCTTCCACGTTATCAAATCCCGCTATCCATCATATATCTCCGGGCTCCTTCAATTAAAATCATTGGTTCATTCCAACAATACCTTCTCTAGATCTTTAGATCTATATACTGGTGCCCACCGATCTGTGGCATTTGACAAATCTTTCATTATCCTCGTATCTATGGAATTCCATTCCCTCCTACATCACTCATTCCACTACCCTGTCCACCTTTAAATCCCGGCTATTCAATCACTTCCTTTCTGTCCAGCTCCCAAACAATTTAAAGTAGCTTTTTCTGTAAACCTGTATATAAATTATTAGTTTATTTTTAAGTATTTTTTTATTGTTATTCATTGATGTTATAAATTAATTTATAATTATTTAATATTTCTATTTGTTTATTTATTATTCTTTTTATACAACTCTGAGGCTCTAAGCAAGGAGACGAGGTTAAGATTAGGTTGAAGGTGGGAAATGCTTGTTATTTTTCTTTGTCAAAATTACTTAGTTCTCGTCTCCTGTCCCGAAACTTAAAATTAGATTTTATAAAACCATTATCCTTTCTACGGTTGTTTATATCGCTTACATTAAGAGAGAGCAATTTTCTAAGGTTTTTGAAAATAAAGTATTGAGCAGAATATTTGGACCGAAATAGGACAAGTCAACCGGAGAATTTAGGTAGTTACTCAAGGCTGAATTGCGTGAACTGGAACCGGCTAATTTAATTGAGATGATTATAATTGAGATGAATAAAATGGGCATTTAAAATCACTGGGCTTTGTAACAAAAGAATTCCTAAAAAGTTAATATGTGCTGTACTGACTGGCAAGTGTCTCAGGGGTAGACCAAAGTAAAGGTGGGAAGATTGCGTTAAGGCTGCTCTGGCAGGGTGAAGGTTAGATGGAGCCCAGTGGATGGAAGAATGTGTACATCAATTTGTGGTATCGGCATCGAACCTTCGGGTTCGCTAAGCATTATTATTATTATTATTATTAATGAGGCTCTATAGCCCAAAATTGTATTATTATATATCATTCTGAAGGGGCTTGTTCCAGAATAAATGGAACATAATAATATATTACTATGGATTCTAGCTAATCTGAAACAATCCATAATCTGAACAACCCCTTTAGAAAAAAAATAGAAATTATGACAACAGATACCAACTTCACCAAGAAAATATTGAACATAAAATATAGGAAAATAAAAGTGACCAAAAAGTTTAAATACCTAGGGGAGATAATATGTAGCAATGGAACAGATAAGGAACAATCGGAGGAAGAATAACCAAACTGGAAAGACTGAATTTCGCCACCAGGAATGTTTACAACAAGAAAAATTTGTCCTCAAATGCAAAAATAAGGCATTACTATACAGTAGCAAGACCTGTAATATTATGTGGTATGGAAACAGTCAGCCTTCCAAGCCTAGAGAAAATCCTGAAGATTGAGAGGAAGATTCTGAGAAGGATTCACGGACCCAAGGTAACGCAAGAGGGATAAAATCCAATAAAGAAATATACAGAAATTTGGAAGATTTGGAAACAGTCGTTAGGACCAGAAGGTTCTACGGCACATAGTCAGGATGAATAGTGAAATACTGGATAAGAAAATTTTTGACAAAGTTTGCAGGTATAAAAGTAAAGGGGGTATGTGTAAAACAAATAAAAGAGGAACTAAACAGCCTAAAAACCCCGGATAAAGTTTGCTTGGATTTTTAAAACTTTTTAGGGAAAAACTGAAAGGGGTTGGTGTTCTTGTAGGTGGGAGGGAGAGACGAGGGAGAAAATGGACTATGGAAGAGAGAGAGGAACAGTCCAGGAGGATGAGAGAGTATTGGAATAAGAGAAGGTGTGAAGACTGAGGGTGTGAAGAGAAATGATATTCGCGTGGTCCTTGTTGGCCGGTTCATGCAAAAAAAAAAAAAAAAAAAACAATAATGAGAAAATATGTACTTTGAGTGACATAAAACGCAGAAAATTCTTGTAATAAACATAGAAATTAGGTTCAAATTAAATATGAGATTCAGATATCAATAAAAGCTCTTTTGTCGATTTTTAAATGATTTGACTGAATAAAAAAACAATTTGGCTAGAATGATATCAAATGTATATTAAAGTCACATATATATGTATGCACTTGTATTTATATTAGCTTTATGTAGAATCAAAGGTTACTGAAGAATGTGTCTTTTTAAGTTTTATCTTCAATTTATTTATTTTTCATGACTTATATTATGAAATTATTGTCATTAAATAAATATCTATTTATGACCAGGTACCTGAAAGAATCAGAGCCATGAACGCAAGTGTAAAACTACTGCTGATCGTGAGGGAGCCGGTAACAAGGGCAGTATCAGACTACACCCAGCTGAGGAGCCATGCGACAACATCACCTCCTTCACCTCCATTCGAGAAACTGGCAATCAGGCCCGATGGCTCAGTTAATGCTGGCTACAGGCCGTTGGCACTATCCCTCTACCACAACTTCATGCACAGGTGGCTTGAGGTAAATATCTGTGTTTAATCAGTATTCTTTGTTTAAGAACTGACTTATAATTATTTTCTATTTACAAGGTTTGAGACTTGATATCTGTTTGCAGTATTCTAGATTCAGCCAAACTTTATTTTTTTTATTGAAGAATTTTCTGCTCCAAGGAAATCTGTCATAGAAAGGAATTGATGTATATACAGATGTCCATAAAAGTAAGTTAAGCAGAAGTTGGTTGGGGACTTGTGGTTAAAGAAGAAGACATTGATGAGAAAAAACTTAAGTTCTGCAAACATTCCAATCTAATGTGTATTACCAATCTTTTTCTTTTCAAAAATACAATATGGCTATTAAATAACAAGACTGATGCTTTAAACTATTTTATTTTTGTTTCATATATATTTCCTTATTATCACCCCTCCTCTAGCTCCTTCAGGATGTGTTCTGCTTTCCCTATTACAGTTTTAATGCACTCTTTTGCTTGCTTGCTTGCTCTTCCACCTCGTTGATCCACTGCAGCCGGGGTCTTCTCCTATGACGTGCTCCTCCTGGGCAGTTATAGAGAAGTTTCCTAGGCAACCTGTTCTCCTCCATTCTCCCTACCCGGCTCCTTTTGACAATGGCTACCATATCCTCATTTTCATACAACTCATAGAGCTCGTCATTTTTCCATATTCGCCACTGGTCATTTATTTTCTTCGGACCTTATATTTTCCTTAGGACTTTTCTCTCCCAGATTATCAGAAACCTCTAACTTTCCTGTGTCAAAACCCATGTTTCACACGCATAGGTAACGATTAGCCTTATAATGGTTTTATAAATTATTACTTTTGTATTCCAGGTCAGTTCCATGGATTATAGTATTTTTGCCAGAGAAAAAAAAACACTTATTGCCAGGTGTAATACTGGCCTTTTTTTCGTCCTGCATTTTGTTTTGGTCATTTACTATCACTCCAAGGTTGAATTTTGTTCCCATTGGAAAAAGGTGCTGATAAATTTGAACATATTCATGCATCATTGCTACATTATTCTTGAGGACTTCATGTAAAGACTTTTCCCTTCATTATCCTCAGGCCAAGTTGCATTGCTGCCGCATCGAATTCTTCGATAGATCCCGCAAGGGCCGACAATGTGCGAACGCTGATAAGAATATCAGCCGCGTATGCAAGACATTGAATAAGTCGATTGAATATAGTTCCTCATATATACTTCATTTTATTTTCTCTTCTCCTAATCTTTACGCATAATCACTTAAATATCTTAGGGAACATATGTATATCATTATTTGTTTTTTTATATATTTTTTTGTTTTAGTTTTTACAATTTCTTTCCCTACATATTAACAGTTATTATTATTTTTTTTAAATTTTTATATTGCATCACTACAATGATTTACCTATAAAATAGATTGTACTTCCCTTTATAATTTCATTCAGTGATTATTATGCAATTATTCTAGCTCCAATATTGTAGTACTGAATCCCTATTACCAAACTGTCCTCGTTAATTAATACTTAATGTATTACATGTATTTTGTCATTATTCATTGTAATAAGTCTTTTGACCAGATTTGTAGTTAATATATATGTACAATACTGTTATTCTAAAGGGACCTAGTCCCAGAATAAAGATGATTTTTCTATTCTATTCTATTCTATTCCCTCCAGGATTGGTCCTTATTGCTCTAATAGCCCGCCCCAGGGCTAGATTAAAGAGGACTGGCAATATTTGGTCTCCCTGCTTCAAGCCCTGTTTTACCTCAAAGCTGTTTTAGAGGACGTTTTGAATGTTGACCTTACATTTGGTATCTCTTAGCGTCATCTCTGTCAAGACTATAAATTTTTCAGGAATTCCCAGCATCCTCATAGCCTTCTGTAATTCCTTCCTCTCTATAAAATCATATACCTGCTTGAAATCTATAAAGACATGGTACAGATCCACGTTATGTTTGTATGTTTTCTCTAACATTTGTCCTACAGCGAAGATGTGATCCACTGTTGACCTATTTTTCCTGAAACCACATTGATAGCCTCCGCAAATTCTTTCTCCTCATGACGCTAGTCTCTTACTTATAGCAATGGAAAGGACTTTATATACAGTTGGCATTAGTACTATTTCTCTGTAGTTATTGCAGTTCAACTTGTACCCCTTTTTAAAAACAGGACATAGAACTGCAGTGTTCCATTCTTCAGGTGTTCCATTCTTTCCTGCATATATATGAAGTCATAGAGCTGCTTAGTTAATTCTTCTCCTCCATTCTTTAGTAGCTCTGCTGGTATTTCATCCACACTTGATGATTTGTTGTTCTTTAAAGACATAATTATTTCCTCTATTTCTTCTTTTTCCGGTGGTATTTCCTCTTCCTTACAAATGTTTTCCGTACTTCTATGTGTTTCCTCTTCATTACTCAGTTCTATGTTTCCTTGATTGAATAATTCGGAAAAGTATTGTATCCATCTATTTAATATATCTTTTCTCGATCCCAGCAAGTTTCCCCTTTTATCTTTACAATAGTCTAGATGCAGTTTAAAACTGGTCCTTGCATTTCTTACTCTTTTGTGAAATTTCCTAGTTTTTTTGCTGCATACTGCTCTGGCATAGATTTTATGATTTTGCTTTCCCAAGCCCTCTTTTTCTTTTGACGAATTTCTTTGACTCTTTTTCTTTGTATTATATAATTTTCCTTTGTCGCCTAGTTGGCCTCTTCAAGAGGATATTGTGGCGCTCGCGATCATGAAGGAGAGCATTGGGGAGGTTGTATGGAGGATGATTTAATGGAGGGGAGGGAGGGAGAAAGGGGGGGTGTGAAAGTGATAGGAATATGATTAAGATGGATTATGAGGAAGGTGGGATAAGTATGAGAGAGGATTAGGTGGGGATGAGTATGGAGGGATGGGTTGAGGGTGGTAAGGGAGGGATGTTTAGAAGAGGTATGGAGAGATGGAGGGTGGAATGAATTGGGTTATAGAGAAGGGGGAGAAGGGTGGGGGGATAGATGGTGTATGAAGAGGGGGTAGGTGGGAAATAATTTTTGGTGAAGAGGGTATGGGGATAAGAGTTTAGTAGGTATGAGTTGTTGGGGTGGGTTTAAGGATGTGTGGTTTGTATGGTGAGTGGGGTGGGAGTGGGGGAAATGAGGGGTATGAATTGGCGAGTTGGTGGGAGGGTGGGGGTTTTAGGTAGTGGGGTGGATGTTGAACAGTGGAGGGTGGATTTAGTTTGATGGGGTGGAGTGGGAATATGGGTGTGGATGGAGGTAGTGTGTGGAATGTGTGTGGTTGTTTGAGGGGGGAGAATTGGATATGGGTTTGGATAAAGGTTTTGGGGG
Source organism: Nezara viridula (assembly GCA_928085145.1). Lineage (NCBI taxonomy): Eukaryota > Metazoa > Arthropoda > Insecta > Hemiptera > Pentatomidae > Nezara > Nezara viridula. The sequence goes on from OV725081.1 coordinate 93,492,798, forward strand.
GATGATGTTGTGGTGTGGGATGATTGGGGGATGAGGGGGGGTAGGATTGGTTTTGTGGGTTATGGTGGTGGTGAGTGTGGAGGATGTAAGTTTGGGTTGGGGTTTGTTGGGATGGTTGGTATTGGGGGAGAAGTTGTGGTAGGGGGGTGTTGTTTGGGGTGGTGATTGTTGTGGGTTGGTGTTTGGTTTGGGTGTTTTGGGTTGGGGGGTTGTCTGAGTGTGATTTGTTTGTTGTTTTATTTGTTGGTTGGGTGTGTGTGAAAATGTTGTGTGGTATTGTTAGGGGGTTTTGGGGGTTTGAGGGTTGGATGGGTTGGGTGGTTATTTGGTATTATTTGGTTTGGAGAAGGGTTGGGTGGGGTAGGTTGTGTGAGGGATGTTTTGTGAATAAATGGTGTGTGTATATTGTATGAGTGTTTAGTGTTGGTAGGAGGGATTGGTAATATTAGGGTGTTTAGGATGTGTTGGTGTTGGTGATTGGTTGTGGGGCGGGTATTGTATTGTTTTTTATTTTTTTTTTATAAAGAAAAAAGAGTTGAATTTTATGGTTTGTGATTTGAAGAGTGTTTAGTAATTTGAATTGATTTTTTTTTGGTTGTGATATTTGGTGTTTATTTATATTGGGTATAAGGGAGTTGTAGTGGTGTGAAGAGGGATAGAGGGAGTTTGGTGTTGATTTTGTTTTTTGAAGTCTTACTAATTCATAAATGTGCCCTATATATAATTTCAGTTTTGTAAAACTTTTCATTTATGAACTACGCTGTTCATATTCGTACACACATCATTTTATTTTATGATTACCAGAAGTTCTAATTAATATTATTAAATTTTATTACAAGAGAATTTCATTAGTTATATCAATAACAATGAGAAATAACTCTTTGTAAATTGTTGTTTAGTTATCACTTCCTAATAAACAAAAACTTTGACAACCTTAAATAAATACCCATTTAATTGACTCCTTCTCTCCAAAGTCAAAATTTTATTTATTTTTTATTTTGCAATTAAGTTGTAATATCACATCCTTATGATTTTGACAACCATGTTACACTCTGTATAAAAATTGTAGACCTCCCTATTTTTATTAATAACTCTATCTTCCAATTATTTGAAATCTGCATTTATACATTCTACAGATCACTTCTTTTAATAAATGTTAAATCAGACACATGTTCCCATATTCAGAGAACAAGTTTCTTCTCCAAAATTTACAACCAGTCTAATCTTAGTTTTTTTAATATACAGAATTTTGCAGTGCATGACGGATTAGGTCATTCTGCACCAGGTGCCTCAATGCTTAATATGCTGTTTTTTGCTACAACTGTTGATTTTACTTCTTCTGATTTCCCTTCTGTGTAAGAACATCAGGGATTTTTATTATTTTTTTTATTTTTACAGAAAAACAAAAACTATCTTACTATTATCTCACCAGCTATACTATATCAAGTCGGGGATTGGCTTGTCATCCCTCTCTAGACCCATCAATTTGGTTCCATAGAATTGATTTTTTAATTTAATTCAATCTATAAAAATATAACAGGGGCTATAAAAATAGGAGATAGAGTGTCTAGAAGCTTCTTCATTAACAAAGGATTGAAACAGGGCTGCTGCCTTTCACCCCTGATTTTCAACATTTATATAGAACAAGCCCTTAAAACTGGAAAAGATCGTGCTGTGGAATGGGTGTTCAAATCAGGAATGATGTCATCTACAATTTGCAGTATGCCGATGATCAAGTCATAATCGCATCGGATCCGGATGATGTTAGCTATATGATGAGGAAGTTGCTAGACACGTATTCCAGATGGGGTCTGAAAATCAGTGAAAGTAAAACAGAGTATATGGTTTTCAACGCTCCAAATTTGCCCCTTGAAATTGATGACTGGACGCTAAATGTCAGCCAGCAGTTCAAGTACCTCGGATACTAGTTATCTTCAAAGGGTGGTAGTGAGGTTGATATCGAACAAAAAATAAATAATGGGAAAAGAATAATAAGTTCGATAAATTCAACCCTATGGAGTAAAGAAATAAGATTAGAAACTAAAAAGAAGATATACCATTCCTTTGTAGAAAGCGTAGCCACTTACGGATCAGAAGTCTGGACACTGACAAAAAAGATGGAAAATAAGTTGCTTTCCATGGAAATGGATTTCTGGAGAAGAAGCTGTGGCATATCCAGAATCGAGCGGATCCTAAACGCAGCTATTAGAGACAAGGTCGGATGTCAAAAGAACATCCTTCACCTGATCGGGACCAAACGGTTAAAGTGGTATGGCCACTTAATGCGGATGGATGAGAACCGCTGGCCAAAGAAAATTTATAACTATATGCCACCTGAAAGAAGGAAGCGTGGAAGGCCAAAGAAGAAATGGATAGAGGACGTGGAGGAAAGCATGGCAGCCAAAGGGCTTCGTGAAGGCTATTGGATGGACAGAGAGCAGTGGCTTTTGGGTGTTGGGAATATGACTCCTTAAGTTGTATAAAACCCAAATAAAAAAAAAAAAATAATAAAAAAGAATTGATTTTGAGAACAAGATATTTTTATTTTCCCTAATAGCACTTCACGTATCCCTATTGTCCATATTCCTCTTACAATCATTTCATCGTTAAATATAATTCGTAGTGGTTCGTTTATAGTTTAAATGTTCTCATCTTGGTTCACACATTTGAGTATCTCATTTCACTCCGTTATTTTTATAGTTTTTTTCAACTCTCCATTTCCTCTTATTTGACAATAATTATATTCATTTTCATTCAGTTAAATCTATCAGTTTAGTAGGGATTTTCATTTTATTCACAATCTGTAGGTCCTATCATAAACAACTTTCAAATCAAGTTATCATACCACCATAAGCCAATATGGCTCTTAACAGTAACGTTCAGCTTCTTGGGTACGCTGACTACTTTGATATTGCTGCCAGATCGAAATGTGCATTAAGAGAGTCATTCTTAGGAAGATGCAGCAAAGAAACTTGGGCTACACGTTAATGAAGCTAAGACCTAGTATATGAGAGTCGGAGGAGATGGGCCAGGGACCGGTTCTTTTGTGGCTGGACCATATAATTTCGAAAAGGTATGCAGCTTTGTCTATATCGGGTCTGAGATCCAAAAACACCATCGATAAGTCAACAGGAGAATAGCAACGGCGAGATGGTGCTACTTTGGCCTTTCAAAGCATTTTAGAAGCAGGTTCCTCTCCAACAGGACCAAGATCATTCCCTACAAAACCTTGGTTTGTAGAGTTTCCAGTTTTACCAAAGACTGACTTAAAACATGAATTCACTGACAAAAATTCTTGAGCATATATAAAATTGACCTAAACTATAAAAAAATTTTTAAAACTATATTTTAAATGTGTCTGTCAAGTGTTCTATTCCTTTTTAGTTGCTAAACAACCTCTGATAACTGTTCTGTAGTTAAAGGAGTCCTTTCCATACAATTAAATCCAGTTACTTTTTAAATTTATTCAATAAAAAGTATACAAATTTTTTTAGATTCCAATACTAAATAAATTAAGTTATTAAGATTAGGGTATTCCTGTTTAAATTTTACTTTCTTCTGATCATGGCTGAATTAATAAGAGCATTTATAAATTTGTTTTAGGTTTTTCCTCGGAACCAGTTGCTTGTTGTGAATGGTGACCGGCTCATTGAAGACCCGGTATCAGAGCTTGAAAAAATTGAGTCGTTTCTTGGACTTGAACATAGAATAGGTCGACATAACTTTTATTTCAACAGGACAAAGGGGTTTTACTGTTTAAGAAATGATACAGCAGACAAGTGCTTACGCGAAAGCAAAGGTCGCAGACATCCTAGGGTCGACCCAAAAGTTCTGACGAAATTAAGGAGATTCTATGTCGAACATAATCAGAAATTCTACGAACTTGTTGGAGAAGATCTTGGCTGGCCGGAAAAGTAATTTTTACTTAAAATATATAAAAACTTTGCTCAGAAATATAGTGAATCAAGGAAAATTGGCTAATGTACAGTGGATTTTTTTCAAAGCAAAACATTCGCCAGTTATTCATTTGGTATTCAAACAACCAAAGAATAGTAAAAGGAGAGAAAAACCTAGGCAATCTCTTTCTTTTGCCTTAATATCTAAAAATATTTCAACAGATATTTTTTAAAAATGTTTCTCAAATTGAAAAAAAAAAGTTACTTATAATTAAGTTAATAATTAGCAAGATTCACTTATTTTTGTGTGATGTTTTAACGTTCTATTCAGAATAAAAATATGTAAATCCCTTTAAACAAGATTATCATTATAAAAAAAGAAAAGGAAGGAAGTTAAGAGTTAGCATTTAACAGATGAAATGTCACTACATATCATTAACAAAAATTACTGTGATAAAATTACATATCAATATGTTATATAATATGATACAAGGATTTTATGAGTCTCTTTATTACTATTACTATTATCATTATTATTATTATTATTATTGTAATGAAATTGCTCTAAAGGCGTTTTAAGACAAGTAAGGAATTGGAAACTACCTAGGGGTAAGGCAATAATAAATTACATATCATAATGGATATCAGTTGGCCGGCCATGTAGGTATAGAATTCAACGAGTTGGAGGCAAATGTGGAAATCATTTTCAATGTTAATAGTAAAGAATAAACTTTCATTGATTTTACATTGTATTATATACTATATCAACAAAACGTACAGTTCTTTTAAGATTAATTTTATAATGTAATTATTAAATAATAATATAATTTATTAAATATTGTGAATTAAGAGACTCAAGTCTGCTAATAACTATAACACCACATCAGTTCTGTCACAGCAAAAATGTGCCTTTGATGTCTATTATTTAAAAAAAAAAAATTAAAATTGCACATATCTATATGACTAAAATGTACTTCATTGGAATGATTTCCAATTTGCAACTTTTCTCGCATGAATCGCTGGATCACATTGATCCAAGAGGTCCCTTAGTGAATATAGTTTCATAATTAGGTAATAAATGAAATATTTTTATACTCCATATTGGAAGTTGTTGAATTTATTATTGTTGAAATATTTTCATTAATTTAATCTCATATAAATTACTGATTAATATTACAGGTGGTCTCTGATAAACATATTATATTTAAAATAAGTCATACCTTCATCATTTTTAAATATGCTATTTATACATAAGCTTAATCATACAAAAAAATAAAAAAATATAGGTTTAATAATATAAGATATTGTTAACCCGATATCAAAAGTGCAACAAGTCAAAAAACAGTATTTTGAGAAAAAAAAAATTGTTTTCAACTTTCAGAATTCATGGAGAGACGGACCAAAAGATATAACAAATAATTAAGTTATACTACTTCACTATGTTCAAGATGAAATAATTCAAAATTAGATAATTTAGAGGTGTTACATTTTTACACTGGAGCACAAATTCAAATTCAAAATAATGATAATTTGAATTGATAAATAATTTAACCATGGGCTCTAATATAAGTTTTATATATCAATGGCGCAATTTTATTAGACTGTATTCCACAGTCCAGTTTATGTACAGACTACATATAATACAGATATATTTATTAACTGTGAATGTATATCGGCAATTTCAACTGAGAAAAAATTCACTGGAAAATGGTTTTTAAAAAACCAAATGTTACAACATGAAATATTGCATAACTGTTTGTTCTAGTGAATTTACTTTTTTTGTTTTTTTCTAAGAGAAGAAGTAAATTAATTTTAACAAATGGACTAGTCATATAGAAGGAATTTTAATTCCCATTCAGGGAACACCTGTAATAAAAAATTCTTATGTAATTATTACAGTTTCCTCAATAAATAATCACTATTAAAAATTTAATCATGCAAGAAAAGGAATATTGGATGAAATTATTGAAATACTATTCCATCGGGTATTACTCTAAATAAACGAGGAAACAGCTGGTCAAAAGTGAATTTAATATGTTTATAATATGAAATTTAATGAAATTGATTAAGTTTATAGTGATAAACCTTTCACTTACAGTTTGAACTAAAATTAATAGATAATCAGAAATATAGTAAACAAATAATTGAGGAACTTGTTACCAAAAGTGGAAATAAAAGTGGACTTCAGACCGAAACTGAGATTTTGATGAGGCATAGTAGGAATCCTAAAGCTTTTCAGGTCTATTTTCTAGCATATGTGGTCTTGTCAAATTTGTTGGAATTTATTACTTGAATGTTTAAAGTGTTTGTTACTCGGATTGTTAACAAATGACTTTACCATCCAAGGGTGATCTCTAAAACATTAACTGTACGACCAACTATCAATATGTGGCATCACTGCTGTCCAGTGTCGCACCACCTTTTCACAAGTTTGTATTTATTTGAAAATTTATTGATAGTAATGCTTTTATAGTGTCACTCAGTGTTTATTTTTAAACTTTTGAATATTCATTTGTCCTTCTGTTGTTTTGTTACTCTGAATAAGATGTAGAAAGACAGGAGTGAGGAAATGAGAAAATGTCATTCTGTGAGGTAACAGGATAGATAGCACAATGATGAAGAAGAATGATACTGAACCTAATCGTTTCTTTAAAAAAAAAAAATGAATGTAAATTTAATCACAAATGTAAGATTGTGAAACCGAGAAAATATTATAGGTTTCTGAATTTTAAGAAAAACAAGACACTTCCTTAGGAAAGTTTATATTAGTCTTCACCACAAATATACATAGGTATCGTCCCTCCTTCTGGTATTAAGTTTTGGTAAAACTGAAATCCGTTTCAATTAACTATTTTTTAAAGATAGAAACAACAAATAAGGTGGTGCAGAAATTTTCATGCATAAAATGCCGGTGTCGTAAAGTGTAGGATGTTGCATATCAGACAACTAATTTATGTGGGCACATAATCCAAAGAAAAATGAGATTACAGACTTGTTAAATTTGTAACATCTCAAAGTTACAGTAAGAAGTTATAAAAAAAATATTGAAATGTAGGAATCCCATTAGAGTAGAAACAAGAGCAAGCCTGTTTAACTGGGATTTGTTTATTCTGCTATTCACTTGCAACTCAGAAAGAAAGGTCAAAAAATCGAATACCTACTTATTATTAATGAGGATTCTATAATTACTAATAAGGATTCCAAGGTGTACAATATAGTCTTGTGTTAAATGAAATGCAGAGCTTTTATAATTCTAGAATATGTTTTTTGAAATTACTAATAAAATGATGTCCACTTTTAGTAAAAAAAAATCCTCAATTATTTATGCAGTAACTGAAAAAGAAATTTGATTTTTAAAATTCGTACTTAAACACCCAGTATTATTAACTTATATAATATCAAATATTATCTTTGTTGTTCCACTAATTTCATACACAAAAAATTTAGTAATACCGTAAATATATTCAGAAATTTCAGTTGCAACTTTTAGTAATATTGTTTATTGGTAGGTCATGAATTATTTATAAAAATAGTTTGAACCATATAAAAATTTAAAAAACATAGATTCGTTCTTAATAATTTTACTTAAGCTATATGTATTATTTAAACATTTTCATAAGAAATAAACGTAAACTATAAACCCCATTTAATAAGATTTGTATTATAAAATTTTATTTGTATTTAGAATTCATGTTATCATAAAAAGTAATTAACAACACCATATGATAGTTGTGATACCAAAAGTAATTAAAATTTCAAATATTTGAAGGGAAATATTATTCTTACTGAGATGTGCTTCCTCATAATATAAGATTCAAATAATCTAATTAAAAATATATGCATGTATATACAATACTTACATATATATTTATTCTTTGATTCATTGTTGTTGAAAATACTGAAATGATTGATACCCTTAAAAATATATTCAGAACTTACATCACTTATAATGACGTGTTGTAAATAAAAGCAATATGAATGAATGAAACGAGTAGGGACCCTTTGTCCTCTGCAATACAGGGAACAATAATAATCTATATCTTAGTTTGTAAGTTATTTCATTATATTTCTCAATTATTTTCAAGATAGCAATACTCGTAAGAGGCTGAACTGCAATCGAAGCTGTAAAGCCCGACTTAAAACTTAGCCAAAGTACATAATAACTTTTGCTGAATTAATTGGCTGACAAACCTTATATTTTCTAAAATGTTACGGTTTCAAAGTAACTTCATGAAAAATATAAAGCCGACACCCACTTTATAGTTTATAAAAATTGAAATATTAAAAAAAAAATCTATCGTAGGAAACTGTATTTTTCAAAAATTCATAGTTATTTTAAACAAAATATTTATAAATCCTGATACATAATATCTATTAAATGTATAAATGGTAGTATTTTTTTATTTTCATTGTTTTTATTAAAAACAGCTATTTCATATTAAAATATAAATTCACTTTAAATGCGAATTCAAGTATTACTAAACAGATAAGGTGTTCAATCACCGATGATTAGAAAATTTAGATTTCTAAGGACAATTAAACATTTTTAATATAAAAATATGTACAAAAAATAGATATCAAACTAAATAATTCATATTCAAAGGAAATCTACAAAATTTCAATGAAACTTCATTGGCATATTATGTAAGTATGCAACCTCATGAAGAATCATTATACTTAACCAAAATATTTGTTATAAAAATAACAAATAATAAATTCATGTGTGAAGTTTGGCTGTAAAATAAACATATCATGTAAACTGAAACATATCATTTCTGACTGCTTCAATGAAAGTATGTAAAGACTTAAATTTAAGACAACTGATAATTAGTTCAAGATAACCTATCTTCTTGAAAAAACAAAATATTTTTTAAAAATTATTTTCTTAAGCCATTCAGTCATTATTAATTACATTTGTTAATACTGATTCTAAAATGTTTATTAAGTTTGTAAGTAATTATCAGAAGATATTTAAAACATATCTAGAATTAATGTTACCAATTGTATAATCAGAAACCAGTATGAACATTATTTTACTTAAAAACTTTTTTTTAAATTTAATCAGCCAATAGTCAGTAACAATATAGATTTTACATCTGATGTTAAAATTGTTTTTCTTAGTATGATGTCATTATTAAATCATAAGTAGTTTCAAAGTTTAAAAAAAGTTGTTAGAAACATCAAAGCTTGTATGTAAAATCAATTTGTAATTTATAAATTTATTTATATATGTTGTCAGTTAGCTTATCCGTTAAACGGATAAGCAAAAAATAATTTATAAAGTAAGAAAAACTAAACTTAAACAAAACAGTTTTATACTCTATAAATTCATTCTATAATAATTAAATATTGTTTATTTTTATTTTTTAGAATATTATTTTGTACTCTAGATAGTTATCAATTGCATGACAGTTTTTTTACTATTTGTGATAATTTATTGTAATCCAAATGAGCAATAAGATTGTTGATTTTTAAAAGTATATTTGAATATTAATTATTACTTTAAATTTATTTAAACAAACCTTTTACATTAAATGTTAGTTTAGATGCCTAGATATTTAATCGCTATTTCAAGATATATTTTTAAAAGTTTAAAATAGCATTCATATTTGTTTATTAGAATTGATTAAATAAATTAAAAATAAAATATGATTTAAAAAAAAATACATGAATGTTGTAATTTTATGAGTAATGAACAAATATTACAGTTTTAAAAAATAAATGGATTTTATCTTCAATATTTTTAAGCTTTAAATTTTTTTGTACTAACATATTATAGCCTTATATAGATCTTCATTTCTATTTCGCATCTTATATCGAAATCAACTTAAAACTATAATAATGCAATAAAGAGAACTTTGTATTAAATTATTATTATTGTAATATTATCAGTGCTCTAGGTCAGGGGTTCCTAAACTTAATACTGCATACCACTTCCACTTTTTAGATAATATGGCCTGAAATCTTATGATACAAGTTAAATGTTCACGTTTTTTAAAAAACTGTAACTTATTTACAAAAGTTTATTTCATAAATAAAACAATATATTACAGTAAATTTCCTTAGTAAAATTTAAAATAAAGTTCAAGAATCCTGAATCAAAATATTATCAGCTTCACATTATAGTAATATCAGCAACAATAAGAAAATCAAAAGTAAATAATGCAAATAAAACTGTATCTAACAAAGTAAAAATTTGGGCATAATGAAGAAAAGCATCCATATTTTTCAGTTGGAAGTCTAATTTATGACAATAAGTACTTTCATCTTTACTACAGTAACCGTTAAATATTATTTAATTAGCTTTATTAATTAAAGTTTGTGTTGATTCATTTTATAGTCGATTCATAAATAAAAATTGTTATCCCTCATTGAACGAGTAAAAAAGATATTTTTCACTATGACTTCCCTTGATTGTTCGCTTACATCATGGAATGTTTTTCGGTATGACCATTTGGAAACCCCTTTTTTTGTTTGGTTCAGAAATTTATAAGAAAAACCTCTAAGTGTAAATATGTAAAATATTTGGAAATGTGCTATAATAATTCATTTAATTAAAATAAATATTGAACTTATTTCAAGAAATTAGCCTGAATATTAATAATTGTATTATACAGCTTTAGATTGGTGGTTTTGATATAAAATGCAAAATTGAAATCGAGAATCATGTCTATATCATGAGGTGCTATTGTGTACCAATACCAATAATTTTTTTAATGTCTTTCATAATCATAGCTGACTAAACAGGAAACGTAATAGTTCACCGATTACTATCTAATATATAAAATGTCATGTCAGAAAAAAATATATTTAAATCACTCTATTAATCAATTATTATGGTTGGTTGATAAGTTGGTTTGATTCATATAATGATGAATAAAATAACCTAATATTGTAAAATTATATAAAGTGAAGTCTCACCAGTAATAAAAGATTTTTAATTTAAATTATAATTAGGAAACTATAAGATTGTTTTAAAAGTTAGATAATTATTTAGATGAGAACCGCACGGGATTTGCATGGTTCACAATCGCTTTGGTCACACTTGTTCATGAAATGCCGAACACAGTCTTTCGGATAGATCTGGATGCACTCGGCACTCCATGAACAAGTATTACTGAAGTGATTGTGAACCACATATAACCCATGTGGTCCTCATCTATATAATTACCAAAAGTAATAATCCCACTTATTCTGTGTTGCTGAAATGTTAGCATAATATCAGTATAATGATTAGGTCTAATTGATTTTTTTAAAATAATGAAGTATATTAATTGTTGTACTGATTGTCTAAATCAATATTAATCAATTATTTTATGTTACAAGGTTTTTAAATATATAGAAATCACGTTTAAGACAAATATTTCATTTAATATATACATATATTCCAGAACTATTGGACAGTTTAAAATTGTAACAAACTAAGATATATATCTTCAAATTGTTTTGCAAAGAGTAGTTATTTAGTTATAAGAACAAAAATTATATTAAAAATTTACGCTGATACTAAAACCACTCCCATAGATCTTATTGTTTTATTTAAAAAATTCTTTAAAAATTAAAGTAAATTCTTAAAAAAATTAAAGAAAATCAAACAATATCCTGAATTAAATAGTTCATTTCTGAACAGATAAGATCTGCATCAAAATTAAATTCTAAACAAAATTATATGTATTCAATCATTTTTTCTTAAATGTCAAGATTTAAAAAAAAATTCAAATTACTCTAATGAATGAATATTTGTATGCTATAAATGATTTTTCCACATCTATATAGATCTTACTGTTTCAAAGATGTATACATTGGGTAAAAAAAAATAAATATAGATTTTTGAACTTTGAATTTGCAGTTTTCATTCATTTAAAAACATTTTATCAAATCTGTTTACAAAAAGGATTTTCAATTCTCATTAAACTTCAATGGAATAAACAAAGAATGAAGTGGTATTAGAAAAATTTAAAGGAGTGGAAAAACTCCTTTTATTCTTTTGTAAATCGGCAAGTGCAGAGTGGAAAATATCTTACAGTTCTGCAATTATAAGAAATCAATAATAATCTATACACAGAAGTTATGAAACTCGTAAAACGTAATGACCTAATTTATTCTTTATTTTTTTATGTTTAATTTCCAGATAAAATCATGTCAAATTTATCGCTTTGTTAAAAAATTATTCAATGTTAGTAAATCAAAACTTAATTAAATTAGAAATACAAAAAAAAAATTCTTTTTTATATAAGTATATAAACTTGGAATATTATTACAATACCCAAGTAAGTAATAAACTATTGTGTCTGAGTTTAAAATAATTAGTGTTTTAGAAATATAAATTATTTAATGCGAATGAAGAATTCAATTCAATTTCAATTATTTTAATCCATTTATACATGTAATAATTCTATTATTTGGAACATCTTTTACAAATATAGCAATACTTTGTCATATTCATATTTTGTAATTTATTTAAGATTTCTTCATGTCTTCGCTTTCTAGGAAGTTTTCGAATTTCAATAATTAACAATACTTTGTAGCTTTTATTATTTGTACTCCTGCAGTTCCAGAGATCTTTATGTATTGAATGCTTATTTATTACAATAAAATTATATTAGTTGCAAATGGCTTAAGTCCTATCAGAAAAATTGTTGTTCTTGAAATGAATGTTTTATTGATTATTGTAATTCAATTGCTGTATGTAAGATAAATAATATAGGCCTAAAACTAAATGTCATTCAAAGTTCATGCTGTAATGTAATTATTTGGTTACTGCTTCATATCAATATTGTTGTAATAAGTATTTTCCATTGCTGATTAAATCAAATATACTTTTATTCTTTAAGCTTTCTAGTCTACTCCAGATTAAAAGACTGTGGAAACAAACTGTTAATTATCAAACATGTAAATTTTCAACAATCAGATTCAGCAATAACATTTATGATCAATTACAAGTGATATTTCATTATCATGATATTAGAACTGGATGATTAGTAGAGTGTAGCAAGGTTTTCGTGACTGTATAAAAGTTATTCAAATTTTAATTGTAGGCATCTTTTAATAAAGAGTTTTGAGGGTTCAAAATAAATGGATTTATAAATTACATTAATACATCTGAAAATACATTTTATAACTACCAGATTTATAAAAAATGACATTTACCGAAGAAACATGTGGCTGAAAATCGGGCCTGATGTCCTCTTGTTTATCTCAGCATCATTAAACATCATCTGAAATCAAACAATAAAATTTCACTACATTCACATTAATTATAAATACATTAATAAAATTAAATGAATCAGTGCTACCTGCAAGCGTGATTCAGTTAATGCAAACATAACTTTAAATCAATAAATTTTATATTAAATTGTTGAGGAAACAAAAATTCCCATATGTCCTTAACAACCACAAACTCTTTAACTTCTATTTAATAATGTGCCAAATGATATAAAATGTAACAAAAAATGAAACCATATTCAATCCAAGCAATATAAAACTTTTAAATAACTAAATATTGGAGCATATAATTTTAAAAGGCTATAATCTTAATTTGTCTGCATTTGATATCACAAAACTATTTTTACATTAAATGTAATTTTTGGGTTTATTACATAATTTCAAGGGTGTGTTTTGTGTGTTTGTGTCTGTATATATTTCATTACTAAGTAAAATTGATGGAAGTATTCGTTGATTTTCTTCAGATTAAAATAATAATGATAAAATAATTGTAGAAAGACAAAGTACAGTTACAGTTGGAAATTCAATGGTGATTATTAAAATGGGACTGCACCGGTTACAATCACTCTGGTCATGGAGAGCCGAATGCATCCAGGTTTATCCGAAAGAATGTTTTCGGTGTTTCATGAACAAGTATGACTGAAGTGATTGTGAAGCATGTGTAATAATTACCAATTCAATAAAATGAAATTTAGATTAACTAAACCTATAACTAATACTTAACTGGGTGGAAAATTTACTATGTATTAGGTACTTAAAAAAAACTTCAAATACGTTATGGGAATTACATTGAAAAAATAGAATCATTGAAAATATTTAATCCAGTTATTACCTCTCACTTTCATTTATGAATGCAACAAAGTTTCAGCTAATACTATTATTTTATATTTTTAAATTTCTAAAAGCTTCCTTATCAAATTTTGTATTATTTGCCATGAATTAGTTTTAAAAAAAAAATTAAGTTGAGAAAACATATAAATTTAATTTTGGATATTAAAGTAAAACATTGCCTTTTAAGAACACTAAATCAGGAACATGAATGCTGATTACAGGATTCCTTCAAAGTAATTAAACCATATGCCTATACATATAATCGTATAATAAATCATTTACTACCTAAGAAGAATATTTATTTGTTGTACTTCATTTTTAACATAATGAATATAAAATCTAAATAAATTTTATGAAAATGTAATAAAATTATTTAACAAAAAATTTATTTGCTACAAATCAAAACGCCTATAATTGCTGTTTGAGATATATAAAAAAATCACATGAGTTTATTTTGGACTATAAAAAATATCAAATGATTTAATGCATTTAAAGCCAGTCAAAAGACATTTACATTCTACTAAATCATTTTGTTCTATTGCTTTAAAACCAAGTTTATTTCGTTATTTGACACTTTAATCATAAGAATATTTTGTGTTATTACAGTTTACATAAGACGAAATAGCTTTGTCAGCCAAATGATTTTATAAGTTACCTATTGGTTGCTGTTAATTTTGCTTGCTTCACTTAACATCTATGTATATGTTTCTTTCAATACTGTATACATATATATACAACGCTGTGGCATTGATTGTACAATATCTGATCTCAAATGTATGTATATTAGAAGAAATTTTTACTTAATAAAGTTGTTAACATGTGTTAGAAATTTAGAGTTGATTATATTGTAAATCTGATAAATATAAACCATGTTTTCAAAATAAATCTTTTATTTAAGTGATTATTCATCAACATGTTCTTCATAAGTAACTTAAGAACCTTAATTATTTAATAAAAACCAAGTTAATGATTGATATACTGGAAAATGCAACAAACAGATACCTATATAATTAAATGAAATCACAGAAATCAGTAACATGTTAATTAAAAAAAAAATCAGATAACCAGAAGTTGCTGAATGAAACTTTCTGAACAAAGAAGTAATCATTAACTGCAATATATATATATACCTGAATAAGAATACATCTAAGAATATAATTATAAAACTAAAAACATTCACATTCAGAAAACCGGGAACTTGCTATTGAAATCTAATGCCAACTGAAAAAAAATTAATGTATACAAATTTTACAGAAAATATGAATATAACGAGAAAACCGTGATGAATTTTTAAATATTTTTTCTTTTCTAATATTTAAATATATGCGAGATTTTTCGTTCTATTTTGTTATATATATATAACCACTGGAATATACATCGCCAATTTTCAACAAACATCCTGTTCCAGGAATTAGAAGTCGTTTTACCGGAACTGCCAGATTATGGGTAATTATTTGATAAAACTTTTATCTGCCTACTTAGAAAAAGTGAAAAAAACATTAAAACAGATAGGAGAACATTGGCGGGAAAGTAGAACATTATGTCTGATCATATTAATTAAGGACAGTTATCCTGTTGCTAAGCAAGACTCGTTTTATTTTAATAAAGTTAGGACTACTATTATTCATGAAACTACTACACTTCAGTTTGATAATCAAGATAACCATCCTATTCATTTCTTCTTT
The DNA here is from genome assembly GCA_928085145.1 of Nezara viridula. Taxonomy (NCBI): domain Eukaryota; kingdom Metazoa; phylum Arthropoda; class Insecta; order Hemiptera; family Pentatomidae; genus Nezara; species Nezara viridula. The sequence goes on from OV725081.1 coordinate 93,508,435, forward strand.
TTAGCTCTTCAAAAACAGGTTAGTTAATAAAATAATTGAAGTTTAAATTTTTTATTAACTGTTGATTTAAAATCTATTCTATAGTAGTTACATGGATTGCTTGGCATTACATGCACTGATTTATAACGTTTATTAACATAAAAGTATGATATTGATAAAATATTGTGTTTATCTATAGATTAATATTGTATTTAACAAACTATTTTAAGCTAGTCTTGACCTTTGTGAACTCCTATTGGTTTTCATAATGCAATATCATCTTCAGTAGAAATTAGGGTACATAATGCAACATCAGAAGTTTAATAATCAATAAGTTTGATTCTGCTGGTACATTATAAGTAATGAAGTTTAATTATAAATAGAGAAATTAATATTTTTAATAGATCTAAATTTTCATATGTAATGAAAGGAATTCAAGAGTTAAGCTATCTCCATTCTCTGAAAGAAAAATTAGAAATGAAGTGATGCTCAGGTATTTTTATAAAATTTTTACACATCTGTTTGGGATATGAAGGGGCCTTCCACAACTTCAACTGCATGTCATCTCGACTTTTTGTAAGTTCTCTTCAGTTGCGGTGACTGAGGATGTCCATTGCTTGTTAATCTACACATTCTAACCATCTCAACATCCTTCTTCTTGTTTAAGTCTTGTTCTCTTGTCTTCATTGTCATCTGGATAAATTGGACAAAATTGGGAATGATTTTCCGTTTTTAAAAGATCCTATTATAGTTCACTTCTTAATGGGTGAAAAGAATAGAATAAAGTAATTGCTGATACTTAGGTATTTTCAAGGAATTAGTTGATTTTAAAAGTACGAAGCAGCCCAAGAGCCCAACCTGCAAGAATCATTACCATGGCGTTCGGGGAAGGTGTTGAAGGGTGTACGAACGTACCATTCGCCGGTGGTTTGAAAAACATTTGCATCCAAAAAATTATTGGTTCCTGTCTGGTGGTCAACGGCAAGAATAATTCATTTCTCCGTTTTACTCAGAGGTGAAACCATTACATCCACATCGTACTTTGGTGATATTGACATAATGCATCAAAAACTTGTCAAAAAACAACTTGTGTTGGTTAATTGGAAGGGATCTATACTCTTATAGGACAACACCAGACCTCATGTTTCACGACACGAATAATGATCTTATTTTGTTTTACTTTTGTAGATTTTTCATTCTCTCCAACAATTGTGTATTTGTTGGAATCACAACCCTAATGAAATATTCAAGAAATGATTTTCTGTATCATTCATATGTTTAGTAAGCTATATGCAGATACAAGTATGCAACCCTTCAACTTATTATGTCATGTCAACCATTTTTTTATAAAAAATTATCGTCATTATTGTTATAAGAACTCACTGAATTTCAGAACACATACCAAGATCTTGGAAAATTAAAGAGAGTCAATCAAACGACTGCTAGCTCTAGAAATGGACTATTGGAGGCGATCATGTGGTCTTTCTCATCTTCCAAAAGTTTTTTATTGTGAAATCAGAGAACAACAAGTGGAACAAATAGAAAACATCCTCTACCCCAAAACAATAAGCCTGAAGATGGAGTGGCGAGGATGGAAGTGATGGTCTAAACAAATCTTAGATTGGAAATCGGAAAGAAGATTGAAGAAAGGTTCCCCATGGAGAAACTGGTATGAGGGCATCAAGGAAGGAATGATGAACAGTGGCTTGTGTGAAGGAGACTGGTAGGTAGAACGGTCTTTTAAAGTTCATAAGGTGGATGTCTGGGATGTCCTGCCCTAATACCGGTCTTGTTATTACTGAAAATGTTTTTACAGTTTTTAGGATCAAATAGGCTGCTTTGATATTTTCATTTGTATTACAAGAGAGGCTGTATTAATTTTGTTAGGTATCATACAAATCTAGATATGAAAAATTATATATTTGTAAAGCCTTCAGAATTATGGATTATACTCCTTATAAACTTATCCACTATATACATTTTCTTTTATTGTTATCAACAAATCAGTCTTGCTAGTGATTTTTAATTTTTATATTGCTCTATGTTATCATTCGTTACAAATTTTTTTTTTAATATTAAAAGACTTTCTAATTTTATTATTCATTAAATACCATTATTTCAATGATATTTATTTGAGTTCCTCAGGATTCTTATCAAACTTTTAACTGGTTCTTAATGTTTTTCATCTGTTGTAACTAATATTAGAGATATTGAAAGTTTTAAACTTGGCCTATTTATTTTTGCCCATATCTCTTCCATTGATTGTATCTTTTTCACTATCCTTATCAATGAATTTTATCCAAGAATTCTTATTACTATTGGTTTATGAAACTTGTGTCTTATAAGTTATAACTATCAGTTTTAAAAGTATCAATGAAACTACCATATTTTTATCTTTTGTTCTTTGCTATGAGGAACAGAATTAATGCTCTATTACTATTATAGCTATTCAGTTTCATAGTCCTTATTTTCAAATTGGGTAATTTAACATTCTCTATTTATTAATAATTGGGTGTTACATTCAAAACTAAGTTCTGTTTTCTTTTTAATAAATCTAAGTTAATTCTGTTTTATTCGATACATTTGCCAAGATCTTTACGAATAAAGTTTCTTTTTATCTGTAAAAGACAATTTTTCTCTTGATTTTGAAAGGTTGGGTTTATTCTTTAAAGAGGAATGTAAACTTTTGTATGATTGATAAGGACTAAGGACATGAGTCAACTTTAAGTCTTAGTATATTTTTTTTTATTTATGTTATAATTTTACTAACTATTAATATTCATTAGATAGTCATTAGTTATTGAGATGAAGACCGCACGGGTTATGTGGTTTACAATCACTTCGGTCACACTTCTTCATGGAGTGCGGAATACCAGATTCATTTGAAAGACTATTATCGGCGTTTCATTAACAAGTGATAGTGAACCACACGTAGCCCCTGTGCCCTCATATAAATAATTACCGACTATTTATTTATTTATATCATCCAATATATAAATTTTTTTTTTTACGTTAAAGAGAAAATTCATTTACTATATTTTGATTACAGTCCATGCTGTCCTCCTCCCCCACTCATCATGACTGTCATTACACCGGGCTAAGTCTAGCATTGATTAGATTATTGTGGATAATCTACGCTCCGCTGTTTTCTTGATGAGACAATGGAATTCGGTCCAAACTATTGATTAACTAATTAAAAAAATTTAAAATGCCATTACAATATTTGATCTGTTTGAAGATTTGCGCATCCAAGTACCAGATAACTGAAAGACTCTGAAGTAGGGGTGCTTGAAAGTAGGGATTTTCAGAAGGGGATTTCATGGAGCAAGTTGTGGCATAAACATTTTTGAGGGAGCCTATTTTGATGGGGTTTTGAACTTTTGAAGGGGGGAGGGGCAAGTTTTAATGGGGTTATGAATTTTCTGGAATGAAGAGTTGCAAACCATGGGACAACGGGAAAACATATAACATACCGCTGTAAGCTTAATTGTATATAGTCAATGATTTTTTTAAGTGAGCCATAAAATATCTTAGTAGGGGAGAGGTTCTTGTGCCATCGACCTTAAAGGGGATGGGCTCCCCTTGCTTGAAAGACATTGGTTATATTTCTTTTGCACCCGAATCTCTTTGTGACGTTGCTCTATTCAAAAAATATATTTGTCTGAAACAGCCCTTATTATGATTTTTTGGATTATGATAACTAATATAATTTTCCATTTTCTAACTAATACTATTGCATTAAGATAATTGCTATGAATATTTCTAATAAATTTATGAAGTTGACATGTTCATATTGATATTATTCTCCCCTCCATCGATATCTTTATTATGAGGACTACGCTGGTGACTTTATCAGCTGCTTAAGTTGCAACACACTATTTCAATGGGTAATCAAAACAAAACATTGCTGACGAATATAAACAAATAGTTTCAATCGCGATACATCAGGCCATGGCTCCTATTAAGTAGACTGCAGGCGATTAAGCTGAAGGTTGAAATAACTTCTTTGACTAAAGCGTTATTGAAGCTGAGTTTTAGTCCAGTACAATAATAAAATACTTACTGACTTCTATATTCCCCTCTATAGATCTAAAACTAGAAATACCTTGGAGGAAATCGCAGCAAAAGATAGGTAATGTGGACGGAATACCGAAGTTTTAATCCCACTTTCTAGTTTTGCGGCTTGTGCAACTATGGGGAAAGTTCCTAAATTCAGCGCTGAGATCATTGATAAGAAATTCATCAATGGTTTACTGTTGAGTTTAGGAACTTTTGCTACTTCGCCCTGATGAAGATCTGATAATGATGATGCCGGCATTGGATAATTAATTAGCAATTATTCGGTATTTTTTGTAACCGACTTTTGGACCATCTCTTTATTGATAAATAAATTTATAGAATTTAATAATTAATTTAAATTAAATGTTACCTAAATTATTATCAACCATTAGTTTAGTGTTGTGTTTTAACAGAACAACAGGACCTAAAAACCTAACGGTTGAGTGCGATCTCGGCCTTTTTTTTAATATTAGTCTAAATCTCTTTGAAAACGCTTTTAGCTTCTCTGTAGATGCCTAATGCTTCTATTTGTTTGAAATTTGTAATATCAAACGAATCCGCACAAAAAACATCTTTTTAAAATTATATCGGATATAAGCAAAAATTATTTTTCTTAAGGACATTTATCAATTATCTATTTACTTCTTTCAGTATTTGTATCTGATATCTTATAAAAATGCACGGGTAACACAGGATCGGAGCAGCTTTATTTAAACTGGAGAATGTTATATCAATTTCTATTTATGTTATCTTACAACAGTTATCTTAAAACGAAATCTAAGTGATTGTTCATCTGGAAGATTTCATAACCTTCATAAAGGTCATCCCGCATCCACACATTAGACCGCAAGGCGTAGGCGTGAAGATATATTCGGTGGTGTAAATTACTAGTTATTTCTTGAATAGGCATCACCTTCCGCATTATTACTTAAAGCCAATGATTTGTCATGGTGATGTTTTGGCTTCTTCGAAGGCTGTTTCAAGGCCATTGAGATTGATGACAGTTAACTGGCTTGTAGGATGGAGTAATCGAATAGATCTTAAATTAAGTAATGAAATTTTCGTTATTAATTTTTAAAATTGGCAAAAATGTAAGGGATGAGCGTTAAATCTTATAAATTATGATATAAAAAGGCGGTTGAACATGAATACTGACCACTCCACCTCGTCTTATTACTGTTAGTCAAGAAACATTACTTCTTTCCTAATTACGTAACCCAAATCTTAATCAATTGGATTGAGTTATACACTTCGTATGTAATTGTAGAATGCATTTATAATTGGAGCTGATTGATGCTAGATTATTAACTCTTGATATTTTTTCTGCTGAAAGGTTTGAAGTTAGAATAAACAATTCGGCATACATAAATTATTCATTGATAATGTAATTTTATTATTAATTATATAAGGCATCATTATTTTTTTGCCAATCCTATATAAATTTTCTCCCAATAACGTAAATTTTAGTTATGATTTACGTTATTTTCTAGTTATCGCTATTTAGTGATTATTGTAAAACATCTGGAGTCAGGTGGAAAAAAAAACATATGCGTTGGGCTGAGGCCTCCTTTAGATATCTTGCTCGTGGTATACTCTACCTTAGTCACACTAATAAAAAAATTATATACCTCTGTTTATTTTTACAAGTATTATTGCTTCCTCCTGGTGTAGTGCATTTGATTTCCATGTATTCGGCGTTAATCCGTTGATCGTTTTTGAGATATGTTCATGTTAATTTAAAAAGAAAAACAAGAGTTTTGTGACTATGTAAGCTTCTAGTTTTCTCATTAATATTCATAATTTTGAGTACTGCCGGTTGGTATTCAGTGGACCCTCAATTTTAGTCGAGGACAGATTGAACTGTGTCATGAACTGCGCTCGGTACTTCGAGTCGGTCACATTTGTTCCATCTCTATGGCGAGTTAAAGTTGGTCATCTCCTTTTCCCGTGGACAATATTTCCTTGGATCTTTCCTATACTAAACATTTACTCCCAACATCCTTCCTACGTCTACAATCTCCTGCACCCTTGGTCATCCACTCTTGTAAAACAAAATCCCGTGTTTCTGGTTTCTATAATATCTCCCCCCCCCTTTCTCGCCTTTTTGGCTATACGGTTTTTTTCTCAGGGCAGAGGAGAGGGCTGTTTAGTGTAGTGCCAATGTTAAAAGATACTCAGGCACTGGAATTTGAACTCGTTCTTCGGTTTATTTGGTTGTCTGACCTCTGTTTCTCTTCCCGCTGAACTAAAACTTCTAAATGATCATTTCTTGCTCGGTCCATTGCCCTCTAGAAACCCTTACCATCATTTTTCTTCCCTATCCTCGTTCAAATCCGTCCTTTTCCATTATTTTACCTTCCAAACAGAAACCCGCGATCCTGAAATTTTAATTTAAGAATTTTTTTTGATTAGAAGGGAATAATAGTTTCAAATTATTATCTTCAACTTCATCGATTTAATTATGGTATTCTCTCTTTTTATTTTAATATTATTAATTAATTATTTTACTGATGTTATTACTTTTTATAACGTAGATACTTTTTGGAGTGTAGTTATGTTGTTTTTGACCAGTGTTGTATTAAATTCATTTGTACTCATGTTTTTATTCTTAAGGGACTATGTCTCAGAATAAAATTAATTTTTATTCTATTTTCTATTCTACAAATACCCAAGGAATAAGCTCATCTAGTAGGAGGGAGGGAAAGTTTTCTTCATAAAAATTTATTTTGTTTTGCTAGATTACCCCTTGATAAGTCTGGACTGAACTCCTTGCCTCACTGAGCTATAAAGAAAAGTGAAGAAAAAAATAATGATTACTTTGAATAATATGATGCGAAATGTATTGTTTTCACATTAATTAAGTCCATATTTCCTTACTCCTATGTTTCGTTTTTTTAAATACATAAGTTAATAAATTCTGTCTGGAAAACTTTTTTTGCGGTACATGCAACTTCAATGATCTGATAAAGAAAAGTGAACCCTGTATAAGTGAGTGAGATACTTCTTTAAGTGAAATATAAATCCTGTCAGCAAGAGATACCATTTATCCAGGTTAGACTGTATTTCAATATGTATTCCTAGATTTATAGATGTATTCCTATGCTGCAGGATATCAAATCGTATGAACTTACAGATCCAGCACAAAGTATTCAATATTTTCTTTGAAATGTGCACTCCATTAAAGGATACTATTTTCATTTGTTTACTCTCAAATACAATTTTTTCTGACGATGTCTGATGCTTAACAGTCAATGATTATTGGTTACATCTACTGAGTTTCCAATTCATTATTTTGATTAATATAATTTATGTATGATTTGTGGATTGATGGTTGACTGTAGCGAACAATTGAAGAGAAGAATGGTTATAGTGTTCGGTAAAAAAAAAATAGTAAAAATAAATAAGTATATTTATTTTTATTTTTTGGCAACGTTTCGGAACAAAGTTCAGTCCTTCATCAGGGCTAAGAAAAAGACAGATACCAGTAGGTATGAGAAACTATAAACATTGAATAGTAAAAAATTAGAAAGAAAAAAGGTGAAAGGTATAAACTAAATAATATAAGTAGTATAAACATTATACATTGATATATAATAAGATAATACATATACATAATACGTATATATACATAATAAGATAATACATTGAATTTATGTTTGTTTCGTTATTTCATCTGAAATCAAAGTGACTATGGTTTACTTTATACCATAGATACCTAATATAAATTTCAATACTGTTGAACATAAATATATTATTTTTAATATTGATATTAATGCAACTGACTGAAGTGAATAGAGATTTATTTGAAAGGTGAGAGGAACGGGAAGAGGGCAATTTCTTTGAACGCTCATGGCTCCTGAAGGTTATACTTCTACTAATCCACAAAAGACCGTGTCCATAAGAATTGCTAAGCTTCCTAAACAGGAAACCTAACCGGCTTTTACTTGAAGGCACCCACGCGCGGTTGTGGAACAGTGAGCTACTATCCTTGGAGGAATAGATTTGTTATTCGCAGGTGTGCAGGAGTGGAATATAATGGATCTCTAAAGCTGCGGCATACAAATGGGCTCTTGTGATTGGGACTTGGCAATTTGAGAGTTCTGCAACTATTTCTAATGGGATAATACATTGTATCTATTCGTATTTCTAAATCTTATTTTATAAAAAATATCAGGATATTGCAACTGGGTTCATACATCAGCTCAAGTATGTTTTCGTAGTAATGATTGTTAAGAGGTACTCTAAAAATATTTAAATTTCAGTCTACATTTTCTTAATTCTGAAAAGACTTAACAAAGCTTGACTTCATCATTTTAAGCTTCCTTCTTACTCATTACTTCTTAGTATATCAATTTCTTATGATTTGATATACTAAACCTTCTTTATTACTTACTATACCTACTGTCTTGTGTGGCTTTACAATCCAAGAAGGATTTGGACCTTCTGAAAACTTCATTCCTCCTCCCACTTCTCTCTTTCAAGAGCCTTTCATCTCCAGTCTGTTATTTTAATTTTCCTGAGATCTTCGTACAGGTCCTTTTTGCAGTTTTTCCTTGGACGTTCTCTCTCTCTCTCTTTTTTTTTCATGGGAGGATTCTTTCTTGCCTCTAGGCAATTTGCTGGTTGTGCTACCTTTCAAGATGTTCAAGCTAGCTAATTATTTAGGGCTTGATGAATCCATCAGTATTATTGTGGTTATTTAGCTCATCCATTTGTTGGATATTTCCCCCTATACCAGACGTTTTATTTGCAGATTAAACAAAAAAATACGTCTTTATTGTATTATGCTTATATATAAGAGCTTATTGTTTTAAATGTCCAGTCCACGTTTCAGCCAACCACCTCAAGTTTGAGCTTCATTTATTTGAGATCCACCTTATGTTTTGTAAAGAAATGATGTGATTTTCCATCCCGTCTCCTAAAAGTACCCGTGTTTTCAGTGAAAATGACTACTTCTAACAGTTGAAAAGCTTATATTCATTGTTTTTGCATGATCAGGGATGTATTGTAATAAAAATAATTGCCTAAATACACATTTCATTCATAAAAATTAAAAATAACTATATTCCAAATATTTTTCATGTAAAGTGGTTATGAAATTTGTGTATTTCTCCCAGATTTCTGTCACAAGAATCGATCCGCATTTATCAGTAACAAACATAAAATTTCTAGTCCTAACAATGTATATATTGTATTTAGGTATGACTATGTTTTTATGTTTTTAATTTACTTATGTTTAGTTGTTTTTTTTATTGTACATAGTTCTTTTTTATTATTATGTAGTTATTATTTTACTTTTGTATTTTCTGTATATATGGTGTGGATGTGTTCATTTATTACTATAATTATTGTCCACGAGACAGAATATTATATATATATATATATATATATATATAAAACAAACAAAAAAAAAAATATATAAAAAAAGTTCTAACATTGACGTTTGAAATAAAGAAACCTACTGATTACTTCAATTATTTTCATCAAAACATAAATATTAGGACTAGAAACATTAAGGTTGTCATTTATAAATACGGTCCACTCCTATGACAGAGATCAGCACAAAAAAAAAACACAATTCCATAACCACTCTACATGAAAAATATTTTAAAAATATTTATTTTAAATTTTATTATTTTTATATATATGTTTAATATATGTATTTTTATTAAAATACATCTCAGACCAATACAAGAAATAAAAGTGTTGTAAGAGTTATTGTAGTCATTTTTGCCGAAAAAAAAACTGTTATTTTTAGGAGACTGGATAGAAAATCACATCATTTCTTTACAAAACTTGAGGAGAATCTCAAGTTTTTTCCTAATAAACCTCAATTTAATATATATAAACTTAAACCTTATTAAACGGGGTAGTTTTTCTAAAAGTGGTGTAACTGTAGTGTTTTAGGATGATAATAAAATAAAATTGCGAATAATTTATGATTTTTTAAAAACAGAAATAACCTTAGTTTATCCGCTAAAATGTACTCTTTGAATGGTTTTAATAATAAAAATTCTCTTTACTATTAAACTAAATTTTATCTTGCTTACAGCGAAGCAATTGTTAATTATCTAAATTAAATATTTCTTTAGTTATCGCTTCATATTTAAAAAAAAATCACGACTCTCTTAAAAAAACACAAAACTTGGATTTGCTACTTTTCTGCTTAAAATATGCTCATTGTTTGTATGAACTTTTTTTGTAGTTCTTTAGGTGTGCTATCATTCCTATAAAAATGTACTTCTACTTACGGGACATCCTGTATATTCTTTTTACGGAGCCTATTGCTCGGTGGCATAATTACCTTGTACATCACTAACACTATTTGTACTGTTCTAACCCAAAAATATATTTTATTTTAATATATTATTTATATATTTTTAATAATATATTTAATATAATATATTTTAGTTTAAAGCGCATCTAGGAAATTTGATGTATTAAAATTTCTGCTGTGTATTTGCTTGATTTTGTTTATATTGAAGTAGTTGGTCTCTCTGCCTAATTATTTAAATTAGTAACAATTATTGTTGTTAACAGAAAAAAACACACAAAATTTCTCTTCAAATGAGCACAAAGTAATAAATTAATTAATAGCAGTTTCATATTCCAATAATTACTCATTGATCGGAGACCTTAAACTACAAGTAAGCCATTTCTTCCTTTCTCTTGCACTTTCGAGAAGTTAGTTATACGGCTTGAATCACGATAAATCATCTTCCGTTAGACCTTTAAAATCAGGTTGGGGTACTAGTAATATTGGTAATTTTTTAAAAAGTTTCACATTATTTACAATTTTTTAATGTCGAATAAATATACTTCCATGCTATTTATACAAATAATTTTGAAAACTTCCTCCAATTATTACACGGTTAGGAGTCGATAAAAATAGTAGCTAATATTTTAAGGTTACACAAACTAACAAGATTGGTATTGTTAATCATTTTTTGTATATATAAAATAAATCTTAACTTTCACCATCATTCGTCGCAATCCATGAACAGGATTGAAATTTTAAGATTAAATTAATGAAATCAGACTTCTTGCATTTGCAGTTAATTATAATACAAATCCATGGATGCGCAGAAGGAGGTTTCATGGTGCCCCATCAAAACTTTTGAGGGAGCACATTTCGACGGGATTAGGAATTTTTTAAATGAAAAGTTTCAAATCAAAAGACGAATGGAAGCATGGAATTGACTACAGAATGTGTTATTGTATATAATGTACGAATTTTGAAATTATACTTTTTAAGAAGAGGATAGCAATAAAATATGTTGGGTGGGATGCGGAATTGTCCATCAAACTTGGAGAGGATGGGCACGTTAATTTATATATTACTAGCTTTATATTTAGCCACGCGCTGCTGTGGCTTAGCCTGGCGAAATGGAAAAGAAGAAAATAGAAATCACAGATGAGTGGATTAATACCAAAGGACATCCGTCTTTTTTCAAAAGTTGGGAAACAAATTTGTCTGTAAAATGGCTCCAGTTAAAACTAATTCTAATGATTTTTTTTCATGATTCAACTTGAAAATTCGTAATCATCTGAGTGAATACGCCGCCATTCTTAATCATCAGAAACAGTCCGAGTTGAACTTTTAAAACTAAAATTGACTTTATCCCTGCTTTCTAAAAATGACAGAAATCCGTCCTTTCATATCAGGCCACTCATATATTTTCAGATTTAATTTTTTTTTTATATATATTTAATGTATTGTTTAATGTTCAACTTTTTGTTGATCATTTTATGGCAAATAAAAATGTAAATGTTTGGTTGTTTATACTTTTAAATCTCGGAAAGTTCTTCACCCATTGCCTTGAAATTTTGGCTTAAATACGGGCGTGGTTTAATATATCTACTATTATAAAATATAAGGTGAAACTATACATATTTACTAAAAACGCACCATCAGTTGGATGTAAAAGCAACACATGCGGTTAAAAATATTTTACGATACTGTTTCAATGTTAAAGATTTTCAAATATCAATTGTGGCAATGCATTGAAATTGCGCTATACAATTTATCATAGAGTTCATTTCGTGTGCATTAGAGCTGCCTCCCACCTTCCTCAAAAGATTGCGCATATCCTTCCTAAGACAGTTGATTAATTGCTTCTTAATAACAACTTGATTAAATATAGAGTTGTAAAAATTGTAGTGAAAAATAAACCATACTCATGAAAGAAGAAATCCTACGGTAAACGGCACAACCTTAGTCCAACATAATGTTAGAGAAAAGAATTTATAAAAAAAATAAAATAAACTGAAATCAATAAAAATCTGATTTCTAAAAGGAACATAAACGGTGATAAATATTATTCAAGAATTAAATCTTTTTTAATAATAGCAAATCAAATATTTGAAATGTATCATACTACTTCCAGAATACATTGGAAGGAAAATAAAAAATGACTATAAAGAGCGTATAATAGTATTGACCTTCATAAGGAGAATCCTATCACTTCTTCAAATGATAATTTCAATTGCTGTAGTAATTATAAAATTTTCGATTAATAAATAACAAAAAAGAAAGAAAAGGAAATAGACTTTTCTGTAGAGAAAGCAGTAAATGTTTAAAATTCTATAACTCTGCAACGAATTGTCTGATTTCGATGATTTTTTTTTATTTTGTCGGCAATTCAGGAATCTTTCAAATACATATAAGTATTATTCATCAAAAATTGTGTATTTTTATAGTTATCGGCAAATAAAATATGGAATTCATCGTAACATTTTTCAGCTTGTTTTGGGGGAAAGTATGTTATACACATAAATTAAAAGGGTTTCAAGGGGAAGACTTTAGCAAAGTTTAAATCATTAAAGCCGTTTTGGCGCTACAGATTATATCGGCACATTTTTTTGCGGCTTTGAACAAAAAAAAAATTTACATTTTTTTTTTTTTTTTTACACATATAAAATTATCATAAGACAGTGGTACTGTACCAGGAACCTTCCCAGGAGTGTACGGAACAACTTCCCAAAGTTTCTTGTAATGTATAACTTTCTTATTATTTCAAAAATAAAATTATCTTAGTAACTACATGTTGAGGCTTAGTCCTTAACTGGTCGTTGAAGATACGGAGGATTTTCCTTACTACGATTGTGCACACAGATTAGGCAATAACAGTTATTGATTTTTCTTATCGTACACCTTGTTTGAAGCTCATTTGTTTGATCTGTTTAATTTCTACGAAATCCATTTCAAACACAAGCTTCCTGGTGTTTACTTAAGCTTTTTGAGGGAAGAAGTCTAAGTCTAAATTAATTCGACTAAATCACACAACAAATGTGGTGGAAAATATTCAATGAAGGAATTCAATGAAGGCGATTTTTTTTTTCATGGCCATTCCTCTCATATTCTGATACAGTGACTACAGGCAAGCACCAATTTATTTATTTATATTTTGTTCAATATGTATGATAATCGAAAGGACTTGACAAAAATGAACCATTTAGGATAGGTTGTTGTCTAGAGCTAATCTATGTAGAATTTACACTTTCCGATTCGTAAAGATATGTGTTTAGTCTCGGATTCGTGGATCGGTATAATCCGAGAATGAGGAATACGAGTTGAGTAAAAATTCCAACAAATAAAAATGAAGAGTCAGAGAAAACATTTTGAAAGTTCATTCTATGACACAAAGTGAAGCATTCAAGGCAGCCAGATTTCGTTCAGGAACTTTTAATATCAATGACGCTCCACGGTCTGGTCGCCCACAAGAAACTGAAAAGAGTGATGTTTACGTCATTGTTTATCGAAATCCCACTCAATCAGAGATGATTATGGGCCTATATGTGACGTACATGGACATAGATGACCGCTTGCACAAGCTCAGCTACGTTTCCAGACTTGATATTTGGGATTTCAACTCTCTAACAACAACTTGACTATTCACCAGACCTAGCTCTTGGCGACTAACACTTATTCAGGTCTCTGCAGAACTACGTTCATTGAAAGTATAATATAATTTATATAAATAAATATAATTTACCGCTGGTTTCATTTCATAAAATTTCAAGATATTGGACTGGTTTATATATGACTCTTCGAAAAATATAATTCAGCAAATTGTTTGAAAAATATATATATCCCAATTTTCTAAATAATATTACAAACAAATCCTACCTGTCTCACTATAAATAATGAATTCTCAATCGGTTATCCGTGTTGTTACGAAACTCATATCGATGCTGAACCGTGCAGATTCCTGTCACATGCATACAGACAGACGGAAGATATACTATAACAACCACAAAAAACCTTTCCTGATATGGGTAGGATGGTTTATTTTTCACCAATATAAATTGCATGTCAAATCCCGTTATTATAAAACCCTTTGTCAAATCGGATCCCAACTTTATCTCAAAGCGGTACATTTGTTGTCTTAAGGTATTAATTGTAACGTAATCATTGCACAGTTTTGAATCTGCTAGGATAAGGTATTTGTATGCTTAATTAATAATTAATTACTAATTTTTATTGTTTATTTATTGACAAATGTTACAATCTGTCTCAAAGGACATTTATAGTAGTGTTTAGAGATCACATTCACAATCTACGTTCAATAAATAAAATAAATTATACAGAAAAATAATATATATACCATAAATAAGAATAAAATAACCTAAAAAATAAATAAATAAAAAGAACACATACATACCTATATACAATATTTACAATAAATATTAAATTAGTGAAATAAGACTTCTTGCATTTGCAGTTAATTATAATACAAATCCATGGATGCGCAGAAGGAGGTTTCATGGTGCCCCATCAAAACTTTTGAGGGAGCACGTTTCGACGGGATTAGGAATTTTTTAAATGAAAAGTTTCAAACACATACATACCTACATACACTATTTACAATCTGGCGAGAGAACTCCCAGCCAGACTTGTCCCTCCAACTCAACAATTACTAGGAGGGACCATCTTCTTTTCTGACGCTTCGGAGGGTTATATGGAATTGATGAGGAAGCAAGGTTAGAAACGAGAGGGTTTGGATGATTCTGAAGTTTATTATGGAAGGATAGTTATCTGGATTGGGCCAGATCTGAAACAAAAGAAACATTAAGGTCATTATGGGTGGTTTTATTTGTAACAAAGTAGGGAGCATTGAGGATTTTACGAAGGATTTTGGATTGTAAGGATTGGATACGAGAGGAATTCGATGGTTTAATGGACCCCATAGCTCGACTCCGTAAGTCTAAATAGGCCTTATTATATTCATGTGTATGAGTCTTTTGTAATTAATTGGAAGTTTTGGAGCGTTTGTCTAGTAAGTGCTGAAGTAATCGGAAACGTCGAGCGGTTTCTTGTCGTTTCAGTCTAGTATGTTATATCAATGATGCCATTGTGTGCAGAAACTAAATTATTTTCCTATCTAGAGGAGGGGGGGCTCAACCAGCAAGCTCCCCTTACAATCCACTGTTGATTTATTCCGGAAAGTAGTCATGTTGGTATCGTTTGTCCTTTTCGAGCATAATTACTCGCTGTTGGAATGAACACTTCTAATTATCTTCTTTAAAAAAAAAAAATCGTTGTCATTAATGCTTATTATCTGATAAGATATCTGAAATGTAATAGAAAACATTGAACGATCGATTAAAGGATCGATGGAAGAGCCGTGGCATTGCAACCGCAGGGCCGCTTGCCACTAGTGGAACTGGATGCCCCACCACGGCGGAGGTGGGAGGCCGGGTACGGTCCAGTCAGGAGGATGGAGGGACTGCGGGAGGAAAGGACTGGGCCCCACGTCGGCTTCGCTCCGTCCGTCCCTGTTCGGGGGCTCCGCGCCCTCAGGCACGAGCATCGCATCACCGTGAGTACCCCCCATAGTCCCTAATCTGGGGTTGTAGTTATTTAATTTTTATTCATCATTTTACTTATTTATTTTTTAATTAATCATTATTGTGTATTATTCAAGATAAAAGCTGTGAAGTTAGTAACCATAGCGCTGAAAAAAAAATGATAATAGTGTAAAATTTCTTTCTTAAAAAGTTCGCTTCTAACTACAATTCTTGGACAATGGATTTCCTTTGAATGTCATGGATTTGAAATGTCATATAGTCTTAAAATCAAAATCTCGCTTTTTGTAAAAATAAGTCAATTAAACATAAATACATTGGTATTCAATAAGATCTATTGATTGCTCTGTGGGGTGCGACTCAACGAAACAGGAAAATGATGTGGATCAATTGGTGAAATTAGAATTATAATATGTTTTTAGGATCATAAATTTCTGTAATTGAAAAATCGTTCCTGTAATATAATTCTCATTCTGAATGTGAAGTATCGTTTTTTTTGTTTGGTTTTTATCATTTTTTAACAATATTCACTTTGAATTTTTGAATGAATTGCAAATAAATTTATAATCAATTAAACAGGTTGACGGCTCTTCGCCTGGTTCCTTATCTGTCATTAGTGCGACCTTTGTTAATGAAACATATTAATGATCTACTTCAAGTAGTAAAATTGGGATTTAATTTATGTTTGGAAATCGTGCTTTTCGTAAAATTTCTAAAAAGTGGATGTGAAATGTCATTAATCTAATCTTAAAATGGCTTTAATAACTTAACTTTTTTAAACACAAATAAATTAGTATTCAATGAAATATATCGATTGCTCTGTGAGGTGTCTATCAATGCAATAATGATCTTATTTAAGTCATACAATTGGAATAAAAGTTTGTATTTGGGATCATAAATTTTCCTAATTGCGAAATCGGTCTTGTCATATCATTCTCATTCTGAATATGAAATGTCAATTATTTGATTGTTGGATAACAATACTAACATTGAATTTTTGCGTGAATTGCAAATGCATTTGTATTCGATGAAACAAGTTGATGGTTCTTCGACCTGCTCCTCCGTTATATATGATACCTTCATAATGAAACACGATAGTGGTCTGAATAAAAGTGTAGAATTTGAATGTAGTTTAAGTATCGTAAAATTCTCTATAAGTTGATGTGAAATGTCACTCTCCAAGTCCAGAAGACTTTCACAATTTAACTTAAAAGTTAAAAGATAAATACATTGTCATTCCATAAAATAGATTGATTACAGTCTTTCCTAATCAAGTTTTAAAAATTTGTGTTTATATTTGGAATCAAAATATTTCTTAACTGCAAAAGAGCACAATTTTCATTTATAGTGTGAAATATTATTGATTTGGTCGTTACATTATAATACTAATATCAAATCTGTTGACTCAATTCCACGTCATTTGGAGGTGTTACCTTTATCAATGAAATGTGAAAAGGATGAATGAATCAAATAGTGAAATTGGGATTTAATTTATATCTGTAATAACAATATCGTTTGCATTGTATCGTACGTAGCGTTGTAAAATCTCACTTGTCATCAAAAAGTGGATTTTGATTTTCATTCATTGTATGCTGATGAGGATTACAACAGCTTTTGTTTTAAGTTTTAAAATCAACTCATTTGTTTTCAATAAAGTAGATCGATTAGAATAAGCACACCAGTGATGGACGTAGCTAAGGAAATATTTGTTTTGTTTTTTTTATCCCGCCGTGGTTATTATAGTTCTAAACTCCTCCGTTAGACATTTAGAATCTCTAGGGTCTCCTTTTTATAGTTAACAGTTTAAAATGAAAAAAATATTCAGTTATGCAGGTATAATCTCCATTAAAAAAAAAAAACACCTTTTTTCACTAGTAATGGACACCCCGTTCTTCAATTGTTCTTGAAATTGACCAGTAATAGACATACCTCAGAAAAATTCTAAAATCTTTATTCAACTATATAGATAACGATAAAGATAAGATAAATAAATGTTCAACTTAATCTTAGCAAAACTGTTTGTAGGAAGGTATAAATTACTCTGATCTCAAGCGTACTATAGAAACAACAATGGAATTTTAAAATTTTCTTTTGGAAAATTTTCTTTTGAAAACTGCAGTTGTCAATAGAGGGAATTTTTCTTCAATCTAAAAAAAACTGGAACCTTTATATCAACAAGGAAGCTTATTATTTTCAGTTAAAGCCAACTTGTCTATGACTGGTGCTTTCATCCTAATACTGTGCCAGCTGATGTTATTTTATTTATAGATGTTATTAATGACACAAAACAATTATCTAAATCAATTTAATTTTGATATATGATTCTGAATCATAACCCAGTCTTGAACGTGTTTGGATGTATATTGGCGAATTTTTCTTCTCATAATACGACACTTCTTTTTTTTTTTTGTATTTAATTAGTATTCAAATTATTTTGTCAGTCCATTATCTCAAGAGTGTGAATGTGATCTCTGAACACTATTATGAATATCCTTAATTGTGACAGATTGTAATATTTCTGAATAAATAAACATAGAACAGCTAAAAAAAATTAGTATGAAGCGTTATAATTTATCCATTACACTTAACCCTCGAGTGATAAGTTCCTTGTAAGACACGGAGAATACAAAATTACTCTTTAAAAGCAAAATAAGCTATTAAAGCTCTCTTCCAAGCTCACAAGCTCAGTTACATTATGCGAACCTCGTAGCTATGTTTTTCAAAACGTTTTCAATGACGTTTTTACACGTGAAATCGTTGTCATGTTGTCTTTTGAATGTGAAATAAGTTGGCATGTCAGGAAGGTAAACAGTTCAGCTCAGTACCCTTCTCTTGTGAGAGTGGGCGTTATTGCCACATGTTATGAAACAAGAATATGGAATGGGGTATCGATACAGTGGTAAGATGATAGATATTCTGTCATGCTATGTTGCAAATATTATTTTAAAAAATAATTACCTTTGGAAACGATATGGTCGTATACGACAAGCAGCAACACGGTTTTCAGTATCCATCAAGATACTATCAAGATTTATGATTGACCCATTGGTAAAATATTGAAGTAGTCAGAAAAGTTTCTGACGGTGTAATGGATTGACTGCTATTTATTCAGTCAATCAATCATCAGTCATTAATAAATAAGATCATATATTGTGAAAATCTTAGTTATCAATCACACATTAAACTCTTTCGCCACTTCCTTTGTAATGACCATAAGTACAACTGCATTACGATGTCTGTTCTCTTAGTTCCTGGAATATTATTTATCTATATTCAATCAGGTACTACTACTAATAATACTGTATTTATTCTTAGACAAGTACATTATGCAATATTATAATATACAGATAAAAATAATATTATAATAATATACAGAGATAGAAATGTGGCTTTGGAGCCTCAGATAATAATAAAAAAAAATTTTAAAAAGTATAATGTACCTCCCATCTTTAATAAATTAAGAAAAAAAAAATTAAAAACCATGAAATACAAATAATTAAAATGAACTAATAATTTATATCTATTAACATATATTTACAATTTTATGGAAACAAATGCATAAGAAGTGATCGAACAGGCGGGATTTAAAGGTGAGGAGGGTATTCGATACAACTGTGTAAAAAAAATGTATCGCGGCATGGATTGGTGCCCCTTTTAAAATAAAAAAAATATATATAAATTGTCAGTACCGACATGTTAATGTACTCACAATAACAAAAGAATAAAAATAAAGTTTCATGATTCCTGGGGTTCGATACAAATGCAAGTGTTCCTCTGTCACCTAACAATAACAATAAGAGTTTTTTTCTCTAAACTTTATTGAGAAATATGACATGCTGTCAGAACTAAGTAATAGTGATCACTAGCGTATCCAAGATTTAATTTTGATGGCGCTTCAGCCCGAAAGATTTTTTTTTCTATAAATATATTAGGGTAATAACTTCGGAAGGAATAAGGAAGCTAACTACCTTGGAAGACTATGGAATGGTCTTTAAGTGACTATTTAAGTCCTACTAACTGTAATTAGACGAACAATATTATTTTTAGACATAATTTTTTTCAAAAAACATGGTTATATTTTGCTATTTTGAGGTGAGTGGGCTTCAGCCCGAAAGCCCACCCGTAGATAGCGATAGTGATAACTTCATTCACACTTTATATACAATAAATAAAAATAAATTAAATAAAACAACGGCAAAATAATAATAATTAAAATAAATATTCTTCATGAGTAAATCTAATATTTTCTCTCATCTATCTATTGTATTTTATGTATTTTATTATGATAGTTTTTTTGATCCAGCCCAAAAAACTTCCACACTCAAAAATAATATTATAGCTTGTATGACAAAAACAAAACCCAAATATTATAATTATTGGGAGTATATTTGGAATAATATTACTCAAATTTTCAAATCAATCAAGTTAAAGTTTATTTAAAATAAAAATTAATAAACCTTTTGCCATTTTAAAGCAGTTTTACTATTAAAATCTACTATTTGTTTATATTCTTAAATAGAAATTCATAACAATTCATTAGTCAATTTTTAATTCAATATGATTGGACACAATAAATGTCTATTAAAACTAAACCATTAAAACGTATTACCAGAAATATATTTACTTTTTAAAGCCAAAACGCTCGGGTCATCAATAAATTTCAAACCTTTGTATAACTATAAAAAGCATCAATTTGTGAAGATTGAAAAAAAGAAAATCTGAAATTATTATGAAATTTCGATTACCGCATTGAGTCCTAAAATTCTCAATACTCCAATATTTGATTATAAAACAAACAGATAAAAATATTATTTCTTATGACTTTAATATTCTCTTATTCATTTTAAATTACATTAAAAGTGTCTTTGTAGAACTATAAAAGGAAATGTCCCTTAATTTTTAAATTTATTTTATGTTCCGTTTATTTTCATACTTTGCAAATAGCTCTTTTATTAACATAAGTAATCATTTTTATAAAGTTGTCCAATAATTTTTTAGAAATATAATCACTTTAAAAAAATTGTTACTCAAATCCTCACTTTATTAAGTAACCATTATTATTATTGGAAGACAAATGAAGGTTGGAAGTGGAAAGACTAAATTCTAAATCAGATTTTGGAAGTTGGAAAAGGGTTTTGACAGATAACTTTTTTTTTAAATTGTCCATGCATAGTTGTCAGCTAACCTTAAACAGTTGAAGGACGATTCATTGAACACCTTATCTACAATGAATGACGATTGTCACAGATGACAATCCCTCTGTCAAATAGAACAAGGATGAAGCCTCCTTGATATGGAATATGAATGATGGAACTTCATACAAAACTATATTGAAAGAAGTAATACGAAACTTTGGTAAAGGACATTGGAAGTAAAAACTAGAGAAGATTAAATATATTTCGGTAACCTTTTGTTGTACTATGCTTTGCTTTATGTTCGTTTCTTTTTACCTTAATTGTCTTCAAATATAAATATACATATCTCAACTAATTGTTGACAATCAGCAAATTAGCTGGCGATTGTTTATTGATAATTAATTATTATTTATACTCAGCCGGTAATTATCCGATCAAGCCATAATGTGATTTTTTTATTTCAAAATCATCTTTGTCATCTAAATATTGAATATAATCACCGTTTGTAACGTTAATAATTTGATAAAAAGAGGTCTGTACCACGGACTAAAATTATTAGTAACAAGATCGTTCGGAAAATTGTCTTTTAGTACAGTGAATTATTTGCAAATGATTTAAACAAGATTTTTTTTTAAAAAATCGGTACATAACATTCCACTTTTAAACAAAATCAATAATTTAAAATAATTACTGCATCGTTGCTTCTTCTGCACTTATGAAATTGACTTCTTAGATGGAAAAAAAATATGTAATTCATATTAAAATACGTATATTAAAAAAAAAATTGACTCTTTCGTGTTTATTGTTTAAACTTTAATTTATTGGTGTCGAAGTTTTGAAAAATATTACATATAGACTTGGTTTCTTCTCTCCAATCAATGAGATTTATAATGAGTGATGCTCCCTAACGAGCGAAATTAATAACTAAACGCATTCCTTAAGATGAGAGATCGTTGAAACATTTCACTGTTTGTATTCGTTTATATTCTATTCTATTTTAATTATATCCCATATATTTTATATTATCCTTGAATCTATTATATTATTTTTATTCTTAAAAAAAAAAGAAGAAATTATCAGTGTGTACCACAGTACGTTGGGCTAAAACAATTTGTAAGCATCTTATTTGCATATTATATTGGGTTGGCAAATAAGTGTAAATTTATAGGTTTCTCAGACTTATTCACCATATTTATTTACTAATAAAAAAAAAAAAAGGGTCATGATAATTCCAAGAACAAATAACGCCCAGAAAAATATTGAATTATTTTATAAAAAGAAAACTGAATGTTTCCATAAATAAATTAAATTGTTAAAAAAAAAAATTAAAAATGAAAGAAGTTAGATAATGGTAAAATTAATAAAATAAAATTCAGAGTTGGTGTTCATAGACGTTATTGGCTCAATTTATATATATTTAATCTGCTCTAAAAATTCCAATAAATATACAGCGTACTATTCCAATAAATACCAGTTAGTTTAATAAATTAAGTTAGTTTAATCTAGATGATGAATGAAATTCCTAGAGATCTGTATTGAAAAATGTTCTGGTTTCAGTTGAGGACTGCAAAACTCCGTCTGATATCTTATAAACTAGTTCTTATTTGGTTATTTTATAATTTAAACTAATAAGTAAAGAATAAACATCATTTTTGTTTTACATTGATTTAAAGTGACCAAATCTTAAACAATGACAGTTGATGCTCGACAATTACCAGCTGATGCCTTTTCAAAGGCCATGTCAGTCCTACACAGCCGGACGTCAAAGTTTATTTAGTTAATTATAATGTTGGTTCCATGTGTTGAACTGTTAAATTACTGATAGGAAAATTGGCTGTGATTCAATCGGAGTTGATGAGCAGTTGTGAATGAAATATTATTGCTATTCATTCAAAAAGCATTCCAAAGCCTGGCCATCCTAAAAAAAAAATAGCTTCGAAATCGATGGGAATAAAATTCTTGTCGTTAAATGTTCTAGATTTAAGGTCTGTCAGTCAGTTAAAAGTAGGATATTTATAAGAGTATCTTATTTTTTACGACTTGTTTCTTTAAATAAAATTTACAGAAAACACCATAAATATCTCAAAAATATACGTTATATTGCTGCGTACCAGTGGTAAACTGTCAATATTGGTCAACATGGAGCTGACGTATGAAACTTGGAAGGTGATAGATATTTTGAAACCTTCGTCAACCACTGGGATCTTAACAGACCACCGAGCAGCTTCATGTTGAAATAAGTAAGAAGAAATGGAATTGGATAGGACACACAGTAATAAAACCTGATGGTACCATAGAAAAAGTCCGTGAGAGAAGTGAGAGGAAGACCAAGAGATGCGTGGCATTAATCAGCAGAAAAACATATTTATCGCAGAATGGAACTCAATGATTCTAAAGTTATTCGTTTTTTCTCAACTTATTTTCTTTGAATGAATGTGTATTAAAATGGGATAAAATGTTCGATATCACTCTCCTCATGATTCCTTCCATATCCAATTTATAACCCGATGCTGACAGGTTAGAAAATAAATTTCTATATATAGCCGAAATTTGAACCTAGGCTCTGGAGTTGGGGATCCAATGTCTTGCTTACAGGGCAACTACATCAATTGATAAAATTATATTTTCTTTTCTCCTCATCGTTAATTTTCAGTAAATATATATGTGAATTAGAAAAATAAAACTGAATACTTAATACTGAAATTATATGTAGATATTGGAACGGATTGGTGTGGACAATTTTCGATTTGGGTGTATTACACTCTATATGTTCAACTATGTGTGGTTCAAAGGCCAGGAGGTATGGCAAAGCCACAATCCGACCAATTTTTTAAACGTATATCTGAGAATTAATTAAATAGAAATATTTTTTTTAATGTTATAAAAATTATCAGCTGTATAACTTTAGAAATATTTCATAACTAGCTGACCCGTGCAAATACTTCGTCGAATGTTTAGAACGCTATATCTTTGCACCACATAGTCCGATTTCGATGATTTTTTTTTAGGTTTTGTAGGGAATTTAGTAAGCTTTCTAATGGACCCAAAATTGCGTCATTTTCGCAAATTAAATTATGAATTCATTTGTAACGTCTCGATTTGTTGAGACGGAACCATACGGTTTGAAACCTCCCACTTTTACATACACTTTTATTTAAGTCCAGGTATAAAATTAGGACTCAAAATTAAGATTCGCGCACTGTACGTGATATTGATACCCCATCCGTCAAAATCCATCACTCCTGAGAGCCGTAAAAGGGATATGAATTGGAGAAATAATATGTAAGAAAAGATAGAGAAATGGTTGAGATTATTGGGAATGGGAGTTAATGTGAAATAAACATAGATAAATTTCTTTTACCAACTTTTTGGCCTCAATTTTTTGTTTTCATCAGGGCTGAACGTTCAGAAGATGTCGAATGAGAAATCATTTAGTAGGAGAAGTTGGTTGGGGATTGCAGTCAAAGTAAGATATACAGAAAAAAGTATTTGTGTAGACGTTTCGGCCCATAAGCTACTCATTCAGATGGCGGGCGATTCACCGGAAGATAACACTTACTGGAAATTATTATGTCTATCTGGATATTCTTTTTTATCTGTTGATGTGAGAGGTGCCATTGTTTCCCAGTCTAGCTATCTTGTATTTTTTTCTTTCCAAAGGATTCGCAAATTAGCGCAACGTTGGGAGATTAGTTGTTTACAGTTTGAGAGATTTTAATTATGTGTTGAAATTTACCAGTAATATCCAACATTAAAAAAAAATTAATGATATTTAGGTGTTTCCCTATTTTTGATAGTTCCCAGTAGACAGTAACGGTTGTAAGTACCAACGGTTCCGGAACCTGTTCCCAGTGACCCATTGCACCCCGTGTGAAAGAATCTTGTGAAAGTGCACTTCTGAATATTTAGCCTTGGGATTCCCGTCGTCGAACGGTGATTCCTGAGTCGGAAAACATCCTACATCTTCCTGTTAAGTCCGTGATTCAGCTATTATTATTATTAATATTTGACCATTTGGATTTTTTCAAATTAAATTTTATTTGGAATATTTGTATGTATATTCTAGGCAACAAGTTTAATATTGATTACCAGTTTTTCCATATTAACGTTTTGGTTTGTAATTTTCTCTAATAAAACTATACAAATACTCTCTCCTCAGAATTTGATGTTTCACATTATAGCTCTTGGTAAGTACATTTCGTGGATCGTACTTGTTACCATTCTGACAAGTCTTGAGGTTCATTTAGGAGTGGAAGGTAATCTGTATATTTCTTCTCATAGGACAGTTTATTTTGAAAAATCCTTGCTACCTTATCGATCTCCTTACGCAAAACCTCTTCATTCACTTCATTTAAAAACCAATTGTTTTTTTATCTCCTCTTCCGAATATTTATAAGAATTAAATATGTTACCAATCTTATTTTACTGTTATTTCACAGTTATTATTTATATTGCTTACCTTGCAAATATGTAAACACATGGATATCTATTTATCTATAATTTTATGAAATTATATTTCATTATTGCGATTCATGCAAAAAGCATTCCAAAGCCTGGTTTTTAAAAAAAAAAACATATTACAATAACTTATATGTATAAGTATAACTATATATGTGAATAAGAAATTTTAATATTATGATGTTATATGTATATTTATTGTTGTTATTAATAAATGTTCATGATTTATAAAAAAGTAAAAAATACTTAACTTGATGATTCAACTAATAGTTAGTACCACGGATATCAAATAAGGAATAATGAAATCAAAATTAGTTCTCCCAACTAAATTTAATATAACAAAAATAAAACTATATCTATACCTTTCACAAGTTAAGTGACTTTTCTCCATCATACAAAAAAAAAAAAAAAAAAATTACGAGGTTGAGTTTTTCCTTATAAACGTTTAGTAAGCTAATTAATGCCAATTAAAAAACAAAAACTATCTAACATTTAGTTAGATTCGAAAACAACGAATGTGTTATTTCAAAAAGTAATAATTTTACTACCATGTCGTATGGACAGTAACACTCGTGGCCTTTTCTTGGTTTACAACGAAATATTTTCCTCAAGGATATGCTACCTTTTTTTAATATTGCCGTTGTATTGCTTCCAAAAAAAAAAATGAAATTAATTTCAAATTTCTTTACCACTAGTTGAAAAAAATAAAATAAAATCTGGGAACATAAAATGGTCTACTAATATGAAAATGGCTCGGATAATAATTAATTCTGCCTCGTTTTCTCGTCATCTACAATCAGTTATTTGTACTTCGAGGAAAAATACGATATGATTTAAAACATGATTAATTTATTACATTTTTTTATATTAGGCTAACTAATCAATGGACATATAAAAATGTCCTCGAAGATATTTCGTGCTAGTACTGAATTTTGTTGTAGAATGAAAAATATTATGTGCAAACAATTGCTGTCCTACTGCTTAGGCATCCTACAAAGACGACTATTTACGTAGAAATTTAATTGATTTCGTGAATAAAACAGCTTTTTAGTAGTATCCCGAATATTTCCTATTGCTGGATTAATAAATTTCATGATCTGACGAAATAATATCCCACCCACGTGAAGGACTCATCAACATGGAATTTTAATACGATCTCTCTCATACTTACTCATATCCTGTAAGTATCCCACTTTCTGAATTTAATTCACCCCTATTTTCAATAATTTAATCATTTTATTATTAATATTTATATAATTTTATTAATATTTGATTACTATAAAGACTATTGAAGAGAAATACTATTGAAATTCTTTTTTCTTTAAACGGATCCAAACGAGGCACGAAGGTCTCAGCTACTACTTTAATTGGCAATCTTCTCCACTTACAATCATATTTTCGCTTATGGTTCGATTTTTTTTTTTAGCTGTTGCAAATCTCAATCTTGCTTTAAAAATAAATTTACAAGGGAAATACTTGATTTTTTATTCTTTTTCCCCATTTTTATGCCTTTTGGCCTTTAAATTTAGGCGTAAAACTATTTTATCTCAATTGTATGTCTTTTATTTAATTAATAATTATTGAACATAGTTACTCTTAACTTACAACATTCAATATATAGAATACATTACAGTAATACCCTTCATAAATTCATTGTTTTAAAAATCTGATGTTGTATTTACTTTCTCAATTACTTCACGTAGGAGAGGTATGGGCCAAAAGAAAGTTTTTGAAATCTCACGTAATTTCCACATTTTAGGATTTCTCAAGTTGAGAAAAAGTGACTTATTTTGTTGTAGAATACAAACCTTCTTCACACTTATGTAAACCTTTAGCCTAATCAAACATTCTGCCATTTTTTTAATCATATTTTCATCTGAATGAAGAACTCAATAGCTGACTAAAGACTTTAGGTACTGATTAATTAACAAAATAAATCGAAAAATATCATATAAGTTGGCTATTAAAAGTAAGTAGTATTAAGTCTTCACATTTAAGTAAACATGTTGTTCTTTCAAAATATTCGGTCGTTTTTTTTTTTTAAATCATGTTATGATCTGAATGAAGAACTCAATGAATTTTAGTAACTGATTAAAGATATTAGGCACTGAATAATTAATAAAATAAAGCGAAAAATATCATTTAAGTTTTTTTTTTAATTTACATTAATCAGCTTTCTAAACGTTTATAAGGAAATAATCAACCTCGTCAATTTTTTTTTTTGGTTGATTAAAGAAAAGTCACTTAACTTGTGAAAGGTATGAATATAGTTTTATTTTTGTTATACTAGAGTTAGTTGGAGGAACTAATTTTGATTTAATTGTACCTTATTTTATATTCGTGGTGCTAACTATTTGTCGAATCATTATGTATTTTTACTTCTTTTTTAAAAAACGCTTAACTCTATATAGATTATGACAACATAATTCGTCTGTTTTATTACATTATTTTCTTATATTTTAAAAACACATACGTTTTGGATTTCTTTCAATTGGTATTAGATTTTTTTTTAATCGTTGTGAAATCTCCTAATTATGTTTGTCTCTCCTTAAGTTAATATCCATTCGTTGATCATTTTTATTATTATTTAAATATTATAAAGAATAATATAGTGAAATTTCATGCACGAAATAGGGTATGCATAATAATATTTAAAATATTTTCTAAAAAAAATATAATTATGATCTTGTGATTGATTAACTTTTGTCCTAAATCTAATATTCATTTCAAGTTTATTTTTTTTATTAGATGAATTTATATCTAAAAAAAATTAAATTAGATTAATAATTTATTTGAGGAAGCAGAAGACCAATTTTTCGAGGAAATAGAATTGGATAGTTCACTCAAGGGGGCGCTATTATTGAATATATTGGCTCTAGGCCAGAAAAAGTCTAGGATTTATAGAAACGTTCAAAGATGAAAAATCAAGTAAACAACCAAGTAGATATCCAAAATATCAAAAAGAAAGAAAAAATACATTTTAACTCTGTAATTATTTAATACAAATATGAAAGATGGTTTATTTACTTTTAAATCGTAAGAAATCTTGAATAAACTATCGAAAAAGCGTGTACGAGTCTGATAAAAATTATGTTAATTCATAATAAAACAAAAACAAACGATTCACTCATTGCCAGGAACCGGATTTTCATGTAAAATAAAAATCTAAGCTTGTGCGTATTTAATTATATTTTCATAGACATTAAAAATATGAATCCTGAAAATTGATAAGAATAAAAAAACAAAAATAACACTGAATATTTAATAAATAAACCACAAAACTTACATAAATTTAAAATAACACAATACATAATATAATAACATAATGCATGACTAGCAAAACATTTAAAAAAATACAATAACTTAAGTGATGGGATTAAACTTGGTATAATAATACTTAAAATATTTTTTTATGAATATTTGAAACGTGGCTACATTTTTTTTCCCTTTTAGGTCATACAACTAAAAATTTCCTAAAAATGCGGATAGTAAAAAAAATCCCTACAATTTTAATAATTGAAACAAAATTTCCTAACATCTTAAGTGATTTTATTTCCTATCTACCTATCTATTTTAAATTTGGGAAGAAAAATTACGGTAAATCTAATTAGGTAGAATTTAGGCTTCAAGCACTTTTCTATTCCGAAACTGAACAAATTTCTGTCTTTTCATGTTAAAATAAAATTGTTTCAATATAAAAACTTTCCTTCTATAGGTTCTCCATTTTATCTTAAGTAAGAAAAAAACAAACGCCCTTCTTTTTACAGTTTCATTTATTTATCTTTTGGAACTTTCACTACTCTGCACCATATTCATCAAAAAAAAAAAAAAAAAAAATATATATATATATATATATATATATATATATATATATATATATATATATATATAAATCATACTTATACATTAAAATTCCTAATTGCCACCAAGGACTCAGCCCTATTTCTACATATCTTTACAACGTTTGCTCCATCCATTTTTAATTTCATTCTTTATATAAAAAATAAATGTATGAGACTGTGAAAAGAAAGAAGGTTTGTTATTTCTTACTTCAAGTATAATTACGCAGTAAACCGTTTATTTTAATTTAAAATATAAGATAAATTGTCTTTGTTGAATTTATATGAAAGAAAACCTGTAGATATCCTCTAGAAATGTACAAATATTTATGATAACCTTATTTTGGTTATTCATAATTTTTTAGCTTTACATAGATTACTTGTTTATTGATAAATATTACGATTTGTCTCAATTAAGGAGACAAATACTTACAATAGAGTTCAGAGAGCACATTCGCACCATATTTACAGAATCATCAATAAATAAGGTAATAACAAAATAATACACAGTGAAATAAGAACTAAATAAAATATCGTAATAAGAGAAGAAAATAATAAAATTAAAATAAATAAATGAAATAGAATTAAAATGTTCTTAAAAAAATAGAAAAATAAACATCTTAGACGCACGTAGTGTTGTCCAAAATCGGTCTTGATATTGCACTTTGCAAGACCAAGACCAAGGCCGCCTAAATGTTGCAAGACCAAGATCTGGACTGGTAAAAAAAATTGATTTTTTGAATAAAAATTAGAGAAAAATAGTTACTAATACTTGACAATCTTAGTTACTATATGTAAATAATTGGTATAACCAATATACTTTTTCAATCAACTTCTCTAATTTTTCATTCGGGCTTAGTTATGTTTCTCCTATCTAAAAAATGACAGTAATATCTCTATAGTAATAAGCTAATAAGTAACTGCAAGATTGTTGCGAGACTCTTACGCAAGACTAAGACCATGACCAAGAATAAGTTTGCAAGAACAAGACTCGTCTCAGTCTCGCATTTGGGCAACACTAAACGCAGGCATACCTATATACACTATTTACAATCAGCGAGGGGAACTCCAAACCAGACTTGTCCCCCCCCCCCACCATTTACAGAGGAAAAGTCAGGCTCTGAGTAATTGTTATATTTAATCTATCTATGATTGTTTATTTTTTTAAAACTTGATAAATAAATAATATCCTTCTTGATAAAATGAGAAGAAAAATTAAATAAAACCAAACATTTTATACATAATAAAACAAGTACTGCAGTATATAAAATAAAATAAATACTACCATAGAGTAGTATTTTATATACATATTTATTTTAAGATTTTTTTAGAAACACAGTTTTAATAGGACTAATGTTTTTTTTTTTTTTTTAAAGACAAAGAATTTTTGAAAATGGCTCCTGGAGCCGAAACGTTAAATAATAATAATGTTTAAATGTATAATAAAATACTGTGATTTAAAAAAGTTTTGATAAATAAATAATCATAGATAAATTGATTACAATATATACAAATATTTAACATAAGGTATGCTTTATTTGCTTAGAAAATATATATAAATACATCCAACAGTTCCTCTGTTAACTGCTCTCCAATTGCTGATAATTCTAAATTTTAAAAGACAATCGAAAGCTATGTTTCCATACAAAAAAAAATGAGAAATAAGAAAAAAAGTTGTAAAAAAAGCAACGTTTCTCCTTCGAGTTGTTCATCGGTAGATCTCTTCCGTATGGTCGTGTTATTGTGTCGTAAAACCTCACCCTCTTTAAATCTTTGGAAGCGTGAAAATAAATCACTGCTTTTAAACCATGTCCTCTAACAAGGGAGACGGTTTAGTGAGTTGAGGATAAAGTGGCGCCCCAGAGGCCACAACATATCTCACTCAAAATTGCGCCCCCTGGTTGGGAGCAATGAACTACCGCATAACTACCACATCCTCTTTCCAAGAAATAGTCGACCCCACCGGAACCTGGCGTCTTCCTCATTAATCCACTCGACTTATACCTCTTTGGAGAGTCATGCCACGTCTCCTCTTGGGCATAACAGACTTCTTAAATATGCTTCTGTCCCATCTGGAGAATGACAATCGTTCTATCCTCTATTCCTCGGAGGAAAAGAACCCCTGATGAGGAGTTGTCGACTAAACATCCTCTTTAGGACCTGAAAACCCCTTCGTTGGCCGCAAGCTGTTCCTTGACGCAGACAGGTGTATTTATTGGCCTTCTTTGGGAATCCCGAGTGGTGTATTGAATAGGGCTCAGTTTGAATTCTACTCCCGCCTTAAGTATCCTCTTACGTCTACATCTTGCGGAAGACAGTTACAGTTGCAAAACTTATTGGATGTATTAAATTATTTCTCTGTTCAACATAAAATTTGTATTTGGCCTCGTAACCAATCATATATTTATATCATTGTGTACAATAGTTCCACGTTAGCACGAACTCATATTGGTCCGAATTCTACATTTTGTATTAAAACAATCCGTGATAAATGATCGTACATGCAATACTCGGCTTTCTTTCCTTTAACTGTGTTTACTTCAATAATTTTTCTTATAAATAAATAAAAATAATAAAATTAAAATAATTGAAAACTATATAGTATAAAATAATTAAATTCAAATAAATCGAAAATTCTTATTTTTCAAATTTTTAATTTATGTTTTGAACATAGTAAAATATTTAATTATTGCATTTCTTCAATAATAGATTAAGGTTTTCAAATTACCACAATATTCCTACACTTATATTTAAACAACACACACACATATATATATATATATAAATTTATGTTTTTTAACAAGAAGAAGATTAATAAATAATATGACGTTTCGTCTTTTGTTAGTAATTTTAAAATAATCTAAAATAAAACAACAGCCTGTTTTTATAGGGATAAATAAATGGCAAAATAATGTAAAAAAAAGTTAGAAAAAAAAAAAATTTTTAATAAGAAGTTTTAAATAAATTATTATCAAGGAATAGTATATTATATAGATTTTTTAAGATGTTGTTTTCGATTGTTGTTTTATTTTAGGTTATGTATGATTTATATTAAATAAAAAGATTTTATTAAAATGATTTTCTATTAATGAAATATAATTTTGGAAGAACTTTCAAAACCTCATTCTATTATAGATTAAATGTAATTAATAAGTAAATATTTCACTAAAAGTGAATAGTCAAAATAAAATTGCTTATCATGGTATTTATTTTTTTATTAGGAATATATTCTTCACATGAAGTTCTAACATGAAAGCATCATTTTTTTTAGCAATCAGCTTCCAAACCTAAAGATATTGCTCATGTTTTAATTTATGTGAAAATTGTACGATTTGGATATGTTTACTTTATTATAGAAGGATGCCATGATTTTAATGTTTTTTTTTCTTATTTGTTTTCATCCACACCTGTCATAAGCTTGGCAATAAGCACATGTGTTGTAACTGTTAAGAAAATTTGCATATAGGCATGAGGAAGAATTGTATCCAGCAGCATCTCTCTCTCTAGTCTTGGGTTACTTCCTTAATTCAGAAAAGGAGATTTCCCATCCAGCTCCTCTTTACCTCCTGATGAGCACATCAGCTGTGGTCATGTCTTTGAAGTCCTTTGTGATGTCCGTGTCGTGAAATAAATCGATGAAATAGGGGTTCGAGAGTGCGTATGTACTCTCTGTTATTCTTGGTCGATAGTTAGTTGTGTTAAGTCTTTTAAAAAGATTAATCAAATTTAATTCATTTTTTTAAATCATTTGGGTGAAAAACAATAAAAAAATCAAAGAAAATGAGTAGTTTTCGGTAATTTTTAAATAATTAATGCTGGCATGAATCATTATTATATTTATATTCCAATTAATCAAGGCTGAACAAAATTATCAAACATAAGAAAATATAAAAAAAAATATAGTTTATTTGATTCTTAATCTTTCGTCCCATTATGCAGTTAAAATTACACAACCTTAACATTCCAGTTGTTAATAGCAAAGAAAATATTATCGAATAATATAAGCAATAAAGATTTATCATTTTAAAATGATAGCGCTGTTATCATTTATAAGTATCGACGCGTGGCTTTAATTACCTATATAATTTGTTTAACAGTAACTCAATGCCAAATTTTATGGAGTATCTCAGTAAACATAGCCTAACACCATGTGGTAAACTATACAATATGTATTGTACTTATTGTTTTAGAAATAAATATTTAAAATATTAAATAATATTTATCATTAAGTCAATTTTTTAAAATCCTTATAATAACTCTCCTCCACCAGCCCTCATCCGTATAATACACCATGTTTATTCTCCACTCTGAAATCCAATCAACTTTTTTTGTAACGAAATGGGTCAATTGAAATTTTCCATAAGCAGCTCTACCTAGATAAAATACTTTTTTAATGACGAATAAAATAAGCTGTGAATAAAGAATTAAATTAGTAACTCTCGAAATTTTATTTTTCAAAATATTGATGTTGATATTATAATTGAGTCGATTATTTCCAAAGTGAACCATAACCTATTTTTATGGCAATGGAGAAAAGTACATGTTCTCATGTAAAATTATTCAATGAATCCGATGATGGAATTATTTAAAAAAAAAAAAAACCTAAAAAAGTGGTTTGGAAATAAGTTTATTTTCGAAACGATCTCTTTTTTCAAGAAATGCAATGAAACTTGTATTTCTTAAGTATGCTTAGAAAAAATTATTAAAAGCTTATTTAATTGTTTTAGTTAAATGAAAATCAAAAATATATATATATTTTTTTTTTACTATTATTGTAAAGATAAAGTTAATTTACTGTAGTACAGTTTTTATTACATTTTCCTCCTGAATCATACACAATTTTGGTCTCTCCAAAATAAATCCAAGTTAATTTTTCTTCGAAAATGGACCTTGATATCTTTCCAAAGCTATTCTATTACAGTTGCAATATTTTTTAATTACTACTGGAACAACCAGTGATTTTCGCAAATGTTTTCCACAAAAAAAAATGAATTTCTTAAGTTAAGAATTTGACATTAAAATAGGAATAGAAAAAATAGTTTTTGAGTTTCCTGATAAATTGGTAATAATGATTAGAGTTCACCTTGGAAATAAATTACTCATATAAGTACTTAAATAGAGTACAATTAGAATAATATATCAGTTGATTTTTTGCTAAAAATGTGTATTCATGGAACTACCAATGGCAAATGGACCAGGAATAAAGGAAGCTTTGTTTTTTCTTAAATAATTATTTCATATTTATTTTCGTTCCATGTCATCCTTATTTTTTAATAAATATACTAGAATATACAAACAGAGCTGAAACTGAATAATATTAGCATATATTTAATTTTTCAGGCTATTACGTAACTTCCAGGATCCTGAAACTTTAAGAATGATTTCATGATTATTAATTTAGTTTCGACTTATATCTATTCAATTTGTAATTCGAAACCATAGAAAAATATTGTTTCTTTATTTTAATAAAATTATTGAAACGTTTATGATGAGTTAGCAGTCGTCATGAAAATTAACGATTCTTGCCAGTAGATAAATTTTTTTTTTTAAGTTTTTATTATTGAAATTTACAACTGTATTAAATGATAAATACAACAAGTAAATATGAAACAAGTAACATGACATATACAACATGAAGACAAACTACCCATTGGTAGCACTCCTAGATAAAAATGAAATGATAACAATCGAAATGTAGTGTGTGGAAGCTTTTATAGAAGTTTTTATAAACTTCTTATTTAAAAAAAAAAAACAGTAAACCATAAACTATCATTACACAACTTTGAGTAAAGTAGAACATGGAGAAAATAAATACTTGGGATTCATTATGCATGGATTCCAGAAAGAAACATCGTAGGTGGCTTGAAACACCAGCTCTATCCCCGAGAACTCAAATGTCTAATATTAAGACGCCATGCTCAGAGTTTAAATTACCCATAATCTGTAATCCTCAAACCAATAAAAAAAATACCTCATGAATTCCGTTTTAGGATGCCTCGGGTGTTAAGTAATACATAATGGTCAGTCTCAAGGACTCGTAATTTTTCCTGTGTTTCATCTTTTAAGAAATTCATGCTTTCCTTATTGTTTTGCGTAGTTCAACGATGAAAAGTGGCGTTACATGATTTTATAGAACAGAAAATCTTTCCAAGTCCCTAAACTTCATTATCAAAATTTGAATATTACTATTTATCCATATTTATAAGGGAGCAGGTTAGCTAAATAGGCAAGACACTGACATCCTAAACTCAAGGTCATTGGTTTGAATCCGGCTGAGTGAATGTAATTATTTATTCTGTTACTTCAACCGTGGATCAACCCGAGGGTCGGTAGACCCTTCTGGGACATATACAATCTCTATAAAATAGATACTTTTAATGAAATAATTACTTGAGAGGGAAAACTTGGCGTTTGAGCATGATACTAGCCCGGTAACCTCCATGCACAACCCTTGAAAAAGTACTTCCTTATAAAATAAGAAACCTTAGAACTTTTATTTTACGATTTTTTTTCCTAAAATATGTCCCCAAAACTGTTAAAATGGAACTTTTTTTCCTAAAAAGTTTCACAGAAACTGTTAAAAAGTTTCAAATCCCAGTCTACATATTATAATTTGATGTTTTTTTAATTCTTGACTAGAAAAATTTCTGAAAGGAAGCACCGATTTGAAATTTAATCAATGCAAAAAATCCAAATATTTATGGTTGGGCGTCATTCAGTATTTCTGTTAACTATTTTTTAGCTCCTCATAGACGACACAATCGTATCTAATATGTGAAACTTTTTGTGCAACAAATCAAGTTTTTCTGCCCCATCCCAACACTGTTATCACCACGTATCGTATCAGTTAATAACGACAAATCAATTGCATCCCAAACCCTTCAATCACACATCACAAACCTTGAAAAATGGTGTCAAAACTGGAGAATTAAAAATAAATTCCAATAAATCCCATCACATTACCTTTACCCTTCGTCGTAAATCAATGACTTCCTGTCCTTTAGTATCCTTTAACAATACCTCACTTATTCCTGTTGAACAAATCCGTCATCTAGGACTAAATCTGGGCAAAAGTCTAACTTGGAATCCTCATACCAGATTGAAACGACAAAAAACCGCTCGACGTTTCCGACTACTTGAACACTTCCTAGACAAACGGTCTAACCTTACATTTAATTACAAAAGACTCATATACATGACTATATAATAAGGCCTATTTGGACTTACGAAGTTGACCTATCCACCAAATTCATCTTCAAATTGCTCTCGTATCCAGTCCTCACAGTCCAAAATCCTTCGTAAAATCCTCAATGCTCCTTACTTTGATACAAATAAAATCATCTACAATGACCTTAATGGTCCAATCCAGATATCTATCCTTCCACAATAAACTTCATAACCATCCTAACCCTCTTGTTTCTAACTTTGCTTCCAATTCAATTCCTGATAACCCTCCGAGGCGTCTGAAAAGAAGATGGCCCCGTGATCTCCTAATTTAGACATATCATTAGAGTGCTACCAGTGGGTAGTTTCTCAACATGTGTTTCACGTCATTACATCCATGTGCGAATTTATTAGATGTATTTTTTTTATATATAGTTGTAAATATCATAATAAATAAAAAGAAAAGTTTTTCTGCATGAGCTCCAGGACTGAAGGCAGATTATTAGAAAGAACACTTGAATAAATATATTCATATGTATAAACGCATATCAAAATATCGAACTAAAATAAAATGTAAAAATATCTTATTTGAAAAACTCTTTGTCTATCAATTAGGTGTATAAGAAAAAATTTCCGATTGCAGGTCCGCTTTGGACCTTAGCCCAAGGCATTCGTCAGCTACATGCTATTTGTGCTTCCGATAAGGACGCAAAAACCACTTGTTTCAATAATGCTAAAGTAATTTCGTTTTGTTGGCTTGCAAATATTAGAGATTAGAATCGTCTGTCCTTCGATGTCATATGCTAGATATTATTTCGGGCCACAAAAAAAAAAAAATTTGCATCTGTGATGCATCTTTTGAAGAAGCATCATACGTTAAACTCTTGTCTTCATTTTTCCCATTGTGATAGAACAATCTACAGATACGTTACGCTTCTATATATTCTTACCTCATTAATTATTTTAATTTAGTTATTTTTTCTATTATTGTTTTATTACCTTTAATTTAAAAAAAACTTCTGATTTTCTTCCAATATTTTTTTTCCTTTTTTTATGCCTTTTGTTATCGCACATAGCAATATTTAATTTTTGAGATATGCACGTATTATATAACATGTATTAATTTATAAATAAGAAAATATTAATGTATGAATTTTAAACCATGTTAGAAATAGTATATAGTACCTATTAAATATTTTTTTCCATTGTCCCTAATAAGAGCACGTTTTAGGAACGATTTTCCTCTGATACATACACTTAATGAAAGGTATATAAATAAAAATTAAGTTACAGCTTTATTCTTCCAATTTTTTCTTTATTTTTATGAAGTTTCTGGATCACTTTATTATCCCATCTTCACAACGTATCTCATCCTTCTATCATCTTATTACTATTTTGTTTTTAAGATTTGTCATAATTTTTTATATTTTCATAAACTTAATTAATTTTGTGTAATTAACTACAGTGATATAATTTTTAATATATAGTTATTGTAACAGTAAATCATTTTCTGAAGCCTATGAGACATTTTATAAACAAACATTCCCGAAAATGAACTGAATTTATTCAATAGTGTTTTCGTAAAAACACGGATTTAATTTATATAATATTTATTTTTTTCCCCTTTAAATCGGTAACTCTTTTTTTATATAAATATAATATTGTATATTATATAAAAGATGGGATGCAAGAATGATGATTTATCAGCATATAATTAACAGTAATTAACACAATTTTTAAACCTATTTTTTCCCCAAACTAAAAAAATAAAATTGTTTTAACAATATTAAATAACTGTTATTTATATAAATACGTATAGTATTATATCATTTCGGCCACGTGGCAATTTTAAAACATTTATTTACACATTTTATTTACCTAGTGTTTGATTTTTTTTGTTATGCCAATCAGGATTTTTGTTACTCAAAAAAATTGGAAAAAACCATTTATGTTACTCTGTATATTTTCTGAAACATTTTTTGAATAAATAACGAACTACCAAAAACAATTGATTGATTTATTTGATAGAATTATAAATTTGTTTTTCCCCCTTTAAATCGGTAACTCTTTTTTTATATAAATATAATATTATATATTAGATGGAATGCAATAATGATGATTTATCAGCATATTTTTAATTAATAACAAAATTTTTAAACCTTTTTTTTTCCCAAAAACATAACACAAAATTGTTTTATCAATATTAAACAACTGTTATTTATATAAATACGTATAGTATTATATCACCTCGCCACGTGGCAATTTTAAAACATTTATTTACACATTCTATTTACCTAGTGTCTGATTATTTTTTTTTTTTTTTTTTAGTTATGCCAATCAGGATTTTTGTTACTCAAAAAAATTGGAAATAACATTTATGTTACTCTGTATATTTTCTGAAACATTTTTTGAATAAATAACGAACTACCAAAAACAATAAGATTTATTTGATAGAATTATAAATTTGTTTTTTTCATTTTTTAATTAATTCATTCTTTAGGCTAACAAAAACACTATGTTGTACTTTAATAAATCTTTATTATTATTATTTACCTTATTTTATATGTACATGTAGATAACCAATTATAATTTCGGATTTGCATAATTTTCAAATTTTCTGCTAGCACTCTTATACATGTCTTTTCACCAACTGTATTGAAAATGTACATAATTTAAAAGTTTGAGCAATGACCATATACTAGAAGTCGCATATCCTCCTCTATAAATTCTTGAATGTTTAGAATAACAGAATTAAGTGTGTGTGATAGCAGATTGGGTAACCTGAAATTAGCTTCTCAATTTTATAAATGTATAGAATTATTTTATATATTCTAGCTGTTTTGAAAGGATTGAAATTTGGATGATTAATACGCCTTGGATTCTTACATCAGCTAACGGTCACAGCGCAGATAAACAGTTTAAACCGGACGTTTGGTATGAGTCTTAAAAAGGTATGGAACGTGCCGGAAATAAAAACCATCTTGCTAGAAATTTTTGTCATATTAATATAGACATGTAATCATGGAAATAGATTCCTGCTGATTTTTCATTCATACTTTTGTCTTATTACAATGAATGAATTGAAATTTAGTTGTCCTGTTCACGGTTTCACAGCGGATCACATACCAGTTCGTACTTAAGTTACGGTTGCAGAATGGATTCGACTATTGCGGACAAGACGCGAGCTCTTCTGATCGGAATGCCTTCGACTAGTGACTCACCAGAACACCTCGTAATCACTCCGTTGACTCACCTCTCCTCCTTTAACGTGTGTCCCATCTGCATCTCTAAACGGTGGCTTGGATTCTTTGAAGATATAATCGCGTAACCCCGACCATAACGGACCTTATTAGTGTTTTAGCGATTCAACTTGGGCGGATCTTCCTTTTGACGGGCTGTTATCCATATCTTTCGAAGTAGCATTAATTTCAGTTTAAAACACACTTTTTGAAGTGAAAACTTCTTTAGGTACTTTTTTGTGGAGAGTGAACTGGATTGAGCCATCAGATTTTCCGATGTGTAACGCTCTGGTAAAGTCGACTAATTGAAATGTTTTTGCATATGAATTAAAATATCTCAAAAAACCAAAATTGGATATGCATAATGTTAGCGAGGAAATTGCATTTCATTCTCTCTGGAATGGGCTATTATTCAAAATTTTATCTTCCTTGCTAGAGAGGCATAAAGGAAAAAATAGTATCGAAAACCAAATAAGAACTAGTTTTACTGAAGATATGGAACAAAATATCTCAGGAACTAAAAATCGGACCTGCATACTGTAAACGAGGGATTTGTTCCTCTTTATAATGAGCTATTATTTATAAGTTATATTTCATGTTATTAATCTCGTCTTGTTGATGTTTTCACTTCTATCGTGTGGTCTAAGCACACAGTTTATTTTTTTTTTCTTCAAATTTACACGTGTTCCTTCTCCTATCTAAGATTATGATGTATTGCGTAAAATGGTACGTAATTGTCTTCGCCTTTCGGTACATATACTATATTATACATCATTGTTTCACTTAGTCTCGTGTTGTATTTTTACACAACACGACACACCTTTCGTTCCTGATGGATAGTTGGCGTCGTAATACTGTAAATTTGTTGACGGTATAAATAGCAGCACTGTTTCAGCAAGTTTTAATTTCGCTGCATTGAAGATATTCGAAATTAATAAATTAAATGGGCAATTATCCTTATTCGCAGAATTTGTTTTTACAAATTTTAAAGAGTAAAAACAAAATAATATGTACAATTGTCTTGGTATTGAAATATAACTATAAATACCTACTGATAGCATTGTTTCATAAGGATTTTAGCTTATGATTTCAATATTTGTAATAATAATAATAAATATATTGAAACAAAAAAATAAATAAATTTTGGTGGGTGAGCATCTATCTACTCCCACCTAGTCACCATAAACTGGGTATTTAAAATAGACATGTGAAAATTTAAATATTAAAAACTATCCTTTGAATATCAATTTTAATTCGAGAATTACATAGTTCATTATCAATTATCAAACACAAGATCCTTCATGGAGCTTCTGGGAGGCCATCGGAATAAGAAAGCACGGTAGAAAATCTTACTCAAGACAGATGTGAACATTTTAAGCTTTACTGACAAATAAAGCAAGATCCATTGTAGAATGGGGGTTTTATATATATATATATATATATATATATATATATATATATATATATATATATATATATATACATATGTACATATACATATATAAATGTATACATACATAAATACATAAATACATATATACATATACATATGTGTATATATATATATATATATATATATATATACATATGAGGAACCACCTTCACCTCAAACAGACTAATGGCTGTTATAGTATTTCATAGACTATATAGTATTTATTTATAATCAATTATTTGGGGATTGCTCAAGAAGCAGATATAAAATGGAATAAGAAGAAACACCGAACCAATCTGAGAGAGAACAAAGAAACAGCCTATGTTTAAGGTCCTCAGGGATAAATAAATTTACAAACAAAATAATATTATTAATGAACATAACTACCTATTCCGAATCTAGTTGAAGAGTGCAGTCATTTTCTTGTTATTAGTTCCTAGCCACGTCGAAATCTTAAGTTCTCAAGTTGATTCGAATACGTAAAACATTTTCAATATAATTACAAAAGCTCTCGTTGGTGATAGCATTGGATTTAATTTTTTTTACACATTTTATTCATTCATGTAGCTTATTTATTATTGATTTTATTTTATATTTTTTTTTACCTCAAATTATTGGGGAGGAGGCGAAATGATATTCTCGTCCTCATTTTTATAGGGAAGTAGGGCGATCGTCCCCCTCCCTCCCCCCCTGCCCCCCGAAGTCTGCACCTATGAATATACCTAAATAAAGAAGTCGAATTGAGAACCTCTTTTTTTCTGTTTGAGTCGTACTTCATTTGGGGCAAAAACTGTACGGGACCCATAAAATACCCGTTTGGTAGTATTTTCGCTGCGGTCATATTTAGATTGGCTTGTGGTCAAAGCTAGGCACTAACAAAAAATATATAAGGCGGTCATGGGCGAAGGTAACCCACTGCTATTTGCTCCACCTCGTATTATTTCCCACCTCAGCCCATCTTAAAATATTCCTTTGGCTTCACTCGAGTCCAGATCGGGTATTTAATCTCTTCTAGGCACCTCTCCGTTTATTCAAGGAGGGTCATAACCTCAAGCCGAAATAGAAAAGCTTCTTTTAAATTCTGCTTATAATCTTCAAAACGTGATTAGATCTGTGTTGGATGATTCGTGTGACAGATTTGAATATTACTTTTCTAATATTAAAAGAGTTGGAAATGAATTAAATATATTAAACAAATCTCCATCACATCTTTTTCATCTTCTGAAAATTTTCAGTTGTTTTTGGATTTGATGTGAATACGATTATTATAAGATCTCCCACTAACTCCTTTGTCTTCATGAGTAAAACATTCAATGAAAAATCACTATTTGACAACTTATCAACTTCTAAAATATTTCTCATCATTCAAACTTCATTCCGAGTTGATTTTTTTTTGTTTTTCATATGCACTAGAGACTAATTTCATATTTATAAAGATTTAGATGTTTTTTATTATGTTTTATTAAGTGTTCAGTTACTTTATTTCTACATTACATTACAGATGTTTTTAAATAAATTGGTCTCCTGAAAACAGAATTTGTCACACTATATTAAGGTAAAAAATGTATTAAAATTATAATTAAAATTTTAAAAAATATTAAAATTGTATATTAAGGAAACAAATTTTTTTTTCATTTGGGAAAAAAAAGAACGACAAAATTTAAGCTGCGGCGGTTTTTATGCCGCCAGTGTATACATATAAATTCTAAATTTAATAGGACTTCAAGACCAATCACTTAAAGACCATTTTATATAGGTAGTTAATTTCTTTCTGTTTCTTCTAAAGTAATTACCGTTTATACACTCACACACACCACACACACACACACACACACACACACACACACACACACACACACACACACACACACACACACACACACACACACAGACACACACACACACACACATATATATATAAAAGCTTACAGCCCAAGCCCCCCAAAATTAAATTCATGATCCGCTAGTGGTCGCCTACAGTAGATCACATATTTGTTAATCCTCCAAAAATTCGTTTCGCAACATAAAATATACA
Organism: Nezara viridula; assembly: GCA_928085145.1. NCBI lineage: Eukaryota > Metazoa > Arthropoda > Insecta > Hemiptera > Pentatomidae > Nezara > Nezara viridula. Next base: position 93,551,583 of record OV725081.1, read on the forward strand.
TTCATAAAACTGAAAATTAATGGTCACTATTGCTGGAATCATGGTGGCATATGGCTCCAGCGTGAAATATCTCCAGTGCTCTCTCACTGGAGTCAGCTAAGTGACGTAGAAACATAAATTTATAGTTGGTGCTACTAACAGGGGTTCCCCTTCTTTTATTTATACGTGGCAGACGGTCTATTTAAGCTTCCTTCTGGCTCCATAGCTACTGGCTCCGTCCGAATCAGCGCTTTTTTTTTTTCTCTTAGTCTAGGCTGAGGATAAAACATGTTGGGCGTAATGGGAAGATTACGCCTGTCCCACTGATTAGGAGTTAGTTTTATTTTCTGATTTCGATAACTAATCCTTAAGTTCTGTATTGAACTTAATGATAATAATGAACATTCATTTATTATAAAATTTTAATATCCTATAACAAAGCTTCTTCTTCCAATTAAGTAACGCAACTAAGTAAGAAGAGCTCTGGAACAGTGTCACCTTGACAGTCCAGTCTTTTTTCAAAATAAGTACATCTCAGTTTTCAATATAATGTCAAATACGAATAATACTACAAATAATAATTTTTCACTGGCGCACAGTGGGATGAATGAGGGATCATTCGCGAAATTGACTGAAATTCGAACATTATATAATGAAATTAAAATGTGCTTAAACATATTCGTCAGACTTTGAAGTATATCATAGTCTCTTTTCCAGAGATTCCGATGAGTTTTATTCGTAAATTTTTGATAAATCTGTTAAACAGTCGGGTTTCAATTTATATGACACGAAATTTAATTTTTTACAACTCTTTTGTTGTATATAATACTACTTTCTTTTGTCCTTTAATTGTTTTATAATAAATACATTGTATTCAGGAGGTTTTAAAACAAATACGAAAGAACGAGCTTTTTTTAAGGTAATTTAAACTTTCCAGATTACAAGATAATTTTTCATTTCGATAAATTTTCAAAAATTCAACTATTACATCAAAAACTTTATTGAAAAAAGAGCTTGATGATATTCAGGTGTTTGTATAAAATATAATATTCATTTTTTCCTTTATTTATATTAATCTATTGCAAGATATCCCCATTAATAAAAATATTATTTTCCACTAAATACATATTCTTTAATAAAAATGATATTATTTATTAAACTGAAATATTGTTTAATTCAACGGAACTCTTTAATTGAATAAAAACAAAAATTAACCATGAAAATATTAAAGCACAAGATTAGACAAATCGTACTATATTGTTAAGAGTTTTAGGTCCATTTTGTATTCTATAAATCTACTTACATCTTTTCATTAACGTCTCGGAAAACGTAATTTGACTAAATATACCTATATAAGAATAAGATAAACGTATCAAGTATATAAGTAGAGTATTTTTATCTATATCTATTTTTTTTAAATACAGCGGTTGCAAGACTTTTTTTCATTTTTTTTTTAGTTAATCTTATTCATTTTAGTTAAGGTAGGAGAGGAACCAGAATTATAAAGAAATGTTTTAGTGGAAACCCATTTCCAGAGAATCGAGTGGCGTATTTCGTATCACCGTATGGCGGATCCATGTGGATTGAGTCTTTAGGCTAAAGATTTTTTCCATCAGTCTGAGTTAAGAATCAGTCTGATGAACTTTCGATGGTATCGATTAGTTCAGTCATTGGTTTTTAAAATAATAAATTGTTGGTAACTTGAAAAATAAGGTCTACCAGAACATCTACCTCATTTGAAACATAATAAAATTGTATTCTTCATTAAACATTAAAGAAAAAAATTCTTATGTGGACCAATTTTTGGGAGGATACTGGTAAACCTTAATTTTTTTTAAACTATATTTTATTATTTTTTTTTTTGTCATTAATATTTTAGTCAAAATACTATTTTGCCAGAAATTTATATTTATTTAAGTATTAAGCCCTGATTTTGTTTTTTTAATGATTTTTTAAATTATATTATATCCTTCTCGATCTTGCTTTTTTATTGTATTAAGATTATTGAGTGTTACCCCTCGAATGCTAGAAATTTTATCTAATGCTCTAACCATATAACGCGGTAAGGAGATCGATTAACCGATGTCATTATTATATATTGATGTCAGTAGTCACTAGTCTCTATTTTTATAAATGGGGAAATTCCTACAGATTTTCATCTTGGCGTGCAAGATTGTTTTCAAGGCCAAGTTTTGTTTTTATGTCATAGCCGTAACAAATTCATGGATGAGCTAAAGTGAAAAAAAATCTACCCAAGAAAAGTTAATTCTTTACGAAAGGAATGACTAAGAAAAAATCTACCGTCGTAATTGTTCGAATTATAAAACAATATAAGAAAGAAGAAACTGAAGACGGAGTATTTTTCCATTACCTCCCGACATCCTATTCACGTCATTTTGTTGCTATCGGACGTATTTATATATATATATAAATGGAAGGATTGTTAATTAACATAATACTACAATAATAGTAACAATTTTTGATGGTGTTTAACCCGGCGATATGAGAATAATGTAATACTGCCAAGTTTTCAATCGACATTCACATATTGGTTTAATAATTATTATTAAATTATTAATTATTAAACCAATATGTGAATGTCGATTGAAAACTTGGCAGTATTACATTATTCTCATACCGCCGGGTTAAACACCATCAAAAATTGTTACTATTATTGTAGTATTATGTTAATTATCAAACCTTCCATATATATATATAAACTTTAATTTACCTCATCATCTTTAACTCTTTTTTTTTTATCAAGTTTATTTACATTACACCTAAATTATATTAGCTCACTGGTTTCATTCCTGGCAAATCCATTCTGAGTTGTCTTCAATTCCTAGATAGTTCAGCCTGAACTTACTGAAATTATCCACTGCAAAACATTCTCAAAAAAAATGTCTATGTTCCTATTTTCTAGCGAGTCTCATACACTTCTGAAGCTTAAAACGGTGTGTTATTATTTTTAGTGCCATCTTATTAAAGCTTCCTCTTCGATTCTCGATAACCCCTAAAGGCGTTTGAAAGGAAGACGGCTTCGTGATCTCTTAATGTAGAAATATTATTAGAGTGCTACCATTGGGTAGTATCTCTACAAATCTTTTCATGCTATTATATTTCTCTGTATCACACTTATTGAATGAATATTTATTCGTATACAGTAGTAATTTTAATGTATTGAATGTACATACTTGGCGGGTAATTTAATTGCTGAGTAGTGTTCAGAATTTTGAGACTCAACATAAATCATTTTGAAGACAACGCGGACATTACACGAAAGCGCTATTTGATTTATTTAGTTGCTTTTTTTCGTTTTACTAGAGATAAACTGCACCAGTTATGCACTGGGTTGCCTAGAAAAGGGTGACGTTTTTAAATAATTGCTTTTAATTAAAGATCTTCACAATCGCTTTAAAATTACTGAATAAAGGTGCATGAAAACACTGCTCATTTGTTTGTCTTTCAAAACCTTTTTTTTAATGCATCCAAGTGGGCTGCATTTGTCATAGGAGTTTCTGATTATGTTAATTGCTAAAGTCCATATTTTCAATTATTTCACCATATTACACAATGATCTAGTTATTCACCCACACATTCATCAACATAAAAAAACAAATGCATTTGCAATTGTAATTCTTTGCGTAAAAGAGCTTACGTTTTCATTCAGGGATGCACATCCCCTTCACCAAGGTCCATGGCGCAAGAACCTACCTTCCACCCCCTCTTCCTCCAAGATATTTTATTGCTAGCCTGTTCTCAAAAACAAAGAACACTAAGATAGAATTAGAAAAATCGTAGATCATATACAATTACACTTGCTGCGGCCTATTCCAATTTTTTCCCTTCTCCCTTAGTCCGAAAATTCATAACCCTGTCTAAATTTGTCCCACTCAAAAATTAAAAAGCGTCAAAATATACTTCCCTCCAAAATTTTAATGGCGCAACTTGCGCTATGGAACCCTCTTATGGGTATCCTTGTTTCCATTAAATGCTCAAATGGTCTTTTATTAGGAACTTATGAATATACTACCATAAAAGCTTTGATGCATTATTAAAACTCGTACAATTATGTAAGTAACAATGTACGAGAAAAATCTTAATTTTATCCACCAGCTATAAGCTGAACGGGTTCTACCATCATTCTCACATTTGACGAAATTCGATAGAAGAATATTTATTCTTGTAAGTTTGGTAGACAATTAGAACGTATCTCCTGGAAGTGGCGTTGTTTGGTGCTCGCAATTGAACATAGGGAGTGTTTTCCAAACCACTTTCAAGATACTCCGGTATTCGTCACTGTTCCTCAGAATAGGTCACTGTGATTTGTTGTATGGAAAAATAGTCCATAATTTTGTTATCTTATTTTTTACGAAAATTGATGCTGAGTCATCCATGGTTTTATTATTATTCTGGCTCTAACATTTATGAGTTTCCAACTGCGTTTATTTAGAACCAGGTATTGGGAAAAGCCTAGAGCTATAACTCTCGTATCTCAAATTCGAAGGGAATAAAATCCAGGTTCAAAACATCACTTAAATGGAAAAAATAACTAAATCCCATTCGGGAACGAACCGGTACAGGTAGGCGGAGATAACTAAGCCGCGTCCCGACATCACTCCGCCGCCGTCCTTAACGCCCACAGCTCCAGCCGGCTAGCGTAATTATTTTCAGGCATAGTACTCTGCGGCGCCAGCAACATTCACCTTGTTAATCTTTATTGGAGAAAGGGCTCCCTTTTGCTTCCTACTAAAATAAAACATTTTCCCCCTTTATAGTTTTGCGAAGATGCTTTCTGACGTGGGAGCAAGGCACGAAGAAGCAGAAAGTAATAAAGATAATATAAGGTAGTAATAAATGATCTCAATACTGTAGGGTTCTTGGAAGACAATGTGCTCAGTACATAAAACGCTGGATGTATTCTATCACTGATTAAGACATGGCGTTCGTTCTGGACAGGAACCTCATTTCCAAGTAGTAAGATAGCATCAGCTATGTCCCCAACTAAATAGATATAAAATAAACATATGAAATCATAGTGAAAATTACTTTTATTCCCTACGTTCTCTCGCCTCCGATAGTCGAACCTTCTCCATTTCTTCATTGGGTAAATGTTTCAATGAATCCAACACTGGGTCATCATTCGAATTTACTTAAAATGTAAGAGTGTTTACTTAAAACATTTATGCAGTCCTAAATTATAAATTTTCCAAGTCTTACAATCATTTAAATTGCTAAATTTGCTTATAAGACCATCGATATAGTTTAGTTATATCTAGATTTTTTGGAGAATGAGAAAAAAAAGTTAAGAGTTTGCATAATACATGCAAGAAACTTTAGTTTACATCCCGTATTCATCTACTCTTGTATGTATTGGTGTCGAAGTTTAACATAAAAATCGCCATTATTCCTACTTCACTCCACCTACACAACATAAATCTTTACTTACTCCGTAACACTAAAGCACGGAGTGTGCATTACCTTCTTTAACCATGTTTCATATTCCTCCACTCCTTTCTATTTCTGGCCTCCTGTCTCCATCCAATGAGGCCCAACACTATCATAGATCCTCTTCGATGTCATGCATCAAACGTCTTCGTGGTCACCCAACTCTTCTATTGCCTATTATAGAACTACGTAACTGTGTGCTCTGCATTCTTATTACACGGCCTAGCCATTCTATTCGGCGTCCCTCAATAAATTAGACCACCTGGATATCCATGTATAAAAAACTATTCTGGATAAAATACTCTTTTGCATCAGCACAAAGCCTTCATAAGTTTTACTTATTATCAAAAATTGATGAATTATATAACACACTGAAAAGATTAAACTACGTTACTCTTACTTAATATGTTCTGTTTATGGAAGTAAGCCATGCAAATGCGATATAAATGGAAGACTAGTTTGATTGTCGAAGATGTATCCCATTAGGAAACAAGTAGTAATTTAAAACTGAATTGATTAAGAAATGCGAGTTCGTCAGTCTCTTGACAGAATCATTTGTCCTTGAAAACGAATGAGGAAAAAATCCACGTGCCAATCGACAGGTGATCGCTGTACGATTGAATTACAATTCGGGCAGGGACTGTTCTGTGATCTGTGAGGAGCTCTGAGTTATGTTGTGTAAGTGGAGTGAAGCAGGAATAATGGCAGTAGTTATGTTAATCTTCGACACCAATTTGTACAATAGCACCTTAATATGTGATTTTAACTAAAGTTTCTTCCATGTATTATATAAACTCTTAACTTTTTTATCTCATTCTCTAAAAAATCTAGATATAACTAAACTATGGTCATATTAGCAAATGTATAAATTTAAATAAGAGTTGGAAAATTTCTAATCTTAGGCTACGCAATTTTTTTAAAGTAAAAATACTTACATTTTAAGTAAATTCGAATATATTATAATAATGGAATTTATAGCTCCGTTAATAGACTTTATTCTTAAATCTAAGAGATGAATTAATTTCTGATCATGTAAGGGGTAAAGAGTGTTATTTCATTATAATTATATTTCATTTAAACCAAAAAGCTGTGCCCTTCAAAGCCGTATTTGTTCTACGATTCGTTGAATCCCACACCGAACAGTTCTTATTGTTTTAAAAAATTACTACTTTAACTCATGTTTTAATACGATATCTGTACACTATTAAAGTAATTTAGTTTATAATGTCTATGATACTGATAAATGTAAGAAATGAGTGAACTGAACAGTGAAGAATGTGAAAGAATAAATGGGACAAATGAACCATAGAAATTTCATGATTTACTTAAATCAGAAGAGAAATGAGGTGAAAAATGAATTATTTTTAAGATGGGACTTGTCATCCTTTGTATATAAGAAAATAATTTTTAAATTTAACTTTGTCGTAAACCTACAACTTCTTGCCCTACTATATCCTTCAATGATATTCAACTTGTTCCTGTTGAACAGATCCGGACTCCACTTTTATAAACGCCTCACTTGGAATCCACATACTAGACTGAAACGACAAGAAACTGCTCGACATTTCCGACTGCTCCACCACTTAATAGACAAACGCTCTAAACTTTCAATTAATTACAAAAAAATCACCTACTTAACTATAATTAGACCTATACGGACATACGGAGTTGAGCTTTGAGGCTCTACCAAACCATCGAATTCCTATCGTGTCCAATCCAAAATCCTTAATGCCCCATATTATGTTACAAATAAAACCATTCATAAAGACCTTAATGCTTCATATGCCGCTGATTCAGCCCTAACCAGATACCTTTCCTTTCATGATAAACTCCAGTCCGATCCGAATCCACTTGTTTCCAGCCTTGCTTCTTCCTCGATTCCTGATAATCCCCCTAGGCGTCTGAAAAGAAGATGGCCTCGTGACCTTCTTGCCTAGAAATAAATAGGGAGTGCTACCACTGGGCAGTATCTCTTCAAGTCTGTTTATATCATAATTTCTAATGTGTGCATTTTTACTAGTTGTATTGTTTATACAATTGAAAATTTCATTAAATAAATTTTAAAAAATTTAACTTTAGTACGCTATTCTAATAAAGTACCGACTACAGTCAATACATTACGTTTCGGTGATTTTAAAAATGCTTAAAATTAATTGGTAATAGTTTGACGAACTCTTTTATGCAGAAATATTATTAAAAATGAATTACTTGTAAACCCAAAGCGTCATATGGAATAACTATATCTTCTGGTATTCAATAACTTTATACTAGATATATTTTGTACGCAATGTTTATTTTTTATTGTTTTTCTTCTATACCCCATTGGATGTAGTATTTAGAACAGAGGGTAGACCGAGGCTTAAACATGAGCTCTTTTACTTTACATGGTGCATTTTAAGAGAGGGATGTGGAATTGAGAGTACTGTGGTTATTTATAGTTATAGTGTGTCTTAGTCTAGTGATGGTGTTCACTAGTATTCTGTTTACGCATTAAAATAGCGTTGGGTTAATTAGCATAGTTTGGAACTGTTATAGGAGCAGATTAAACACGTTTTAATATGAAATCAGACCTTTACCATCCCATGATGATCTTATCCAATCCACGCGTAGGTCATTATAGATTTTCCAAGTATGGAATATTTGTACTCTTGGTCGTCTCTGGACCATAGGTACGTAGTCACCGCTATTGGGACGTCTACCAATCGTTTTAAGGCGAAGTACAGTCATGTCATGGTTGGTGCATTTTTAGTTCTGTGCAGTGCAGTGTCCAAAACTCCTTATATACTAGTTGGGTGAAGGTTTCAGACGTTCTGCCTAATGAAAATAAGAAGATCTCATAATCCTATATACACCAAAATTCAGAGTCAGACATGTAAATCTCCTGTGTTACGATTAAGAGACTAGGATACCGATTCCTTTTTCATTAGGGGGGAATACATGAACTCCACTCAATAATAATTTATCCTCACCGTCACTACTCAATGTAAAAATAACCTTTTTAGAACAAAACACTAAAATTAGCATTTTAGCACTTTCTTGACGATCCATTTGAGCGCATGAAACAAGAATCGTTATTTGCCCGCTTTATGAGCCTCATCCTTCACGCATAGCTTGGGTAACAACCCGTTCGCAGTTAGTCTTAGAATACCATACTACATTTTATTAGACATCTCCGATTCTTAATTTATTTATATTTTGATAGACTTTTTTCCAATCATTGTGCTGAAACTACGGTTCCTATGTTTACAAAACATCTTAATGTCTGTTAAAAGAAATTTTATTTGTTCAAGCAATGATTGAAACCAAGTTTGTGTGGGGAAGATTAGACGGCATGGCATCTGGTCCTCCTAGATTTTATTCTTATACCTGCCTACTATGCTTATAATTAGTGAAACTCTGTCATTAAATATTTTGAAAATTTTGTTAATAAAACATTTGTAACAGCTGTTCTATATGGGTACCCCTTATCGATATATTTTGTTTAATATCTAAATTTTTAATATAAATTCTCATTATTGCTTACATTTCAGAATCAGGCTAAGAGGTCAAACAGCTAAAATCCTGAACTCAAATTAAGCCATCTCGAAGATTAGTATATTTATCTAATGAGGTCGATGACAGGATATCGGAGGAGGCTAAATTACCAATAATCTATCTAAAGATTCCTATTTAAGAATTGTTTCAAATTAAATATCTACAAGGTCCTTTAAAAGTGAAATAATGAATTGTGAAGAAGATGGAGTAAATGTTATGAGAATGTTTCAAGTGACCCATTTCTAGAACCCAGAAGGGAGGCTGTAAACGGAAATAGCTGTCATCAATTGAGGACTGACTCGTCGTTTATATTTTAGACATTCATATTTATATACGAGAAATAAAAATAACTCATAATCCGATTTATATAAAAATGATATTAAATAAGCAGGTACCTAGAGACAAACACATTATGTTATAGATGGAAAAATCCAAATTATTAAACCATGTGTCTCCAGCATACAGATGAGAAGTATCCTATCAACGTTTCGTCAATTTAGGCATCATCAGGAAGGCAAAAACAAGATCACATATATAAAGAATGATAAAACAAAAGTAGTTGCTATTGAAAAAATAAATAATAGTTGCTATTGACATCTCACGTAGTCAGCCAAATACATAGTGAAGGAAAGACAAGATTCTGTTAAACCAGCTATGACATACTAATATGTTAACCAAATATATGGCTTCAGCTGACATACCCATCAATATGAGGAGGAGACTAAAAAGGCGCTGGATGAGAGACCTCCTTTTCTATCCATCTGCTGATTGTCAGCAAATGTCGACTGGCGCAGATTAAAATTTAAAGATTAAAAAAAATTATAAAAAAATAAATTCAGTTACCTTTTAATTCTTTTTAATTATAGATAATAAGTTAAAAGTTGTATTTAAATTAATTACTGTTTAGGTTGTATATAACATCCATTCTGGACAAAACTCACGGCCTTATAATTTGGATTTTCCCATTTGTAACATAACCAGTTTGTTGCTTTTCTAGTAGTTTGTAGCTTCTTCAAGCTTATTTTAGTAATATTATTTGTGGAATGGCCGTCTACCCACTGAGTTTTGATCGAAATGGATGATATATAAACCGTCGGGCATTTATTTTGAATTTATTGATTTGTTTTTTATTTAGTTTGTTTGATTTGACACATTATGTATAGTTATATTTTTTTTATTCTATTTTTGTAGTATCCCTTCTTATTAGCTGTTCAACATATTTGGCTGCCGACGTGAGATGTCAATTGCACCCTTGTTTTTTTTTTTTATTCTGCGTATATGTAGTAGCTATCCTGATGCCTGAATTGGTGAAACTTTGGGACGTTAGGGACTCATGACTTTATAATTTGGATTTTTCCATTTATAATAGTAAAATAATATTATTTTTATGAATATTACTTATTGCTAAGTAATTATCCTAGACACTATTGCTGGCTTTTAATCTCTAGAATCCAGTAATTAACTTAAATGCTACTATTAAAATTATTATATATAATAAAAAAAATTAAAAGATAACTGAAATTATTTTTTTACGAATTAATAAAAAAAAAAGTTTATTATTTCCAAACAACTATACATATAGTAAAAGGCGGATAGTAATGTCGATGAAGGAGGGTCATCCTCGGGTTACCTCTGGTTTTAAATCCAAATTTGAAAAAAATCGTTTCAGTAGGTTCGGAGAAAATGCGCGGAAGGCGGGCAAAAAAATTTTTATTCGTTTTTCGAATTCTACGCATCCTGAAACGTGAAACCTTAAATTTTGAGAGAGGGTTAAGTTTTTGAATGTTTTGGTCGATCACAATGGTTGATTATTGAAAATAATAAACTCAAAATATTTAAACATCGCGATATCTCTACTAATAGTGCTTTGATTTTGATGAAATATCCTTTATTTTGTAGGAAATTTAAATACCTTTGAAACATCTTATCACAATATCGACAAAAAAGTGTATACGTTTTGAGTTATTCGAAATTAAATTTTACCATCCCTCGTAACTTTTTTACCAGCTTCTTTTCGTTGAAGTATATTATACAGATAAATTTAAAGGGCGTCAAGAAAATGACTTTAGCGAAGTTTCATTGAAATCGGTACATTCGTTTAGGAGCTACAGTCTGTAGCAACGCAGGTTTTTCGGCCGCCATTTTGAAAGTAAAAGGCGGATAGTAATGTCGATGAAGGAGTGCCATCCTCGGGTCACCTCTGGTTTTATATCCAAATTTGAAAAAAATCGGTCCAGTAGTTTCGGAGAAAATGCGCGGACGGAAAAAAAAATTTTATTCATTTTTCGAATTCTACGCATCCTGAAACGTGAAACTTCAAATTTTGAGAGGGGGTTAAGTTTTTGAATTTTTCTGTCGATCACAATGGTTGATTATTGAAAATAATAAACGGAAAATATTCGTAGTTCTTAGGTCATACAATTTATTTATTTTTCTCATCTAATTTACTAACCGAAACGAAATATTGGTTGGTTCCATTTTGAATTTTATTTAAGAAAGTGAATGATTTGATCCAATTAACTTATAGGTTTATTTGTCATAATGGCTGGTCTATTAGTTTTCAGAGAATGTTGAGAAACTGCAAGTGAAATATGTCAAGAGATTCATATTTGGCAACATGGACCCATCTGTTTTCAATCAAGGTCTTGCTTGCCCTTCTCCTAGATTCAAGACACAATCATCTCTTTATAAGCATTAATCCGGTTAGAAATTATTAAACACTAGTATAGTCAAGCAACTAGAGAAAATGTTAATATAAAATCTACAACTATCGAAAAAAAACGAATATTAAAAAAAGTAATAGCAGGCGAAAGATTAAAGATTAACAATAAATTAAATAATTAAAAAAATTCTAATATAAGAAAACAAAACGAATGGCCGAAGGACATTATTTCAAAATTAATTTGATATACATTAGACAAATGGTACAAATATATCGAGTTTGTATCATAACCACACTACCTTTCTTCGTAGCTTTGGAGAAAAATTTAGATACAAATAGTTGTATTTTCATTAATTAATTTTTGTTTTAGTTTAGCACTATAGATAATTAAATCATCTTTCAAACAAGTAACTATAGTTTTCCGGATTATCTATAATTTTATAAGTAATAAAAAATAAATAACAAGTTTTCACGAAAACTTACTCAAAATATTCTGAAAATAACGTGGGAAATACTGGGAAAAAAATACTGGTCCGATTCCGATAATATTTTTTTGTTTTTTTTTAATTGGACTGATGGCAGTGGATCAGCTGATGCGAAAGGACGTGTTTCTTTGATATTATTTATTCAAAACAAGTCAAGAATACATAATAACAATTGATATTTATTTTTTGTTATAAATTATAGGGTTATTTTTATTTTATTTTATTTTATTTTTTTTTTTTTTTTTTTTTTTTCCCTTATATGCGATTTCACAATCAGGCCATGTCTAGTAGAGCTTCTATCAAGAGAATTCGGCCGTTAGGCTCAACACCTTGTTCTTCGCCTGTCAAACAAAAGCCTCGTCAATGTCGTCAAACACCTGCAGTAACGCCTATTAGCTCCAGAGAAAATGAAACCCAGCCTGGAACATCATCAAAACCAACAATTGAAGAACTTCAGCATCAACCAGGTACATCTTCACAAGAGATAACCGAACAATCTCCGTTTTTCACCCCTAACCCCTATCAGGTGCTTCAGAATGATAAAGAAGTGATGGAATCCGCTTCAATACCAAGAGATCCCCGACCTCCACCCATATTCGTTAAAAACATAAGCAATTTTCAGTTACTATGCTCACAACTGAACAAAATAACAGGCTCTGGAAGCTATTCATGTCTAAGCAGAACAAAGGACACGAAGATATCACCAGATACAGCTGAAACCTACAGAAAAATTGTGAAGTATCTAACGGAAACCAACGCGGATTTTCATACGTACCAATTGCGGCAAGATCGAGCTTTGAGGGTAGTCATAAGAAATCTACACCCCTCAACACCAACCGAAGCAATAGAAGAAGAATTGAAAACTTCAGGTTTCATAGTGCGCCAGATTACAAATGTACAGAAGGAGAGTAAAGAACAGCCAGGAGTAAAAGTTCCTCTACCCTTATTTTTCGTAGATTTGGAGCCAAATCAAGGGATCGAAAAAATATACGAAATAAGAAGAATATACTACACAAGTGTTATAGTAGAGAAGCCATATCCTAAGAGGGAAATCGTACAGTGTCACAATTGCCAGGCATATGGCCATACCAGGACTTACTGCCATCATCTGCCGCGCTGTGTGAAATGTGGAGAGCAGCACAAATCCGGGGAGTGCACAAAACCGAAACGGGATCCTGCAGTTTGTGCATTGTGCCTTGAAGGACATCCAGCGAACTACAAAGGCTGTCAGATCTACAAGAATATTAAATCAAGATATCAAAAATCCCGGACCCAAGAAGAAGCAGAGGCATCAAGAAGAGAACCTAACGCATCAAGAAGAGGACCTTCAAAAAAAATTGACCCAACGGTGTCTTTTGCACACTTATTAGGAGGTAAGAATGATGTTACTTATTGTGAGACCCTGCCGCAACAACAACACATACCTCAAAATTCTCAACCCCACCCTCAACATCCTAATCAAACTTCACCTAATCAACAGTTTTATCAACACCAAATTCCCCGCATTCCTCCTCCCTCAAATACCACAGATCTCACCAGTTTACTTACATCTTTCCTCTCCGAATTCAGATCCCTTGTTACTCCTTTGATATCTCTTCTCACCAATCTTGTATCACATTTTATCCCTCCCGCGAAAAATCCTTAAATGACTTCCAATAAACCTCTATCCATTCTCCTATGGAATGCGAATGGTGTTAGAAATCACACAAACGAACTAACTACATTATTACTTGACAAAAATATTGACGTGGCACTAATTACTGAAACTCGACTAACCACTAAACAGCACTTCAAAATACCACAATACCTGACATATCGTACTGACCACCCTGACGGAAAAGCACATGCCGGTACTGCTGTCATTGTACACCAATCCCTCTCCCATCACCTACTCCCGTTACCTACACATGATTTCCTACAGTCCACCGCTATCGTGATAAAAACCTTTTCCTTTCCGGTTACCCTTGCATCAGCGTATTGCCCTCCTAACCGATCCATATCCAATGCCCAATTCCGTTCTCTCCTCGACTCCTTAGGACATCACTTCATCTTGGGTGCAGACCTAAATGCCAAACATCAACAATGGGGTTCCAGAACCACGAATACTCGTGGCCGAACCCTGCTGTCTGCACTCAATTCCCAACATTTTCATCTCCTTTCCCCCAACTCTCCTACCTACTGGCCTACAGATCCCAACCGTAATCCTGATCTTCTTGATTTCTTTATCCACAGCGGCTTAAGTCCCCTCAATTGTTCCATTACACGTCTAAATGAACTTTCCTCTGACCATAGTCCTCTAATCCTTAATGTTTCACTTGAACCCATTCCCAAACCTTCTCCACCGTCATTTATTAGGGGCCCAGTTAACTGGGACCTTTTCCGCCAAATCATCTCCGATAAAATTGATCTTAACATATCCCTCAAAACTCCCGATGACCTTGATAGTGCCGTAAATTCCTTTACTACCACAATCCAACAAGCCGCCTGGACTGCTTCCTTCCCAAAAGACTCCTCCAGAATTCCTAAAAAGACCATTCTACCCCAACACCTCCTTGACCTAATCCAAACCAAACGCCGTGCCAGATTATTGTGGCAACGTACCCGACATCCTACCGACCGCTGCTCCTATAATTATTACTGCAAAAAATTAAAACTGGAATTAGCCACCTTCAGATCCCATTCCTTCAACTCCTACCTATCCTCCCTTTCTTCTCGCGACAATTCCCTTTGGAAAACCACTACCAAAATCTTAAATCCTCACCGCATTTCCCATCCCCTCCGACGAGATGATGGCTCCTGGGCAGCATCTGACGAAGATAAGGCTGAGGAGTTCGCCATTCACCTATCCAATACATTTATTTCACATCCGGAATCCCATCCTGCCCACACCGTAACAGTAGAAGAATTCCTTACATCACCAATCCCACTTTCCTTGCCCCCAAAAGCTATTCATCCTTCCGAAGTGAAATTTCAATTAAAAAAATTAATCCCCCGTAAAGCTCCTGGACATGATCTCCTTACCCCTCAAATCCTTCGACAACTTCCATCCAAAGCAGTCATATTCCTTACATATATCTACAACTGTATCCTACGCACCACCCACTTTCCTCTGCTATGGAAACACTCCACTATTATCCTTTTCCAAAAACCAGGCAAACCTCCCAATATCTCAACATCCTATAGACCAATTAGCCTACTCCCAATCCTTTCAAAAATTTTTGAAAAGATCCTTTTGAAACGAATCCTACCCATTATAGAATCCCAAAATATTCCTTCCCATCAGTTTGGTTTTCGCTCCCAACATTCCACTGTTCAACAAGGACTCCGAGTTGTTGATCATATTTCCTCAGCCCTAGAAAACAAGGAATACTGTTCGGGTGCATTTCTGGACATTGCACAGGCATTTGACCGGGTATGGCACTCCGGACTGCTCTTCAAGCTTAAAATCCATTTACCTCAGTCCTTGTACCTAGTCCTCCGATCCTACCTCTCTGACCGCTCCTTCCGAGTTCGCTGTGGAACAGAATTTTCCAATATCTACTCCGTTAAAGCCGGTGTTCCCCAAGGCAGCGTCTTGGGTCCCGTGCTTTACATCCTCTTTACTGCTGACATCCCTGTTCATCCCGATACTTTTCTTGCAACATTCGCTGACGACACCGCAATCTTATCATCCAACTCTGATCCCAACATAGCATCCTTAAATCTCCAAAACCACCTCACCTTGATTGAGCACTGGTGTAATAACTGGCGCATTAAAGTTAATGAATCTAAATGCCAACATATTACCTTTACACTCCGACGCAGTTCCTGTCCACCAGTACACTTTAATTCCATCCAGCTTCCTTACTCAGACACAGTCCGGTATCTTGGCTTTCATTTAGACCGAAGACTAACGTGGAACCCACATACTAGACTCAAAAGACAAGAACTCAACCGACGATACGGCCAGCTATACAGACTACTAAACAGAAAATCCAAACTTTCTATTGAAAACAAATTACTTATCTACAAGACAATACTGAAACCTATATGGACATACGGACTTGAACTGTGGGGGACAGCAAAAGCTTCTAACATCAAACGTATTCAATCCTTTCAATCTAAAGTCCTTCGAACAATAGTTGATGCTCCGTTCTATGTAAATAACAAAATCCTACACCATGACCTTAATATCCCATTTGTCCTAGACCTTATTCCAGAAAAATTCTCCAAATTTCACCAAAACCTTACCTATCATCCAAATCCCCTTGCACAATCTCTATCCAGCACCACCCATCCTTACAATCCTCCTCGAAGGTTGAAGCGGCAGTGGCCCAGAGACCTTTTGTAAATAAGCATCTATTGGAGTTTTGGCAATGGCCAGATCCTCCACTCAAGCCCGAGTGTGTATGATTAGGTTAGTTCTTTTGTTTATATACATTTATTTTATTTTATTGTATTTATTTTTATTTTATTTTATTGTATTTATTATTATTAAGTTTCTGTATTATTTATTTATTTATTTATTTTTTTTTTTTATTGTAAATAGAGTG
This sequence comes from Nezara viridula, assembly GCA_928085145.1. Taxonomy (NCBI): domain Eukaryota; kingdom Metazoa; phylum Arthropoda; class Insecta; order Hemiptera; family Pentatomidae; genus Nezara; species Nezara viridula. The sequence continues at coordinate 93,568,223 of OV725081.1, forward strand.
TGAGTGTGCTTTCTCTGATCACTATTATAAATGTCCTTGATGTGACAGAATGTAATAATTCTAAATAAACAAATAATAAAAAAAAAAAAAAAAAAAAAAAAAATTGGACTGTGAGCGAAAATGTTCAGCATTTCATCCTCTTTCCAATGTGTTATTTATAATTTATATTTCATATTATTAATCTTGCCTTGTTGATGTTTTCACTTCTGTTTAAAGAACACACCTCAGTTTTTTAATTTGTTTCATTTGTGTATTAATAAACAATAAAAAAAATCGTGCACCACTACAATCCATAAAGGGGTTCAGTACTTGGTATAGAAGAACTGTTTTTTAGCAAACGATTGTACAACCAGGTGAATTGACAGAGACACCTGATTTTTCCTCCTGACTCATTATTTAATTAAGAGTATCCACTCTTAATTAAATCTCCTAATCACTTTAATGGGCCTCGATGTGCCCCAGGAGGGTCTCCCGACCCCAGGATAGATCCACGGCTGATGAAATAGAATAAATAAATTACCTACCCATAAACGGACCAGAATCCGGGACTTTAATCATAATAGCACAGTGCCTTACTCACTGAGCTAACCCACTCATAATTAATTATTATAATTGCATTAAATTATATAATTTAACTAAAAATATTAAGTTAATTAATCCACTACATTTGTTTCATCAGGCTGTAAAACATTTTTTATCTTTTTCGTATCATATGTGTGTATCTTATTTTTATCAGCTATAGTAAACAAATTTATTTTGAAGACTGTGCAGTAACATTTCTGTCATAATGATGAAATCATTTATGTTTCAGAGCAAATGGGCTTTCCAACCTGCTCAAAGCATAGATTTAGGAATGAAGGTAAGTGGTACTATTTAGCTAAATATTATTTTTTTATTCATTTGCTTTTAATTTTATATGTTAATTCTGGAGATATATTTTTATCAGTTAGCCTTGACTAAAAATTATATTATTCTCTCTTTTTTTTGTAAATGATCTTGCAGTACTATTCCATCATCTTAATGTAGTCGGAATTGGTTTTAATGGAGTCGAGTTCATATGTTTACTTATGCTAGTCTTTTATATTAATTTGAATGTTACACAACTTAGTAATGTAATTATTATTTACTTGCAATTATATGCCAGACAAATCGAAATAAAAATTTAATTGCTATTGTTTATTTTTATTTTTCTTAAGGGACTAAATGTCTGAGAATAAAATTTGCTTTATTTTTCTTTTTGTTCTTTACAGATTTTTTTTTTTTTTTGTTAATAATTGATCCATATGTTTTGTAATATTAAATTCGTATATTATTCTAATAGTCAAATGTACTTCTATATATTATGATTGTGAAACATGCATGTATAATCTATTCTTAAGGCTCTGAGCACAGTCATTTAAAAATAAGGTTGAATTAATTTTTTTTATTTATTCAGAAATATTACAATCTGTCACAATTAAGAACATTTATAATAGTGTTCAGAGAGCGCATTCGCAATATATTTACAAAAATAAAAATAAATAATACAGAAATTTATAATAATAAAAGTAAATGTAGATAAGCAAAAGAACTAAACTAATCAAAATAACAACTAAAACACTTGCATACTATACAATAAGGGTTATTTTTTTTAATTAATAGTTTCTAATATTAATATGTTCAGAGGCCAGAAATCATTGTATTAGTAACATTAATCCTAATTTTTAACATTATTTCGTCTGTTTCTCCACATACTTATTTAATTATATCCTTTCTAGTTATCCAATACTCTCCTTATATTGTTCCAACGTATTCATATTGTTTTCATAATTCAAAAATTCACCTCTTCTATTCTTAGCACTAGTTGTTCCTCTATTATTAAGGTCTTAGACGGACACAGAACGTTATCTGGGGCTAATATTTGACAGAAGGATGACTAGGAGCTAACACTTCATGCGAATAAAAAAAAATGATCTTTTTTTTCCAAATAAAAATTGAAACTCATACAAAAACTAAGTAAAACGAACACACTTAATATTTGGGCTAATATTTGACAGAAGGATGACTAGGAGCTAACACTTCATGCGAATAAAAAAAAATGATCTTTTTTTTCCAAATAAAAATTGAAACTCATACAAAAACTAAGGTAAAACGAACACACTTAGTTATCTTTGGTATCTATCGTCGTTCATATTAATGCACTTATAAAAATATACTCATATTTTTATATTGTATCATTGATTTAATTTTAATTTCTTAGACGGACACAGAACGTTATCTGGGGCTAATATTTGACAGAAGGATGACTAGGAGCTAACACTTCATGCGAATAAAAAAAAATGATCTTTTTTTTCCAAATAAAAATTGAAACTCATACAAAAACTAAGTAAAACGAACACACTTAATATTTGGGCTAATATTTGACAGAAGGATGACTAGGAGCTAACACTTCATGCGAATAAAAAAAAATGATCTTTTTTTTCCAAATAAAAATTGAAACTCATACAAAAACTAAGGTAAAACGAACACACTTAGTTATCTTTGGTATCTATCGTCGTTCATATTAATGCACTTATAAAAATATACTCATATTTTTCTATTGTATCATTGATTTAATCTTAATTTCTCAGACGGAAACAGAACGTTATCTGGGGCTAATATTTGACAGAAAGATGACCAGGAGCTAACACTTCATGCGAATAAAAAAAAAAATGATCTTTTTTTTCCAAATAAAAATTGAAACTCATACAAAACTAAGTACATTCATATACCTACTTAAAGTCATATGGACCTACACTTCACAGATTTACGGTTCAACAAAAATTACTCATAAAATAAATAAAGTTCAATGAAAATGTATTAAAAAAAAAAATGTATCTATTTTAGGAGGGCTTCAGCTCGAAACCCTTCATCCTTTGAACCCACTAGTGGTTCATTGTTGTTATCCCTTGATCATTACCATAGTAAGCGCGTCGTTAATAAATCAAATTTAATTTGCAACTACTGAAAATACTATACTTTTTTCCAAATCAAAATTGAAAATCAGAAAAAACAAAATACATACACTTACCTACTCGAACCCATTTGGGCATACAGATCTCACAAATTTACGGTTCAGCAAAAAAGACACTTATAAAAACTACAAGCTTTCCAGTCCAAAATTTTATACTAATAACAACAGCTCTCTGGTACGTAAACAGCGAAACTTTACATGCCGAGAACGTAAATGACAGAATTTTTTTACACTTTTCAAAATATCGGTAATATTTGAATACTTGACCATTGCCGAGAACGTAAATGACAGAATTTTTTAACACTTTTCAAAATATTGGTAATATTTGAATACATCACCATTTATAAAGAAAATGTAGTGTAGGTATTGTCAGCAGGCAGGTTGAACTTTGTAATAATTGAATACATGATAAAAAAAAAAAATCAATATTTTGCTTTTAGTCTATGCATCTTCTTGACCAAATGATGAATTCAAATATCACAAAGACACCCGCAAAGACACAAACAGGGAAAATGTTAGAAGTCTACTACATTTTTCGAATAAGTTAGATCAGAGGTTGACCTATTCGCTCACCCCAATGTGCGGCACCACTAAACTCCAGAATGTTAAAGCGGTCAACGCCTCAATACGGTCAATCGTCACGGCCTCAATTTATTAAACATCCTCTTTTTTATCTCAGAACACTAATGACATAAACAATAGGATACCTCCGAAAATATACGATCATTCGTATTATCTTGATTTTAATATTTGGCCCTACGGAGGATAACTCGACAAGCTGATTTAGGCGTCAACGCTATATAGTATTGCCTGATCAGCGCTCGGAGAATATAATTGAAGTAATAGCTTCGCCGAATTGGGCATGTTAAGTTGTCAGGCTGATTACGAACGGATCACAAGGTAACCGGCTTTGTCGGGTATAAATCTAATATCAGATCGTATGATTCTGTTAGTTAGATTTCGTATGTTTTTTCAACCTTGTGAATTCATAAGGTTATATATAGATCCTCGGTGAGCTCAGAGGTCAAGAGAAAACTTTGGATGAGCACAGTACTTCCTGTCATGACATATGGTTGTGAAACATCGGTAATTGACCAGAAGACTTGTCACAAATTGAGGATAACCGTCAGAGGAATGGAGCGATATCTTCTTGAAATAACACTAAGGGATAGAAAAGCAAACAAATGGATCAGAGCTAAGACCGACCTTCCAGATATTGTGGAAAAAGTGCTCATCAGAAAGTGAACCTGGACCGGACATGTAATCAGGAGGAATGAATTAACATGGACCAGGCATTTTATGGATTGGTATCCAAGATACCACGTGAGGAAGAGATGACGCCAGCCGACAGACTGGGAACAAGGAGATGAAGAAGACCTGCGAGGGAGCAGTCTGGAAGAGAGTAGCGTTAGAGAGGAAAGGGTGAAAACGGATGGGACAGGTTCATTATCTAGTGTGGTTGGAAGAGAGCTACAAAAAAAAAAAAAAAAAAAAAAGGATGAAAATCGAACTCAAAACCTCAACTAAAATGTTGATTTTGTTCATATAAGAATGTCAAGTATAAATCAAAATGTGAATATTTTGTATATACCTATTTTTAGCCATTGTTTTTTTTTTTTTTTTGCAATTTATGTACAAATAAAGGTTATTATTATTATTAAGTTCATAAGGATTGGGTGGAATGAGGCCTTTCGGCATCCCGCCTCCCTGTCCTCCAATGCCTTGTTACTTTGATGCACTATTAGTCGACAAGTGCTCGGCGGTGGAATACACTTGGTCCAGAGCCTTGCAGGTTAGGATACTACCACTGGAAGACCTTGCGGTACCCGGAACGGTAGCGCCCGGACGGACTGATGCCCTGATTGATCTTGCAGGGCAGGATGGCGATGAGGCGAGGTGGCGCAAACAGGTTGTGCGGCGCGGGGGCGCTGAGTCAACGACCCGGCCCCAGTTGGCAGAGCGCTATGCACCCGGAGGATCCCAGCTGACAGGCGGCACAGTTCCCTCCTTCTCACATCTAGTCCTTGTGCTCTATTTATCTGCTCGGCTTTAATTGAATACCTTATCCAATCCTCCTGACCCACTTTTATTTCTTTTGCTATAGGAGTAGGAGATTTATCAAGTCAGTAAAAATAGCAATAGTAAATTTATTCAAGGTCTGTAAGAAATCGGTTTATCAGAAGAGTAACTGGGTTGTATTATAAAACTCAATAAAAACAAGTTTGTATTGAGTTTTAACGTTATATACATTTTTGCTGTATATTGGTATCCTCAAATCTCTCTTGACGGCGGCTATCAATCAAATCTGTTATGACCATGGCGTGCAGGATTTTATTGAGATGTTCGGAGGATGTTATGGCTCCACCCAGGCCATTTCAACCTGAATATGTATAAATACAGATATAAATAAAGAGAGTGAAGTAGCTCTGTGATTATGGCATGGAACGCTATGGTTCGAGTCCGGTTGTGGCAAGTAATGTTTTATTCTGTTCCTCATACAGTTATGATCGGAGAAACACTATATCTATAAACTAGCGGGTACTCTTAATTCAATATTTAATTAAGGGAGAAAACGTTTCCTTCTCCTTCTTTTTTCCGTTATCTCGCATTTTCGGTTACATTTATGTATCTAGTGCTAATATCTGCACTTAACAGAAATCCTAAAAAAGAAAAAAAAAAACTCGATTTGGACACCTTGATTGTCTGATATTAGAGTATCCATACTTTCAGAATTATTTTCAAATCTTCTGTTCCTGAATATTCGGGATTTTCACTGATCAAGGAGCATGATCTCGGTCCCAACATCTCTCTGTATAACGGTTGTCTTGAAACAGTACTTCCTTACGAAATGTTGAACCCCAAATTTCCCAAGAATTGTTACGGCATAGGTTTAAATATATACATATATTGAAAATATCCGCATTATTTTTTCTGAATGGCTTTTTTCTAATCGCTTTAGCGATGTTGTATCAAATGTTTTACAAAAAAGTCTATCAGCTAAAATCTTTATTTAGCACGTTTACTTTTTGCTTGTCTTAAAAGTAGTTTTACCAAGGAATTTATCTTGGTTAGAACAGTATTTTTACAGACGCTTGTATGATGCTTGCCAACTTTTTTAAAAATTTTCTGTGCCAATCGCTTCATCTGTGGTGTGTTAATGTGACAGTAACATGCTATGAATTATCTAAGTTTTAGGAGAAACAAAGTTAAAGGAGAAAGACTGTTGCCTATTTATAAATAAATATAATTATAGACCCCTTTTTATCGAATTATTAATATCCGCCTGAAACTTCGTAAATAGTTTCATCTCATCGTAACCTACAACTATTTTATTTACGAAAACTCTTGCAATTGGGGCGTTTTTAATATGGATGGGGACTAAGTTTGTCTATTTAATTTGGTAATAAAAACTCGTAAATACACATTTGTTTTCTACTTGGATCGTAAGATAATTTGATCGTGAAATAGACAAAAAATATGGCCTATAAAAATATTGGGCCGTTTGTACTATATTAACTTGTTATTTTGAAAGTGTTGAGGTTCAGGTCACGCAAATGGCTCAATATTTTTTAAGGGCACCTTTTTTCTCGATTTTATGATCAAATTATCTTACGATCCAAGTAGAAAGCAAATTTGTATTTACGAGTTTTTATTTCCTGATTAAATAGACGAAGTTGGTTCCTTCCAGATTGCCCCTGAACACCCCAATTCCAAGAGTTTTCATAAATAAAATAGTTCTAGATTACGATGAGATAAAACTATTTACTAAGTTTCAGGCGGATGTTAATAATTCGATAAAAGGGGGTCTGTACCTCGGACTATTAATTTAAAGAATGCCTGCTTATTATAATAAAGATATAAGGTTTATGTAGCACTTAATTAGTTTAAATTTTAGCTCTCAATATTCAAATGTTAATATTCAGTCATTTTATTTCAAACACTCAATTATCATAATTATTTTTATTTGCGATCGTTTAGGATTGTATTTTTAATAACTTCAGATTTTTAGAAATTTCAGTTCTAATTTCATTTGCAGGGCCGTACATAACTTACTTAATTCCAACAACTATGAATAAGTATCTAGTGCTAATAAAAACTCAAAAAAAAAAAAAATGGCTTGGAATCCTTAACTGTCTGATGTTAGAGTATTCATAATTCCTCAATAATGAACAATTATATTTAATTCTTTCGCGCTTGGATAATTACAAGGTTATATTGTATAATAATGTGGTGTATCCATAATAGAAAAATGGTATAGTATGATATAGAGCCCTGCCCACAAGACTGAAAAAGAGACTGAAGAGAATCATGACTTGTTTCATAAGATTCATCTTTGGGATCCCCAGCCATTCTCATGTTTTCTGCTTATACTCCGAGTTGAAGTATCCCTCCTATCCTATTCTACTTTCCGACGGCAATTCCTTTTTGGTATTTTCCTTTCCTAAGTCTTCAGAACCAAAAATCCTCCCTAAATCCTAGAAGTTCTTACTCTACGTTCCTCTATCCACTCTCTTAATACCATATCTCATCCTGTAGATTTATATATCCCCTCCCATAAAACCACTTTCTTCAGCAAATCCTTCGTCATTTCGGACTCAGCAAAACCTCATTTTGGCACTCTTTACCTATATCCATATGTCAAACCACGTCCACAAATTCCTTCAAACAACTAGTCCTCCACCTACTACACATTCAAACTTTCGCAAGCTTGTAAGAATTTTTATCTTATGTGATTATAATTGCTTGCCAACAGTTTATTGCCATTTTAATTTTCTTTCAGTATTTTTTTTGTATATAATTGAAGTTTCCTAAGGATTCTTTGTATATATTTGTATTATAACAACATACCAGACTGATTTATATATTTCTTGACGTTCTGTTATTCTAAGGGGACTTAAGTTCAAGAATAAAATTATTTTTAATTTCATTTCAAAAAAATAATATTATTCTTTTGTAATAGCACGATTGTTGTGACAGAATCGCTTTCTCATAAGATCTGATTGATGATAACACGAAAGAAATTGGTCAGTGTGCCAATTATGATGTTTCCGTATTATTATTAATGATCCTTCCATATTTGGAGAATTGTCATCTTCCCATATTTCAAAAAAACCATTGAACCACAAAAATGGTAACAATTAATCAAACAAGAATGGTCTTTCCATTCCATCTACAGATATCTCTGACAATTTATCAGAGTCGCCATATTTGGGACGTCTTTACCTTTTAAATGTTGTTATTGTGATATTTCAATAGCGCACTTCTACCCACGCCCTATGGCTATATCACTTATATTTAATTATGTTTATGCCTCTCCTCTTTGTTACGAAATGAAGCAATAGAAGCTTGTTTGTTTTTTCCCCTCCCACGGCAATGAATCACTAGTTTTGCTAATAGGAACTTTTATTTTTTTTTCAAAAATAGTTAAAGGGACTTTATCAAATACCTATTCAATCTATTAAGAACTCCGAAAACAAGAGTCTTAATCAACCTAAAGCTCGCAAATTGGGAAAGAGTTTAATTTTTGCTTGTCCTAAAAGTAGTAGACTTTTATCTTGGTGGAACAGTATTTTTACAAATTCTTGTAGGATGCTTGCCAACTTTTTTTTATTCACTGTTCCAATCACTTCATCTGCGATGTTACTGTGGCATCACTACGAAGTTATAGGAAAAAGACTGTCGCCTATTTATAAATAGAAATAATTAATTCAAAAAATGGCAACTTTCTATTCTAAATGCAATAATTATTTTGATATGTGTAGCTTTCTAGTGTAGTGCAATAGTTTAAATCTTGGTTTTCAATGTTCATTTGTAAATATTCAATTTTTTGTTATGAAGATAGCCAAGAGACCTCCTAAATTAATTTAATCATTGAAGTGCTATCAATGAGTAGTTTCTTTACTTGTTTTAGCCAATTTACTTTGTTTATTTACGTATACAGTTGTAAATATCAATATTGAATTTAAAAAAAAAATGTTTTTTAAAATTATTTTTACTGTAAAAATTGAACTAACATAAATATGGAAATAATTATTTATTTATATATTCTGCGTTACCTAAATAGTCTATTCAACACAAAAAATAATTCACTTAATATATGATTAGCTTGTTTCACTGGAAGTATCCCTCCAGTTTAATAGCTATGTAGTAAGGCTCAGCTATTCCTGAACTCTTACTAATCCATTAGTACAAGCTCAAGACCTATTTGTTTGGTGCATTAAATTCTTGGCTTTTAGTCCTCTTACTATAATAATTTTGTTTTAGCCTAAAGAAAACATAGTAAGGATCCCATGTCTACCATAACACCTAAATGTCTTTCCGCAAGAGACATGATTTATAACGAGACTTTTTTGGATTTTAAGCAGGGTCTGGTGTGTGATTCCCTTGAAACTATACCCGGTCTTGATATCCACGGCGAAATCTTCAAAACACGACATTTTTTTAATGACCTCTCTCAGGATTGTGAAAGGATATTGAAGTCGCAGAAATTTAAGATAATTGCCACTTCGCATCCCGGTGCCAAGGGTGTCTTTTAACTCGGCATTGATTCCCCGCTCTCATCCCCTTGCCCGGGAAAACTCCGTATAGCCTAAAAGGCTAGGAAGGGGGGAACAAAACAAAACCTCGTTCGTCGAAATTCATGGCTCTTGAGAATCGGAAAAAAAGATCTATATTACCTGTCATATTTAGAGTAGACCTTAAAATCAATAGATAATAGTATTATAATTCAAATACGGGCGAGGTATGTGTTGACGTTGGGGACTCAATCTCATTAAATTATAGAATAAATAATTTAATAAAAGATCTATTTTTTCAGCTAATGAGATTCAAAACTAATTCTCCCATCACCGACTGACTATATCTGATCGTTTTAATTTTTTTTTTGTGGTTGTTCAGCTGTGTTCAAATCTGAGGATACAGTGTACTCCTATTTTACCTTATAATTAATTTAATTTTTACACTTTCAGTTCTATTATTTTTATTAAATAGAGAATAATTCCAAAGACTTCATAACAAAAGTTGGTTTATTTTAAAATTAGATTAATCGATAATTATGAATAAATTTATTCCTCGAATGGCGTAAGCTTTGGAAAATGTACATTTTAAAGCATTCAAACATAATTTATCTTTAAAATCATTATTTAATTTTAAAATAGAATTTCGGAATAATTTAGATAAAGAATTAATGTAATCTCATATTCTAAAATATCATGAAGGTTTCTTAAAATTGCACTATTAATAGCCCGATTATTACTCACTCTATCTCTATTGACCTATGGCATATTAAATACCCCCAACATATGGTATTGATAAACAACGATCAATCTATAAAATATTCAAATATCGACTGGAGGGGACTGATAGCATTGGTCCAGAAGCTGACCAATGACAAAGCAGCGACGGTGGCGCTCCAATCCCGCTCAGCAGTCTGATCAGCGATGCCGTCCCTTCCGGCCGCGAGGAGGAGGGCCGCCTTCAACAAACCTACTGTAAGTCAAAACAAAAACATTTTGGTTTGTTTGTCTGTTTGTCTTGGTTTGTTGGAAGCGTGTAGAGAATTTGTTTGTAGGAGGTTTCAATGCGCGTTTATCCTGAGGGGGATCAAGGTCAATACCAACTAAATAGTCCATACCTTCATATAGGTTAGGCTTAGGACTCATTTATTGTTGAAATGGTTTTGCTTAATTAATTCTGCGGTGATATATTGTTATTGCTATAAAAATGTTTACCAATTATGCTATTCCTAATCTTATTTTTAAAATATAATTGGTCGGACTTTATCCCTTAACATTATTAATGGATAACTACTGAATGTTTATTTATTTTCTTCAACTCCCAAATCTTGATTGTGAATTTTTTTTTTTAATAATTTGACATTACAGAAATATGAATTAGACATGAAAACTATGCTTTCATGTACATATGTTATTAATACAGCTATTAAGAAGGCTTTTATCACTTCTTGAAGGAAAAGACGTCTCCAATTATCATCTGTTGATTGAAGCGATATCCTGTCATTGATTTTGCAACGTTAAAACCATTTGTTTACTCTCAGACTTTTATTGTCGGATGCACGTAATAATGATTACTCGTAAAACGGAAATTGAAGATGAGAAATAACCGCAATCGTGCGGGCAAGCGTAAATAGTTGTTTCTATAATCACAACTACATAATTTTTGTTGTTGGTTTGTAGTTGAATTATAACTCGATTAATAATTTTAGAAAAATGTTTCTCGTTTTGTTTATATGAAATAAAAGGTTTTTTTTTATTATATTAATTAAAAGGACAATAAAATATTTTAAAAAAATTATTCACGATAACAATTGTATTGAACGATAAATAATCGTTTAAAAGTTAATTTAAATTATTAATGTAATTATTCTTAATCTAAAATAATTGATTACAATTGCAATATGATTATTGTTATTATGTGGGAGTTATATTATTTAAATTAATGTTCTAAATTTAATAATAAAAGAATGAATAAATACTAACTGGGATTTCCAAAACGAAACTGGCCTAGCTGAGTTTGGATTGGTTTCTTTGGCACATGTTTCAATTTATTCGGATGACAAAAATATTTTATTTAATTTAATAGAGGTTAATCGTTCTAACGAACATGTATATTGATTTTCTGACCAAATAGCCTGTAACAACAATTCTATTCTACATTTTTTTGGTTTACCCGTCAATCTTCGTCCTAAAATCCGGCCGTTACTTAATACTTTGAATCTTTGTTTTAAACATGCTATAAAAAATTAGTGAAAATTGAAGGTTCATAACGTAAAACGCAAGCTCTCTTACGAAGAAAAACATGGCTATCAATATAAAGCATACCTACAGGTTATGAAAATGATTTCAAACCAATCTAAAAACGGGTTTGTTCAGAAATTTTCATAATGATTCTTCATGTCAACGATAAATTTGGTTTTATTAATATTAAATTATTTATGTATTTTTTATCAATTATATTAATGGATAATTTATGGCTTTAGTATATTAATGGATAATTCCATCTATACAGCCCTTAATCTCCTATATAGAGAAGACAGTTTACCTGCTAACATTTCGCTGATTGGCAAAAGGGCATCACAAACAAAAAATAATAAGATCACATATTTCAAAAAAAAAGAAGAAGCTACTTATACTAGAGACTACAGCAGCAGAATATAAAAATAAATAATGAATTTATGTCTCCTTTTCAGCTCTTTGTTATTTTCTATTTAATTAATAGTTTTATATATATTTAATATTGAAATTTACAACTGTATTAAATGATAAATACAAAAAGTAATATGACATGTACAACATTAAGAGAAACTACCCATTGGTAGCACTCCAATTATATTTCTATATTAGAAGTTCCCGAGGCCATCTTCTTTTCAGACGCATCGGAGGGTTATCATGAATAGAAGAGGAAGCAAGGTCGGAAACAAGAGGGTACGGATGGTTCAGAAGTTTATTATGGAAGGATAGGTATCTGGATTGGGCTAAATCGAAAACATATGGTACATTAAGGTCGTTATGGATGATTTTATTTGTGACAAAGTAGGGAGCATTAAGGATTTTACGAAGCATTTTGGATTGTAGGGATTGGATACGAAAGGGATTTGATGGTTTAGTAGAGTCCAAAGCTCGAATATAATTATATTAAATTTCAATTATTATATAATCATTACAATTCTAAAGATAAATATTTAAAAAATAATGGCTATAGTTTTTGATACATTTACTTATGCTTATGTTTTTGAATTGACAATGTGCTCTTATGAGAATTGTTTATCACTGATTTATTTCCAGGCTTTAATTATTCCGATCAATGTTGATATTTCTCACGGCCTTAATGAATTCCTGCCAAATTTTGTGATTGTTCGAGTTAAAACGTTTTTTATATACATACCAAAACAGTTTCTGCCTATTTGTAGCAGTATGTTATTTTCATAACAGTATGCTATGGCTGTTATTTTGCTGTACGTTGTTTAGTCTTGTTAGAACAATCAAACTTGTTTACGAAACAGACGTTGCAATTGAAGATCTTGATACAAGCAGAACCGGATAAGTTCAGATTTTCCATTATTCTTTTACTGCATCTTTGTCTGCCGACGATATTTCTGTTTATATTGAAAAATAGGCACAAGTGTATGTATGCCATTCATTTTGTGTATGTTAAATTACGTTAGAAATATTCTATTTTTGCCCTTTAGAAACAATGTTAATCGTTAGTATGTCCAACTTAACAATAACAGGAAACAATAAAAGGCTTAGCGATTCCGAAGGTTCGAAGCTGACACTACCATCTGCAATCCCTATTTTTCGAATTGTGATATGAATCTCCTAAAGCAGTTCCCACCCGGAGATCCGAACGGGGGACTAGTTTACCTCCGGATAATGAGCATTTCATCTTATTTACATCCATGACTAGTTGTGGTGTATAGTGGGCTAAAGATATGTGAGTAGGGCGTTCAATCCTACGTAACACCCTCTAGCAAGTCAGGATAGTCTCTCTCATTGTCAGTCGCGAGTCCATCGTGCTTAGCCGGAAGGAACTTTCAAGGAATTTCCACCGACGATCCCCACATCCGCCGTGTGGGTCGCTCCCCATACGCCCCATGAGTCCGCGCGAGGTAATTTTTTTTATACCTAAGTTAATTAGTCCACTAGTAATTAGTTAATATAAGGTCAAAAGTTTGTCCTGGGGTGGTTCGCATAGCCGTTCCGTCAAAAAAGAATACTTTTAAGAAACTCAATGAAAAAGGCCTGCTTTCTTCTTCTCTAAAATATTGGCAGGAAAACGCGTTAAAGTATCGATTGAGTATCGAGAAAGTAAATGAGGTAACAAGGCTGTTTCCAAATATAATAACGTTATTATTTTTTACAGGGGTTTTAACATTTATTTAACTCTCTCAAAAAGTTCTATTTTGAAACTTTTTAGAAAGTGTCTTTTAAATTAAAGTTCTAAGGGACATTTTATTTAAACAAATGTTTTAAATTTACAGTAAAACTTAACTTTCAATTACTTGAGTTCTAAATAAGTACTTACGTTAAATGAAAAATAAAGCCCTTAAATTATTGTTATAATAAATCCTGAGTTACTTGATTTTAACACGTCGTTTGGTTTGATTAGCTGAGAACAAAGTAATTTTTACAAAACGTTTAAGTAAAAGGTTTTTAAAAATAAAAATTATGTAAAACATTACTGAAAGATTGGAAAGGAAAACGACCTAGTTCCGAAATATCTGAAAACAATTTAAAACAATGATACCGAAAGTAATAAAAAAATAAAATAAATTTCATTCAAAGCTCTGGTTTTTTAGAAGCGTTTCCGCAAACAAATGGAATGAAAGCAGTTGGGTAAAGTTGATGTAATTTTTATTTTTCCTGGATTCATCTTATAGAATTACTTTTCACCTTGCCAAGACAAATTTAAAATCCATGAAACATCAACCTAAATTTTAAAATCTAGCAAATTTAGAGAATAGATTTGTAACATTATTTGGTTTGTTTCTACAGTAACAGAGATGAGAACATTGATGTAATTATGCTAAATAAAGTATTGAAGTGTTATATTTTTTATTTTAAAACATTATAGAGAGAGACACTTTATTTTCATATAAAATATAAAAGATTGCTGCCCAATTATATTGGGTGTATATACACAGCATACTCGTTAATCGCTAGGACAATAAATGAACTTATATATAAATATACAGAAGTGGTTAGTTTATATGGGTATAATAAATAAATTATATATATATATATATATATATATATATATATATATATATATATATATATATATATATATATATATATATATATATATATATGTAATTTTTTTTTCTTTTCATTGTTCATGTTTTTTTGCCTTTTATTAAAATTTAATTTCTCTTTCTCTCACTTCTCACTCTTTATACATCTCTCCTATACACAATATTAAGATGCTTAAAATTATCAACAAATTAATTAGAATAATAACAACAAACAAAAGTGTATAAATCTAGAATTAAATAAAATTTAATATGAAACAAATATAATAGACATTTTTCATTAAATAAATAAATAAATACATAAATTAAAACTCTCAGCCTAGCCATGCACGTGGTGGTGAATGAACTATAACTAAAATTACTTTGAAACACTTATAAAACTATCTTACATTTTTCGGTAAAACGCTATACACTGTCAAGAAACTGTTTTTGACAATAGGAAATCTTATTTTTGTTTTGTATTTAGTACCCATCACAAGCAATTTTTTTTTCTTTTAACGAGAGAGTAATAGATGGTTCATTTTTAAGACCCCTTCAAAGGCCCAATATGATGCTCCAGTAGCTGACACCCATTCAATTTCCTACAAATTAAGTTAAAAAAACAGATAAAACACAATCTAAAAATACTCCAAAAAAAATAAAACAAAAACAATAGGATAAATGAAAAAAGTTAAAGAAAAAAAGACAAACCTAAGATATGGTGTTTAGTTTGTTGTCAAACCTTAGCTCATTGTTCCTGGGGCATTAAGTGGGCCGTGAGGGACCTCCCTAATTTACTCATTCTTTCGGTTATATATTTTGGTAAAACTAAATCAAAACAGACAAATATACAAAGAAAAATATAGAAAACAAAAATTTATGAAATAGATGTCTAGGAGGTCGTGAAATCATATTGATCTCATTTTCTATGTGGACGTCATGTATCAGTACTATTGCTGATTTTACCCTATTATATTATTTTATAACTGACTTAAGATAAGGAAGAATATCCTTGAATAAGTTTTTGTTTTGATTAGCATCTGAGTTTTGAGGAACATCTGTAACGGTAGTCAAGGCTCCTTTTAAAATCTTATACAAAGGAAATCTTTGTATGCATTATGCAATACGTGAATGCACTCAAATTAACACTTCTCACTCTGTGTTTGCAATCATGATCAGCAGTCATCTTTGGCCTCATAGCTCACTCTCTTTTCAAGTGGATGAAACGAATGCTCAAACCATTGGCGGTATTTGAGAGTTGTTGAGGAGAGTGAGGGAGCAAAGTTAGATCGTTATAAAATAAAACTGCCGTTATATGATACGATTATTATTTCTACTTGTGGTTTATTATCAAATAAATGAAATTGGAACATTGATATTTTTATAAAATATTAAGGGAGTGAAGCAAAAAATATCTTGTATTCCTTGTGCCGGCCCCTATGGAAATTTAAATTATTATTCTGCATATACTTTTAGTTGATAATACATCTGAGGTGGCCTAGCGGACTAACGCGTATGCAATACATGTGATAACTTGAAGACTACGAGTTCGAGTTCTTGTTACGAGTACTTTTAACTCTGGCATTAATCCTCCTTCCTCTCCCCTGGCTCGGGAAAAAAACTCTTATGTATTGTAATAATTAATTATTTAATTAATAATTATTTATAATTTAGCAGCAATTCTCGGCGTGTTATTTAATCAAGAATTCGCGTCATAATATAGTTCCCTATAATATTATATATGTTTACTATTCTTTGACTTGTACTGAATTTTATTTAGTTTCCACCATTTCTTTACTAAGACTTATTCGAATTTGTATTTCGTTATATAGTTTATTTACATTGATTAATTATTATTAATTCTCCGCTGGCTTGAGTACCAATGATGGGGTTGAGAGAGTAGCGCAGGGTTCTCCTTGAGTTCCCTCGCCTGATTGTTAATAGTGTATATAGGTATGCATGTGTTGTTTGCTTAGTTTTAAGTAATAAACTTAAAAATTTTCTTATTTTTATTTTATTTTATTTTATTTATTGTTTATACTTTTTTATTATTATTTATTGTTATTTTACTTCTATTTATTTTATATTTTTTGTACATATAGTGTGAATGTTATCCTACCTCACTATAACTAGTGTCCATGTGACAGATTGTTGTGATACTCAATAAATAAAAAAAATAAATAAAAAATAATAATAACAAAAAATTAATTGTTATTATTGGTGTATTAATTAATCAATCTGCATGACTAATTTATATTGATTTTTGTTAACAATGTTTCTGGCTGCAATGTTTACACTAGTGGTTTATGCAGAAGCCTGGTTAGAATTAACAACTTTGTTTTTTTGATTTTTTTAAGATTAATTTTGTAGTTATTTTACTAATTTCTTTTATTTTTTATTAAGTAGAGTCATATAACTTAAAAAAAAGTTTTTGAAAACAAAAAAAAGTATCATTGCATGAATCATGGTCGTTTATCAAAAACGTTGTAGCATGATTAATTGCTGTTATCATTAAGATTAAGTCTGTTATCAACTTGCACGATTCACTTTAAGCTTCAGCTTTTTAAATTCTTTTTTTTTTATTTATAGTTTTTATCATAAAACTTGTATCTTTGCAAATTACTTCATTAATTTATTTTATGAAGTATTTTCGTTAAACAATTAATTTAATTTTAGAACCTTATTAAGAATAATAAGTACACAAAACGGACGTTGATAAACAATATCGTTTATCCTCTTAAAGCTAAAGAAACAAAACTATTTTATATAAACATGCTTGCACTTTTTTACACCCCACCTCTTATGAAAATTTAATTGGAATTTTTAAAACAATGAGAATTTGATAATAAAAAATATTCTTATTCTTCATTTGTATTAAATTAAATGTTTTTTTATTTTATTTATATTTTTTTTATATGTTAACCATTAGATAAGGATTAACATTATTTGAAATGAACGTATGCCAATTTTTTTATTATTTAAAAACCAATAGTAGGGTATTAATTTAATAATAAATCATTTATGTGATTTTAATATTAAATTTAGGAATACTAAAATTTTACTCCATCACAACTTCAAGTAGAAAGTAGATTTAAAGGGGATTCCCTATAATAAATAAATGATAATATTATAAATAATATTTCTATCAACTTGAAATTCTGGCTAGTAAAATAAATTATAATATAGAATAAGTAAAATATATTAGAAAGGAATAAGTACATAGAAAACAGAATAAAAATTATATTACGTCGACATTCGTTTAATCCTTATTTAGTTAATGAATGTATAAATTCTCCAAAATTATAAGAAAAAAAGGAAATCTGATTTAGGCCGAGTGTTAAACATTTTAGAGGCTACACTGTCTCACTAAAAAAAGTGATTACTACAGCCGCAATAACAAATTTTGAAGTATCGATATTTCGTTTTTAAAATCGATGTATCATTTAATATTTGAATTCATAAATATTTGTTTTTATATTTCTATATCTAAATCCATATTTTTTTTAAATATAGAAGCTAAGTAAATCGAAATATATATTTATCTTTCGATAAGTCGGATTACTACTTCGATATATTTTATAACTATTTAGACAATATCTACCTATTTTTTTTAAAACATATTTACCGTTATCTTGCAGTGTCTAGTTCATTTTACCTAAGTTTTATATTCATAGTATTAAATATTTAGCTTCATAATTAATATCAGACATTGCATTTCTTGATTGACCGGTTATAAAGTAGTTTGATTATTTTATGTGATTTAATAGCATTATAGATTTTTGATAAATACATCATTTATTTAACGGATCGTAATTTGGAAACCCTCTACGCTAGGGTCTCCGTCTAGGAAAACCCTCTAAGTCAGATCTATATATTTAAAAATATTTGTTTTAATTGAAAATTTCTGTTATTTATTTATTTTTCTGTTATTTGTTATTATTTCTTTATTTGCTGAAAATATGACGTAATAATTTGTAATAGTTGAGGAACGAATTTGGTCGACCAAAAATTACATTAATATATTTTTGAAATTATTTCATATTAGAAAATTTCGGAACTATACTCGCAGTTCCCAACAGTACTGCCAGTTGCATTTTTTCTATATTTTGAAAAAAATATTTAAAATCTATCGAATCAACCCAACGCTATTGTTTAAAGTGCTATTTCTTTGTCCTTGTGTGAAAGAATAAAAGAAATATAAAAATATTTCATAGGTGTATAAAGTATATGTTTATAACATTTACTGTGGTCTCTCAATGAAGACTTACATGAAATTAACTACTGTAGAATTAAATTATACAATTGTTTTAATTATTGCTCTAATTATATAAATTTCTTTCTTTTTTCGTCCAATACTCTGTGCAGATAATCGTTCGATGGAACTCCTATCTCTATAATTAAGGATATTTTTTTCTTTATTAATTATAAGAATATCTGGCCTATCGTGGGAGATAGTACGAATAGTAAGTATAGGAAATTATTATTATTAGCATTATATTAGAGCAATTTTTTTTTTATTTGTTAGTTCATGTATACGGTAATTTTTATGGTTAATGTAATTAATTCAACCTTGTAGAAAACTGTGCAAATAAAAACATAGCTGGTTGGGTAAATTATACAATTGTGTATTCCCAGCGCGGTGTAAGCGCGATACAATCTACATATAGCGCTATGTTGTAATACTGAGTTCAGAAAGACCGTCAAGGTCCGGTTGAAAGTTACGTAAGGAAGAGGAGAGTAGGAAGAGCAATTAAAGTCTGGGAATCTTTAATGTCACTCCGCGGCGTCCTCTAACATCCCAGGCAACCACTCAAATATAATTTTTGTTTGGCAAATGTATTTTTTAAGATAACCATCTCAGGTCATGGATGCTGTCTTTGCCATCTTGCCCGCTTTTAAAATAATCTAGTGAATATCGTGGGTTTATTGCAAAAAGTTTTTGTCATCTTGATACACTTACGATGTTTTTATCGATGAATATGGTCAATATTCATACAAATATAATTAAAGATTTTCTCAGTATCTTTTTGTAATAAACCGATGATATATCGTAAATATGTGTATTGAGCTACATAATAATCGATCTAATATTAATATACTCCTCTTCAGAAAAAAAAATAAATTAAACGCGTATCTTTCCAGCGCTATTCAATAATTCTATATTCGATAGTTCTAATTAGTTGAAGAAAATTTATCTTGAATTCAGAAAACAAATTTAATCCGTCGCAGACCCTTTTCTTCTTCTGATAGCTATTCCTTTCATCAATTCAAATCGTTGTCAGTCTTATATTTGACAAACATATATTATTTGTTTAAAATTTTGAATTGGTTCGTCTTCATTGCATAAATCTGATTAGAAACAAGTCTTTATTGAGTCTAGTAAATCTTATGTCCAATTTACAATAGTTAAATCTGGTTTAATTAGAGCTTATCAAGTTTAATCTAACTATCTCACGGTGTTTCACAGATGCTAGGCATTTCACAAAATATGTAAAAAAATAGGTAGAGATAGTTTTGAATGCTATAAGACCCTACTATTTCCAACAGAAATATCTTGGATCAAGTATCTTTAATATAAAATCTCTATATTTTTCTTTATTAAAAAAAAAAAGAAGAAAAAATCCAATAATAATAATAATAATAATAATAGGAATAAGTTTAATGGCACTACATAAATATATTTATTTTAAAGCTTAGATTTTATTTTACTGAATAGATGTGCAATGTGGGTAGGATGACCAGAGGGAAACATATTTTAACAATGCGTGTATTGTTTTTCTCAGGTGTTTTTTCCTGTAAAAACTTCCTCACTAAAACATGATATTTATTTATTTTTTAGTCAAGTACCAATGTGCTTGTGTTATGACTATGAGTTGCAGTAACTTTGATTAGAAGATTTTGAATTTTTTGGGTGGGTCTTTTTAGCGATACCGCATATGATGAGTATGTCTATATGGGTTTATGATATTTAATTGTAGTTAAAATATTTTCGTAATTATATAAAATTTTGTTCCAATATATCCTAATTTATGACTTATGTGTCAATAGAGAACATCAATAGTGGATTTAAAATATGTATTACAAAGCTTTGAAAGATAATTTGACTCGGCTAACTAGATATTACTATTGTATTCCGATATTACTATTGCATAAAAATCCAATATCTGAACGCCTGAGGGCGAGAACACGAAACACAAGCCTAATGAGCTGCCAAACGTTTAGTACATCACCAACTTATAATCAGCTAAAACTGTTTCGCTTGAGGAATTAGAACAGGTCTGTTATTTTTTATAACATAACGACTGTAATTGTAATTGGTAATCATATATAATCAACGTCAGGTTCCAACCTCGTATGATCTAATAGCGCATAAATTAACTATAGCGTAATATTTTTTATTCTTATAATATTTCTTCATCAATGTTGGGTGAATAGTAAAATTTGTTTCCTATTTTTTGAGATCTCTCTTAATCTATTAACGAAATTTACAACTGCACTAGATAAAAATTACATCAAGTGATGTGAATTCAGAAATATAATGGCTTGTGGAGAAACAACACATTGGAACCGTTCAAATATAATTTCTACATTAGGAGATCATGAGGCCATATTCTTTTCAGGCGCTTTGGAGGGTTATCAAGCATCAAACAGGAAGCATAGTTCGAAACGAGGTTCGGATGATTCTGAATTTTGATTGGACCAAATCGGAAATATATGATACATAAAAATAATGGATGATTATACTTCTTAGAAAGTAAGGAGCTGCTTTTGCTTGTATTAAACATAGCAAATAAGTTTTTAAATTATTATGGACTGTGGAAGACAAAGTTGAATGAAACCGACTTCTGACATCAACAACAGCATCAAGGGAGAGAGAGCAGGTAAATAAGGACCGCCTGTACCTGGACCCTGAGGAGGGCCTGTACTCGTAACTAGTAGCGGGTTAAGTAACTGGTTACTTTGAGGGTGTTACTAGTTATTGTGAAGTAATAGGGTGAAGTTAAACAGTCCACAAACCACAACACAAACCAGCCATTGAGAAAATAAATCCAATTAATTTATTTTCCTATTTTTTTATTATTAATTTTTATTAAACATTTCTGGGTAATTATCATCAATAATTATCCAGTGGCATTCCGAATAAAATTGCAACACCCCATAACGTAATATTTCAGACTATTGAGAATTTTGGATCGTAAGGATTGGATACGAGAGGAATTCAATTATTTAGTGGAGCCTTATAGCTGAACTCCGTAAGCCCAAATTGGTCTTATTATAATCGTGTATATTGATTCTTTTGTTATTGATTTGTAGCTTAGAGCGTTTGTTTAGTAAGTGTTGTAGCTGTCGGAAATTCCGAGCCGTTTCAGTCTTGTGTGCGAATTCCAAGTAAGACGTTTGCCTAAGTGCAGTCCTAGTTACGGGATTTTTTCAGCAGAGATAAGTGGAATAAGGGATAAGGTAAAAGTAATCCGCTGATGGAGAATGCTCGTCCGAGGTAGAGAAAAATAACAAAAGAGGTACTGGTTCTTGTAGGACCGAAGAGCTAAAAAATAAATAAATAAGTGGAGTATTATTTAAAGATACTGTAAGACAAGAAGTCATAGATTTACGACGGAGGATAACACTGATTTGATGGGTTTTATTGGAATTCTTTTTTTTCTCCAGTTTTGACACCATTCTCAAAGTTTGTGATATCGTTGTTAAAGTAACGTTTATGCAACATTGGGCAGGTTAACATTCGCTACTTTGACATGATGCTGACGATATATGATTAGAACTTTTGGTATACATTGAAAAGATCTTTATTAATAGATCTAATCTAAGCAACCGTGTGTTATCGGCATACATGATTATTACAGTGTTTTTTGGACATATATGATGATGGGTTGGGATGTCAGCTGTAGAGGATGGGACAGACGATACTACCTTGCGGAACGCCCGCAAACATTAATGTGATTTACTTTAAAGTAGCTATCAGTAACGTAGAAGTGGATAATGAGAAAGTATGTAGGAGATAGGAATTTATGAAGTTTTAATAGCAGTCTCGGCTCAAGCAGTAAAGACTAATGTCAGACAGGCTCAAATTCAAAAAATAATTCGTCATCTTTGATTCCATTGTAATTCCATTATTTAAAAAATTACTCAGTTGCTTTAAGAATTAGCTATTCCATTGTTATTTTGAAAAAACTTCTTATGGTCTCCTCTTATTTACTTTTATTAATAATTTTTTGACTTGAATTTATCCTTTCTCTGCATATCAAAATGATCTATATCTTCATTATTATTTATGTTTATTTTCTTAATTTATAATTAGTAATTATATTATATTATTTATTATATTATATATAATAAATATATTTTAAACACTCATGATTGAACAAGATGAACTGAAAATTAACTCTTGAATCACGAATCAACTTAACACAATAAAACTAAATTTAGAATAGACTTCCTCTCGTATCCAATCCTTACGATCCAAAATCCTTCGTAAAATCCTCAACGCTCCTTACTTTGTAACAAACAAAATCATCCATAACGACCTCAATGTTCCGTATGTTTCTGACCTGGTCCAATCCAGATACCTATCCTTCCATAACAAACTTCAGAACCATCCAAGCCCTCTCGTTTCTAACCTTGCTTCCTCTTCGATTCCTGACAACCCTCCGAGGCGTCTGAAAAGAAGGTGGCCTCGAGATCTCCTTTTGTAAATACATTTTTAGAGTGCTACCAGTGAGTAGTTTCTCAACAAGTGACTTCATGTTATTATATTCTTTTGTTCACATTTACTGAATGTATTTTTATTTGTAATACAGTTGTAAATATCACCAATTAAAAAAAAAAAAAGGAATAGATATCTACTGAGCATATCAGTTAATAAATCACTAATATATTTATAATTAAATAAGATAAATTATTAGTAAGTGAGAAAGAGGATATTTTATGTGTTATTTAATTGGCTATCGCTCTTTAATGGCTGCCGTATAACCGAGGTACCTTCTCAAGGTTCCATAAACATAGAATTATCGCTTCGTTAAAGCCAGGTGGGTATATATTGAAAATGGTTTTTCTCACTTATTCCTTAGCATGATACTTCCTGTTTATTTCTACAACTCTTCTTCTCCAAGTGATTCTCTGTTTCCTTCTCAGAGTAAGTTTATTGATAATCTTAATACTCTCCCTTATCAGATATGTTATCTTACGATGCATCTTAAGTTTAACGAACCCTAATCTATTAATCTCGTTATCGGTGCATTTGTTTTGTCATTTGAAGCACTTCGTTTCAAGTAGTGTCAGGTAGAAATGATAACAATAGAGATATAATATCCGTTCATTTGTTGAATAACATATGCTTTTGACCTGTTTTGGAACTTTTAATATATGCATACAACTTAAGGGAGAACTTTTGAAGCGGTACATATGTTGGGAAATGAGGCTCAAATCTTCTCAGATATACTATCTCGTTGTCTCTTTTTTTTTTTTTTATACAAGTAACCCTAATTGATTTTCCTCTACTCCACAAGACTTTCTACTGAAGAGCTGGGACGATGTATGTATGCCTCAGGCGTTGAAAACTTGAGTGGAGAATGTGGGTGAAGGGATTTGATGCCAAGGGCCTTTCAAGGAGGATTGTAGAGATGTGTTGAACTAGATGAGGTTCGGGATGATCTGTGGTTTTGATAGAATTTGTAATAAGGTCAAAAACAAATAGGATTTTAAGGTTGCGGGGTATTTTTGCGTAGTTCATTTAAACTAAAAGGATGGGTTTTGTTTGATGCTCAAAAAATTGAGCTGTCTTCCTCATTTCAGGTCCGTAAATCCAGATATGTTTAAATATTATCGTGTAAAATAATGATTTATTATTTATGGAAAGGTGAGACGTTCTGTTTACTTAGCCTATACTGTAATATCGTAACATTGCAGTAACATTAGGCAATATCTTCTATTAGTAACGCATTTTAAGTCTTGTAGATACATGGATTCCCTGTTGAACTTCTGTCAAAGGGGAATTTATGACACTGGACTATGCCTAAAACGATTAGTGATTTGGAAATAAAATTGGATCTATGTGACATGCTTCCGTGAAGATTCATTGACTAAAATATTATAGATACTTGTTCGAAAAAATTATAAAATATTTAATTTTTATGAATGAGGTTGACTAAAACTTGTAAAGTCCCTCCTAAATAGTAAAATATAAATGACCTCTAAAAATATTATTGTTCGTGTAATTACTTTTAATAATACTTAAAGAATCACTACAAAGAAATAATATTTCATATAGGTAGTTAGTTTCTTATTTTTCCTTCCTAAGTAATTATCGTTATGTATTTTTAAAAAAAATCTTTCGGTCTTAAGCACCTCCTTAAAAAAAAAAAAATAATAAAAATAAATTTCAAATAAAAATTAGATTCTTAGTTTAGTGATAAAATTAAAATTTTGTTTAGTGATAAACATTAAGTACGTATAAGAGAAACAAGTAATAATTAGGTAATCTTTATATATAAATATATGACTACACAGGCATTAACCTTCTTTGACAGGAACAAAAAATTGTATAGACTTCTATATTTTATAGAATCTAGTATTTAACATTACATCTCCATTTATACAATTAGATATATTACAACGAATATGCAGATGCCTGGGAAAGCTTTGTATTTTCTTTTTTTGAGTAAATAAGTAAAAAACTGTATGAATCATCTTACAATCCACAGCTCACCTCTTCATTAAAGTGAATGATTTATTACTCTTATAATAAATATTCCATTTCTACTTAATTTATTCAGATCGGCAACCTCTTCTCACACTAACCTGACTTTGTAAAAAATCAGAGATGCCTGAAGAACTTGTGTGACCTTGACTATCTGTGGCCTTCAATGTACGTTGTGGCTCCGGTTATCTCACATATGATATGATAAGGCGGGCAAACCTCTATCTGAAATAGATTAAATATTATTTGGCCGTATTACGAATTCTATTATTTTTAAAAATACATCTTTAATTCGCGTATTTCAAATGGACATTGTTTTGAACACCAACAGTAGATTTATGGGGGGAAATATAACCTGTGATACATTGAATTCTATTCATACTTACTGCTTTGTCCATTTGAATTATAAGTTTTACTATTTGTGATATATTTTTAACTCTCCTGATTTTTCACTTGGATATTATTATTTAAGATCATTTTAAATGTGCCGGTTTGGGGCTCGTCTATTATTTGTCTGAAAAATTTCAAACTATTATGTTCTTAATTTTATTTGTGAAATCTTATTTCAAATGATTGATAATGTTTTACAAGATTATATTCAAATGAGAATATAAATATAAACAATAGAAACATATACGCATGGCTTTAGAAAATTTGAAGACATAAACTGACAAAAAAATTATGTAATCATGATTTATCATGGCTGATAAATATTTAGGACGCAGTAATTATTAAGTTTTTATTAGTGCCGACGTTTCAACCCAAACATGTGGGTCATCATCAGGGCGTGTTTCGAGCACTTCATCACTGAAGAAGTGCTCGAAACACGCCCTGATGATGACCCACATGTTTGGGTTGAAACGTCGGCACTAATAAAAACTTAATAATTACTGCGTCCTGAATATTTATCACCCATGATATGTAGAACAGTCGTCTAGCTTCCTCTAATAATCATGATTTATGATGTAATTTTAATATTCTGCTAATAGTAGGAGAGTACTTTACCACCACATGCTACGTTTACCATTTTGTTTTTTATTTATTTAATTTTAATATCCCTATCTTTCAGTACATCGGAAGATACATATCAAGGTACCTAATCAAACTATCTAATATCCAAAAAAGAATTATATAATTTTTTAAAGTAAAATAAAGAAGCTTTAATTTGACCCCTAATTGAGCTCTCTGTATTGTTAATTGTTATTAAAAAAACAAACATTTCTATCAGGAGGTTGCCATGTTATAACATTATCTTTGAAATGGTTTACAGCCTATGGTACTCATATCAAATGCATAGTTCCATAGGATTTATTATCCATAGTTATTTAGCTAGTGATAAAGTAATAAACCTGTACTAATTTAAATTATGATATTAGTTCTTGGATCTTGGGTTCATTAATTGGTAAGGACATACTGTTTTATGATCACATGTTATGCAAAGAAGTAATATCATTCATCTGTGCTCAATCGTAAGGTCAATCGAATGATCAATCAATTTATCCAATGTGAGACAATTTACTCTCTTAATAGAGCAGAATGTGTCTCAGGTGTTTTCTTTTTTCAGCAGTCGGACTCGTACTCGGACCCAATAACATTAAGGTATACCCAATAAACTCCAAGTATTATTCTAAAATGAAAATCTAGAAAATGAAGGGGTAAGTTTCTAAACTCAGCTCTAATTCCTTCGATGGATTCTATTAATCCATTGAATCCAACAGCCATTGACAGCGATTTATTCTAAATTTAGGAACAACCTGATGAACTGTGTATGTTTAAAATTCGTAGGTTACAAAACTCATTGTACGCAGGGTGTTTCAGGGCTAAGTGGCCAAACTGAAAATATGAATTAAGAACCTCAAAACAAGAAAAAAAAATCCTATGAAGGTATGCCCGCAAATGCTTTGTTAAGGAGATATTCGCTTTTCATATCCTATATTAAAGCTTTTCATTGTTATGAATTATTGAAGAAGAGATTAAGGTTAGACTGAAGGCGGGGAATGCTTGTTATTTTTCTGTGACAAAACTACTTAGTTCGCGCCTCTTGTCCCGAAACTTAAAAATTAGAATCTATAAAACAATTATCTTGCCTACAGTTCTTTATGGATGCGAAACTTGGCCGCTTACATTAAGGGATGAGCAGCGTCTTAAGGTTTTTAAAAATAAAGTATTGCGTAGAATATTCGGACCGAAGAAGGATGAGTTAACCGGAGAGTTCAGACGGTTACACAACGCCGAATTGCGTGAGCTGTATCCGGGTAATATAATTGAGGTAATTTCATCGCGGCGAATCATTTGGCTTGTAAAGTTGTTGGGCTTAGTAACGAGAGAATTCCTAAAAGGTTAATATTTGCTGTGCAGAATGGTAAGCGTCCGAGGGGTAGACCGAAGCGAAGGTGGGAAGATTGCATTAAAGCCGATCTGAAGGGACTGGGTTTGGACGGCGAACGGTGGAGGGAGGCGTGTAACAAGCGATTGGTGGTGTCGGCATCGAACCTTCGGGTTCGCTAAGCCTTATTATTATTATTATTATTATTGTTATGAATTATTTACGTTATATTATGTATATACAATTTATTTATTTGTCCCAAATACTTTAATAATTAAACGGAAACATTAAATTCATATTAAATATTATTCAAAGTGATTTCCTCGAGCATTAAGACAGGCTCGACATCTTTCTTCAACAGCACCAGTGGCAGAACGGCACTGAATATGTGTTATTGTTTCACAATATTCAGTTATCCTTCTTCGTAAGGAATTAAGGTCATTGACCTGACTTGCGTAGAAGTTTTGTTTAATGTCACCCCAAACAAAAAAATAATATGCAAGACAGCCTAAACTAATTGAAGCCACATGTGCTTCTCAGTCGTAGTGGAATATTCCAGGTTTTATTTATTTCGCATAACGTGAATAATCCATGACAACTTTAGATCTTATATGTAGAAATCATATAGAAAATATTTACATAGAAAATCTTAAGGTGTGGATATCTCCTAAATAAAGCGTTTGTGGACATACCTTCATAGAGGAAATTTTTTTCTTATTTGGAGGTCCGTAGTTCATTTTTGCAGTTTGGCCACTTGAATCACCCTTTATGTATATATATATATATATATATATATATATATATATATATATATGTATATTAGAAAATATTTACCGAGTTGATGGGTGTCTAAACAGAAACAAATATACATAGAAAGTAAGTAAAATGAATATAAATATGTTCAGTAAATATAGAAATAAAAAACCTGAGGTATAACGCGGATAGAATCAGCGATTCAGAAACCCATAGAACTGCTGCGACATCTGTTTTTGACTAAAGCGAGGCGCTGAGTTTCATCAATGGTTTCCAACGATGAATTTAAGAACGTTCTGATGAATTTTCGATGATATTGATAAGTTCAACGCTGAGTTCAAGATCTTGCCGATGATCTATGTTATAAAATGCAACCTTTGAATTCCAGTAAATACCTCCAGATCTGAAAAGAAAAAACTATTGGATTTTTTTCAAACAAGTTCGACTTACTTTATCGAGATATTTGTTTACCAATGACAGTCTCTCTGTACATTTTTTCATTCCATTATTCCTAGAGAAGCTTTCGGTGACCTGCGTCATATTGATTCGTATAATATAACACATTATAACCAATAAATTTAACAACTAACAATACATAATGTTATATACATTTTAAAAAAATTGTCATGCAATTATTATCATTTTTGTGCCATACCTTATTCTCTTATTTTTCTATTTAAAAACATAATAGATTGGAACAGTGTTTATTCTCAAAATTTGTCTATTTTTTTTAAATTAAAATTCTTGACTAATTAAGTAAATTAAATAAATTAGATTAAAATAAATTTTATTTACCGTCTTTTCAGAAAAGAGTGCTCCTCTCTGTCCAACATCATTTTACTGAATGCTAAACAATTACTATCAGCACCATCTATTAACTAAAAGTTACACAAGTTCCTATTTTATACCCTATATTTTTTAAAAATATTTTTATGGTTGGATATTATATGCGAATAGTATTGAGTTATATGAGCCGGTTCCTGTTTTGAATTTAACACCTTATTTATTTTAATTTATTTTCTTCTAACCCCCAAAAAAGTTTATTTAATTAAATTACATATGTAAGTGTAACAATACAAATATATACAAGCAACATGGTCATTTCACTGCCCGAGGGCATTTTAAGGATCGGGGATAGGTAAGGGTAACATTTGTAGCACAAGGCAACATTTGTGAAGCATCTTATTTTTTTTTATTTATTTTTTTTTCAGGAATTTCTTGATTACAAAATACAATATATATATAAATATTATATATACATAAATTTTCAATTTCCTTTTATTGCCCAAGGGCATTTTAAGGTAAGAGGGCTATGCACGCTGTATGCGTATTTTGCATCTGTGACTAGAGTCCTTTTATTATACCACTGGGCGTGGAGGGACCGCCCTGAAGCATCTTATTTGGTTTATTACGATATATATATATATATATATATATATATATATATATATATATATATATATATATATATAAATGCTAATGCTTCGAGTTTTGATCGGGAGTTGCGTTTGTGGAGTATTTTAATATTATCAAAAACAAGTTCCACTTTTTTGGTGATTATTCTGCTAACTATGTATGAATGCATTCCTGTGAAACTTTCTAAATTAAATGATAACCTTCGCAGCACAATCTTGTACCTATCATCCCGAATGTTCTGGGAGCCCGCGTGGGACTGGCAGAGACCTGCCTGCAATCAAGCTCCAACCTGGTGAGGTCACCGCGGTGATAAGAGTCTACGTTCATTCATAAAGCCTTACTCCAACTGACTCATCTCGCTGAATCATGGCTCATTCTCGTTTTAGTCTTATTTGTTTAATTTTTCCGGTTCGTCTCTGTTTGTTTCGTGGAAATCCCCCTCCCCCAACCAGGCTACCTTTTCACTGAGATCATCCGGTGTGCCGTGACATACCGGACGCGGTGACTCACCGTATTTAAAACATTATTGGGGTTTCGGGTACTAGGACCGGTGAGATTTGAAGGGTCATCTTTCAAAGAGCGCTCGCTCCAAGAGCTTTCGAGTTTTTTTTTTTCAATCTTGATCAGTTGCCAAAATGATTATCCTGATTTGACTTGCAACAAAAAGTTTTTCTTACTATTTTATTTTTGGAATATCTGAATACATTACATTGGAGAGTGAAGGGATATTTATTCATTCAATTACTTTTGTTATTTTGCATATTTCTCTGTATGAAATAATAAAACAAATTATTTGTTTGGTGTTATCTTTTCATGCTAATGACTGAATAAATTAGTGACACTATATAAATTAAATATAAACATTTTATGCTAGCAAAGGATGAGATAGAAAAATTTGTTTTTTCTTCTCTTTCCTTCTCCTTGAGCTGTTAGGTTTATCTCCTTTCTTAACCAAGGGGTGCGTTTACAATTTATAAGTACTACTAATGTGACAGGATGTATATTTTCTGCCACAGCCGGAATAGAATTCAAGCTTTGCAAACTGAGATGACTCGTTTCCTTTTTAACAACTAAAAACATTTACAAAAAAAAAAAAAAAGGAAATACATTATATATATATATATATATATATATATATATATATATATATATATATATATATATATATATATATATATATATAAACTATGTATTAGCCAAAGTAGATATAGCATATTGTGGAAGTAAGAAAAAATTTTTTTTTGTTTCTTAAAGATATTTACAAGTGTATTAAAGAAATACATTTATTAAATTTGAACATATGGATAAAATGACGTGAAATCCCTTGTTGAGAAACTGCCCAATGGTAGCACTCTAATAATATGTCTACATTAGGAGATCGCGGGGCCATCTTCTTTTCAGACGCTTCGGAGAGTTATCGGGAATTGAAGAAGAAGCAAAGTTAGAAACGAGAGGATTGTTATGATTCTGAAGTTTATTAGGGATGGATAGGTTTCTGGATTGGGCCAGATCTGAAGCATAAGAAACATGAAGGTCATTTATTGATGGTTTTATTTGTAACCGAGTAGGGAGCATTGAGGATTTTACGAAGGATTTTGGATTCTAAGAATTGGATACGAGAGAAATTCAATGGTTAAGTAGAGCCTCAAAGCTCGATACCGTAAGTTCAAATTGAATTGGAGTTTAGAGCGTTTGTCTTGTAAGTGCTGAAGTAATCGGAAACGTCGAGCGGTTTCTTGTCGTTTCAGTATGGTATAGGTAAAAAAATGAATACAAATATGTTATTTGAAACATTCATATCCAAAGAGAATCCTAATTATTTTTAACAATTTTTCTGGAAACACGAAACACTATATTTCCTATATCAGTCCGTGGTACAGGCCCCTTTTTATCAAATTATTAACATTCGCCTGCATCTTCGTAAATAGCTTCATCTCATCGTAACCTGCAACTATTTTATTTATGAAAATTCTTGATTCTTGAGCGGTATCCATTTGGAGATCGCCAAACTTTGTCTATTTTCTTAGGTACTAAAAACTCGTAAATACCCATTCGCTTTCCGCTTCAATGGAGTCGGTTGGCGTGACCTATACCCACAAAAAGTCAAAATAACGAGGTTATATAAGCCAAATAACCCAATAATTTTGTAGGCCCCCATGTTTCTCGATTTTGTGATGAAATTATCTTACGATCC
This sequence comes from Nezara viridula, assembly GCA_928085145.1. NCBI lineage: Eukaryota > Metazoa > Arthropoda > Insecta > Hemiptera > Pentatomidae > Nezara > Nezara viridula. Next base: position 93,600,367 of record OV725081.1, read on the forward strand.
AAGGAGAAAGCAAATAGCTATTTACTAGTTTTTACTGCCTAATTAAATAGACAAAGTTTGCCGATCTCCAGATTGAAAACACTCCAATTCCAAGAGTTTTCGTAAATAAAATAGTTGTAGCTTATGATGAGATGAAGCTATTTACGAAGTTTCAGGTGGATGCTAATAATTTGATAAAAAGGGGCCTGCACCACGGACTGTACTCCATGTGATGTCATAACTTTCAAAAGAAATTCTTTATTTTTAGGATATATTTCTAATTTTTTAAAAACTATTTTAGCAACATTAAAACTTAAATAGGACCTCTTTTGGAACGAAACAAACTTCAAAATCCGTTTTGGAAAAAAAAAGTTTATCTGGGTTCAGTTTAGAGGAAAAAAATAAAGAAAAGTAAAAATGATTTTGATGTGTTACTTTTTTTTAATTATTAATAAATGCAGGCATTACATTACATGAAAAAAAAAGATTTAGAAATTAATTTACTTTCATACCACTTTTTTGATATTATGGGTTCGTTTTTGAAAATAAAAATATTGCAGTATCGGATTCATTCAAGTAATTTTATATAGGAATCGATACTCATCTCGATTAAAAATAAACGATTCATTTATAATTTACATATGCCACCTACAGTCACACCCAGTGTTTTCTTACTAATAACAATATCATTTAAATGTAAACCAACCTTTTAGTTGCAACATCTTATAAATTATATTTATGTTTTTTACTCTTAATTTTAGTTTCGTTATATACGAATGTTTAATTATATTTAGTTTAATTTTATTGCTGATTTTGTCGTTCGTATCTTATTGTTTGTCTGATGAACTCCTTTAGTTTGCATCTGGAATATCAGTAATAAAAGTTGGTAAAATAATGTTTAGTAAATAATCTTAAGTAGTTCATTTGAAGTGGACAAGATGATGCATGTTTTGTCATGATATCTTAGGATGTCACAATGTAAGTCTATATTTTTGTCCTTACAATTTATATTTATATTTACTTGAGGTAGAAAAGATGGGACCAGATGAGACAGGTTCAGACCGGTCGAACTTGAAAATGAAAAAATACAAGTTAGGATTAAGGATTAGGGTTTAGATTAAGGATTAAGATCAATCAAAATAAATTATATTGGTCACGCGGTGTACAGGTCGTTACGGGAAGAATAGCCTAGGGTCCTAAGTCCAATTTTCCTCCGCAAATTCTGGGATTAATGTGTGCCAGAACCTCCATTTATACCCTACTACCTTAATTTTAAATAAATATATTTTAATTTGGCTTCTGAATATATATTTATTTTAAAATTATTTATGTAGTTTCTTAATTTTTATTTCTTTTTTGTGTGTGTGTGTGTGTGTTTTTGCTCTTCCCTTTAGGTTCTTACTTCTGTTATTGATCTTGTTTAATAATAGTATCGGAGAGATTCGGAATGATTTTCAGTATTCTATGTGTCATAGCATTTACTGTGATCGCCACCTTCAGTTTGTATTATTAGACATGTTTCTAATCAGCTGTTTTTTACATATTCACTAAACAAGTGTAATAAAAATAGTGATGAATTTATAATTGTTTCTGTTATACACATGCATAAATATGACACCTTTCATATACTGCTAAGTCAGGATAAAAATTGATTTCCTTATTGCTCCTCTTAATATAAAAACCCTTGAATAATCCTATCGCAAACACTTAGCAATGGGATAGGCCTGTATTTAGTAAATACTGTTATTTATTGATGCTAAACATAATTTACATTTTTTGTTATGTTGAATTCATCCTGTAGCCTACCAATTCGTTTAGTATTGCCTTATTTATTGAGCAGTTGTTTAGTTCCAAATTTTGCGATAATTTTTGCAAAGTTTATTAATAATACCTTGATTTAAAAAAAAACCGTTTTATTTAACTATAGGCCTCTGTTCTTGGCATGATACTAATGTTAAGAAGTGTTTTTTTGATTCTGTCGTACATCTTAACCGAGCACTATTTATTTATATGAAGCTCAATAGGACGAAGTTGGACCGGGAACTGATAATGCTGAGATTTTGAAAAATCTTGTATTTGTTTCTTTCAAAAAAACTAAAATAGTCTCCATTTTATTTTTTTTTAATATTAAATATTTGTATCTTTAAATTTATTGATGTCTGTTCATTATGAATACTATGTTATTTTAAATTAAGGTGGAAGTCCGATGCACTCCTGTGTCAGGAATTAATGTGAAATGTGCAAACATGTGAAAAAAAAAATGTTATTTTAAATATTGTGTAATGGCTTACATTTTTGAAAATATAAATAAATAAAATCTATTCAATAAAATAATATAAAATAAATTATTTCGGAAGTACTTTGAAATATAATTTCGACTTACTTAGTTTAGTCTCGTTACTTGATACAATTGCAAATCAATATTTTTCTTGTAACATATATATTCAAATATACCCAAACAGCAAATCATAAAAAAATGAGTACTTCATAGTTTCCAACTTTTTCAGTATCAATACAAAACTATCATGAATTGGGTCTTACAAATTTCATACCCTAAGTCATCATAAAATTATATGAGTAAAAGTGTTCATAATTGGTATTTATTTTATCACTGTTCAAAAATTATATATATATATATATATATATATATATATATATATATATATATATATATATTAGGTGGATGAAAGTAGCCATTTTGCGAATTTGTAGTTGTAATTTATTTATGTTGTTTTTTACTATTTTAACGTTTTGGCCAAGATGTTTTGCGTTGCTTTATCAATTTTTTAATTCATGTTTTATACTGTTAATGTTATATATTGTATCTCAGGTGTGCATTCAAATGACTTTTTTTTTCCTGATTGTGCCTGAATTAACAAAATTTCGACTAGTTATTTATTTATTGATATTAAAAAGACTTAACCCTTCTATGTTGCAATCTTTTGATGATATCATATCACTGATATTCATTATCAGAAATTAATAATACTTAGAAGAAGTAGTTTCTCTTATTTTATTAATAGAAATTATCGATATAACCGGGATTTAATTTCAAATAAAAATCATGATTCTTAAATTTTTTTTATTTAATTACTTTGTAAAATGTAATTTAATTACATTTTATTTTTAGGGGGGTATTTCAATTAAAAGAAAAATTATTTTGTAATTAATATTAATTTAGCTAACATCATAAGTAATTAAACAATTTTTAATCATTTTGAATCTATCCGGAAAATAGACATATCGTTACTCGATAAATTACAAAGCGGAACAAACCCATTAGTCCGTTATCTTGTCCCTTATCCGGTCCTGATAATCCTCCTCAGCGTCTGAAATGAAAATGGCGCCGTGGTGGCTGGATGCGTAAGCTAGTTTTTCTGTGCTTTACATTTCTTGTCAAGAAATCAAGTGCCCTGATTTAGCAACTCAACACAGTTGAGCAGCCATGCGATATTATTGTAGTTCTCTCTAAATATTTAAGATAATTTTTATAATTTATGACAATTCTGTGCTATCAGTAGCTTTGTTTTATCAAGCTAGAAAAAAAAAAACATTTGTCCATATATCTTCAACATGGTTGTGAAGTGAAATTTATAACATGATGATTCAATTATTATTATATTCAATTGCATATTTATAAACATTAATTAATAAAATGTAAACTGTTACTAATTTTATACCAACTAGCGGTGTCCCCAGGGGAGCCCAGAAGGGAGTGGCAGCATGCGGCATCGAAATGTTGAGGGATACTCGTTCTTATTGGGTTTTAAATTATTGAAGGTTGCTATGAAAATTTTGAAGGAATCATGTTTTTTATGGAGTTTCAATTTGGAGGAACATTCAAACCAGAGAACAAGAGAAAATAAACGTGGTACAGACCATAGCAAATATAATTGTATATAAATTATCTTCGCTTGTACCATTTTTAAGAAGAAATGGATAAAATTAAAACTTGATGGGGTTGGGACATCTTCCATCCTTGTTGGGACATCTTGGAAAAAATATAAAAATACTGATTTGAAATCGTCTTCAGTTTGATGGCTTTCCAAAAATACAGTTTTTTACGAATACGATTTGTTTTAAACTAATGAAAACTTAAGGTTTAAACTTTACTTTTAGTGCTTTATCCAAGTTCTAAATTCTTATATACTGAGTTTTCTCCGGAGCTTTATTAGATAGAGGGTTTCTCATCCCCCATAAGGTCGATGACGCATGAATTCTCTATTCTCCCAAGGCATTTCATTGTCCCCTTCTTAAAAACAGTCCAAGCAAAAATGGAATTAGAAAAATCGTAGATCATATGCAGTTACATTTACGGTGGTCTGTTCCATGCCCCCCCCCCTCTCTCACCATGTTCCCTGGAATGAAACTTTTAACTCCGAAACTTCATAAGCCCTTAGAAATTTGCCTCTCTCAATAATTCACAAAATATTTAAAATGTGCCCCTCTCTTTCTCTTCCTCAGGAACCAATGATGTAAACAGGAAGATCTTTACGTGATTGTCCACAGTTTTCCATATTAATCAGCGTTCATGGTTACTGCTCCGTTGTACATGATCGGTATAGATCTTAGGTGAAGAACCGCTGCCTCGGAGGACGTATGTGGTGGCCTCTATGACTTATTAATCTAGTGCTAGAATTAATTAATATTTAGTTATTCAAGTACCGACTGTTTGGAAATTAATAGAATTAAGTTGGATGTATGTATGTGAGTGTGTGTATTTATTAATAAATAAAAATAACTACGGTAAAATATAAAGAATTATTGTGGTCTCTATCAGCATCGACTAAACTTACTGCGGCTCATAACGATAAAAAGATTTCCCACCTATGGTATAGATACTTTGTAAGATGTTTTATTTCGTTCTTTAATGATAAGTAGTATTTTCAGTATACTAAAAATTTATTTTTTTTTGCTTCTTCATCCATAAATCACATTTAATTTTTTTTGTCTTTGTAGTAGTTCATTGCGCAATACTTCAAATATTAATTTTTTTTTTTAATAACTGTTTGAAAGGACCCAACAACTGTAGATTCACTAAATATTCATACTATGCAACTACACATATGCTGGCTCCCCGCCTATCTGATCGGCTGGAGGACAATAACCTTAAGTGTTCTACTCTCAAAGGAAGTTATCCATTCTAAGACATTGATCACTATCGCGACAGTAGCTATCTATATCAAATTTATGTTTTTGTACGGTCATATACCTGCATATGAACGTTTGTAAATTAACACTTGGTCACTTATTTATTACACTCAACTTTTTATTAGGTATCTAAAATGACGATTTAAAATTTTTCTAATACAAAAAAATATTATTAGATTGTTTTTTTAATTGCTTATTATTTTTAATTATTCAAGTTAAATACCGTACATCATTCAAATGAGAAGCTTCTGGTGTTCCGCGGGATGTTCATCTCTTTTAAATTACCAATAAATTTGAGGTACTAATAAATCATTAATCCACATTTTTTGTCCACTTTAATCGTAAGATAATTTAATCGCAAACTCTAGTAATAAGTTGGCTACAAAAATATTGGGCCGTTTGGTCTATATAACCTTGTTATTATGACAGAAACCCATGACATCTAATCGCATACTGGAAGAAAGGAGGAACGTATACTCGAAGGTTATTGTACATACCCCTTTTCATTAAATTATTAACATCCTTCTAAAACTAAGTGAATCTTATCGTAACATTCAATATTTTTATCTAGGAAAATCCTCATAGGTGAGACGTTTTCTCATTATATTAATTTATTTAATGAGGTACTACATACTCATGGATATATATTTGCCTTCCACAAAAATCGTAAGATAATCTGATCAAAAAGTCGGCCTACAGAAATATTGGGCCGTTAGCCTGTATAACCTATAGCCTATATAATCATTAAAATATAGTAAAATAGATATATTATAATGAATAACTTCAACACCATTTCATGTAGGTAATTAGGATCTTTGTTCTTCTTCCAAAGTAATAAATCGTTATTATATATATAAATATATAAAGCTTTTGGCATTATGTTGATTTTGGTTCACTCTTGATATATTTGAAATGAAATAATATTAATTACTAACACATATATGTACATATATGTGTGTGTATATATATATATATATATATATACTTTAAAACAAAATGGCCCAATGTTCAAAGCTTAAAAAAATGTATGAAATGCGCACAAAAAAATAGGATTAAAAGGTGTAGCACTAATAGTAGGAGAAATTTAGCACCTTAAATTATTAATATATACCATTCTCTAATTTCTTTCCAATTCAAATTTAAAAATTTTGGACAGTGGTCCAAAAGTCTCAAAATAAAAATATGATTTTACAGCGATGTATTGGTTAGTTCCAGCAAACCAAAAGTGAAGTTTTGAGCCAATTTTTATACCTAACAACAATTGTTAAAATATTTTAGATATCGTCGGGAAAAAATGCATAATTTTTATAAAGTGGTAATACGTTTAATGAAGAGTGTTCTGAAGGAAACAGTATTGTAAGAGGGACAAAGATATAGGAAAATTGGAGCTTTGAGGAAAATAGGGAAGTTTTCAGAAGTGAAAGTCACCAAAAACCTTTTGTCGGAAAATAAGGATAAAGGACATTAACACAGCAGATTAAGAAGAAAGATGAGAGTGCCTGGGAATCCCGAAGAGGAATCTAATTAAACGATTCGTAAGTGTCTTCAGTGACACTATTTTTGAAGTACATTAAAGTGTAAGGAATAACATGACTGGTTATATTGGGGCATTAGGAGAAATGAGGTTTTAATAATTATTTTTGTAGTCTCATCTCACTATAATTATTACCCAAGTGATATAACATTATATTATTAAATAAATAAATGAAATAAAATAATTGTTTTAGCCTTTGTGATTGTTTAGAATGTGCCTATATGTCGGTGTGATTTGAGAAAATATGGTTATTCCAATGTGTTAATCAATGATAATTTTTCATTGTATTGAGGAACAGAATCGGCGAGTAATTAAGGACGTAGTCAGGAAAATAATGGAGAAATAGGTTAATTTTCTAATTAAACTGTATATTCATATTTATTTCTTATCTCTGTTGAACAAATTGTTTACTCAGGACTCTATCTGGAAAAACTACTCACTTGTAATCCTCGTACCAGACTGAAACGACTAGAAACTGCTCGACGTTTCCGACTACTATAGCACTTGCTAGACAAACGCTCTAACCTTCCAATTATTTACAAAAGACTCATATACATTACTATAATAAGACCTATCTGGACTTACGGTATCGAGCTATGGGGCTCCACTAAACCATCAAATTCCTCTCGTATCCAATCCTTATAAACCAAAATCCTTCGTAAAATTCTCAATGCATCTTACTTTGCCACAAATAAAATCATCGAAAGCGACCTTAATGTACCATATGTTTCCGATATAGCTCATTCCAGATTCATGACCTTCCATAATAAACTTCTGAACCATCCAAACCCTCTTGTTTCTAATCTTGCTTCCTTTTCTATTCCTGATAACCCTCCGAGGCGTCGTGGTCTCCTAATTTAGATACTTAATTAGAGTGCTATCAATTGTTAAATTCTCTACAATTCTTTTCATGCAATTGTATTTCCCTGTATGCATTTACGAGATTTATATTAGAATTATAATTTGTGTGGTACCAATGGCTGGTTTCTCTTCATGTACATGTCATCTCACTGTTTTCAGATTTACCTTTTTTTTCCTCCAATTTTGTGATTATATCATCTTATGATTCAAGTAGAAAGTAAATATGTGATCATGAGTCTTAAAGTTTTCCTGTCTTCAGATTCTAGAGACTCCATTTCCGACAAGTTCCATAAATAAATAAGTTATATATTTATACGATAAGATGAAGCCATTGATGAAGATTTAGACTGGTGTTAGTAATTTGATAAAAAGAGGTCTGTACCGCGGACTATCAGCTGTTCACTCAAGAGGAATTATCTCATCAGAGACCTCATCTAGTATAAGTTTCTGAATTGCCTTCCAAGTTAATCTTGCTCCAATCTGTTGTTTTTTTTCAGGGAAAAAAAATTGACAAAATCAAGGTATCAAAATTACCTTTGAACGTAAAATAGGAAGTAATATTTATATACAATAAATACAAAACTAAATAAACTTAAAGATAATTAATGTAAAATAATACCTGTATTTAATAATAACAATAAGTGTATCTTTCATAACCATACTACTTATAATATTCAATGGGAACTCCGAACCAGGCTTGTTCCTCCACCCGTGGAGAGAAAAGAACTCCAGGAAATCTGCGCTACTTTTAATCGCGTAACATCATTGGTACTAGAAGCCGTTGGAGATTTAACGAGAGCTTTTGTAGCCCTTAGAAAATATTTGAAAATTACAACATAAAACAAATTACAGAATCACGGGAGTTAAAAAAGTTGAAAGTTTTAAAACTTATATATATATATATATATATGTATAACACACACACACACATATATATGTGTGTGTGTGTGTGTGTGTGTGTGTGTGTGTGTGTGTGTGTGTGTGTGTGTGTGTGTGTGTGTGTGTGTGTATACATATTTTGCATTTTTTTTTTCGTTAGAAGAAAGCAATTTAACTGTCATCTTGATGCCTTTTTTCAAAATCTTAGTAATATGAGCAATGGATTTTTTTTTAAATTAATTTCTTCAGCCACGCCTATCAAAAGTACTGACAATCAGTGAGTCTGCTGTCGGTAAGAATAATACTCTTAGTATTAGCTTGATGGGCGTGAGGGAGAGAAGTACCTAGTGGCGTTCTTTTCTATCTTGATTTTAATATACTTTTTAAGCTAGGAGATCCTTCATCTAGCTTCTTTTAAGCCTCCTAAGCGTGTTTTCGGGTATGTTAATTGTGGCCATATCTTTTACTAGTGTGTTAATATTTCCATGTAAGTTATCGTGAAATCTTTTGTAGAGTGTTGGCATGCGAAGGATCTTAATGTAAATTAATGTTTGTGACATACCGTGAAGATTTAGCTATATAGTGTTTAACGTATTATTAATTTTGTTGATTTATGGACTTCCGTCTAACGTCAGTCCAATGATTTAAATTAATATACTGTAATGCACATTCAAATAAAATTAGACGAAATCTAATGTCATATTTATTCAGAGTATCCAATTCATATGAAATCAGTTCCAAATATTCCAACACCTTGTTGGACATGTTTTATTTTATTCAGATATCTCATGTATATATACATATGCGGTATTTTTAAAAGTTTCTAAAGGTGGTTTTTGAATTATAGGCAAGACATACTGCAGTCCCGTTTGTTTTAATAGAAACATATGATGTTTAATTGCATGTGTTAAGTAATAGTATGCGTTCACACAAGGACATTTTTTTTTCATTGTAACCTTGCGAATTAAAAAATTGAGTTTAATTGATTGAAGGAGTGTGAGTGGCTACTCCTAGAAGCATTGGCAAGGGGCCAGGATAGAGATGCAAGGGTTTAGAGGAGTTATTTTTAAACTGGGGACGTAGTTCAAACTAGGCTGTTCGGTTAGGGAAAAAAATACACTGACATAACAGAATGTTTTCTCAATTGATTAAAACGGTTTACTAATTACTGTGATAGAAGCTATTATTATTTATATCGATTCTTGGAGGACTTTTAAACCATCGATTTAAACTATTTTATACCAATTACATTAACTGTTTCTTTAAGTTGTTTACTGATGTTGTTTAGTCGACATGACAATGTCTAAATTGAATATGTATATAAATAATTGGTATTAATATATTTTTATTGAATGTTTAAAAATTATAATTTAATAGGTCTTTTAATATTATATATAATTATATATAATAATATATATATTATATATAATTTAATATATATATATATATATATATATATATATATATATATATATATATATATATATATATATATATATATATATGTGTATATATATATATGTATATATATATATATATATATATATGTGTATATATACATCATAAATAATAAATATATATATATATATATATTTATTATTTATGATGTTTATAACTGTATTAGAAATAAAAATACATTCAGGAAATGTGAAAATAAGAATATAATAACATGAAACCACTTGATGAGAAACTACCCACTGGTAGCACTCTAAAAATTTATTTACAACAGGAGATCTTGAGGCCATCTTTTTTTCAGACGCTTCAGAGGGTTATTAATTATTAAAAAAGAAAAGTGATAATTATGCCACGGTAGGCATGTTGGAGGATAGTAGCAGCACCTGCTTCCTGTTTTGATTCTAACTCTAAATTAAGGAATGAAGATTGGATTGGAGGATTAAGGAGGATTGTATTGGAGAATTAAGGAGGATTGGATTGGAGGATTACGGAATGATATCCAGCTCCTTTTCAGTCGCCTTCTTATGGGAATTTCAGTCTTGATCATATCGTTAGTCTTTTTTATGCGTTAAGTTAAGAAGAGCCGTAGTTAGTTTTTCATGAAAATAATTTAATCAATCAGCTGGTTTCTTTAAAAAGAAAACTCCCGTTTATTTTCAACTTTAGTATTACGATTAGGAATATTTAGTTCTCACTTATGTTTATATTTACAAGATATTTGTAGGTGACTTTATATAAAATCACATTGTTTTTTTTCACAACATGGCTTGAGTACATAGGCACAGATATTTGATTGTTTTTTGGGGGCCATGGACCTCCCCCACTCCCAACAAAAAAAAAATTATTGGAAGTTTAAATTAAGTATAAAAATTATGAGTGACAATCATAACATTTATATATTGTGATAACATTTATATATTGTAATAACATTTATATATTGTATTTTGTAATAAAGAAATTCCTGGGGGGAAGAAAAAAAAAATGAGTGGCAATCAACACAATTATTGTAAAACGAACTATATAATACCATATGTGAAAACAATCTATATAAATGTTTATATATCAGTCTTTAATTTTGTTTTCATAGTTTTTGAGTAAGGTTTATGGGTCTATTTGAAAATGTGTCAGCAAAGCATAATTTATAACAGGTTGTAATTTATCTTAAATGAATTAAACATGATTCTAATTTGTCTTTTGTTTGAGTGGCTAAGAATAAAAGATCTGTAAAATTTTAACTTAAAAAGTTGCAAGTGTAATAATTCTAATTTAAATACTGAACTGAAACACAATCGACAATAAAAGTTCCAGTAATACCGAAAATTGATTATTAGGAAAGACACAGCCTATTGCAATATGTAAACATGTTTTGGTTTCTTATCATGAATTAAGTTCTATATTAGTTAAGAAAATATAATGGATGAATTAATGTTTTTTTCCTTGGTCATTGCAATCCACCAAGGAATTTATAACATATGTATACGATATCATTTTGTTACATATTCACTAACCAATATACTCTACGCAAAATAGAATTTTATCTAAAATCTCAATGTCCAAAAGAAAATATGAAATAAAAAAGATATACTCTACGATTTGTTCACACGGACCAAATAGTTCATTGGAAAAGGAAATCAGCGCAAAGCAAAACTTCCTATCCTATATATTATTTCTCAAAGATAGTTTTTTGTCGATACGCCATAACTTTGTCAATTCTTCATCAAATCCAATGATTGACCACTCATTTTGAAAATATTCTTCTCCTTCACATGCGAAGAGTAGTCCTATCCCTCCGAAATTTCTGGAAAAAAAATTATGAAGGAAAAGAAACTTTATTTGCGAATAACTCAAAAGGTATGCATTTCGATTGTACCCATGATAATTAGAAATATTACTAAATTGCCTGCAATGCATACATACATAATAATGTCTATTTAAAGATATTGCACTTACTATTCTACTACACTTTTTATCCTGGCTGATATAATAACTTTATTATTTCTTAAAGGAATTTGTTTTATTCTTGCATTTTATTTAATAACTTAGAAAATCCTATGATCCGGGTATTATTTTGTCTTTATTACCTTTATTATCTTTCCAGTAAACGTTTAAAAATAGGTCCTAGCAATGCAATTCGTACATATATTTTAGTCTATTATTTAGTCTATTATTACAATGGAATATTGTAATCGACCAAGGAAAAAATATTAATTCCTCCCTTACATTATACATAGGATCTACTGATTTCCATACTGTTTTGCTATATCTTCACTAAACAAATTTATCTGCGAATTATTCGCACCAGCCAACTAGTATCATTTAAATCTTACTTTGTGCATTTGAGAGAAAGATACATTCCAATGATAAGATTGTTTTCATTCCGAATAAACAAACGTCACGGGTTCGAAGCCTGGCTGTTGAACCCTATTTTAACGGTTGCGTTGCATCGAGATGAATCAAATAATCTGCATAAGAGATGAGTCAGATAAGTCTATGATGTAGGCTACACCTATTGATGTTGTGATTCATCCATTCACCAACTAGCTATGGGGCTATAAGACTCGTTCCTTCAATGTCATGGTCAGTTGTGCACTGATGATTGTCTCGTTCTCTTCCTTGCACTGTGTCCATTAGCCGCCACCATTCGTCCCTTGAGGATGGCAACTGTGAGTTACACTTCATTCAGTAATTAATAAATATATTATACTAATTAATTGGCGGACCTGAGATGACTTGTTAATCGGGGCAAGTGAAACGAGTCCGTTTGCTTCCTGCTGGACTGTGAACATGCTTTTCCCATCTGGTATTAACATGGACCTTGAACATGACATTTACTTACGAACTTACATTAATCCCCTCTTCATCCTCACTCATAAAGATTAATTTTATATTAATACTGTAATATAACCTACAGCAATATTGTAGTAATTAATAACCTTTCAAGATTATTCACTTAATCTTTTCCGATCGATATTAATTTATCAATTTTTTAAATTAAAAAATATTAATTTTTTTTTCAATCCAAACAATTTTCGCTTTGTGAGCATCCTTCCAAAATTAAAAAAAAAATTAAACTAATTTGAATATTCTAATTGCCTTATTAATACTATAATACAGTTTATTATATTTACTTAATCGGTCTCCCGCGATAATGATACGAATTCTATTTTGGGGTGAAAAAATAACTGAAAAACGAAAATAAATAACATAGTTGTATGGAAAAAAAAATATACTCAATAGGATAAGGTGTTTAAATAAATAATCATCGATAACTTAAATAGCACAATTTAAAGGAGTTTGGGGGCGGTGCAGTGCATACGCGTTAGCCCATTCGGCCACCACGCCCACAAAAAAAAAATTAATCAAATAAATAAATCAAACTAAACTAATCAAAATAATTACTTAAATACACACATGCTTTTTTACAATATTCATTCACGCAACATCTCCAAGCCAAGCATTTCCTCCCCCTAGTGGAAGGAAAGACAAGACTCTAGAGGATCCCAGTGCATCTCATTCAGCAGCATTACTGGTATTAAGGACCATTTCAGACCCATGAGTGATAATTTGTCCTCCATAAAAACGATAGGAATAACAGAGAAAAAATAAGCAGATTTGAAAAATCATTACTTGTTAATATAGTATGATATGTCATCAATTTTTAAAATAAATATTAATGTACTGTTTGAAAAGTTATTTTTTCATCAGCTGAATCGCCAAGTCCAAAAATCTCCTTGAATTCTTTGTTAGGCTTTATTAAGTCATTATTTGAAATACAATAATTATTGTAAAGTCATTGGTTTAATAAAAGAATGACCCATTGTTTAAAATGAATTTTAATAATTGTATATACAATTTAATATTGTATTTTTGTTCTGTAAACTTTTTTTTACCGAAAAAATTTATATGCCAATTTTTCGAAATTTTCTTGGCAATAACGAAAATAACCAAAAACATTCTATTTACTAAATCGGTTAGTATGGGTTGTTATAACCGGTCGGTTAAACCGTAGGTAAAAAAGTGACCGATAACAGGTTATTTTCTCATAACCACCATCCCTATTCTATAGGCTTGTATAGAGTTTCTCTACTAAACCGTGTAATTTTAAAACTAGTCAGAAATTTTAAAGTAATAGATATTTAAAATATGTATTTAATAGCGAACAATGAACCAACCCATGTTTAGATTATTTGTTTTGGAAATCTCCTCACTCAATTTATTTCTTGCAGGATTCTTATGATTTAAAAAATATGGTTAGAGAATCTTTATGGTCAGAAAATAATGTCATTGTATCGATTTCTCCTATTTCGAAAACAAACAACTGAAGTCAAATAACGGTATATTGGTGAGTTTTTTATTGACCACAAACAACGTCACCTAATTAATAATAATAAAAATTATTAATTATTTAATTTCTTTACACGTCTTGGAAAGAAATGTAGGATTGACTGCAAAAACCAAGTTTAACAGGCTCAACAACTTCGTAGCAATAAATTGGACTTGTCTCCTCCGCATTAAAGAAGTTTCAAACAAGAAATTTATTTTAAATAAAATAATATTACTACTTTTAATTTGTAATATTTTAATACTTAAAGTTGGGCGATGTGAACTGAGAAGTTATTCTGTTTACATTTACTTCCATATAATGGCAGGGGATTTCCTAATTACCCTTTTCATTGTTTAACGGCCTATTGTTTGCCTTCGATGGCAGCCTGTTCCATTCGTTCGCTTTTCAACTCTCCTTTAGAAATTGATCATGGCAGCCTTAAAACTTTAGCGAATAATAGAATCGTTAATTCGTCGGTTCTGTATTAATCGGCCAGTTAACTCTCCGTTTAGTGTGTTGTCAGTTGTGACCATGTCGCTTAAGTTTAATATGAAATCGGATGAAATTGGCAGACATTTTCTGAGAGGAGGGGAGGGAAGTTGAACTTGTGAGTTGTACACACCAAACGTGTATATATGGAAGTTTGCTACAGTTTACTGCAACACTGTTGCAACCTTCAGTGTTATCATTTGTGCTCTCTAACGACATATGTATTAATAGTGATTATTAATTTTTACTGGTGAAAATACGTGTAATTTAATTCTTTATACAAAGAATAAAATCTCGTTAAAACAATATTACATATATATAAAGAAATGTGCATTTTGGTATTTTTTTGTTTCGTCAAGTATTTCGCCATAAAATGGTGGTAAAAATTCCTTTACTGGATAAATGACGTCTGTCAGTCTAAAACATAATTTGCATAATTTTTCCAGACATTAAATAAAATAGTTTCAAAGATTTCAAAGCACTCTAGCAAATACTTTCAGCTACAATCTTCTAATATTTCGCCAATAATTGAGGAATTTTTTGTGTAAATATTCAAATTTTTTACATTATTTATGTTTTTTAATTTATGATTGATAAATCATAGTAGAACTAACAAATATCTACATCTGATTGGTGAAGCTAGCTAAGAGCGGTTACTGTCCAACATGCCAATGTCTGGATGGTCCAAGACCTACTGCCTTCAAGTGGAACAAATCAAGAAACGAAGAAGAATTAGTTTAGGTTCGCAAACTGCGAATGATGAAGCTATCTTTCTTCGGTCGATGAATAAAGATATAATAAAGAATAAAGAATTGACGCTATTTAGTAAAGTTTTTAAATCACATAAAAGTAGTTATATAATAAAAGTCGAGTTTTATGTTCATTAGATTGTTATGAAACTGCTGTTACACCAGCTCTTAACTGTTAGTCTTTCATGTTCAAGTTCTATATAAGTTACATTCAATAATCATACATCCAGAAATATTCAATATATATCCAGTTTAATTTTATCTTACAGTCACAATTAAATTTTTTTGGCAAAATAGGACTTGCTTTGACAAGTCTTAAAGCTAAAAAAGAAAAACAAAAAAGTATAAATAAAAATTAATTGTTTAATACTATTCATTTTTCAGTTAAAATAATATTAATAAAAATATCGGTTGTTTATTTACTTTTTTCAAAATCAAATTATTTCTCACTTTCCTTGGGATCCTCCCCTGGGTCCGCTAGTGAAAAGAGTATTATGTGTTGGTCGATAGTTGGTTGTCGTAAATCGGTGTTTAATGTTTTGTTGTTTACGTGTCAGGGAGCTGCTGTTATTAGTCTTAATATTTTGAATTAACAGGTTATTCTAGTTTTGTTTAAGTGCTTCTTTTTTTGTGACCCGTAAATCTGTCAAGCGTATATCCATATGGATTTAGAAATAGAAATAGAAATAGAAATAGAAAAATAACTTTATTCTGGGACACAGTCCCTTGAGAATAACAAATTAGAACAAAATTAAAATATTACATCTGGCCAAAATAAAATAAATCGAAAAAAAGAAATAATGTAAAAAAAATATAAGGTAAAAACTCTATATACAAAACAAACTAAACTATATACAAAACCATTAATACTATTACAAGAAACTTAAAGCTATTTAGACCAGTATACACTTTTCCGAAAAAAATAAAGAATTAAAAAATAAAAATATATCAAATTCTCTATTAAAATCCGCTCGAATGGTTAGCAAGTATCTGACTGTTTTTGTGATAGGAATTGGAATAGGAGGGATTTGAATGTGGATATGGAGGGGGAATGTCGAATTTTGATAGGGAGGGAATTCCAGAAATTGACAGAGCGAACAATAAAGGAATTTTGGAATGAGGCAGATCTGTGAGAAGGCATGTAAAGGTCAGAAGGTCGAGATCTTGTGGACAGGGAATGGACTGAGGTTTTGAACTGGAGAAGGTTGTAGGCGTAAGAAGGACGATGGTTGTTGATGATTTGGTAGAGGAACGTACCTAGAAAGTATTGTCTTCGGAAGGAGGGGTAGAGCCACCTTAACTCAGTGTAGTGGTGAGAGACATGGGAGTACCTCGGGGCACCAATAACAAATCTTACGCAGCTATTCATTAATCTTTTCAGTCTATCACGGAGCTCCACCGAGAGGCCATCATACACCACACAGCTGTAGTCAAAGTGGGGGAAGATGAGAGAGGAAATTAGGAGTCTACGGATATGTTGAGGTAGGAGATGGCGGAAGCGATGAAATAGTTTAAGGGTAGAGATTGTCCGACGGGAAATGTGAGAAATATGGTTGGTCCAGGAGAGGGTTTGATCTATGAAAAATCCTAAATTTTTAACAGAGGAGTAGAAGGAAATTGGCTGGTCATTAAGGTGTAATATGGGAAAGTCAGTATGGGATCTAATGAGGGGCTTGGAACCAATGACGATGGCCTGAGTTTTGGCAGCATTTAACTTTAATCCATTTACATTTGCCCAGGCATTGATTCGATCAAGATCTTCTTGAATCTTGGCAAATGCCCCCAGTAACTCAGAGGGAGAAAAGGATAGGTAGATCTGGGAATCATCTGCATAAAGGTGATGGGAACAATGGAAAATTGATTTAGGTAGGTCGTTAATGTAGGAGCTGAAAAGGAGAGGAGATATGCTTGAACCCTGGGCAACTCCAGAGGATAAAGAAAGGAAAGCAGATAGTGGTTGGTTGGGTATGGAGACTGCTTGGGTGCGTTGGGAGAGGAAAGATTGGAACCAAGAGATGGAACTATTGGAGAAAGATAATGATTTTAGTTTGTTGAAGAGGATGGAATGGTTGATGGAATCGAAAGCTTTGGAGAAGTCTAGAAGAATAAGGACAGTTAATTTTCTATCATCTATTGCAGATTGAATGTCGTTGGTAATTTTAATTAAGGCAGATTGTGTGGAATAGCCGGGACGGAAACCAGATTGGAGAGGATCAAATTGGTTGGAATTTTCGAGGAACTTGGAGACTTGGGATTGCACCAGTCTTTCAAGAGGCTTTGAGAGGTTAGAAAGAATTGAAATTGGACGGAAATCTTCGGGTGAGGATGGATTAGGCTTTTTATTTAAAGGAAGGACAATGGCTTTTTTCCAAGAGGTAGGGAATACTGAATTCTGAAGGGAGAAATTGTAGATAAAAAGGAGAGCTGGGAGGATTTCAGGTAGACATATTTTTATTAATTTGACAGGAATGCCGTCTGGTCCTATGGAATTGGTGTGGGATTTCATTAACGTGGTTAACAAGTCTGTGGGAGAAATGTCGGAAAAATAAAAGTTATTGCCGTTAAAGGATATCTCTGGAGCAAAGCCAGAAGAGGAAGGTAGAGAAGAGGTATTAGCGACAGATATAAAATAAGAGTTTAAATCATCGGAGGATACAGGATAGGCTGCGGTAGGGGATCTGGAAGGATTACCAATGGAAAGTTTACGAAGCAGTAGCCATTTCGATTTGATATCAGGAGCTGAGGAAAGGGTTTCATGGAAGTAGGAAGTTTTCGCACGCCGGATCCTTGTCTGTGCCAAGTTGCGAAGCACCCTGAACGCTTGGTAGTCATCTACAAGCCTCGTACGTCTAAAACGTCTTCGGGCAGCGTCGCGCCTCTTCTGCAGATCTTTGATTTCCTGACACATCCAAGGAGCAGGCCGGTGACGAAAGGTAGAGGTTTTGAGGGGAGCATGGGTATTGAGAATATTGAGAAGATTGGTGGTAAGAATGTCAACCATGGAGTCGATGGAAGAGCAAGAATATATTCCGTTCCAGTCTAGGGTTTCTAGGTCAGGTAATATTTTTTCTCGAGTAAGGGAATCTAGGTGACGGAAGGTGATAGTTCGAGGGTGGATTGAAGGAGTTTGGATATTATATGTTATTTGTATAAGATCGTGAGATGATAAGAATGATACTGGCAATTGAGAAGAGGAGATGAGATTTTGTACAGAGTCTATAATGTAGAAGTCTAACCAAGTGTCTGACCTGCTGGTGTGGTGGGTGGGGGAAAATGGAACTATGGAGAGGTGCAGAGAGAAAATTAGGTTTTCTAGATAGGATTTGTCATTGGAGTTAGAGAGGAAATTGGTATTGAGGTCACCGGAGATGATTATTCTGGGATATAGAGGAACGAAGTTGAATAGGGTTGATTCGAAGGACTGATCAAATGGAACATGGGGAGGACGATATACCACAGTGTAAAGGAGAGGAAGATCCTCACAATGGATTTCTACTAGAAGGTATTCAACCTGAGGATGATCGGAGGGTGGTGAGGAATCGAGGATTCGAGTCTTCAGGCTATTATGGACAAACATGGCTACTCCTCCGCCATTCCGGCTTACCCGATCATGACGGAGGAGGGTGTGATTAGGCAAGGATACAGAAGAGGAAGGGATGTAAGGTTTAAGCCAAGTTTCCGAGATTGCGATAATATGATAAAAGTTTTGAGTGAAATATTGCAGGAACTCGTCATAGTGGGCAGGGAGGGATTGAGAGTTAACATGACAGGTGATTAGGGTACTAGACATGAGAGGAATTGGGAGGGAAACAGTCAGAGTTTGGTAGAGAAACTCTAAAACAAATAGAAAATACAAAAAGGCGTTTACAATTAATGAAAATAGCAGAAAAGAAAGTGTAAGCAGGAACCAAAAGAAATAAAAAACATATGGTCAATAAAATATAAATTAGTGTGTAAATGTGAAGAGATATCTCTATGCGTAGAAGTGAAAATGTTCCTTTGTAGATAATTGAGTTCAAAGTTATTTTAATGAGGATGAGGAGTAGACGAATTCTTCGTGGTCAGGCAAATATATCGAGGTCCGAGGCCTGTTCAATCAGAATAACTTTATGCCCGTCCTCCTTTCGACATCGCACCTTTCCGGCGGCAAACCACGTATATTTGATTTTCCCCGCAGCTCTCTTCTGTCGGGTGAGCCAATATAAGTGTCTGTTCGTGGGAGTCATTTCCTCACTCAGATATATCCGGTGACAGTCATTCTCCTGCCAGCCGATATCCCGAGTAGTGAGGTCTCTCTTGACTTTCCTCTTCGTTATTAAGTCGTCCCTGACTGACTGTTTGACAAAGCGCGCGATGACAGGCGGCGGTCGTGGGTCATCTTTTCTACTTCTGCGGCGATGTACTATGTCCAAGTCATCTGTACTGAGCCTGATGCCCAAACTTGCTCCAATGCAGGTCACCAAAGCGGCGGGCGTTTCACCAGTTCGCTCCGGTATCCCTCGGATCTCCAGTGATCTGGATAACAAGCCCTGCTCTGCGTTATTCAGGCGAACCTCCAATTCACCCACTCGAGATTTGAGGGCTTTATTTTCCAGAATAATTTTTTCGAAATTACTGGCTTGACTTTCGAGGTGTTTCTCAATTTTCGATAATTTTTCATTAAGCTCAAAATTGAGCTCTCCATATTTATCGAGGGTTGTTTTTATGTTTTTTATGTCTTCATTGACACTCGAGTCTAAGCGATTTACTGCCGCCAGTATTTCTGAGGCGGACGGCTCAGTGTTAGATTTTTTGGTCTGGTCACAATTAGGGCATACCCAAGTTTTTTTGTGTGCTTTTAAGGCTTCAATTTCTTTTTCACTTAGATTGAGACACCGACCGTGAAAAATAATTTTGCATTTTACACAACAAAGATTGTTTTTATCTTCGCGTGCAATAGTATTATTGCAAATATTACACTGCACCATATTTAATTAGAATAGAACAATTAAAATGTAAATAAATACCGGGAGAGAGTTGTTTTGATGAACGCAGTAAACAGTGTTGTCTAATGCTGTAGGGATTAGTAGACGTTTACACTCCCGTAGCTTCTAGAACTCAATTGGATTCACGACACTTTCTTTAAGTAGATAAAAGTGAATATATTACACTAATCACAGTGAATACTAATACTGTTAGAAGAAAAATACACTCAACTATAATGAACTGTACTGAACATTAAAATTTTAAAAAATCAGAACTGATAATATAAGAGAGTAATAGCGATGTGTACAGGTAGCTGTCTCTGGCCAGATTTATGAATGTATTTTGTTTTTGTCTAATTTTCAATTTTAATTTGTTTAAAAAAAGAAGTATTATATGGTATTTTTGGTCTTTCTTTTCATTTTGACGTGTGGGATTTTAATGACTTTAAATTGACGATTTGTCGTTGGCATATCAGTGTACTTTAATGTAGTTAATGATACGTCTTGTTGCGTGACAACCAACCATATGCGTGTCAATTTGTTGATGAGAAACATTTTTCTTTTTTTTTTTGCTTTTTTTTTGTGACGGACAAAAAAAAAAAAGGAAAAGATCTAGACCTAAAATACAATAATCAAAACACTTCTAGTATACTGAGAGTTGTCATGAATTCGGTTTATATTAGGTGATTTTACATATTTGGGTTATTTATGTTGTTATTGTTTGATATTTTAGAATGAAACTTTAAAACTTAATATTTAAATATATAAAAAAGTTAAATTATTACATTTAATCAATCATTTATTAAGGTTTTAAAAAGACTAAAATAGTCCCATAATTATACATGTGCCAAAATAATTCAACAAATGAAATGAAATTTAGATTATTATATTAAAATTATAATTTATTTTAAAAACCTTATTTGGGCAACAATTATTTAATCACAAACACTAATTTTTTTTTTCTTTTTACTATTTTATTTTTTGTCAATTTTCATTTCTTCTCCATAAATCAACTTCTACTATTCTTTGTTCTGTAGTCTTCTTAAAATTTTAATCTATTATTGGCTTAAATGTAATATTTATATAAAGATCTCACTAAAAAATGAATAACCGAAATATGGTTGTTATTAAAACATTATTATTTTTGGTTGATTTTTCATACTTTGAAGATTTCACATTAATTCTACATTTTTCTACCTAGTTCTTAAATGGATAATTCATCAAAAGATTTAACCGTTCTATTCAAATGGAAATTAAAAATAAATTTATTTTATTGTACTATAGTTATTAACAAAATATTAGTGAAAAAGATAAAGACAAATTTAATAAATGAACATAACTGTTATTAGTCTAGTGGTTTTTATTCAAATATTAGTTTTTAAAAATGTATATAGTATAAAAAAGTTTTTCTTGTTTTTTTAATTTTTAATTTCTTTATTGAGTATTATAACAATCTGTCTGTTGGACATTGGTTATAGTGAGGTAGGATGACATTCACACCATATGTACAAAAAAAATAAAATAAATAGAACAAAATAACAATCAAAAGTATATACAATAGACAATAAAATAAAATAACCTAAAAAATAAGAAAATTAAAACTAAGGAAAAAAAAAAAAAAAAAAAAAACACATGCATACCTATATACAATCAGGCGAGGGAACTCCAGGAGAACCCTGCGCTACTCTCCCAACCGCGTCACTGGTACTAAAGCCAGCGGAGATTGGTCGAGAGCACTTTAGCCACATACACACATGTCTTGAGTGAAGAATCAGGCCATTGCCAGAACTCCAATTTATATAATCTACAAAAGGTCGCGAGGCCACTGCCGTTTCAACCTTCTTGGAGGATTATAGGGATGGGAGATGCTTGATAGGGATTGTGCAAGAGGATTTGGGTGGTAAGTAAGGTTCTGGTGAAATTTGGAGAATTTTTCTGGGATAAGGTCTAGGACAAATGGGATGTTAAGGTCATGATGTAGGGTTTTGTTGGATACATAGAAAGGAGCATCGACTATTGTTCGAAGGACTTTAGACTGGAAGGATTGGATGCGCTTGATGTTAGAAAATTTTGCTGATCCCCACAGTTCTAGTCCGTAAGTCCAAATAGGTTTCAGTATTGTCTTGTAGATCAGTAGCTTGTTTTCAATGGAAAGTTTAGATTTTCTGCTTAGTAGTCGGTATAGTTGGCCGTATCGTCGGTTGAGTTCTTGTCTTTTGAGTCTAGTATGCGGGTTCCAAGTTAGTCTTCGGTCTAAATGAAAGCCAAGATACCGGACTGTGTCTGAATAAGGAAGCTGGATGGAATTAAAGAGTACTGGTGGACAGGAATTGCGTCGGAGTGTAAAGGTAATATGTTGGCATTTAGATTCATTAACTTTAATGCGCCAGTTATTACACCAGTGCTCAATCAAGGTGAGGTGACTTTGGAGATTTAAGGATGCTATTTCGGGATCAGAGTTGGATGATAAGATTGCGGTGTCGTCAGCGAATGTTGCAAGAAAAGTATCGGGATGAACAGGGATGTCAGCAGTAAAGAGGATGTAAAGCACGGGACCCAAGACGCTGCCTTGGGGAACACCGGCTTTAACGGAGTAGATATTGGAAAATTCTGTTCCACAGCGAACTCGAAAGGAGCGGTCAGAGAGGTAGGATCGGAGGACTAGGTACAAGGACTGAGGTAAATGGATTTTAAGCTTGGAGAGCAGTCCGGAGTGCCATACCCGGTCAAATGCCTGTGCAATGTCCAGAAAGGCACCCGAACAGTATTCCTTGTTTTCTAGGGCTGAGGAAATATGATCAACAACTCGGAGTCCTTGTTGAACAGTAGAATGTTGAGAGCGAAAACCAAACTGATGGGAAGGGATATTTTGGGATTCTATAATGGGTAGGATTCGTTTCAAAAGGATCTTTTCAAAAATTTTTGAAAGGATTGGGAGTAGGCTGATTGGTCTATAGGATGTTGAGCTATTGAGAGGTTTTCCTGGTTTTGGGAAAAGGATAATAGTGGAGTGTTTCCATAACAGAGGGAAGTGGGTGGTGCGTAGGATACAATTGTAGATATATGTAAGGAATATGACTGCTTTGGATGGAAGTTGTCGAAGGATTTGAGGTGTAAGGAGATCATGTCCAGGAGCTTTACGGAGGATTAGTTTTTTTAATTGAAATTTTACTTCGGAAGGATGAATAGCTTTTGGGGGCAAGGAAAGTGGGATTGGTGATGTAAGGAGTTCTTCTACTGTTACGGTGTGGGCAGGATGGGATTCCGGATGTGAAATAAATGTATTGGATAGGTGAATGGCGAACTCCTCAGCTTTATCTTCGTCAGATGCTGCCCAGGAGCCATCACCTCGTCGGAGAGGATGGGAAATGCGGTGAGGATTTAGGATTTTTGTTGTGGTTTTCCAAAGGGAATTGTCGCGAGAAGAGAGGGAGGATAGGTAGGAGTTGAAGGATTGTGATCTGAAGGTGGCTAATTCCAGTTTTAATTGTTTGCAGTAGTAATTATAGGAGCAGCGGTCGGTAGGATGTCGGGTACGTTGCCATAATAATCTGGCACGGCGTTTGGTGCGGATTAGGTTAAGGATGTGTTGGGGTAGAATGGTCTTTATAGGAATTCTGGAGGAGTCTTTTGGGAAGGAGGCAGTCCAGGCGGCTTGTTGGATTGTGGTAGTAAAGGAATTTACGGCACTATCAAGGTCATCGGGAGTTTTGAGGGATATGTTGAGATCAATATTATCGGAGATTATTTGGCGGAAAAGGTCCCAGTTTACTGGGCCCCTAATGAATGACGGTGGAGAAGGTTTGGGAACAGGTTCAAGTGAAACATTAAGGATTAGAGGACTATGGTCAGAGGAAAGTTCATTTAGACGTGTAATGGAACAATTGAGGGGACTTAAGCCGCTGTGGATAAAGAAATCAAGAAGATCAGGATTACGGTTGGGATCTGTGGGCCAGTAGGTAGGAGAGTTGGGGGAAAGGAGGTGAAAACGTTGGGAATTGAGTGCAGACAGCAGGGTTCGGCCACGAGAATTCGTGGTTCTGGAACCCCATTGTTGGTGCTTGGCATTTAGGTCTGCACCCAAGATGAAGTGATGTCCTAAGGAGTCGAGGAGAGAACTGAATTGGGCATTGGATATGGATCGGTTAGGAGGGCAATACGCTGATGCAAGAGTGACCGGAAAGGAGAAGGTTTTTATCACGATAGCGGTGAACTGTAGGAAATCATGTATTGGTAATGGGAGTACGTGATGGGAGAGGGATTGGTGTACAATTACAGCAGTACCGGCATGTGCTTTTCCGTCAGGGTGGTCAGTACGATATGTCAGGTATTGTGGTATATTGAAGTGCTGTTTAGTGGTTAGTCGAGTTTCAGTAATTAGTGCCACATCAATGTTCTTGTCAAGTAGTAAAGTAGATAGTTCGTCTGTATGATTTCTAACACCATTCGCATTCCAAAGGAGAATGGATATGGGTTTAGGGATGTGAGTCATTTAAGGATTTTTCAAAGGAGGGATGAGGTGAGATACGAGATTCGTGAGGAGTGATATGAGTGGAGTAACAAGGGATTTGAAATCGGTGAGGAAAGATGCTAACAAACTTGTGAGATCTGTTGCATTTGAAGGAGGAGGAATATGAGGAATTTGTTGTTGGTGGTTAGGTATATTAGGATGAAGAGGATTTTGAGGTTGGGTTTGAGGTTGTTGTTGTGGCAGAGCTTGACATTTATCGGTTAAAGTCTTACCTCTAAGTAGTTGGGAGAATGATACATCATTATTTACAATTCTGGAAGGCTCTCTCTCTCTTCTTGTTCTTAGTGCTTCATCTTGAATCCGGTTTTTCTGGTGTCTGGTTTTGAGATTCTTGTAAATTTGGCAGCCTTTGTAGTTGGCCGGGTGTCCCTCCAAGCATAGGGCACATACTGCTGGATCTTGTATAGGTTTGGTGCACTCTACAGATTTGTGCTGTTCACCGCACTTCACGCAACGCGGCAGATGGTGGCAATATGTCTTCGTGTGGCCATAGGTCTGACAATTATGGCACTGCACGATGTCTCTCTTGGGATATGGCTTCTCAACTTTCACCATTGTGTAGTATATTCTTGTGATATCATATATTTTTTTTCGATACCTGGTGATGGCTCCAAGTCCACGAAAAACAATGGTAGTGGGATCCTATTTCGTAATCCTGGCTGCTCCCTGTCCTCCTTGAAAACGTTTGTTACCTGGCGTACATTGAAACCAAGCGTCGTTAGTTCTTCTTTAATAACTTCAGTGGGGGTTGAGGAATGTAAATTTCTTATCACTACTCGTAAAGCTCTTTCCTGCCTCAGCTGGTAAGTGTGAAAATTCGCATTTGTTTCTGATAAGTACTTCACTATTTTTCGGTAGGCTTCTGCAGAATCAGGTGTTATTTTGGTGTCATTGGTCCTGTTAAGGCATGAATAACTGCCAGAGCAGATTTTATTTAGTTGGGTGCAGAACATCTGGAAATTTTTTATATTTTTCACAAATATCGGAGGAGGCTTTGGTTCTCTGGGTATTGCTGCAGACTCCATCACTTCTCTGTCATTTTGAAGCACTTGGTAGGGGTTTGGAGTAAAGAAAGGTGATTCTTCAATCGTTTCTTGTGCAGAAACGAAGTTCTGAAGTGTTCATTTTGGTCACTGGAGGTATTTCTCGTAGGCAGCGACGAGTCCTTTGTTTGGCTGGTGAGCTAACTCCGTCTGACCGAGACCTCTTGGGCACCTTACTGGCCATCACTTGCTGATCATACCGCGTATCATAAGAGAAAAATAAATAAATAAATAAAAAAAATTTTTTTTTTCTTAAAATAACAAAAAAAAAAGATGTCAACAGTAAATATCAACTGCTCTGATATACACTTTAACTGTATCACGTGAATAATCAGAGAGATTCCGCTATAAAATTGGTAAAAACTGAGAGAGGAGTTGAGGAGACAACCTTCTCATCAGCTGATCCACTGCCTTCTCTTGTTTTTAGAAAGAAAAAAATTCTTCTTTTCTAGATGATATTGAAAAATAATTTTTACAGACAATTTTTAGATAGGAAGTATATAACAGGTGTAACAGAAATGTTTACAAGTGGCCAAAAAGTCGAAAAATTAAAAAACAAATACATGGAACCAAATAAGAGTATTTAATTTTTATATTTTGTTTTATTTTAACAGTTTCTGTTATACTTTTCAGAAAAAATGTTCTTAAAATAAAAGGCCTAAGGAACTCTTTTTTTATAGTAAAAGATTAACATGTTTTTTTCAAGTTCTTAAAAAAGTTCCATTAAAAGAAAAATAAACAATAATTGGACTTGGACTAGAGTTATCATTTGTCTTAAATGAATTTTACACGGTGTACGCTTTTGAAACGCTTTTACTATCTATTGCTATGTATTGAACATAGCAAATAAGTTTTGAAAAATTATTTTTTAGTGTCGAAAACAAGTTGAAATACCCTGACACCAAACACACCTATAACTGGACCCTGGGGAAGGCTCCAGGAGTAAAAACTAGTAACTATGTAACTGGTTCCTTTTTGGGTGTTACCAGTTACTGTGGATTAATAGGGTGAAGTTAAGAACCAATGAGAACCATCCTTGCCCCACCCTGAATATTTGTATATAATAAGTAAGAAAAGGGGTCTTATGTTGATGTCCGGCCTTGAGTCTTCTAATATTTTCTTCCGGCTTGGGGACTGAAGCCTTGGCCCAACATAGACCATGGCAAAAATTCTCAAAACAGTCTATCTGAAATCATGTCTTCACAGTTAATTATTAAATTCATTGAATCACGTATTTCATTCTTGTAAATATAATTTTTATATAATCTTTATTAAACATAGAAATAAATTGAGTTTTTTTAGTAAACGTTATTTTAATTCTGCCACCTATTTATATCATGAAGATCACAGGTAATGTGTGTAATTAGAAATCATGATAACCACAAACCAGCCTTTGAGAAAAGAAATCCAATTAATTAATTCTGGACCAACCAATATATTATTATATTATATATTATAGCAAATTTATTTTACTAATTTTTTATTAGCCATTTCTGGGTAATTATCATCAGTAAGTATCCAGTGGCATCCCGAATCACAAACACTCAAAAACGTAGCATTTTTAATGTTATCCCTTTTGTGGGATAAAACAATGCACTATGTATGTTTGTTTTGCTGAACATTTTTTTGTCCGTGTCAACGCACTCAGCAACAGGTCCGAATTGTTTACCCACTTATGAAAAATGAAAAAAAACACACCTACGTACGCGTGTAAGACTAATGAGACCAATTAGCGACCGCAAGGGGCACTTATCGTATCGCTCATGAGATGCTTTGGGTTCTAGATTACAAGAGGGCGGGACAGGATGTGCCAGCGTGGGCCGAGCTTCTAATCCCCTTCGCGTAACCTTCTAATTATCCACAACTCCCCTTCATTCCTACAAACTGCCACGCTATTAGTACAAAGGGAGGAAGTTGTAAATCAGTAGCGTAGAAAGAAATGAGAGGAAGCATTTAACACAGCCGTCTTCCATCCAGCCGTCTAATTTGTTGGCTAGTATCATCAGTACCATGCCTGTACGTCTCGGTCCTTGTTAGGATTCGCGAGGGGAATGGCTCCTGCGTATTGTTGTCCACGCATAAGTTTCACTTCGCTGGACAGTCATTTCAACTGCGCATTGCATTGTGCTGCCTCAGTATTTATCCTTACAGTTTAATGCCCTTCTGTGTCTGATATATTTGAGTGTGTGTATATATATGTGTACATGTACATATCGTCGGTTTATTGCTAAAAATCACTAATTGTATTTTTGAAAGTTAACATTTATTTTTGTGAATTTCTATTATAATTATCGATAAAAAAAACTGTGAGTGCATGAAAATTACATAAACAATTTTATATATTAAATACTTTTTTTTTCTTTATTCATTGATATTTACACCTATATTATAAAAAAAAAATACAACTAGTAAATGTGCACTGAGGAATATAATAACATAAAACTTCTTGTTGAGAAACTACCCACAGATAGCACTGAAATAATAAATTTACACAAGAAGATCAAGAGGCCACCTTCTTTTCAGACGCCTTGGAAGGTGTATCAGGGATCGAGAAGGAAGCAAGGTTTGAAAAGAGAGGATACGGATGGTTCTGCAGTTTGTTATGAAAGGATAGGTATCTGGATTGGGCCAAATTGGAACATTAAAGTCTTTATAGAAGATTTTATTTGTGAAAAAGTAAGGAGCGTTGAGGATTTTACGAAGGATTTTGGATTGCAAGGATTGGATACGAGAAGAATCCGATAGTTTAGTGGAGTCCCAAAGCTATATATTAAATACAGTTACTACAAATGCAGTTTTCTGATTAAACGAATTGAAAGTTCTTCCAAATTCTTAATTATTTAAGGTACTGAAATGGCATTTAATTACTTTTTTCAATCGACTGACATATGTCTTATTCATATTTTGTTATTGGCAAATAGAAAAGTTTGTTTTTCTATATTAATAAGTATTTATTGAAAATATAGGAAAATCAATTTTACCTTTCTACTAAAAATATGAGATTTTATCTTGCACCGAGTTAAACTTATATTCATTTAATTTATGTCACATTCTATATTGAAATATGTGAATATTGCATAACAAATGAAAAATACAACATTGAACTTTTTTTGTTATCATGACATTTTCATCAGCCGTACAGACTTCAGTTTTTAAATAATTAGGACATATAGTTTTTAAATAGTCGCTCCTTAGCTCATTAATGGTCATCGAAAATCTCTCACACCATTCCTCAAATAGTTTGTTTGGGTTTATTAAGAGCATAAAACAGCTAGGTCATTAACACCCGTTGGCTTATTTAGATTTACTTGGTACTTGTTGGTTATCCATCAATCCAAGTCCGACAGAACACCAATGAGAGGCGACCCCAGACCAGAAGAGGCCACCTAAGTCCCACACGTCAAATGGTGCTATTCGTAAACTTGTCGATAAATCTACAAAACGTATTCAGCGCGTTCGTTTATTCACAAACTGAATCACCAGTAGTCCAACGATTTTATCGGTTTTTGTGGTCGATGTATCCTTTATAATCCAGAGTGGTTGCCTGGGAACATCCTCGCCTCAAAGCTGCAATCACTTGCTGTGGAGCAAACTTACCAAGGGCCACTCTGTAAGGTACACCCCAGGGATTCTTAGATGACTCTTGAACAATGAATTCGTCCCAAGACTTCCGCTTTCTTAACCGCACCTCGTTTCGGTATGCCCTGGCTTTAGACTTGTACTCATCACGAAGTGTAATGCGCCTCTCTTCGCAAGTACACTTTTGGTATGAACGCCGTGCCTTGTAGAGTTCTCTCTTCATAGTGGTTAAGGCAGGCGTCCACCATGGGACAGGTCGAGCTCTCGCCTTCCGGTGCTGAAGGGATTCTTCAGCGGTATCGCGGATGACATCAGTGATCCTGGATACTCGGTAATCCAGATCATCTGTTTGCTCCGTTTCCGCCTCATCCCAGTCTTCCTCGACCAGTTTTCCCTCCAGCAATGACCGGAAGGCACTCCAATTTCCTTTTCGAGTAAGGTAACCTTTTTCTATTCCGAGGGAAACTTCTGTATTTTCCGTCAGCCTAAAGGCTATCGCTTGGTGGTCGGAACTCGTTTCAGATCGGAGGACCCAATCGATAATGTCATTTAATGTCATTATAACCTCAATATTGTTATTTACTTTATACATTTATATCCAATTTATTTTCGATCCATTTTTATTTTTTTGTGTATTTCCTAACTTTCTAGAAGTGGAATCCAGTCGGTCGTTCATAAACACAGCATAAATCGTTGTTTATCATTGCTGGATTCAATCGATTGAAGAAAAAAAAAATCGATCCGCTACAAGGTTGTACTTTATTTTATATATATAATCTTGGTTAGTGTTAACTGTAGATAAACTATAAACTGTTTTTACTTCTAAATCACAAAATCTTTATTAATAACAATTTCAGATTAAATAATACATTAAATCTTAAAACTATACCTATCAGTTTTTATAGTCTTTACTACAATGAAACATTACACTAAACACTTAATAATTTTGAACTAATTGCAAACCTTATCATGTATTTATTGTTATATAACATCATGTGTTAAATGTATAAATTAAATGATTAATTTAAAGGTGGATATTCGTTAGAACCCGAAGCTTCTTATATCATTATCAATATATATATATATATATATATATATATATATATATATATATATATATATATATATATATATATATATATATCCTATTTAGACAAGATTAGACTGGAACTATCAATGACGTGTTATGTTGGATAAAACAAGAAATAAGCGCTTTGATATTTATTTGTAATATATAAATATTCAATAATATTTACTTAACTTGCTTATTTAACTGCTAATATTTATTTAACCGTTTCATGTTTCTCTGTTTATCTATGAGAGATCATTCAGATCTTTTACATCCTTTATCACCTTATTTCAGTCTTGTTTATCTTAGTGTATTTTATACCAATTTGGTTTATACATGATAAATCTTTTTTGTTTTGTCTATCTGTACCATTTTAATTAACTCTCCCATTAAATACTTGGCAAAATTATTTAAATAATATTTTATGGTAAAAAAATATTAACTACGGGTTAATGGAATACCTGAGGAACTGAAGGAAGTCAATAGCCCAGAACGGAGCACAAGGCCGGGAACTTCCTCTATTGGATATTTCCTACATGATAAGAATGACTAATATATTTTAGGCCAAACTCCTAGAAGCTTTAATTAAAAAAATTGTGTGAATAAAATGAAAATTCTCCGATTCATTTTAGATAAAAACAAGGATAATTAACTAGGGTAAGCCCACCAGTAATGGACATAGCTAAGACTTTCTATTTATCACTTTAAAATTGAAAACATATTCAGTTATGCGGGTATAATCTCCATTAAAAAAAAAACGCCTATTTGTACGAGTGATGGACACCTCGATCTTCAATTGTTCTAATAATGGTCCGGAGGTCGGTACCAGTAATAGACATACCTCAGAATAAATCTAAATTTTTATTTAATTATAAAGATAAGATAACATAAATGTTCCACTCACTCTCAACAAAACTGTTAGTAGGAAGTTACGAAACACACTGATCTCAAGAGCATTATAGAAACAACAATAATTGGAATTTTAAAATTTTCTTTTGGGAACTTTGTTCATACGGTTATCAATAGAGCATTGTTCTTCAATATAAAAAAAACTGGAACCTTTACATCAACAAGAAAGCTTATTATTTACATTTAAGTCCAACCAGTCTATAACTAGTACGTTCGCCTTAGTATATATCAACAGTTATATAGGTCAATATTCTCCATTTATTCTCTTGCATTGTATTAAAGTTGTTGAAGGAATTCAAGCATCGAAATTGGGGTTCATCTGTTCTT
This sequence comes from Nezara viridula, assembly GCA_928085145.1. Taxonomy (NCBI): domain Eukaryota; kingdom Metazoa; phylum Arthropoda; class Insecta; order Hemiptera; family Pentatomidae; genus Nezara; species Nezara viridula. The sequence goes on from OV725081.1 coordinate 93,632,210, forward strand.
AATGAAATTCTCTTCTTTTTCTTTTTTATATCAATTCAACAAAATCCAACTCTCCTGAGAGACGAAAAACGAATATGTAATACCATATAGTGTACAGCAAGGTAGATGTGCAGTGGTCAAAGAAAAAAAATGTTTTAGTTCTTCAGTAAATATTGCATAATTTATTTGACATAATCACCAAAAAACGTAAGAAAAAACTTTAATCTTCTGACTGCCCAATGATAACAGCAGCCTCGTTTGCTTAATCTTATCTTGTGATGCAGAATTCTCATTATGTATTCAATTTTATTTCTTTTGTCGTAACTGTGATTCTCGGGAATTCTTGTTTGGAATTTTTATTGTCATTATCAGCTGTCAACCGTGAAGATTTTTATTTTTTTTTTTACATGCTATTTTTTTTTCAACATTCTTTTAATATCAGCCTTCAATTATTAACTGAATTCCAGGAATTCGTTGTTGTTGTTTTTTCTCGTATCAATATGTACAAACATTGAGAAACATAAATGTTTACCGTAATAGAAATAATTTACACCACTAAAATTAATTTTCACTTATCAGGCAGTGTATCTGAAAGGTTTTTTTAGCTGCGCAATGGCATCCGTGTGAAACACCTTGAACAGCCGAATGACACATGTTGTTTCATTCATTGATAAAGATCGATGATACTATCACACTCCGGCACTGATGGCAATAATCAGCGATTAATCATGAGTCCTCCAAGAGATAGATGCAGTAGTAATAATTTTTATTTGTTGCCTTCTAATTTAAATTGAATATTCAAATTTAAGTTTGTCTTAAAATAAAAAAAAAAAATTGAATCATCTTATCTAAATTTTATTGCACGTGCATAGTTTTCTTCTTACCCAGTAAGGTAGCAATTATGACGTTTTTTTTTTTATAACATTCCTTAAATATCTGAGATAATAAAAGTGTGGTAATTGTTTGGAAACAATTTACATGACTACATGTTTTAGGATGCACGAATCTAAAGTAGTCTTACGTGTAACTTAAGAAAAAAAAAGCTATTTATTGTTCTCTTGAAGTACGCATAATGTTTTGAGGGGGGGGAAACGAAAATAAAAAACATCACATACAATTTAAAAACTGTCGTTTTGGTTTATTTTTTAAATCTTAATGTCCTGTAAAATACCTCTGAGACCAGAAATATTTCAATAACTACAATTTTTTACTAATTTATTGAAATATTTTCATTATTTATTATTACTATTATTTTTATATGTTATTATTCTTATCCTTTATTATCAGAACCTCTTTTCCTGGACTTTCATCTCACATAATTTTGAATGATCAGATGTAACCTTTAATACAATTTTAAATCGATATGATCTATAACACAGTAGTGTTAGTTAAATGTTTTTTTTTTGTTTTGTTTTTTAAGAAAACTGCCTTTATTCTGGGACAGTTTATCTTACGTTATAACAGTTTTGTATAAGAAAATAAAGATTATTTCGGGCTAAAAGGCCTATAATATTAAATAAATAACAAGAAAAAAATGGTTCTAATCTAAATACTTAATAATATTTACAACATTTGAAGAATGGTAAAAAAAAAAGTATTTGTTCCCAAAAATATGAAATATAGTAAGTTTCTCCTGATAGGCCGTCAAAAACTCTTAATAAACGAAAATAACTAGATATTTTGGGTATTTCTTATTTAGAAATGTTTATTCTATATTTCTTAATTTTAATCACAATATTTTATTAATATATTCAAGGTTTGTTAAGAAAATAATATTTTAACATAGAATTTAAAAAAAAAAATATTTGAACAGAAATTAGAGCTGATCGGATGAGTTGAATATCATACTTATTAGTATTAAAATTAATTAAATAAATATATTATACTCATTTATTTTTCCAGTTGATTGTTAATAAATACGAATGTAGACGAGATGTGTACATACATATATTTTGTTTTAGTGTATAAAGTATTTATGATATTTAAAAGCAGGCATTGTATTTCATAAATTTTATTTCATTCATATTTACAATATTCGTGTTCAAGTTGTGCCTAATTGAGTCTCGTGCAGTGAGGTCACGTGATCACCTCAACCAGGCGCTGAAACATGCCAGTTCGTTAATGATAGGTGCTTTATTAAGGTGATTGGTCCGTTGAAAAGTTAATTCATCTTTATATGAAATAATTGCTACTTAAATTACTCCTTTATAAATTAATCGTTCATAACAATCATTAGATTTATTAACACTTCTGAGTAAAAAAATATACAATAGATTAATTAACGTGTAATCAACCAGACTTGAACAGTATTTCAAATAAAGAATTTAAAAAAATAAAATAAAATAAATTTTTTGTATTTTGCATTTTAAGAAGTAAAATAATAGATTGTTTATAACTGTATTTTCGTTTTAAACTACGAAATACAAAAAAATATTCGTCTTTTATTTCCAAGTTACTAAAATTTGAAGAAAAAAAATTTATCAACGCACCATTGTTCAATAAACTTCACTTGTTAAAGCCAACAAACCTAAACGGGTAAGTTTTTGACTCACGCATTCAGAGAACTACTATTTAAGGATGTGACGTATGCGACCGTTTAAACCTCATAAATCTTGGTCGTGTGAAGTCACTGAATACTGATTAACAAAATGGTGACGAAGTCGTCAATAACGTACTGTAATTATTGCAAGGCATAATTGCATTAGACCGATACTTATTTTTTGAATAATTAAGACCGGAGAATAAGTATATTTTTTTTTGCTGACTTAATATTTTTTTTATAAATATTTTCCTTGCTGAAATGTCTAGTGGTATTGGGTTCAGTACTTTGTATGGAAGTACTGTTTGTTCGTCAACGGTTGTGCCAGAAGATTTGGACGAGATCAAGCGAAACAGCCAGAATTTCTCCCTTACTTTATTATTTAATTAAAAGTTGATATTTTTAGCTGTGTGTGCTCTAGGAGGGTCACTAGGTTTCAGAGTGTAAGAACTGCCATTTCCAGTTCCTATCGGAGCATAGGACCGCAGTACCTAATTCACTGAGCTATCTCATTACTTATATAAATATTATAAAAATATAAATATTTGGTAATAAATAGCCAATTCGCTCTTTTTGTTACTAAAGGATCAATATATAATGATCATGAGTTTTGAAAAAAAATAATTTCATGGTATAAAATATATTTATTGGGTTCAACCCATTCGTCGTATTTATAAAAATAATCTTAATGTCGTAATGTATTCCTTTACTCATTTTTGTGTCATAGTAACCCAAAAAGAAGCATTTTAGAAATTTTACTGGTATAAATTTTACACTTCGGATCGTAACCAATTTTTAAAATCTACTTTTGTTGTTCTCCTTTTTCTAAGTGATTTATTATTATTATTATTTTATTCAGAAATATTACATTCAGTCTCAATTAAGGAAAATTATATTATAGATCAGAGAGCACATACACGCCATATTTAAAGAAACATTAATAAATAAATTAATTAACTGCAACGTAATAGTAAATAACTTGGATAAAGGGAACCAAAAAAATGCGCTACCAAATATAAAATAAACGTCATAAACACAAGTTATTTAAAAAAAAAAAATTATTTTACTTTTTATTTTTAGCAGAAAGTTTTAAAAAGTAATAAAAAAAATGTTTCTTATTTCGACCTCACTTTGACTAGATTTTTAACAGAATTGGGCAGTATTTCAAATAAAGTATTTTTTGAATATTTAATAGTTATAATTGCATTATAAAGGAAGGAGATGGTCCGGGGTGGCGGTCATAAATAGGCTAAATAGTGGTAAAACTATTTTTATTAAAAGCCAACGTTTCGACCTGACTTTGCAGGTCTTCTTCAGGGAGGTGTGTTCAGCTAGGAGTTTCACTTACAACTGTAAGTGAAACTCCTAGCTGAACACACCTGAAGAAGGCCTGCTAAGTAGGGTCGAAACGTTGGCTTTTAATAAAAAAAGTATTTTTTATTTGTATTTTTTTTTGTAATTAAAATACAAAATACTTTTAGCATTTAGTATTTGAAATACATTTTCTGTAAACAATTTAAATAGTTTGTAATTCAAATATGTTGTAATTGTAAAAAAAAAAAAATGTATGGTATTTTAAAATGTTTAAAATATATTTTCCTCATGTATGGTTCGCAAGTATAATGATAACCAGTCCTGCTTGCTTTTAAAATAAATTAAGATTTTATTTTAACAATAAATATTTTTACCATAAAAAAAAGATAATTATGTCACGAGACCACCACGTTTTAGTCGCTGTTATAGACAATAAAGTCGTTGATAAATAAATAAATATGGTTTTATTTCTCCTTCATTTGTATCTATACCCTACTCCAATATGGACAGATGGCCTTAAGAGTCCAACTGAGGAGTGAAAATAGTATTTCAAGTCCCTTATTCTAACGGTACCCGGTTGAGCGTAGGTGGAAGCGTTTCAAACTGATACAACAGGAAGGGTAAACTTCTGGAAGAGTTATTTAACTTCAGCCTTCGATTGCAAATGCGCTCTTCACGTGGGGTTGTGTTATTTATGTGTAAATTACAGTTATTTTTGTTTAGCATCTGCTTCATTTTGAAGTTCTTAAGAACTTTGTTTTACTTCTCAGAAGTTCAATGGCGCAATAGAAAAAACATGGTCCAAATAGTCTGTTTTCCTTAATCTTATAATATATTACATTTGAAAAATATATCGTAAATATTTAGTTTATTTTTTTAAGTATATTATCAAACATTTGAGCTGTATAAATGTATTACGATCTTATTTTAAATATCTGTTTCAGTTTGAAGAAAGTATTTAGAATAAAAATAATGAATTGAGACAGCTATAATGAAAGTAACAATTTAAAAAACTCCATTTTTTATTCATCCGATTCCATCATTCATAAAATTTTATACTTATAATAGATTTTGAAGTAAAATTTCAGTTTCTTAAGGGATATTTTAAACTATTATCTGAGGAAATTAACTATTAAGGTAACTTAAACATAGTCCATTGGTTTTTTTATATTATACAGAGTGTTTCAGAGTTAAGTGGCCAAACTGCAAAAATGAACTAAGGACCTCAGAACAAGAAACAAATTTCTTGTGAAGGAATGTCCTCAAGCTCTTAGTTTAGGAGATCTTCACACATAAAGATTTTCATTGTTATGAATTATTTACGTTATATGAAATAAATAAAACCTGTTTATTTTTCTAACTACTTGATTAATATAATGTAAAAATCAACATTCATATTAAATGTTGTTCAAAAAGAAGGTATGTCCACAAACGCTTAATGTTAATTATACCAATCAATGGATTGGCCGTGCAGGACCAGTGGCTTGGCCTGCACACACTCCAGACATGACACCACTGGATTTTTTTGTTTGGGGTGACATTAAACAAAAAGTCTATGCAAGTCCGGTCAATGACCTTAATTCCTTAAGAAGAAAGATAATTGAATCTAGCGAAACAATAACACATATCCAGTGCCGTTTTGCCACTGCTGCTGTTGGATTCCCAGGAAAATCACTTTGAACAACTTTTAATATGAATTTAACATTTACGTTTAATTAATGAAGGAATTGGAACAAATAAATACGTTTTATTTACTTAGTATAACGTAAATAATTAAAAGCAATGAAAATCTTTAGGTGTAAATATCTCCTAAACAAAGCATTTGTGGACATACCTTCATGGAATTTTTTTTTTTGTTTTGAGGTCCTTAATTCATATTTTCAATTTAGCCAGTTAATGTTGAAACACCCTGTATAATTTCTAATGTTATCGATAGGTCATCGGTAAAAGGATTTTTTTAATTTTTCAGATTTGAAAATTATTGTTAAAGATATCGCTGTTTTAAATTTTTTTCTGCTTTATTGTTTTCAATAATAAACCTTTTTAATCGTCCAAAAAAATCAAAAATCTAAATCTACTTATTAAAAAAAAAAAAATTAAAAGAAAAAATTTAATTTTTTGTCAATGTTGTGCATGGTTATTTAAAAGTGCACAAATTGTACTAAAAAACGAAAATAAAATCGTTGAAATTGTCGCAATGTTGTCTATTTTCTAAGCAAATTATCAATGATAAAAAATAAAATTATTTAGGTCAATGTTAGGAATCCTTTTTATTTATTTTCCTTAATGTTACATGGAAAGTAATGTTAAATTGTTTGGAAATAATAAACCATTTTGTAATAATTTTCAGCGTATTTTTTTTTTTTTTTACTTTACATCATGATTTGCGATGATGAAATATCGTGCTTGATAAATAGGTTACCCTATTTCAGTGTAGTATTCTCGTTATCCTTACAGTCTTGGATATCCATTAGCTCTTGACGCGGATGTGGTTTGTTATAACATTTGCATTGCCAGCTGAAGACGACACGGTCAATTAAATACTAAATTACGAAACCTGAAAGGACTAACGTGATTCGTTAATTGAGGAAATATGTTTAATGAAAAGCCTATACAAAAAGCCAAAGCGAAAGGTTAAATTCCATGGAGCGATTAGTCATGAATTAATAAAAGGACAATTAATTTGAAATTCTGTAGTGATTCATTGATAATTTATGTTTTAGTTATTTAATTCTTTAGAAAGCTGTCGATGAATTGTGTGAGGATGAGTCACAATAAACTTTCTTTAACACACTTCATATTCCTGAATTTATAAAAAAACAAAAATTACTTACGTGGTCAGTTGTACTGTAACTATCATCTCACCTAAACACTGAAACTGCAATCTGCGAAAGATACCTTTCCCAAGTTTGGCACAATTTCAAGTAAATCTCTCATCCAATGCCTTTTTAGTCTTTTTCTCATATTCAAGGTTATGTCAACTATAGCCCATGTCCCTTATTGAACTGTTTGTATATCCGTTTTGATTTGTGAAAATCGTTGGTTAAGTGTTATTATGTGTTGGCACCTGGGTGCTTTTGTTATGAGTATGATTTGTTTTTGTAACAATTTCGATTGAAAGGTTTGAAAGTTTTTTTTTTGGCGATACCATATATCTGCGATGCAGGGGTACCCATCCCCCTCCAAGGTCAATGGCGCAAGAATACCCCCCCCCCCTAATATATTTTATTGCTTTCTTCTTAACAACAGTGCAAGCTAAAGTAGAATATAAAAAATCTTAGATCGTATACAACTACACTTACAGCGATCTGTTACATGTTTTCTCCTTGTTCCCTGGTTTGAAACTTTTAATTCCTAAAATTCATAACTCCGTCAAAATATGCCCCCCTCAAAAATTTTAATGGCGCAACTTGCGCCTTGAAACCCCCTTCTGGACACCCCTTCTATGATGAGTCAATATGGGTTAAAGTAAGTATATGTATATGTATTCAGTTTCAGCTTTGAAGGTTTGTAAAAAGTGGTTAAAGTGTTTTGATTCGTTATTAAAGTATTCCGTTTCGTTTAAAAATGAGGACCTCATTCCATCCTTCTTCTATTGAATGTTAGTCAATCATAAAGTATTTTATGAATTTTAGAAATTTGGTTCTTTTTAATGAAAACTGGAGGGCGAGAATTTTTTCGAAGATTAAATGTTAAATATGTTTGGTTCTATCAGGATTTATTCGAATTTTTTCCATAATTTGGACTAATTTTGTAATTCATGTTCATGAGTTTGTGAAGCGGTGACCGTTTAGTTATTCTCTGCTGTTTTCAAGATTCGAGGCTTTCGTTTAAAGTCTTTTTTTTTATTAATGCTATAGATAAGGAATAAATTTAAATCGTAATATTTAAATATATATATCGCTACTGTTAGTGCAAAGATACGTATGTAATAATTTTACATGGTTATTCAATTTGTCTGAAATTGCAATAAGTAGTCTGATATCATGGAAAATAGCAGAGGGAAATAAAATATGAAATTGTACTAATAAATCATGAAGAAATAATCACTTTCTATGCTATTCCGTAAAAAAAAATCAATTTTACATACTACGTTTTGCACTAACATTATTGGTATAAAAAATGTTATATAAGAAAATATGTAATGTAGAAATTGAAATCAATTTTTACTAGGAATGTTTTTATTGGTTTGTTATATTTTTGTAATTATACTTAAAAAAATATATAATTATTACGAATCGCTTTGGTTTACAGAAATACTTCCTCTTTGAATTACCGTACAATAAAACTGAAACAGTATACCTCCGAGCTGGCGTTTTGTGAATCAATTAACCCCGCTTGTGCTTCCATTGATTATTAGGTTACCAGAAAAGGAATACAGTTTTGAACCGTGAATGTAAATACGTCCTTAATTGGGTTATAGCGGTTTCACAAACACCGAAATGGCTCGCTTGAATTAAAATAAAAATCAAAAACTCCAAACGAAAAGAGAGCAGGATTACACAAGAGGCAACTATTGTGCCTCTATATTGTGCTAGCTAATCAAGACGGGACGTCGGGAATTGGGCCAGTCCGCCGCCATGGTCCGCATCAGGAGGATGCCTGCCTCTGGGAAGCAGCTCTACAAGGTTCGTCTGTAGGCTTGTTTTTTTTTTTTTTTTTTTTTTTTTTGTTTTTGTTAAGGGGTTTGGTGCAGTTTTAAAATTTAGTTTTAAATATTTCTTGAGGAAGCACTATTTACCAATATTATTTAAAATATTAAAAAAATTATGTATTAATTTTGTTTTTCATTCTTAAATGTTTTTCCCGTTTGAGATGCTAGTTCATTTGATCCGATTTTCAGCACCCTCAAAAAACTTTCGAGAACCTATAAAAAAAAAAAAAAAAAAAAAAAAAAGCCTAATTATTTACGATTTCAAAACATATTTTCATAGAAAAAAAATATTGATAATCTGTTTAAATAAGTCAAGTTGAGATAAATAAACAATAATGAAAAATAAAAAATCGTCCATTTAAATTCACGTAATTTTTTTCCGAATTTTTTCTATAGTGTTCAAGAGTTATTTATTTATTTTTATCGGCGTGAACTTTCGTTTAACGAAGTAAATCAAAACGGTGTTTTATATATTTTATGATTTCGTATAAATTTTTTATCTTATGTCTATTAAATATTTCCCTGTGAAGTATTAGTTACCAGTATTATTTAAAATATGTTTATGTTTAATATATTAATTTTGTTTTTCATTCTTATATGCTATTTCTCTATCGAAGTACATTTGATCCGGTTTTCAGTGCCCTCAAAAAACTTTCGAGAACCTATAAAAAAAAAAAAAATGCCTAATTATTTACGATTTCAAAACATATTTTCATAAAAAAAAAATATTGATAATCTGTTTAAATAAGTCTAGTTGAGATAAATAAACAATAATGAAAAATAAAAAATCATACATTTAAATTCACGTAAATTTTTTTCCGAATTTTGTCTATAGTGTTCAATTGTTATTTTTTGATTATTATTTATTTTATTTTTTTAGGCTCGTGAAGTTTCATTTAAAGAAGTAAATCAAAACGGTGTTTTATATATTTTATTATTTCGTATACATTTTTTATCTTATGTCTATTAAATATTTCCTCATGAAGCATTAGTTACCATTATTATTTAAAATAGTGGGTTTGTGGTTGACTGTAGTGAATAATAGAAGAGAAGGATAGTTTGGGTGATCAGTCAAATTAAAATGGTAAAAATAAATAATTTCATTATATAAAATATTATAAATAATTATAGTTGAGATAAATAAACAATAATGAAAAATAAAATGTCATACATTTAAATTCACGTAAATTTTTTTTTTCATAATTAGTCCTATAATGTTCAAATGTCATTTTTTTTTTTTTAGACTCGTGAAGTTTTATTTAAAGAAGTAAATCAAAACGGTGTTTTATATATTTTATTATTTCGTATACATTTTTTATCTTATGTCTATTAAATATTTCCTTATGAAGCATTAGTTACCATAATTATTTTAAATATTTTATATTTAATAAATTAATTTTGTTTTTTTTATATTTTTAAGTTTCATTATATAAAGTAAACCTGTCTGTCTGTGTATATTGATTTGGGAGAGGTCGAAATACAGAATTAGGCAAAATCTTAGCATTGTTTAAAAATTCTTAAAAAGATATACAGTGTATCTAACTTCATCCCATTCAGTATTATTATGTTTGTATATTTTATTTATTTAAAGGTAAGTTGAAAAAAGGAAGCATTTCTTAATTTCTTGAAATATATTTCAATGGACAAATGTTTTTTAGAATGGGTTAAATTCATTTTATTAAAAAAAAAAAATCCATTCTCATTTATTAACTTATGTTATTTATTTATGATTTCAAACCATATTTTCATAGAAAAAAATATTGATAATCTGTTTAAATAAGTCTAGTTGAAATAAATAAACAATTTTTAAATAAATTCACGTAATTTTTTTCCGAATTATTTCTATAGCGTTTAAGTATTATTTTTTTTTTTTTATCGTCGTGAAGATTCATTTAACGAAGAAAATAAAAACGGTGTTTTATATATTTTATTATTTCGTATACATTTTTTAGATTATGTCTATTAAAAATCTCCTTATGAAGGAAGGAAATATTCATTAGTTACCATCATTATTTTAAATATTTTATGTTTAATAAATTAATTTTGTTTTTCATTTTTCTTTTCTTTTCGAAGTTAAGATAAATAAATAATAATGACAAAAAAATATATGTATAAATTCATGTAAATGTTTCTTTTCCATATTATTTCTATCGATATGTTATAGATATCAAGTGTTATTTTATAATTATTTTTTTTAGCGTGATGAAGTTTCATTTAATGAAGTAAATCAAAACTGTTTTATATATTTTATTATTTCGTATAAATTATGAAGCATTAGTTACCATTATTACTTAAAATATTTTATCATTAATAAATTAATTTTGTTTTTTGTCTTAAATTGTTCTTTTCTTTTCGATGTTTAGATAAATAATTAATAATGACAAAAAAAAAATTATAAATTCATGTAAATGTTTCTTTTCTATATTATTTCTATATATATCAAGTGTTTTTGTTGTTTTGGCTTTTTTTTTATTGAGTTTCATTGTATAAAGGGAACCTGTCTGTCTGTCTATATTGATTTAGGAGGTGTCGAAATACAGAATTACGCAAATGAGAAAAATTCTTTTGACTTAGCATTGTTTAGAAATTCTTGCAAAGATATACAATGTATCTAATTTCATTCCATTCACTATTATTATGATTGTATATTTTGTTTATTTAAAGAAAAATTGAAAAAAAAGGTAGCATTTCTTAAATTCTTGAAATATATTTCAATGTACAAATGTTTTTTAGATTGCTTAAAATTCGTTTTATTTAAAAAAAAAAAAATATTTGTTTCCATTCTCATTTATTAACTTGTGTATTTAAAGTTAACTGATAAGAATGAATAAGTAATTTTTTTCGCAATAGTATTCCTTCAACATATATAGAATATTTTCTTCTGACTTAAATGAATAAAATTATTAATTATTTAAACTCTAATTTTGAAGAGATAAAATATATCGCACTATTTAATTAAGTAGGAATACACGTTCTTGTTGAAATATTTCGTCTGTTAAATAATGTATTTTTCATTGACATTAGCTTATTAAAGTAATAGTAACGTTATATGTTAAATAGTGGAAAACGTTTATTCATTATCTAATTTTAGAAAATCTTTGTGATTTGTATACTTTTTTTTTCTTCGATGTTTACTTATTTGGAGAAAATTTAAAATTTTCATTTTAGTCGTTCGTTTCATTTGAAAAGTCGAATTGAAGAATAATCATTAATTAATCCTGTAAATATTTTATGCATGGATTTGTTTAAACTATATATTCCCTCATCGTCATGTATTAATTACAAAGAGTTTATTTTCAGGAGATAGATTTCATTTCCTTTACTATGTAACGACTTATTGGAGATAATTCGTGTACAATTAAAACATTTCGTTTTTTTTTTTTTAATAAACTTTTATTGTTTATTGAAAAATATTACAATCTGTCTCAAAGGTCATTTATGTACACACTATGTTCAATAAATAAAAATAAATTATATAAATAATATATACAATAAATAAGAATGAAATAACATACAAATAAATAAAAAGGAACAAATATATAATTGTATACACCATTTGTTTTTAAAAATTATTTTTTTTGTTTTTTTATTTTGTTTTTTTTTATTGATTTTTTTCAGAAAATTATTTATAATATTTAACTTATGCCTACCTCAATAAATGTCAGATTTTATGGTCTCTATTTTATAGATAAAGATTAAAGTATCTATTTAGAACTAAAGTAGGTAATGATAAATCAAATAAATAGGTCAAGGCCTTCTGTATTACCTGCTAATGAATCCGTTGGGTTATAATTAAACACCGAATTTATAATTTATTAAAAATAAATTCATAACAAACATTTAATTGATTTTAGTTATTATTATTTATGTAGGTTTGTTAGTTAAAACTAAAATTAAAAAATAATTATATGTATTTTAAAAACATTCTAATCTACCTAAAACATTTATTAAATAATAGATTATATGAACTTTATTTAGTATTTAAACTTCCTCTTAGAGCTTATAGTTTATTGATCTTGTAACCCGTGGCATATTTCTATAATTTATCTTCTTATCTACGCTTTGGTCTTCTCGGTCCACAATTGTCTTTTGCGAGCTGATGGATCGCGAGTTGCCACGTGTCCTAGCACTCTTAGATTTTTTGCCTTCGCCTTGTCTGGGCGTTGATTGACTATATATTTTTTCTTTTCCAACTCTCCTTTCGCTCCCGCTCAAAGAAGTCTTTGTCTAATTTCGGATGGGTCATATAGTTTGGGGTTATACCCTCATTTTTTAAGACTCTCAAAAAAATGTCAATTTAAATTGTGACGACCCATCAATTGCACCTCAAACTCTTCACTCATACATAACAATTAAACCTATAGCTTCCTGGACTACGGTATTTCTTAATAACACCCCACTTATTCCTGTTGAAAAAATCCGATACCTAGGACTCCACCTCTACATACAAACGTCTCACTTGGAATCCTCATAAGACTAAAACGTCAAAAAACTGCTTCACGTTTCCGTTTACTCCAACACTTACTAGAGACAGACGCTCTAAGCTTAATTAATTGCGATGGACTCATATGCATGACTGTAGTAATAAGGCCTATTTGGGCTTACGGAGTTCATCTTATAAGCTCCATAAAACCTTCGAATTCCTCTCGTATCCAATCCATACTATCGAAAATCCTTTATAAAATCCTCAATGCTCCTTACTTTCTCACAAATGAAATACTGCATAAAGACCTTAATGTTCCATATGTTTCCGATTCGGCCTAATTCAGACACCCATCCTTCCATAAAAAAAACTTTATAACCATCCGAATCCTCTCGTTTCTAACCTTGCTTCCTCTTCGATCCCTCATAACACTATTAGGCATCTGAAAAGAATATGGCCTCGTGATCTCCTAATTTAGAAATTTTGTTGGAGTACTACCCTTTAGTGTTACCCAAATGCGAGACCGAGTCTTGGTCTTGCACAAGAGTCTCGCAACAGTCTTGCAGTTACTTATTAGCTTATTACTATAGAGATATTACTGTAATATTTTGGATAGGAGAAACCTACCTAAGTCAGAATGAAAAATTAGAGGAGTTAAATGCAAAAGTATTTTGGTTATGCCAATTATTTATATATAGTAACTAAGATTTTAAAGTATTTTGCCTTAATTATTATTTTTAAACATTGATTTTTTTTTTACCAGTCCTGGTCTTGGTCTTACGACAGTGGCCTTAGTCAATACCGATTTTGGGCAATACTACTACCAATGGGTAGTTTCTGTACAATTGTTTTCATTTCATTGTATTTCTATGTATCAGATTTACTGGATGTATACTTGTTTTTATACCGTTGTACATTTCATAAATATAATAAAAAAATTATTGTAATATTTTTTTTTAATTTACCAAAAAAACTTGAAGTTTAAGCATAACAGTATTATTTATCATTTTTAAAACTGACACCTGGCATACTAAAGCCTTCGGACGAGCCCCTGGTGTTATCCTTATTAAATAATAGTGCCTAACCCTGGGAATATTATTTTGCCTATGTTTGCAATTATTGTGGGAACCAATTTGTCATGTGCTTTCTAATTAAAGGTAAACGTTCTGGTTCTATAAGGAAAGCTGTCAAATCATCCGTTTTCACCTTGCATTGTTTCAGTAACTTGAGAGACATTCGAATTAAATTAAATCGAAAATTTTATGTTTAAATTATTGTTAGTAATTTTATTATAGGTTTTAGTAATTTCATCTAAAAAAAAAAAAAAATATGTATCGATAGATTTTTAAATAACTTTATAACCACCTTAAATTATTTTATGACAATTAGTCCGAAATTCGCAAAAACATTCTTAGTTGCAGTTCATATCCATCAAAAATGTGTTTAGCGACTTTTTCAATTAACCAATGACGTGAGTTATTTTTTTTTTTTAGTATTATAACTCCATTTAGTAATATATGGAGATATATAAGGGTAAGTATTTCAATGGTTCAAAAAATACTAGTATATGTTTTTATGGTTTTTAAATGTTGTATTAATTTATGTTTATAATATGAACGTAAAATAAAAAATCTAAATCCGATATTAGCTTGTTTCTTTCGATTTTACAATAATAACGAATCCTTTGTCTCGATGCGATATAAGAAAAAGGTCGATATGTTGAGAAGTTTGTTTATTTTAGAGACTCAAGATTTTGTGTTTGGAATTTTTAAATTATAATCGAGATTTAATTTATGGATATTTTAAGTTTCCTCTTTTATATAGAGCCAATGAAGATTTAGAAAACTATGTAAAAAGAAAAAATAATTATTGACAATGGATATCCTAAAATGAATTTTTTTGTTTATCTTTAATGATTTATCAGTATTCAAACTCGAGAGTAATTATTAGTTTATTGCTGAAAGTCACTAAGTACATTTTTGTTGATGCTGAACTTTTGAGTAAGTTGTAAATTTTAGACTGATTTTACGATGCGAAAACAGGGTGTATCAAAATAAAGCAAACCCTTTTGTACATCGAAAATACTTATACTGACCTAAGTGCACAATATTCCGATTTCATATGAAAGAAACCACTAAAGGAAACCACACGAAGGAAACTACAATACTTAGTAGTTTAAAATTTATGAAATTTTATTTAATGACTTTTACAAAAAAATCGACGATATACGTTATTATATTATTTCTGTATGTATCATTTACACTTCATAGGCACAGGTTGTAGCTGTTAAACAATTTCAATATTCATTAAATAGTACACATAAATATATTTTATGCTGCAAAATAAAAATATAGTAAGTATTCAAGACATATTAATAGGTATGAATCTGTTTTTATATTTTTATTTAATGTTGTCTCAAGATATATAAATAGTTATTAGTTCCGCAACATCCCGAGTGAATTTCTTAAATTCCTTAGAGAACGATTACACCAGATCACATTCTTGTATCGGCCTTGAGGTCTATAAGTGTAATACTCGGTTAAGTAGTGTCGGTTTTTTATATTTATGAATATAAAATAATAATAATTATATATATATATATATATATATATATATATATATATATATATATATATATATATATATATACCCAACCCTATCTTTTATTATTGGGTAGGATGGATGACGATTTGCCCGCCTCCCAACCTTGCTCCTATGGTTTCGGGTAGACCAGATTAGTACAACCGGGGTTATATTGTATGACCAAAAAAAAAGGTAAATAAAAATATAATAAAATAAGTTTTAATAAATATAATTTTCTATCGGCTGGCTTTCATCTCTAAAGAGATAAGTTTAGAAAACATAAGGTACTTGCCCATTATTTGGGCATGATTAAATATTTATCCTCAGGTGAGAAGGGGTTAGGTCGGATATTTTTATAAAGCAGCAAAAAAGGTTGAGAGATCTATTTACAGGAAACAATATTTTCAGAATTAATACTATCTTCAAGCAAAAGAAATGAAAGGAAAGGAAAAAGAGAAAATTTAAACGTAATTACTATATACGATTAAAGATAAACATGAATATATTTAAGATAATAAAAATAACAAAAAATAAAGTTATTCTATATACAATAGTATGGCATGCCACATATAAACATCAAGAAACGATAGTCAGGATATAAGATATAAGAACAAATGCACATGCTAAAATAGGAATTAATAATTAGTTACAGGAAACAAAAGAGACAAGAGTTCTTTTTTTTTTTTTTTTTTTGTCAATGTTTCCTTAATCTTGGTTACACTTGTTTTAGTTATGCAGGAGATATGCAAAGTGTAGTTAGATATTGGCGATCGCTTTTAGATAATGTCGAAGAAGATCTATGTAGTTACCCATCCTTTCTTACATAACCTTACTCCTCGCCGTGTCATACTTCGACTCTGACTACATATTTGCAAAGGTTGGGTTGGAAGGGTCAATGCTGAACGGAGTTGGCATCTTCCGGGGGCAGAGCCATTAGCTGGAGACCTTCGGTTCAGGATCGAGCATAAAGAAATAAATTCATACCAAAGGTCATCTACTAGGAAAATCGCGATGTTATGATGCCCTTACAAATTAATCTAAGAAGCCACTACCGTTGTTACCTTATCGAGAAAAATTTATCCTTAGTTTTTTTTTATTCCTATTTCTTTGTTAAAAAAAAAATCTTTTTAGTATTCGGTAGCGTTAAGTATTTAATAATTTTCTTAGACAACTTGATGGTGGAATGTTAGATGTATTATCTACTCTATATATAATACTGTAATATAGATTCCTTTTTCCGGCTCTCAGGAGCGATGGATCTTAATAAATAAACGAAAAAAAATTTCATGGAGAAGTGGCGATCTCTATTTCAATCCCAATGCGTAAAACCTTACTAAAATCACAATAAAAGTCATACAAAAATCTGTAGATTTCAAAATTCAGATGCTTTTGAAATAATACGGATCGAGACGAGATGATTATATTTTAAAGATTTCGAAGTCATCAAGACCCGGTTTGGTTTCAAAGAATTAAAACGCTGCAAATCATTTCACATTATTATTTTCAAACAATATACATCTTAAAGTAACATTACCTTTCTAGTAACAAAGAAAAAGAAATAAAAAGTGATTCCAATTATTGGACTAAACAATTCTTTTTTTTAATCATTATTAATATGCTAAACAAAATTAGGATTGTTTCAGTAACACATTAAAAAACAAAGAACACAATCAAAGGATATAACCTTTGCAGTGTAACATATAAAAAACATCTAGTGACCATATATTTGCTCCTAATTGTCTGATTTTAATTATTATTTTTTTTTTTAAGGAAATTTCCTAAACTTTTAAATGACCATACAAAAATAATGAATTCTTTTCATTTATCCTGATTTTGGTGTCTTGATTATGTAAAAAATAAAATATAATGAAATAATATCGCCAAAAAAGTGTATACTTTTTGAGTTATTCGGACTCTAATTTTACCATCCCTCGTAACTTTATTCCTAGCTCCTTTTCGTTGAAGTATGTTATATAGATAAATTTAAAGGGCATCGAGAATAAGACTTTAGCGAAGTTTCATTGAAATCGGTACATTCGTTTAGGCGCTACAGTCTATAGCAACGCAGGTTTTTGGGTTGCCTTCTTGAAAAGGAAAGGCGAATAGAAATGTTGATGAAGGGGGATCATCCTCGGGTGACCTCTAATTTTAAAGCCAAATTCGAAAAAAAAAAAAAAAAACCGGTTCAGTAGTTTCGGAGAAAATGCGCGGACGACGGACGGACAATAATATTTTTATTCGTTTTTCGAATTCTACGTATTCGTTACGTAAACGTAAAACCTTAAATTTTGAGAGGGGTTTAGTTTTTGAATTTTTTGTTAGATCACAATGGTTCATTATTGGAAATAATAAACCAAAATATACTGTTTTCGAGATAAATTGTAATTCTTTCCGAAAACATCTTAGTTATTATGGTTTACCATATGTGCATACTATTGATTTTGGTTGGGGAGAAGAACGATGGATAAAAAAAATAAAAAATAATAGGGAGTTTTAATTTAAAACTAACCGATAAAATATTTAAAATTAATTTGTTTATATGTTCGTATATATATGTATATGTATATGTATATATATATATATATATATATATATATATATATATATTATATATATATATATATATATATAAAACATCTAAAAAAACAAAATACGTATAAATATATATATAAATAAATATATATAAATATAATATAAATTGGATAAATAACGTATTTGTTTAGATTAAACACAGGATAGAGGGGTGACAGCCTTCATAACTTTGGTACATTTTTAGAACTTTTTCTGCTAAAAATGAAAAATTTATACATAAATAAATATCTTTAGTGTGTGCAACCTGAAATAAAAATACAACGTTTTTAACCATTCGCGGAAAATGTGACAAGAATATTACGTGAAAATTGAGGGATGATTGGATAATAAAATCCTATGGTACTTTAATATATTATCATTTTTTAATATTAATGACAATTTAAACATTCGGGTATTAATACAATAGTTACATACCTATTACTAGGTCTTAGTTTACCCATTTTATTTATTCATGTAGCTTATTTATTGTTGATTTTATGATTTGTTTACCTCAAATTATTACCCCCATCAATATTTTTATTGGCGTCAATAATCCGAAGTTTGTGCCTATGAGGTATGCTATGAGATATTTATCAAATTTTTAGATTTTAAAAATTAAATTATTGCCATTTATGATGGTCTTCGTTCTTTTTTTTTTTTGTTCAACTTTATTTCTTCACCCACACCTGTCCGAATTACTGATAACCAGTAAATCTACCGTCGGAAAGAATAATAGTATTGCTGTCCGTATGTGGTCGTTAACTCTTGGCATATGAAGATTTTTATATTAAGAAGTGTTTATGACGTAGCATTGAGCTTTAGATATGGTTCTGATAATTTTTAAGTGAAAACTTTGTAGTTTTCAGATGTGGGTCATTTTGGTCTTCTCATTTATCTTTGAAAAGTAGATCTAAATGTACTTTTTTTTTTTTATTTACGATAATTACAACTGTATTACAAATAAAAATACATTCAGTAAATGTAAACAAACGAATATAATAACATGAAACCACCCACTGGTAGCACTCTAAAAATGTGTTTACAAAAGGAACTCTCGAGGCCATTTTCTTTTCAGATGCCTCGGAGGGTTGTTAGGGATCGAAGAGGAAGCAAGGTTAGAAATGAGAGGGTTTGGATGGTTTTGAAGTTTGTTATGGAAGGATAGGTATCTGGATTGGGCCAGGTCAGAAACATAAGGGACATTAAAGTCGTTATGGATGAAACTTACGAAAGTAAATGTAAAGTGTTCAGTTTCTGTTTGAGGTTTAATTTTAAACTTCTGAATAAGGTAGTCGTAGTCAAAGGTTATTTCCTTTTTTTCTCCCCTTCTACATTTCTTTATTGAGTAATATTATAAGTCTTGGGTGTAACATTTTTCATTTTTGTTGATATGTGGGCCCCATGTCATTCTGTCAAATGTCAGCCTAAGATATTGTACTTTATCTGTTTGGGCGTTGTCAAGGTAAATAGTAGGACAAGCTTCATGTCGAAGAGTGAAAGTAATGTGTTGGGATTTGTCTTGGTTGATTCTTCTGTGAACTATAAATCTATTGAAAAGATATATGGAGGAGAATAGTTTTTCTATGATATGATTTCTCATATTATTGAATGGTTTCAGTATTTTGAACTCAAATTGTTCTTAAACATTCAAGATATCTCACTGAGTAATTTTAACTACCAAACTTAAAAATCGGTTGAACCGTTCGCTAAAAAATTCATAACATACCTACAATTGGTAAAGCTAAGCATATTACACTCCTTCTGGTTTCATCGAAGTGGGGCAATAAAATTTTAACTATCGTACAATATCAAGCGTTCAAAATTGTTTGATAATCAATTTGGCAATTCATTAAAACGATTTATAAAACAGCTGGAAGTTATCGATTTAATAATAAAAAAATATTACGAATACTCTATATTTTAAGTTAAGTTTAGTGTTTAAATTTGAGTCCTTTTGGTTCCCTAAGCATAGAATACTAGGCCTGTTGGTAAAACGCTACAGACAATTTATCAAATGGGCAATCTTGAGTGCTATACTGGTTAATTTATCTAATAGTTTAAAAGTTGTTGATCTTTGTAAAAAATGGTCAAAAAGAAGTACGAGGTATCCAGTGAATCAAGCGATATTCCAGATGTACACGAGGTGATCCAAAACTGTCCAAGTCTCCTGACCTACGTTCAAACGAACTGCAATGATAAAGTCGTGAGTATGCAATAGTTTTGCCTGTATTCAATTAAGGGAATTAAACCTTAAGTCGAATGATTAATAGCTTTACTTTTTTTTTTTTTTTTGTTGTATAAGCTTTCTTTCTCAAATCTCAAACAAATTAGTTCATCTCAGCTGTAATATCGATTATTCACTATGTTTACTCAAACATAATTTCACTCAGATGTGCCAATAAATATACAAGTATTTAAAACACCTGTAATTAGTGTACTTCATGGTAAATAGTATGAGAGATTATTTGTGTGAAATCGGACGCGGGCGGAGTGGTCATAGGTTCTGGTTAACGAAATCCCTTTTTAGTTCATTGATCATGCAATTTCCCGATTTCAATTAAGTTCTCAGGTGAAATATAAATATTACAAATAAAATAACATGTTTAAATTGTGATGTATGTCTTTTTATGGCTGCTGATCAGAAGAAAATTACCGAACTAATTATTTTTTTTACTCTTTCTAGATCTTAATTCACCTCTTTGCTACAAATCAAACGGATTTTATTCGTTGTGTATATACGCCAGTAATGGAATCAATCAAATTTTTGGAATGATTCGCTGTCAAATATCGTTCATTATAGTCTTCTAATTTATCTAATCGTATATCACTATAATTATTGTCCACGTGACAGATTGTTATATTTCTAAATAAATAAATATAAAAAAATTATCTATATTTGAATAGACTTTTTATGGATAAGAAATTATGATTAATGATCGGAATGAAATTATGGTTAATGATTCTTTTATACAATGCGGTAACGTTTTTACATTTCGTTTTGGAACAGTACATATGTCGCATTCTTCTATTTTTCTACATATTCCTCCTAAGATCCATTGGTGGAGATATACCCGTCCAACGTCGTACTCTCACCTTGTGAACCTAGGTTCATCTATTTCAACATTTTTACCAGGCCTCTCAATAATAAAGCGGCTTCTTTATGATTGAATCCGCAGATACTGCTCTGAAATGATTTTTCCATTTCGTTGTAAATTCAGATGAAATTCTAAATACATCCAGGCAAATTTTATAGTCATATGATACTTTCTCAAATAATAATTAAAGTAAATAGCTTGTTTAATCCCAGTCTTGAACTACAAAACCAACTACCATCGCTGGCATCTATTTTTTTTTTGGCCTCTTTTATTACAACTCCAGCTGAAACCGTCGTTTTTCCGGAAAATTTTCAAAGGACGACCCTGAACTCTTTAGATGAATTACTCCTTTTTTTTTTGTTTTTAAGCACTTTTCAAACATTGATGTAAATGAAATAAAGTAATAATAACAAATTTATCAAGACTGATTTGATCACATGAACAATAATATTAATATTGCCATGTGTTATTTTAAATTCACTTATATTACTAAAAGTAATTGGCGGGTACACACACATATATATATATATATATATATATATATATATATATATATATATATATATATATATATATATATATATAGATAGATAGATAGATATATATATATACATATAAATCCAACTTGGCGAATTATTAAAGCAATAAACCATTATGAAATAATTTGTAGACTTTTTTTACATGCGCGTGGCATAAATTTTCTTTTCTTTATATGATAAACAGCCTTCTTTATATTCATATTTTTTTGTGAGATTTTTTAATAATTATTATATTTAAGCTATATATGATTTTGTTTTAATCAAAATCCTTTTTAATCTCACAGTCATTTATACATTTAAAACATATTTACAATGTTATAAACATTTAAAAATATTATTTTTTAACGTTTCGGCTCCAAGAGCCATTTTAAAAATTCTTTTAAAAAAATATATTAGTCCTGTAAAAACATTATTTCTTAAAATATATATGCATATAGAATACTACGCTATGGTAGTATTCGTTCTATAACACAAGTAAATAATATATTTTATAAAACAAAAACTACCATGTAGTAGAATTCTATATACATATATATTTTTTAAAATAATGTTTTTGAAAGAAAAAGAATTTTTGAAATTTTTTCTTGTAGCCAAACGTTAAAAAATAATAATTTTTAAATATGTAAAAATGTTTTAATGTATAATAATTGTCTGTGAGATTAAAAAAGGTTTTGATAAAAAAATAATTTATATATATATATATATATATATATATATATATAAAATTTATTTTCTTTATATAATTTTTTCCGGTTATTTTCTGGAAAATGGGCTTATTTTTCGATTCTCATTGTGATGGTGATCTAAAAAATTATGGCTCAATCTTTACATTGCTGAGCCATTACGAAAAATATGGTGTACCGACAAAGAAATGCCTTTAAGAAATAACATATTAATACTGACATTATAATATGTATTAAACTTAAATAATAACGTTTGTTATCTTTATAATGGATCTGCTTAAACATTTCTGAATTATTACCATCGTTAAATCGTAGATTTCTCCTGAGGAATGCAAGAGAGATCTTTTACTATCTGATATATACACAGGCTCAGCTTGCAGTCATAATAACTAGGTTCGAGCGATCATAATATCCAGGTTTATTTGGATCTAATCAGAAGTTTTCGTTGGCCTCAATACTACTTTGATAATGAGGAAATTCGAGGTTTAAACCGAGCTCTCTAATTTTCGAATTGATTTATGCTTTTACTTTTTTTTTAATTCTGATTTATTAATATTGGTGTTACTTATTTCTTCATCTTCATCTGGTTTTCATTTCATGAAACTTCCAACAATTTTCCGAAACATTAATGTTCTAGACTCATTGTAATGTTTTATTCGCACAACTCAAACAAACATATTATTGTTCCATCATTTGGACTAGCTACAGGTTTCTTTATGACACACTGGTCCATGTTTTCGTCTTTAATACGAAATTTATATTCCTCACTGATTTTTTTATTGCCAGTTCATAACTGGTTTGGTTTATCAGAAATAAATATCGATAATTTTTTTTGTTTAGATTACTCGTTTATTGATAAATATTACAATCTGTCTCAATAAAGGACACTTATAATAGAGTTTGGAGAGTACATTCAAACCATATTTACAAAATCAAAAAATAAATAAGATAATTTAAGTAAGAACAAAATAAAATATTATAATGAGGGAGGAAAATATTAATAATAAAATAAAATAAATAAATAGAATAGAAATATAAATATTCTTAAAAAAAAAAATAAATAAACATCTTAGACGCAGGTATATCTATTTACACTATTTACAATCGGCCATGGGAACTCCAAATCAGACTTGTTCCCCCAGTTGTGGTGGGAAAAGCGATGCTTCAGGAGATCCCTGCGCTTCTCCCTCAACCACTTCACTGGTATTAAAATTGAAAAAATATGATTTTAATTATTCGATTATAGATATATCTGTTTTATTTTTAAATTTATTTATCTGGCCAGATTCTCCACTCAAGACATGAGTGTATATGGCTAAAGCAACCAGTGACGCGGTTGAGAGACTAGCGCAGGGATCTCTTGGAGTCCTGCTTTTCCTTCTATAATTGGAGAGAGAAGCGTGGTTTGGGGTTCCCTGCCTGATTTTATATATTGTATATAGGTATGACTGTGTTTTTATGTTTTAATTTACTTGTCTTGAGGTTATTTTATTTTTTATTTATTGTATATACTTTTTGATTATTATTTAACTGTTATTTTCCTTCTGTGTATTGCATATTTTCTGTACATATAGTGTGAATGTGGTCTTACTTCACTATAATCAATGTCTACGTGACAGATTATCATATTACCCAACAATTAACTATCAGTCACTCCAAAATATACAACTCCGTAAAAGTGTGCCCTCTCATATGTTCAAAATCCCATAATTATGTTTCCTCCTTCATGAATTCAAAAACCGACAAAAATAGGACCATCTAAAAAAAATATAACGGCTCAACTTGGGCCAGATCATCCTCCTTTTGGCATCCATGGTACAGTTTGTATAGCTGATAATTTAGGAAAATATAAAAGTGCAATTCCCTGACACAGATGACCAGCACATAGATGCATGATAGCGAATACTATGAAATCTATCAGCTGCTTACGCAGGTTGTATCGTCATTATCAGGTCAATTTATTTGACCTTGAGATTAGTACTAAGCTTTTTAAATAATGGCAGTGTTGCTGATTAAATAAAAAAATATAACCCCGAAAACAAAAATACATGACCTTGTCCATATAAATATAACCATTATTGTGACGTATTTTCGAAAATCGAGGAATCATTACAATTTTTCAGTCGTATAGTACGTGCTCTCAATTTATTTATAAAATCTTTTTAGTTTTAAAGTATATATTTACTAATTTTTTCCCATCTGCGCCACTTTACTTCTAACCTTCTGACGTAATTTACTTCAGTGGAGTTCCAGTATTCAGAAGTTGAGAATGGAATGACGTCAATACACTTACATAGTGTATTGTTTAGTTTTGGAAACTTTCAACAATAATTTAATTTAATTTTGTCTTCATTCTGAGGTATTGCATATAAGCCTCCTGTTTTCTGTGTATTATTGCTTCTATATATCGTAAATCGGTTGTATATCTGCAATGCCTGTGGTATATAAGTATGTTTTTGGATCCTATAGTGTCAAAGAACATTCCTTACGAACACTTGGCTGCGCAGTGCGATGATCTGCTGATCCATCTTTCGTCCGCAGAATTGGCACGTCCTTAGCCTACATTGGTAAATCTAGGTTGGCATTAAGGGCAGACGTCTAATGAGGAGAGGCAATCATCCGAGTTGTTAAAAGAACATTTAAAAGAGCAGGAGTGAGGGTACTAATGACAAGCCATTTCCTTAATTATGATTCAGGCTGAAGGGAAGTCATAAGATGCACGCCTATGCTTTCGTCTGATTGGCTGTTACATGCAGATTAATCCACGTTTTTGAGATCTTTTCAACCCTCTATTAATAAGCTTGATGATAAATTCTACTGAGTACATTTTTTCTTCATTTTCTTGGATTCATATCTTTTTTATTTGTTACAAATCTTATCGAAATACAATGTTAAAGATCGAGTTTTTATTTTCATATATTTTAATAAGAAATTATATTTCACTCACGTTATTTTTACATTTCTCTGGTACAGATGAGCAGCACATAGATGAATGATAGTGGATACCATGATATCAGCTGCTTACGCAGGTTGTATCGTCATTATCAGGTCAATTTATTTGACCTTGAGATTAATATTAAGCTTTTCAAATAATAATAGTATTGTTGATTAAATAAATATATAATCCCGAAAACCAAAATACATGACCTTGTCCTTATAAATATAACCATTATTGTGACGTATTTTCGGAAATGGACCGAATCATTACTGTTTTTCTTGTCATATGCGACAGGATCGCAATTTTTTTTATAGAGTCTTTTAAGATTTTGAGGATATATATTTTTATATATAGTATTAAAAAAATATATATATATACATACTTTTTTCCCATCTACACATCTTCGCTTTTAACCTCTTAACGTAATTTACGTCAGTAGAGTTCCAGTATTCAGGTTGTTTAGAAACGAATGACGCCCATGGACGTACGTATATTGTACGTGTTTTTTATATATAGAATATAACTGTTAAGTCTTAATGCTTCTTTTATATTTCTATTAATTGTGGTTTTTTTTTATTGAATAGTAAATAATACAATCTGTCACATTGAAGGGCAATACGTTTTATTGCTAAATGTGTTCATTCATACCAAATATACATATAATATGAAAATAAATTAGAATAATTTAAAAAATTAAATTAAAATAAATACTTAAAAAATATTTATAAAATATTTATAAAAAATAGAATATGATATATAAGTAATACATAAATGAAATGAGAAATAAATCAATAAGTAAATATTCTTAACACATTCATTCTTATGTGCGATATTTACTTTCGTATAATATTTACATGTAAAAATTATTGATTAAATAAAAAAATACATTATTTCGCTCTTATAAATATTTTCGGAAATGTATAGAATTATAATTTTTCTACCGTATCGGACGTGCTTGCGAATTTTTTATTTTAAAAAATTTAATTTTTAAGTGCGCCTTTTAATACTTATTTTACCACTCCACTTCACTGTTCACCTCTGACGTAAATTACGTCATTAGATTTATAGTATTCAGGAGTTTAGAACGGAATGACGTCCATGCACGTGTTACATATTTATAATAGTAGATAATTTTTAATTAAGAAACATTTAACTTTTGAGTTTTGTTGGTTTTTATTGCATTTTGATAAATAGTGGAATCTTAATTAACTTTCATAAATTAAATATGAACTTAATTAACTTCCGTAAGTATGATTAAATTTAAACACCTACATATTTATGAAATCAAAAACATATTTAATCGGGATTGAACACACAAGGATCTCGACCTGTTATTCCAGTTTTTTTTTTTTCATAGATTCTGGGAAGAAACGCTATTTCACTTCAGAGCTAATCATACTCCTCTTGTGGAAATACCGTAATTGTTCGGAAAAAAGGTGTTCGGAATCTCACTCAATTCGTTTAAGGTTATGTACTCCTTTGTCTCCTGTTCAGGTGTGCCCAGAAGGGGTTTCATGGCGCAAGTTCATGGAACAGACCTCAGTGTGTGTAATTGTATATAATCTACGAATATTTAAATTCTACTTTCGTTTTCACTATTTTTAAGAAGAAGATAGGAATAATTTTTTTGTTTTATACAGCAATGATTACTTCCTTCTGTCTTTCTTATAGAGCAAATAAGTTACCTACATTCTTATGTTCCTCTTAACAGTATATAAATGTAACGATTTAACCTTTCAACCTGTGTACTCCTTAGAACTGATTCCTTTAATGATTTTTCATTAATAGTGATATTCCTTTATAATATTCTTTGACTATTCTCATCCATTATTCCTCATCTATACCTTTCTTTTTCTACCTCTCTTCCTATGCTTTATCTTCAATCCTTCGTTCGATACGAACAATATTTATTTATAAAGGAAGGAGATGGTCTGGGGTTGCGGTCATAAATAGGCTAAATAGTAGTAAAACTATTTTATTGAAAGCCGACGTTTCGACCCGACTTTGCAGGTCTTCATCAGGGCGGTGTGTTCATCTAGGAGTTTCACTTAGAACTGAACCCCGGACCATCTCCTTCCTTTATAATGCAACGGTCAACTATTAAATATTCAATATTTATTTATACTTAAACAAAAATCATCTTTGATTAATACTTTGCTGGCAAAGGTTCTAGTTTACAAGTTATGCTCCGCTTTCATAGGTTGGCATACACATCTCAATATCACGCTTATATCTGGATTCCGAGTACATCCGAAAGTAGACGGAGGTAACCGAACCGTCTGGAAGGTCCAATCTTATCTGAATAAGGACTCGTTATAGATTTGTTTATATCTTTTGAGCGAATGTATCGAACTGAAATTAAAGTCCTGCTTTTAACTGATAATGACTATTTGTGAAAATTCGTAGATATATATATATATATATATTACAATATAATATATTACAATGTTTTTATAATTCGACCTTTATATATTATAACTTAAGATAACAGGTCATATAGTCGGATAATAGGTCATGAAATATACTTGAATGAGCTAAAACAACTTCTGTTTATTCTTTTTATTCAAACGTTTCGATCCCTGTTGTTTAACATAAATAATGGGATTCTCTTCAGTTTTTTAATTGAGCATCGATACTCCATGGCGGGCAGCACTCTGACAACCCCAACGAGGTACTGTTACAAAGCCATTATTTCATGTTAAAAAACAGGGATCGAAACTTTTGAATAAAAAGAATAAATAGAAGTTGTTTTAGCTCATTTCATGACCTATTATCTGACTATAATTGTTATCTTAAGTTATATATATTGTTTTTTGTTTTTTTTTTGTTTTTTCTCTGTACAACTATAATTATTCTTGAGATTTTATTTGTTAGTTTTCTACATATTATTATTTAAATTATTGTGTATATTGTTAGAATTTTTATTAAGTTAGTTTTTAATTTTAGCCGACTGTTTATGTTTTAAAATAAAAAATCATTATTATTATTAGTTATACATATTCCTTGCTCTTAATAAATTAGCCATCTACATCGGTATTCAGCAAATATGATATCAAGGAGAACAAATGATAGCATAAAAAAAAAGAATAGTAATAACAAAACAAAAAGACAAAAAAAAAACAGTAGTAAAATAACACATGATGCTTTTTCTTTACTTACTTTTGTTATTTTCTCTTTTCTCCAAGTTTTAGTCTTTCTCTTTATATATTTTCTTTTCCATTACAACTATAATTATTCTTGAGGAGATTTTATTTTTATTTTTATTTGTTTACATATTATTATTTATATCACTGTATATATTGTTATAATTTTTGTTTGTTTGTTTGTTTGTTTCGATGTCTAGGCGCAAAACATCCAGGTCATAAGCGCCCGATCAACTAAATAACATCATTTAATACTATTTGGATGATTGGTACAAAAAATAAATAAAGAAATGGATTGATAGAATAAAACAAACAAATAAGGATAACAATAGACATTTATAGGTAATAAGATGTATAAAAAATGTATAAATAAAGAAACTTTAAAAAATAGCAGTAGAATCAATAAATTAATTGAGATTAATAAACAGATGAATTTAAAATGAAATGAAATCAAGTGAAAAAAAAATAATAAGAGAAAATATAATAAACATAAATAGATAAAAAGAAAATTAATAAATAAAAAAATAAATAAAAAAAAAGCCTGCCAAATGTGTTTTTTAAGGGTAGTTTTTGGACAGATATGTATTTTTTTATCTGTTCATTATTGTTATTCTTAGGAGATTCTGTCCCAGAATAAAGTTTATTTTTCTATCTATCTTCTACAGTATGATCATGAGAACTTGTGCCTATCCATCAAAGTGGAGCTTTACAGCACAACTTCACACTTGTAAAGTATTAGCATGATAAAATATATTCTTAATACAAGTTATAACGTTCAACTATTCTATGGAACTACGTTATTCTGAGGAGGCAACATGTTCCGGAATAGAAGTTATTTTCATTCATTCATGTGGTCAAGGTCATGAAGCTCTCGAGCTGCCTTGCGCGTTTTCAACGATTTAATTTAAATTTTAACTGGTATCGTTTTCTATTTAAATATTCAAATGGATGAATACAACTGATCTTATAGTTAGCACAATTAATTATTCCTTAAGTCATTTCCGGAAACAAATTTAATAATTGTCTCTTCCTAGATTATTTTATTTATCATATCGTTCATAAGTTATTACTTTATCTAGTAGATCGGTGTTGCTGATTTCGTTTAAATTTCTGTTACCCACCAGAAATTAACTGTGAATTGAAATTCATGTGATTCGTCCGGACTCGGCTAGCTTCTTGTTTTACCTTCTTCGTATTCTTCCGAGAGTTCGCATTCCTCCTGGGCTCCTTCAGGTATGTACACCTTTACCTCTCGTTAGAGGTGAACCTTCAAGATAAAGACTTGGCTCCCCTCCACATCTTATCCAGATGTGTCTAGAGCGGATAGTGGGAGTTAGGTAGGAGTATTGGTCTACCTCAGTGCCTTCCAGCCTGCCATGGAGGTACTTCTACCTCAGGTATATTCAACTACTATTCCTTCATAACGATTCGACTAACAGGAAAGGCGACTAAAAATTTATATTAAAATATTGACTAACTATGTATTTTCTTTCAAGCTTGTTTAACCCATTCTTAAACTATCTTATAGAAACAATGAAATAATTACCGGAAGTGCTATCAACGTTTATTTCGAAGGACATTTTAATATAATTTTTGCTACTATGTTCTCGCTTGGCTAGTCAGTCCATAGTCGAACCATTCATTACTAAAAGGTCAAGATCAAAGATGACCGGAAAATATTCAAGAAAAATTAAAACTATTTTTGCTATATTTCTTTAATATTCTCTCTGTCTAATTTTTATTGATGTAAACACCCAGACATTTAATTTCATTTGACATAAATCAACCGTCAGCCTATGTAGTAAGAAATTATCAAACCAATATTAATGTTAATAACAAAGTTAAGTTTGATGAATATTGGCTTATAAAAATGTTAGGCTGCATCATTGATTTAGGTTTTATTTTATGTCATTATCATAAATTCACAAATTAATTGCTTGTGATCTAAGAATATGAATCAACAGCAGGTTTTATACTTGTCTCAACTTGATATCTTAACTTCTTAATACACCTTGAATTATGATACTTGAGACAAATAATAAGGAATATTTTATACATACTATTACGATATTTACTCTCTATTTGTAATGTTGCTCTCAATTTATGTATTTTTCCTTTCCTTTTCGAATTTATTTTTTCTTTGTTCTTCCTTTTTAAAACCTTTATGGACTTATTGGATGCCGCAGAAGCCTTTAACATTTTTAAAATTTACAACTTTTCAGTCAATAGTTTTGAGAAAAATAACAGACGGACCGTACTATGTGACAAACGACTTGCTACTCATCCAAACGGTTTTATAAAAACTTCCATCAGAGACTGACTTACAACAAAAACCCACTAGGCCAAGAACTTATTTCCACACGAACCCGTACATCCCATCCCGACGACTTTTGAGGTGACGACCCTGAGATTTTCATATTTAATAGGTAATGTGCAAAGATTTGATTATTGCAAAAACTTTCCAGATGAAAAATTTTAAACTTGCCTAACTTATACTCGTTTAAATAATTATAATAAGAAATAATTTCTTCTGCCTTTATTTATGAACGTCCTTTTGTATTATTACATAAAATATATTGCTTGTAAAAATACTGTAACGCCTAAAAAGTTATTTTTCAATTTTTTGTTGTTTAGTTTCTAAAACACTAAAGTAATCTATAAGTAAACATTTTTTACTTTCACTTATTTATTTATTGTATCCTAAAACCTTATTTCAACAATAAAGTTATAGTCCGTTGGACAGACACCTTTTTATCTAATTATCAACATCCGCCTTAAACTTCATAAATAGTTTCATCTCATCGTAACCTACAACTATTTTATTTACGAAAACTCTTGGAATTGGGGCGTTTTCAGTCTGGAGGGAGCCAACTTTGTCTATTTAATTAGATACTAAAAACTCGTAAATACTAATTTGCTTTCTACTTCGATTGTAAGATAATTTGATCACAAAATCGAGAAAAGGGTGGCCTTAACAAATATTGAGCCGTTTGGCGTGACCTACAACCCAACATTTTCAAAATAACGAGGTTATATAGGACAAACGGCCCAATATTTTTATAGGCCACCTTTTTTCTCGATTTCGTGATCAAATTATCTTGAGATCCAAGTAGAAATCAAATGAGTATTTAAGAATTGTTAGTACCTAATTATATAGACAAAGGTTTGCTCCCCTCCAGGTTGAAAATGCCTCAATTCCAAGAGTTTTCGTAAATAAAATAGTTGTAGGTTACGATGAGGTGAAACTATTTACGAAGTTTCAGGCGGACGTTAATAATTCAATAAAAGGGGTTCTGTATCATGGACTACTATAAAAACAAAGTTATATTATATGTTTACATGCTACATAATATTGATAATATAATATATTGATATGTTCTAATAACCAGCATAAAAATGTGACTGTGAACATTATAAGCCAGTAGTTTCGCTGCATTTAAATTAGAATTTTACCTTTATTTTTTTTAATCAAATAATCCATCTCATAATGGATTCAGTAATATTATAGTTTTATCTTCAGTAATACTGACAAAATGCAATTTCAACATAGCACTACGCAATCAGTAGTCTATGGCAAGTTTCCAATAAGTTAATTGAAGAGTTTAGTGTACTTTCGAATTGAGGTGTTTCTGTTTCTGTTAGTCTACGATTTAACTTCTATTTTCCCTTTTCATTCAACAGATGAGAACTTTTACTCAATGAGATGTGTGTTGGGTAAATTCAAATCTAAGTTAAGTGGCGTTTGAAATACTATATTTCAAATAAGTTTTTAAAATTTTGAGAGAAAAAGTTATTTATTTAATACCTTATGAACCGGATTTCCCGTTTATATTTGTATTCCATACTTAAGATAAAGATTTAATATTTTGAATAACTTTTGTTGGTTAGTATATCTGAAAAATTTTGACTCACAGCATGGCTGTTAATTTGTTTTTTCGCTTACCCAGAAATGAAATTTGTAACAGTACAAGACCAAGACCGATTTTGGGCAAACCTAATCAGAAATATCGAGATCAATATATTTCGACCTTTTTTTTTTTTTCCAATCTGACCTCTCCACGAATATGTAGTTTTGTAAATGTCCTCTAAATTTTACAGTTAGTATTAAAATATATGTGCCATATAGCTGGCTTGGAAATAAATATATGAAGCTAACCCAGAATCGCTAGCCTTTAAACCTAGAAACATTTACTAGTTCTCTTTTTACTAGCGTCCTTCAGATATTTTTACAGCTGCAAACAATCATTGCTTAGTAACTTGTCGACAGTAAATTCTGGAATCCTATTATGTTTTTAGACAGCTATCTGTCCTTGTTCATTTCATAATTGTAATTATTTGATTGCCACTACTTCATCTAAGTGTTTTAGAAAATATTCGACCTCAAGAATATCTTCCCTTGAAATAACCTGTTTCATAATTGCTTAATTAATAGACATAAATGACATGAATTATTAATAATTTACATACAATAGAAGTGTCTTATGATTGGCATCTTCATAAAAACTTTATATATTATTCCTTAAAATACCTATGATAGCTCTTAATTTTTTTTTTTTTTTGTATTATTTGTCCGTTGTACAGACTCCTTTTTATCGAATTATTAACATCCGCCTGAAACTTCGTAAATAGTTTAATTTCATCGTAACCTACAACTATTTTATTTACGAAAACTCTATGAATTTGAGGCGTTTTCAATTCGAAGGGGGCAAACTTTGTTTATTTAATTAGGTAATAAAAACTCGTAAATATCCATTTGTTTCTACTTGGCTTATAAGATAAATTGATCACAAAATTGATTAAAAAAGGTGGCCTACAAAAATATTGGGCCGTTTGTGCTATATAAGCTTGTCTTTTTGAAAATTTGGGAATGTAGGTCACGTCAAACGGCTCAATATTTTTGAAGGTCACCTTTTTTTCTCGACTTTATGATGAAATTATCTTAGGATTTAAGTATAAAACAAATGAAGTTGTTATATTATAGAGAGAAAAGTGATGATATACTTTCCTTTAAGAAAAATAAAAAAATAAATTGGTTTGCAACGACACAAAACATGTGATTTATAAACTCTCTTCATTCTGAATTATTAGAACAATATCTATATAAATAAAATAAAGGTTTTGTCTGTACAAAGAATATAATCCACCCGTTTCATGATATCTTTCCGTTCCATACATTGCAGACACCTAACCCACTTTAAAAAAAAAAAAATGTCTGTATGTCCGCATTGTCCATCGAAATTTTGTCAGGGGTAAGTCAGCAATGGCTAATGGCAGACTTTTGAAATTTTGACATTATATTTAATGTCAGATTTGCTTGAGTTAAAACATGGGCTTTAAATTAAAACAAAATATTGAGTAGAACCAAAGTTATGAATTCTTGAGTAATTATTACGTACTTCGATTCTCATCCAAACTTAATCTACCGCGAGCCACATTTAAAAGTTGTACTATTCAACTTCAAACTGATGGTAAAAATTATCACAACTCAACGTGAACGTTTGGATTTGAATAGGCTTTGATTATTAATATTGACTTGAATTACTGTTTCCATATAATTTTTTGAAACCGTATTTGGTTGGGTGATTATCACAAACTTGGAATTCGATCCGGCTTCGTATATTGAATTATTTGGATGACGATTTGCTACCAACATCCTTGGGTTTTGTTTTTATTTTTTCTCTACAGTTTACTTGGAATTTTGCCCGGCTTCATATTTTGATAATGAATTATTGAAATAAGGTTTGGCATGGATTTCTTTGGTTTTATAATTTTTAGTCCCGGCTTTGTCTTTTGATATTGAACTATTGCTATAAAGAATAGGTACCAGCCGCTTTTTATTGGACCAAATTTTGTGGGTTTTAAAATATTTTCTGCAGAAAAATTGTGAGGGATTTTTTAAAGTTGGTTTTAAAATATGTTCTAGGGTTTGATAAAAATGCCCTAAAAAAATCCAGTTTGATTTTATTTAAATTAAATTTAACTATACACCCGTCATTGACGGGTACATCAGCTAGTCTGTAAGAAATTGATAAAATGTTTTTAATAATAAAGTTTTTAGAAAATTTAACTGATAGTTAAATAAAATTATAAAGATATCTGTAAAATTGTTTTTCTTTCTTTTTTTTACATTTATATTTATATAATTTAATATTATTACATTAATTTATATCGATACTTTTATTTTAAAAATTCTTATACTAATATTTAAAGTTAAAAATTTATATTTTTAAGTCATTATTATTATTCACCTACGTTTAAGAGAAAACGCGATAAATTAGTTTTCTCTTGGCACAGAAAGGTTTATTTGTTGTATTCTTGGAATTTGTGAAAGTGAGACGCCATCTAACCACACCGAGGTTATAAGAATTCGTACAGCTTTAGTATTAGTTATAATTTTTATTTATTTATATTAATTTTTAGTGCAGAAATCGGGATAGAGCTGTAGCAGATTGTGGATTTTAATTTTTTATTAGGGGAGGGCTAATTTTTTTTATTTTAGCTGAAATGGATTTGTGATAATTTAAAAAGAGTACATATTTTGATTTCTTATAAATGTCGTTCCCTGATCCCATTATGGACCCATGAAAAAAAAAAATCCAGGAGGCTTCAACCCGAAATTTCTCCCTTTCCCCGCCCTTCCTCCTTAGATGGGGGAGGGGGGTAGTAGAATGTTCATTAATTGTTAAAGATGCTAAAAGCTTTCCATTATTATTTAATCTCAATATGGAATAAATCCAGACCATTGACCTTTTTGACTGTTGATATGTACTAAGGCGAACGCACCAGTTATGGACAGAGATTCCAGTGATGGACAGGTTGGACTTTAAATGTAAATAATAAGCTGCCTTGTTGATTTAAACATTCCAGTTCTTTCTAGATTGAAGAACAATGATGGACAACTGTATGATCAATGTTTTCAAAAATCCATCTAGACACATGTCCTGCCTTGAGGGACATAAGAGAAAAAATATTTTTAAGTATATATATATATATATATATATATATATTATATATATATATATATATATATATATATATATATATATATATATATATTAAAAAATCTAAATTATACAGGGCAGCAATATATCGGATGGCCAAATGACCAACGACTGGCATAAGAGAAAAAAAAAAGTTTTCAAAAGAAAATTTTAAAATATCTATCATTGTTGTTTTTATAGTGCTCCTGAGATCAGTGTGTTTCATACCTTCCTACTAACAGTTTTGCAAAGATTAAGTTGAACATTTATGTTATCTTATCCTTTATCTTTATAGTTAAATAAAGATTTTAGAATATTTCTGAGGTCCAATATATAATTATACTTTTTTTTTTTACTTTTTTTTTCAAGCTAAATACTTTACTTATTTATATTAATTTTTGCAGATCCCCGAGCTGCCGGCAGAGGGTGGGCCGGAGGCGGGTGAGAAAATTTCGGCGGTCATGGAGTCTTTGCAGAAGAAGTCCGGGCAGCAGACGATACAGACAACTCAGACTACCACCGCCACAACCCAGCAGGTAGGATCATCTATTATTAATCATAGATATTTAAGGTAATTAGATAAAGTATGACGCCTTGGAAGACCTAGATCTAAAAAGGTGGATAACATTACTATTGACGCCCGAAGTATCCTAGTCCACAATTGGATAGTAGTTACTCGAGATCGAGACAATTAGAGGAGGTTGTAGCAAGAGACTGAGACTTGGTATCGTATTGTAACATCACCGAGACAGATAGATTATATAAACCAAAATTGGTCTTGGTCTTGAACTTAGCAAGACCAAGATGAAATATCCAACAAATATTTTTTTTAAAACGTCTTAATTGGACAAATTTTAGCAACGTTGCATTTACATTTTATACACTGATTTTAATAATTGTTCACTTGCTTCTTACATTGCTTTATTTCCTCAAAAAATCATACTCTAATGATTCCTCTAATCGTTTATCAGGAAATTACGCTAATTAAATTGTGCTATTTTTAATAAACATATTTAAACTTGGAAAAGAAAATGTTTAAAATTGGTAGGTAAGTCGTGTAAGTGGATACACTTGATTTTTTTAAAAATAATTGGTGACATTGTATAGATTTTCTTTACTCTACAACTCTTCAATTCCAAGATGGGGGCCTATCACCCATATTGAAAATGCCTTTAATGTATTTTGTTAAGTTGGTTAGACTTTGCTATGTTTATGTCAATAAAACATCCATGTCAATAAAATATATTCTGTAGCGTTTTTCTGATATCTAAAGTAATCTGTTTAATAGATAACAATAAGCTAATAGTAACTGCAAGTCTCGCCTTGGTCTTGCTTTTGGACAACACTAATTGTTTATTATACATTGAATGCTGTTAGGATAGACATTGCAAAATTTTCCTTTTTATTATAGTTTATTATTTTCGTTTTTTAAAAAATATTTTCTATATTTAAATTCAAAATCTTCGTTGTTTTTTTTTTCTTTTTTCTGGGAACTTGTCTAATATTCTTAGTTTTTTGGCAATAATTACTTCCAATTAGCAACAATTGAATATATTTCTTATATTATCAACGTTACATGTTAACAAGTTTACGTTTCGGGATATTTACTCCCATCTTCAGAACTACAATCCCAATGATCTTGTGGATGCAAGGCTTAAAAATAATAATAATGTGCTCCATCGTCAAATTTCTAGTTCATGTCATACAATATATATCATCTAGAGCAACATCTTGCTTTCGTTGTTTTATTTTATTGCTGCAAGAGGTAAAAGCTAATCTCACATATTTTTTTTTTATTTAAACACATGTAGGTTCAAACCTAAAGCTTGGTTGCCTTTTGTTTGTAATATGGAGATAAAATATTTTTTCTCCTATGCTAATTTTATTCTTAATTTGCGTTTGTTATTCAGTTTTCATAAGGAAATCAATTACTTTAAATTAGTCCAAAAGTAATGATACACAATTTGTATCATTCAAATTTGTGACTGATTCATAATGATGCAAATAAATCCGGTGAATCAGATCAGTGCGATATGGCTATATGCTTCTGTATAGGGGTGTCCATCCCCCTCCCCCAAGGTGAATGGCGCAAGAACTATCTCCCTCTCCCCACTATCAAGATAGTTTATTGCTCAACTTTTCTTAAAAACAGAGCAAGCGAAGATAGAATTAGAAAAATCGTAGACCATATATTATTACACTTGTTGCGATTTGTTCCATGCTCTTCCCTTGTCCCTTAGTATGAAACTCTTTGTTTCGAAAATTCATAACTCCGCCGAAATGTGCCCCCCCCCCCCCCCCAAAAAAAAAAAAAATTTTTGATGGCGCTACTCGCATCATCAAACCCCCCTTCTGGGCGCCCCTGTTTCTTTATATATTCCATATACCTTCTCCTCAGAACCATTACGCCACTTCAAAATGGAAATTGTTACTTTTTTCTGAAATGGATTGGTTAGTATTCTAAATTTTGTGCCGTTCTTAATTTTATTTAGCATCATAAATTTCATTTACTTTTTTTTTTTAAGATATTGCATGTAATTAATGTTGCCCAAGTTAATAACACCCATATTTTGTTAATATACTGTTAGTGGAAATCATACCATAGTAAGATAATTTAAGATAATAATTGTAATAAATTTCATTGAGTTACTTTCCATAATTATTGCTCCTAACAACATTTTCGCTATTGTGTTGTACTATATGTATAGGCATTATAGGCATTAAAATGCTGTTCCTTTCTATTATAGCATCGTGAACCCATATGGTCACATCATCGCTGAGGAATGGAACGGCCCTACCCACGGTTCTATAATGAGCTGGTAGAGCTCGCATAGGTTATTATGAAGATGTCGAAGGATTTAAAAAGGACAAAAAAAATTAATAAATTCCCTCTGAAAATTTATCTAAGTCAGCCAATATGGGATTTATTGTTATCAGTAAACCAGAAATAATAAACCATTGTGTAATAATTTACAGTTGTTTTTTTTTGACAGATAAAAAGTTCTCTGCACCAGGTTTCGAACTCGTTATCTTCCGTTTATTAGGTTTCCGAGCCACGCTTCTTATATACACGCGCTAGCCCGCTCGGCCACCCCGACACCACAACACACCAAATTGGTGAAGCGTCACACTTTACCAGGACAAGTTACAATTTACTTATAAGTGATTAGCTTGTCCAATTGCAATTATTCCTCCATTTTATAATTAAGCAGCTGTTCTTGAAATTAAACTAATTCATTATTGTACTTTCTCAATAACAATTTGATTGGTGCATTAGAGCCTTGTTCGGTAGTTCTCTCACTAAGAGTATATAAGTCTATTACTGAGAGTATAGTAGCCGTACCTGGAAGTTTTTTTATTTATTAAATATATCAAAAAGTTTCTATAGTATTTGAAGTCCCCAAGGGATCATAAGATCTATTCCTCTCCACCCTTCTTTTCAATTAATTTTTAGTTTGTCCAAGACTAACATAAAAAGCAATATTTTAATACTTTAAACCTTAATTCATAAAATCATACATAGCTATTTTTTATCAAATAAAAATATAGAACAGTTTTTTTTATATTACCTGAAACGTCCAAGGGAAAATGAAAAAAAAAATTTTTTTAATTCGTAGAAGACTTAAATAGTAATTATTTAATTTTTAATACTTAAAAATTTGAAAAATGTCCCATGAAAACCAAAGCCCCTAAAAGGCATTCAGCAAGAATTCATCTCGAAAACTTTTTGGATTTTAGAACCATACCAAGTATTCAGGATCGCGTCGATATCTTTAAAACGCAATTTATCACACTTCGATTCGTTGTCTTGAAACCCTCTGAGTTTTTAAACCTCCATTTTTTTTCAATGACCTTTAATTAAGTTTTAGGAATTTGAGGATCGAAATTTACATTCGTCACTTCTCCATGAAACTCCCATTTGGTTAATTATTTAGATGAAGGCCGCACAGGTTACGTTCTTTCGAATAAAATATTCTTTCGGATAAGACCCTATCAATTCGGCACTCCATGAACAAGTGTGACCGAAGTGATTGTGAACCACGCGTCCTCATCTAATTATTAGCCCCTTTTGTTTAGTTGCTTATTCATCAAAAATCATCGCTCCAGAGGACCGGAAATGGGATCTATAATACCTATGTTGTATCTATAGTATGATGTTGAGTAAAAAACATAGAATTTCGTCGAGTTTTTTATTCTGTGGCAGAGGCGTAACTAAGGATTACTGCGCTATAATACACGAGCAATTTTCCTGTTAATCCTTCAATCTCTCTGAAATATCAACCTTGTGTACTCCTACACGATAGATATTGCTTCGTAAAGCCCTCATAAACATATTAAACTACATTATACTCGCCATTGGTTAATAAATAATTCTGAAAAAAAAAATTATGTAATCTTTTCCTGTGTTTCCGTTTATTCACTACGGCGTGGAGATTATTTACACTACCGCTCAGTCCTTACTATGTTTGTTTCACGTCAGTGTTAATGTCTTCAATCACGCCTAGGAGACAGGCGGACGGATTTGAAAGTGGCCGAAACCGAAAGGAGCTCGGATGGAAATGTGACTATTGACCTTGCGAAGAGACAAAGCCGAAACAGCGAAACAAGGTTAGCTGTGATCTTTGTGGGCGTAGAGTCTTCCTTGCCAAGGGAGATGGAGAGGGGGGGAGGGGGGGCAGCGTGCTAGTGCCAAGGACTCCACAGCTCTCTGTCTCTCTTGTCCGTCCAGCTGTTCCCAAAATAAGGCCAAGTTCAAAATATTTTCGAAAATTATATTTACCTTCAAAAGGAAACCTGAAATAACCTCCTTCCAGAAAGTTTTGGGAACCTAAACTCCTTGATCCGTACCGGTTTTTGTGATTAACGTAGATTAGGTTAGGTAATTACATCCGTTTGCTATTAGCATATCGACTGACTTCTATAATATAGGTATCCTTTAATCTGCTTAAGCATAACTTTTTTTTTATAATTTCCTGCTGTGCTGTAGTAAACAGTGTAGGCGTTTATTGATCTGTTTACAGCTTAGACCCAAGTAGGTCGCGGTAACCAAAGTGCTTTTATCTGAAGTAATAATGTTGACTTAAATTTAATGTTAAACTCAATTTAATATTCTTACTTAAAGTCTTACAAGCTTGAGTTTATTTAATCTAAATCTATGTCTTCACTGTCACCTTCAGGGCTTAGAGAACTCTTCAAAGAACTATGACTCTACTGTTCAATCAGTTTATAAAATACTGAGAAAATACTATGCCAAATGAAAATTCGTTAAAACGGTATAAATTTGTATTTATTTTTAGAACTATCATATTATGAAACCCATTTGTTGGTTTGATGTAATATTGAATTTCACCAAAGCAAACCAATTCTAGGACTTGGTCAGGTCATTCTGAAAAAAACCCTCTTCTTGAGGGAGAGGTTCTTGGACCAACGGTCCCGAATTCCGAGGTTTCAAGAGATCCGGTTGAAATGGTAGCATTTAATTATTAAAGTTATACTGAGTATTAAAAATTGGAGTATTAAATATCATTTGATACATCGTCTAAAATCCCCATCATCATGATAAAATATCTGGCACCTTATAGATATTTGGCCGTCTGAACAACCATCAGTCCTTAGTTAATGGTAAGTAACCATTTCATGAAAAGGGGGTTGCATCTAATGGGAAAAGACATTTTTTTTTCTTGTATGGGATATGCCCGAGATGTAAAAATCAAATTTTAGACCTCGAACTTACATCTCCATCTTTTGCATATTTTTGGCGGACTCCCACGTGGTCTCTCTTTTCTTTAATTGGCATGTTTCTA
The DNA here is from genome assembly GCA_928085145.1 of Nezara viridula. Lineage (NCBI taxonomy): Eukaryota > Metazoa > Arthropoda > Insecta > Hemiptera > Pentatomidae > Nezara > Nezara viridula. The sequence continues at coordinate 93,673,455 of OV725081.1, forward strand.
TGAGCAGTTCTTTATTGGTTCTTCTCTTCAATTTATTAGCACTATATTATAAAATAGCTCAAACTGCAGAATTCCGTCGTAGGGACGTTTGCGTTTGTTCACAACCTCAAATATCTTAGTTCAGTCACCAAAGACCGTCAGAATGAAAGAGAGGAAATCATGAAAAAAAATTCTGACTATGAATTGTGCAAATAATTACCAATAACCAAAATACTTTGCCTTAGTTTAATGAAGTTATTGAAAAGTAAAATTTTTTATCGTAAAACAAAGGTTTTTCTGATTATTTGGAGTTCATTAGTTGTGACATGCTAATTATTTAAGAGATTTGTTAATAAATTTAGGAAAATGGAAATTTTAGGCGTTCACCATCACGTAAAATTTTATATCTAATTGGCTGTAAGAATCTTCCAAACGTCGATACTCAATGAAGAAAGGTTGTTTTTTTTTTCGTTTTATTTCAGCAATGACCGCAACCTCTAACCATCTTCTACAGTTCGTTCTATTGTCAACACTACTTCCAAAATTATTAATACAAACTTTGTGTTATGGCCGATTTCAAAGGTTTCTTCGAATATCCCTAAAATGTATTAAACATAAATTATTCTGCGAAATGTTTTAAAGTGGCACTGTAAATAAATTAATTTCAAGTGGTAAACTCTTGGAAATGCCGAAAAAATATCTTTCTAAAACAAAAACGTAACTTTCCTCAAGGAAAATCAGTTTTTTGTATTTAGATGATTTAAAAAATAAAACGCTCGATTATGGTTCTCCTGATCTAGATTATCTTGGCATTCTATTTCAGGAAACTATTACATATATTTGCGTCCTATTCGTACAAGAAACTTTAGCGATTCTCTGAAATAAATAAGAAATGGATTTAGTCGTTAATCAGCGCAAAACTTTGAACCTCTGTGATGTTTAAATCTCTTGTAGAGGATCAAAGATGCCGGGTGTTGGTAATCTGGGAGCATGTCAGAACCTGCCCCGCTCTTGCGACCTTGAACTTTCCGCGAACCGTTCTCTTTGATGATAGCTCTCGGCGATTATGGTTCCACTCTTCTGGGTTATCTAGCTCCTCCTTTCAGCGAAATTGTTACGTTATTTTCTCCTAATCTTCAAAAAAACTATAATCGATCAACTGCAATTAATCAAGAAAGAGTTATAGTTATAATAACATTTGTTAAAGGGACTTCTTCAAGCGTATACTAAGATTTTAACAAGTCTGCTGTCTATTACTACGGGCAACTTTCTGTACTCAGCTCACAGGCGGATCTACGGGGGGAGGGAGGGGGATTTCGGGCTGAAGGTCTCCCCCAAAATGGAAAAATATAACCATGTTTTATGGGAAATTTTTTTTTAAAAATACCTCTTAAAGTATTATTGTTCGTGTAGTTACATTTAAAAGTACTTAAGGAATAACTTAAACATCATTTCATATAGGTAGTTAGTTTCTTTCTGTTTTTCCAAAATAATTATCGTTATTTTTATGAAAAAAAAAGGTTTCGGGCTGAGGCTCCCCCCCCCAAAATTAAATCCTGAATCCGCTAGTGATTCAGCTCATCAATCCACTGAATCTATCCGTCGAATGAATGTAGCAACGATGGATAACGATTTTAATATCAATAAATCTTTATTTGTTTTAAGGGAAGAACCCTATACAAACGGAGTCTATCACAAAATAACAAACATTAATATCTTTATGGAAATACAAATTGCTTTCTATACTGTATAAAAGACATTACAACACTCTTCAGCATAAATTAAAAATTATATTCGGTAAAGGTCAGACAGTTAAAATAGTTCCAATTATCAAATTAATATAAAATATAAAATTGTCAACAATATACATAAATAAATACACATAAACAATAAATAAACATTTAAAAAAAAAATATTAATATTATACTATGCTTTAAAATGAAATTAAAAGATTGCCCCTATACCTAAGAGAACAGACGAAAAAAATACTCGGCCACATTATATGCCGATATACAATATGGAATTTTTGCCATATTATGCGGAGGACAATGATCAAGATTGCCCTACTATCTATAATTTGATATAATTGAGATAAAAAAACATAATTTTCTATTATCTTCTGCACTGGTTGGCTTAAATATTTCTATCCCATTAAGATTTTAGAGATGGATAACGATTTATGCTAAGTTTAGTAACCTAATATATTTCAGCGGAAGGTAAGCATTCCTTAAGGTTATATAACACATGAAAAATAAAAAGGGCAACTTCCTGAACTCAAGTTAATCTATTGATGGATCTCTGATACTCATCAATGAACTTAGCGCTGAGCTCATTGGTAGAAGTAGAAAATCCAGCAGACCGTTCCTAAACTTATCGATTGAGTTCCATCAGCTTTTAAGGAGGATGGATCCGCTGTATATATTCTCATTATAAACTCAAAATTGTTATATCTCAATTTACTTTGTTTCTAAATTTATTTTTGTTTGGAAATTCAACAATTCGGTCGGTAAATATTGTTTATTTTCCACGTCATTCCTAAACTCAGCATCATTCGCTGTCTACCACTGCTGGGTTCAAACGATTGATTGATTCCTTCGATAGAATCAGCGCTGAGTGTAGAAACTTACCCAATTATGAAAGAAAATACCAATTGATTTGTTGAATTTCAAGACTGAAATGAATATAGATAGAAACTAAACTTAATATATAAATTTGAAAATTAAATTGAGAAATAATAACACCGACGTTAAAATTAGGTTTCAACCAGTGGATCTGTCTACTCCAAAAAGCTGATGGAACTGCTGAGCCACCATTGATTCTATTGATTAGTAAAGAAGCGCTTTGAATTCCACCGATAGTTTCCAATCACGAATTTCGGAAGCTATAAATTTGCTCAGCGCTGAGTTCAGAACTTGTCTGCAGAACATTTAAATTGTTTGAGATTAGTTATGATTATTTTCTAGTCCTTTTTCACTAATGAAGTTTTAAAGTGTCTGTAAAGCCAGCGTGTAGTGAAAGTGTGCTTATTGAGAAATGCACTATCGCTAGCGTAGGTTGTCGGTAGAGTGTTAATGTCAAGGGGATCGTGGGTGTGTATTAAGTACAAAAGCAGTTTTAAAATGGAACCTTGGTTTATCCCGGCCTTGATGGAGTATATGCATGTACCAGATATATTTTAGACGTTTTGGACAGTATATTTGCTTTTAAAACGATTTCCAAAGTATGAAATAAACCTGTTCTTAATCTTTTTTAACTATGCAAAACTGCAATACACACATACCGCACTTTGTCACGGATTCTATTAATCACTGACTTTATATTACCTCCCTTCAAGCATCGCTGTTTTTATATTATCATTTTTTCTCTTTATGGATATTCGTTTTTTGCTTCCTCCCCTTCCTCACCATTAAGGCTATACAGGGTTTTCCCGGGCCAGGGAGTGTGGGCGGGGATTTAAAAGACTCCCTCGGCACCGGGACGCGAACTCGTGATTTTTATTTGATTGATATATCGGGTTGCCGGGCAACAGCGCTGCTGTGCACACGCGTTGCCCATTCGGCCACCCCGCCCACATAGATATTCGTTTATTGTCATGGACCAGTTTGTGCCGACCAATTGGTCAATTTTTTTTAACGTTTAGTAGGGTGCACAGGGCTTTCGTGCTGATGCCCCCTCTCCCAAAAATGGTAAAATATAACCATGTTTTACAGAAAAAAAATATTAAAAACTATCTCTTAAAATATACTTGTTCCTATAATTACATTTAAGACGACTTCAAGAATCACTTAAACACAATTTCATATAGATAGTTAATTTCTTTCTTTTTTTCAAATTAATTATCGTTTTATGTATATGAAAAAAAAATCTTTGGGCTGAAGCCTCCCCAAAATTAAATCCTGGATCCGCTAGTGGTAGGGTGCTTTTCTAGTCATATCCGTTCTTCTAACTCCTGTTGAACGTTATATCAATAAGGAATACTTTTATGAAAATTGATAAAAAAAATACTCCTTTTAGCCAATTTCATTGCAAAGATAATTCTATTAAGCAATAACATTATTGTTAGTTGAAACATTACCGTTACATCCTTTACTTACTCAATGATCAATCGATACTTCAACGTGTTTTCACATCAATGTTTGAGAGAAAAAGATTCTTTTTGGCAAATGTTCTTCTTATGTAAAATTTAAAGTTATAAAAGGTTGTGTTTATATTTTTCTATTCACAAAAAAACCTGTAAATAATAAATTTCAAACTATTCATCAAATACGAAAATATTATATGAAAGAATTAGAGTAATAGTACTTAAACGATTAAAATTAGAGTGTATGTAAAACAAAAACTTTTAATTTTCCAAGCTAGTTTATAAGTCTGTGTTTTTTAAATTTACTTATTTTTAAGTTATTTTATTTTTATTTATTATGTATACTTTTTGATTATTATTTAGTTGTCATTTTGCATCAGTTTATTTTATTTATTTATTTATTATGTGAATGTTAAAAATGTTAAATTACTCAATAAAATATTTTTTTTTTAAATCAAACTAAATTATTTGTAGAATTTTACTGATAAACTAATTTTAATCCAAGACTCTGAATAGTGTGTAGGATAGTGAATAATTCATTTCCCAAAGCAAACAGAATAAACAATTTTATCTTATTTTTACGAAATATTTTTTAAAATAATACTCGCGCAATTTTAATGATCTTTATAACTCATTCAACTTGAAAAGAATTTTATTTATTTATTTACAAAGGTAATATGAAAGTAAGAAATATAAGTCATATACGGTTATATATATATATATATATATATATATATATATATATATAAGTGGTTTTAGAGGAACGAATATGCATACCACACTGTCATATAATGAATGGGTTTTGAGTTCCTTAAACATCACGAATCCTTCACTCTTCTTGAAATAATAGGAGTTGAAGCTGACATGTATGTTCTCATGAAATATGCGTATGTATTATTCTATTATTCTGAAACATTATTGCACGATAAATCATTATAAACAATTATAGGTATTTTTATTCATTCATGAATAGATTGAATGCTTCAAGAAAATAATAAACTGTGACAGCCCCATAAGGAAAGAAATATCCCAATGTATAAATCATTTTGTAACATCAGCCAAATTATGTCTTATTATCGTTATTACTTGAAACAGTCAGCAACAGGTAGTATATCATGGCCAAACGATTACAATTTATAGAAGCTTGCTTACTATCATAAATGATTTTTTCTCTCTATCTCTTTGATTTAACTCTCTATAAAATTTAACTTTTCTCCTTCCTTATCATTATTTTAATTTTATCTTCATTAATTAAGAATTAATAAAAAAATATTTGTAGGGTAATTAAACACGTATTGGTACATATTATGCGCTTCGTTGAATATTAATATCAGATCTTAATCATTCCTATTATAATTGTTATCATGCAGAAAAACATAAATCGGCACAGGCTTAATTTCATCGAAAACTTTTGGTGATTGGTTGCTATAATTGACAGATCAAACATCAAGGATGTTAACATTTAAAATCATACAAAAAAATCTGTGATCTCTTCACCAGCTCGATTTCAACATTCTTCGCTTTTTTTCCTTTTCTTTTTTATATTTAATTCTTTTCAATGGTTAAGCTTCACAACTATTGAAAACTTGGATGAACTCGGTTTGGTCGAGAAACTTGACCGTTTAAATGAGTTTCGTTGGGTCGTGGAATTAAATTGACCCAACTTGTTAAATTTTGACCAAATTATAGCAGAGCTCCTTGCGTTCAGGAAACACAATTTTCTTCAAAACATTCATACTGTATCCTGACATTTTTCTATCTTATTATTTCCATTGCTACTCACCTTAGTCTTTTATCTAGTAATTTTGGTGTGGACTTCTAGGTTTTAAAATTGAATGAAGTGATAAGGGACAGATCATCTGAGAGCGTCATTACATGGTTTAAGGAGCTTTTTTTGTTGGTCTTGAGGTTTACTTCATTAAATATTTTCCATTATTTATGTAGTTGAATTAATGGAAATGGCAAATTATCTACGTTACATAAGAGTAGAATGGTTTGTCTTTTGGATACAGAATGAATTATTATTATAAAGTTCTTTTAGCTATCTTTTGATTAGTGTTGACAAATGCGATACCAAGACGAGTCTTGGTCTTGCAAACTCAGTCTAGGTTAAAGTCTTGGTCTTGCTCAAGAGTCCCGCAACAGTCTTGCAATTACTTATTAACTTATTGCTATAGAGATATCACTGTATTTTTTTAGATAGGAGAAATCTAACTAAGCCCGAATGAAAATTTAGTGGAGTTAAATGCAAAAGTATATTGGTTATACCAATTATTGACATGTAGTAACTAAGATTGTCTAGTATTAGTTACTATTTCGCCTTAATTTTTATTTAAAAAATCGATTTTTTTTTAACAGTCTTGGTCTTGGTCTTGCAACAGTTAGGTGGCCTTGGTCTTGGTGTTGCACTTTCAGGCCGATTTTGGGCAAAACTACTTTTGATATTGTTTTGAAAAAATGCAATAATTCCTCACATATTTTTTTAGTAATCATTTTCAACGCTGATGATTTGGAAAAGATCGACGTGTATTAAGAATGTCTTTTAGGTTTATTTTAATAAAGCTTTGACAGCACTAAATAAAAAATAAAAAATTGCCACACATCATATTTTGTCGATCAAACTTCTTTCCTAAGAATCTGGGCAACTTGTCGGACGTTTACGATAAAAACTACGCTAGGAATCGTTCAGAGAACTCCACGGGGCTTCTATTATTCGCAGATTATTTCGGGCACAGTACTACCTAGCCAAGATGGGCCAAGAGAAGTTGCCGTTGCGGGTATATATAGATGGGCTGAATCAGTTATCAGCTGGGGGTGATTCATCGGTTGTACGGCGGGCTCTCCAGAGAAGAAGGGTATGACTTGAGGACTGACTCACCTCCGTGCCGATTCCGTTTATTGTGCCTACGCCCATTCACAACTAACAGATATCCACTGCTGCAGAAAAAGGCGGGAAGATATATTAGCGATGACGTAGGTATAGCTGTCTCCAAGGAGTTGGCGCTATCTCACCTCCTCGCATTCCTCAGCAATGAGCTCGCTTGTTTATGATCGATCTTTTTTTATTATTATTCAATAATGACTTGGTGTTTATTATCGGCTTCAATAATAAATCAATACAATCGATGGTTCATTCTCTGTTAGACTCAATTATATCCGATAGGCTATTATTGGTATTTAAATAGTTCCTCGCAATATGAGGAATTTTTTTTTTTTTTTCACTGAGAAGCTCACATTCCAATTTGCACACGTAATTCGTTACGTTATATTCTCTGTTCTTGCATACGCTTATAACACTGTTGCAGTTACCCACTACAATCTTACTATAATTAATCCAAATCCAGGTGCTTTGATAGATACATATTCACGTAAAAACCTTAAATGATTTATTCTATTTCGAAATTATATATCTATATATAGGAACTTGATTTCTATCCGAGTAAACAATCGCTGCAGGCACTATTTAATGGTTCTTCGTCCTTGCTGATTTTTTTAAGTTCACGTTTTGAGCTTGGTAGATTCTAACGTCCAAGGTCACTTTATAATCTTGTTGCATGTTACTGATTGTCTTTGTTCTCTTTTAATTATAACGTCAGTTTAATTAATTCCAGTAGTTTGTTATTTTCCCTATCGAGTTTTATATGCATATATAAAATATTTAATCTAATAATTATTCACATTATTTCTATCTTCTACTTCGGTGCTTAATATTTAGGTTCGAATATAAAAAAAAAAAAAAATTAACCATGATTAAAATTTACACATTTTTATTTTTTTTTAATTTATTCCTCACTACTGTATTAGCTAAAGAATATTCATATTCGTGCGGATGATAAAAATAAATAAAAATTGCCCAGTATTGAAAATTTCCTCTCTGTTAGTTTTGCCCAAAATCGGTCTTGCTCTTGCATTTTGCAAGCCAAGACCATGACCAAGAGGTCCTTACTGTTGCAAGACTGGTAAAAAAAGTCGATTTTTTAAATGAAAATGAAGGATAAATAGTTTCTAATAATTGACAACTTTAGTTACTATATGTAAAGAGTTGGTATAACCAACACACTTTTGCATTTAGCTCTTCTAATTTTTCTTCCGGGCATAGTTAGATTTCTGCAATCTAAAAAAATTACAGTAATGTCTCTATAGAAATAAGCCAATATGTAATAAAACCAGGAACAAGACTGATTGTGCAAGACCAAGACTCGTCTTGGTCTCGCATTAGGGCAACACTATTATCTGTTTTTACGATTAAGATTTTATGATTCATTTATTTGCATCCACTTTTACTCGAAGACTTTTGTCACATTTCAGGCGGAAAATTTGAAGCATTGCAGAATTGAGAGTTCATCTCGCTACCTCAATTTGTTCGTTAACATATTTTCAAATATACATTTAAAAGAAAATAATAATATATGAGCATTTTTTAAATTTATTTTTATATATAGTATTATATTATTCGGTTTACAATAATTATGTTAATTATAATTTGTATATATAATACGAACTCTCGAGATTTTTCATTGAGAGGCCCCTCTCCCCTCCTCCCCCCTCCTCAACCAAAATGAAAAGTGTGCGCCTATGAGTGTGATTGTTGATATCTTGATGCTCCAATATCGGCTTTATTCAATTCCATTGGTTCTTTCAATTGGGCGTTTGATTTTCCTTGATATAAGTACATTTAAAAAAATGACTGAAAAACAAAGCTTCTCGTGTAATTTCTAATCATAAACGTCTAATCATCTTAAATTATTCCACTGACTTCTGATATTCCTGTTTTAATAAAAATTGTTGTTATCAATACTACGGTCAAAGGAGAGGATATGCTCAAACGGAAATCATAAATTAAAATAGATATGGATAAATATCAAGAGACTGCTGAACTAAGTAAACAATTTTTTTTTATTAATAGATTTTTATTTATTTCTACTGTAGTTTATAGAAATTATATATGATACATCTTTAATATATAAAATACTATCTAGATTATGTATTTTTAGAATCACAATTATGATTTTAAATTGGACCGTTTCTTGTCGTAGTGGACGAGAATTTTAATCTGATTTAAAAAAAAATACATGCTCTAATATTTTATACTTTAAAGGAAAGTCATAATAAAATACAACTCATTTCATTACGTGACTAGCGGCGAACGCACTATGGCCACATGCGATGTAAAATTCTACCTTGTAGGAATGTATCGTTCTCTAAAATGTTAATAATAATTTAATATTAACATTAAAAAAACAATTATTGACTTTTTTTTTAATTATGATTTATTGTATTATTTACTATTTAAGAAACCTCTATTCTATTGTCTAAAATTTACACTTGTTTGATAGATATATTTTATATTGCTCTTACTATGTTTTAATAAACTTATTTTAACTGATTAATTTACGAATACTCAAATACGTATACTTGGGTTTTACATAAATGATCTAGTTAAGATATATTAAAAGTCAATATTTTTAAATTATATTCTTTAGTATGCATTATAATTTCGTTTCTCCACTATCGCAGGTAGGAAAGCTCTTATTGAGTGATTTAAAAAATAAAAAAAACTGCAAACTATATATATATATTTTACTACTAATAATATAAGACTGTCAATTATTTCAAATAAACAAAATTAAATGTACTTTAGATGAACAAAAATTTAACATTGAAGCCTCAATAAACTATTTAAATGAGGTTAAAGAACATTTAATTTTACGTTGATGTAACGAGTTTAATCCAAATCAAATACTTCGGCTTCACAATAACCTCAATTGACGACAATCGGTCAGAAATAGACCAGTGTATATCTAGCGCAAACAGAGCTTTCTTATCCCTTTCAAAGCTATTTAAACCCTCAAAAAATAATGGTGTACAATGCTATGAAAAGGCCAGTTCTAATATATGTCTGTGAGATCTGGACACTAAAGAAAAGGGCATTTTTCAAAGAAAAATCTTCTTCACGATAACCGGAGCGATCTGGTACCAGATTACTAATGCATGGAAAAGAAAGACCACTAAAGAGCTGCTTACAGAAACTGGTCAATCAATATCTCATGACATGAAGGCACGGAGGTTATAATCGGTGGAGTATATGTCTTGTAGCAATCCATCTTGAAGCCTCTAGAAGGCATGCCTTAATACTAGGCAAAATACAACGTGGAAAGCCAAAAAAACAGAAGATAGATAGATCGAATCAACAAAGATGCAATACAGCTGCATGCAGATAACACGAAAGAAATATTCCAAGACAGGCAGAGATGGCGCCTTGTTAAGGCGGCAAAAGATCTACAAGGTCAATAAGGCCTAAGGAAAACAAACAAATTGTTACAGCCTGTTTTTAAGAACAATGCACTTACGGATCCAGGATTTAATTTTGGGGAGCTTCAGCCCGAAAAAATTTTTTTGTATGTATATTTTAGGCTAAATACTTCGGAAGAAAGAAAGTAACTACCTATACGAAATTGTGTTTAAATGATTCTTTAAGGCCAATTAAATGTAATTAGACGAACAATAATAATTTTAGAGGTAATTTTTTCTTTAAACATGGCTATATTTTACTATTTTGGGGGGCTTCAGCCCGAAAGCCCTCCCCTCTCCCTCCCCGTAGATCCGCCTGTGGAACAATGTGACAAATCTATGTATACTGTGCGATTTCCGTTTTGTAGATTTTAAGCATATATCTACTATGAATAATTACGTCACTTAAGTTTCGTATTAATCGTAAGATGGAGTAACTTTGGGACTGGGTGGATAACCTTGGTACAGCTGGTAAAATTTAGTTTGTGGCGATTCCGTGGTGGATACACTGTGTTGCTTCAGTCTTCTAAAATGTGCTTCGTGTAGGCATGTACTGCGCTACTGCCTTGAGGCACAAGCGAAAGTTTTATGAAAACAAGAACTTTGAAAAAAGCAATGGAAACAAATAAAACCTAACTGTTCAACTGAGTGTTATGAACTAGGGTTCTCAAACTGCCGCAAGGTAGTACATGCCTATACAAAGCACGTTTTTGCAGACTGAACCAACTCACTGTATCCATCACAAACTAAATTTTACTCGCTGTCCCAAAGTTACCCTATCTTAGTTTTTTTTTTTTTTTTCTCTCGCCTGTTCACATACTCTCTTCGAATTCGGTTCAAGTGACCTCAGAACGTGGAGTTCCGACGAAAACTCGGATTCAAGATTTTTCACGATCCCAACCCTTTCTCTGATTACACAATTCATTTGTAAATAAGTTTAAGTAAATATTTTCGGGCGGAGTGATAAATAATAAATTACAAAAAATGACTGAGTGATGCATGACTGTGCCTTTGATACCCGCGGTATGAGACAGAACGTCGGCAAGGTGACCCTCCCACTAAAAAGATCCTGGCATGATTTCTTGTCCCTGTTTCCTAGAAGATATAGTTCCTTGCCAACCGCTCTTCTTCGAATGTTTGTTTATCTAGCCCACTATATTTACCACTCTAGTATCACCAACTATAGACATCAAGCCATCTGCCGTCTTTATGGTCCACTCGAGCTTATACTTTCCACATCGTACCATGTATCCTACAAATTCTCCGTAATGCTAAACTATGTAGTTTACATATCGCTTGTTTACTTCTCATATGAACAAATAGTGCAAATATGTTGGTGTGGAGGTTATATTCAACTTTATAAAAATGGTGGAATAAACACAGCCAAAATCTTTTGCCAACTTTATTTTTCCATGTTTTCACATTTGACCTTTATTAAACTGATTATCTTACTAGTATATTTCGAAGACATAAATAGGTAAGCTACTTGTTGGGTCAGAGAACAAATAATATGGAATAAATAATAATATGGAAATGTAATATGAAAGAGAGATATAAATTTCAATTACTAATAGTAATGTAATAAAATATGCATCGTTCTGTCTCAATCATCGGGCAGGACGGAGACCATAATATACAGTGAAACTTCTCTTGCTGGACACTTCTCTATAGCGGACAATTTATATAAATCACATCAAATTTTAAATAAAAAAAAACCTGTACCACCACAACACATAAAGGGTCTTTTAGTTCAGTGCTTAGTAGGAAAGTGCTGTTTCAAAGCCAAAGGCTGTGCAGTGAAGTGATGGGCCGAGATCACGCTCAACCGTCAGTTTTTCCCTCTTAATTAATTATTTACCCAATTAATAGAGTCTGGGTGTGTTCTAGGAGGGTCTCTAGACCCCAAGGTCGATCCATGGCTGATGAAAAATTATTCAAGATTAAATAGATGATTCTAAAGAACAATATTATATTTATTTTTAACTCCATAAAAATTATTATTAGATGATTAATTTAAGTATAAAATTATTCCGTACAATTAGCCTGAATATTAATAGTCTATTTTTTTTAAATTAGAAAAGTACCCTAGAAAATGGCAGTAGTATTGGAATCTGTCCTCTTGAAATATTTGCAAACATTAAATATTTTTGTAACTCTTGGTGAAAAATATCATATACCGATTTCATTTCTAATTAAGCTAAATTTTATATTATATATTAATATTTTTTTTTTTTTTTTTTTTTGCACTTACATTTATTTATCCACACCTGTCAATTATTATTGACAATCAGCAGATGTGCTGGCTTAGTAATGAGAGAAAAATAAAATAAAATAAAAATCAATAAAAAATAAATAAATAAAAAGGCTTGATAGGCATGAGGAATAGCAATACCCAGCGGTATCCCTTCCATGGCTTTTATTTACTAACATTATTTAAGCAGATCCCTCATCCAGACCCTTTTCAGTCGTCTTCTGGAGTTCTCCGGCATACTAGTTGTGGCCATTTCTTTTACCAGCTGGTTGGAGTGCCCGTTTAACATGTTATGAAATCGTTTGTAGTACGTTCGTATGTGTTCATTGACTGTCGGAACGTGTAGGTCGGTGTGCAAAGTGTGATTGTTTACGTACCATGGTGCTTGAGTGATTAGTCGTAGTATCTTAGACTGAAAAGTTTGAAGTTTATTTATGTGAGTTGGTTTTGCAATTCCGTATATTTGTAGTCCGTAAGTCCAAAGAGGTTTCAAAAGATACGTGTAAATACTTAGTTTCTGTCTTGCTTTTAATTTGGAAGGTCGTCTTAACAGTGTATGTAACAATTTTAGTCTTAGATTTAATGTGATTCGTTTTTTCTTCACATGTGGACCCCATGTCATTCTCCTATCGAACGTAAGGCCTAGGTATTGTACTCTGTCTGTTTGTGGAATCGGTATGTTGTCTAAGTATACAGGAGGGCATGTTTCTGGTCTTAGAGTAAATGTGATGTGCTGTGACTTTTGATAATTTATTTTAGTTTTCCAAAGTTTACACCAATCGAGTATAATTTGTAAGTGATGTTGTAAGTTAAGTGATGCCTCTGTAGGATTGTCGTGCCTGGTAATGATAGCAGTGTCGTCTGCGTAGGTTGCTGTAAGAGTGTGGATACTTTGAGGAATGTCGTGTGTGTATGTGATGTACAGTAGTGGGGCTAGGATTGATCCCTGAGGTACACCAGCTAAAACTGATCGAATTGAGGATAGACCTTGGCCATGTCGAACGGAGAAAAATCTATCTGAGAGAAAGGAATGGAGAATTAAGTAGTAAGTATGTGGAAGTATGGTCTTAAGCTTGAAGAGAAGCCCCTGATGCCATACTTTGTCGAACGCTTGGGCGACATCCAGAAATACTCCGGTTGCATATAATTTCCGCTCTAGTGCTGTAGAGATGTAGTCAGTCACCCTGTGCAATTGTTGTGTTGTTGAATGTAATTTTCGAAACCCGAATTGATGGTCAGGAATAATCTGTCTGTCTGTTAGTATATGTAATAGTCGTGGGTACAATAGTTTTTCGAATAACTTAGAACATACTGGAAGTAAACTAATCGGTCGATATGAAGAAAGGTTGTTAGTGTCTTTGTTTGGCTTTTTAATCATGGTTATGTGAGAGTATTTCCATTGTATAGGAAATTTGGTGGTCCTGAGAATGCAATTGAAGATTGTGGTAAGAAACACTAGAGCTTTCCTTGGCATTTGCTGGAGCGCCTCAGCAGTTATCAAGTCATGACCAGGGGTTTTTCTTTTGGGCAATTGTCTAATTTCTTGTGCAACTTGTGATGGTGTGAAAGGAGGTGGTGGTAGTGTGAGCTGTAGCGGTATGTCTAAGTTATTATGTACAAAAATATCGTGTTCTGTATTAATTAAGTCTGTATGTGGTTTAAAAACAGTGGAAAGATGGTTAGCAAAGAGTTCAGATCTTTCCTCGTCCGAAACAGCCCAAGAGCCATCCTCTCTTCGTAGGGGTGCTGACACCTCACGATGCTTTAAAAGATTCCTTGTATGTCTCCATAAACTTCCATCGTCCGTCGAAAGGTTGTTAATAAAATTGTCGTAGTTTGTGCTTTTGAATTTTTGAATATGTCTTTTAAGTTCGTTGTTCAATCTGTTAAAAGTTTGTCGGTCTGAAGGAAGTCTGTTAGTCTGCCATACTTTACGTGCTCTTCTCTTTGCTCTAATCAAGTCCCTTAAGTACAGTGGATAATGGGGCAAGTTCGCTGCTTTTTGTGGCCTGGATGTTGATGAGGCCCATGCTGCATCTTGTATGCTTTTTGTGAATTTTTCAACAGCTTCTTCTAATTCCTCATGATTTTTAATTGAACCTGGAACGGAAAGATTGGTGTTCAAATAGTCTCTATATGCGTCCCAGTCCATGCAGCCTTTTATGAGCCTAGGTCTTTTTTGTGTTTCGGAAGGCTCATCGAAGAGAACCATGTGCACTGAGGAGTGATCAGAACAAAGATCGGAGGTTGCATTGACGGCAAATGGTACGGTTCTTAGTCCTTTTGTAATAAAGAAATCAAGTAAGTCGGGAGTTTTACGTCTGGAGGTGGGCCAATAAGTTGGTGAATTTGGTGTTACAGTGTCTAATGAAAGTTCATGAAGGACAGACCAGAGATTTCTGCCTCTTGGAGTACACAACCTTGAGCCCCAGCCTTGATGCTTAGCATTATAGTCTCCACCTGCGATGAAGCATCTTCCGAGGCGTTTGAAGAACTCAGAAAACATCGTGGGTGTCAGTTTATACCTAGGGGGACAGTAAACTGAGGCAAATGTTATAGTGTAGTGTTTAGTGTATAGTGTTATTCCTGTCGATTGTATGTCGGGTGTAATGGGTAAGTCTATGGGATTGTGTTTCAGTGAATTTTTGACGAGTATAGCTGATCCTCCATGTGCAGTTTTATCTGGGTGATCAGTTCTGTAAATTGTGTAATCCTGGATGTAAATTTTTGATCGGGATGTCAGGTGTGTTTCTGTAATGAGTGCTACGTCGATTCGTTTTTCGTGCAAGTATAAGTCGAGTTCAGTACTGTGCTGTTTCAGTCCGTTGGCATTCCATAGAAGAACTGACAAGGAGCCTACAGTTAAATTATTGT
Source organism: Nezara viridula (assembly GCA_928085145.1). NCBI lineage: Eukaryota > Metazoa > Arthropoda > Insecta > Hemiptera > Pentatomidae > Nezara > Nezara viridula. The sequence goes on from OV725081.1 coordinate 93,688,931, forward strand.
GGGCCATAATTTGGGCACAAGACCTGTGTAACCTGTGACAGTTGTTGAAGAAGAATGAAAAGGGGCTGGATTAGGTTATTTAATCCATTAATTATATTAAATAATTGAGAAGAGCCATTATCTACTGGAGGTATCGGTTGGGTAATGCCTCTCCTCGTACCTGTACATGTTTTCTGGTTCGGGGGTGCTGAACTAGATGATGTTTGGTTTTGTTGTTGCGGAGGTCCTGCGATGATCTGTGGTTCCCCTTGGTTGTGACGTTGCCGTATTGGAGGGAATTCATGCATGCCTGGAGGTCCCTGCGCTGGCTCTGCTACTGTGGAACGCTGAAGACGATTTCTTGCATTGCGCTGAAACCTAAGATCTTTCAGCCTCTGGCAGCCTCTGTAATTAGCGGGGTGCTGACCGGCACAGTTGGCGCATTTCGCGGGGGTGTCTCTCGTTTTCAAACATGAGCTGGTTTCATGATATTCGCCGCACTTTACGCATCGTGGTCGATGGTTGCAATAAGTTTTAGTGTGCCCATATTGCTGGCACCGAACACACTGAGGAATATTTCTCTTTTGACGCGGTTCCTCAATTTTAATATGTGAATAATAAAGAAATTCAATACTAAAAATTTCTTCTCTAAATGTCTCTTTTGTAATGTCCACAAAGAACATAGGAAGGGGTTTTTTGAATCTAGATATGACGTTAACTACATTGGTGGCTTCGTAACCCAATTTTTTAAATTCCTCTTTAATGATATCGATTGGTGTTCCATGGTGAAGATGTTTAACAACAATCCTTGGGCATTTGTCCTGTGGAAGTTGGTAGGTATGGAAGTCGGCGCCTTTATTTCGCAGGCTAGAATTTAATTTTCGATAAACGTCAGGATTTTCTGGGTACACGGTGACACCTTTCAATGTAGACTTAGTTTTAAACATATTAGGACCCGTTTCGTTTTCTAGAAATGAGATTAATGCATGGTAATTTTCAACACCGTTTATAAAAATTGGTGGAGTTTTATTGTTTTGAGGCGCTCTTCTAACTTCTTCTGTTTGTAAATTAGTAATGTTGGTTAGAACCTGAAAACTGTTCGAGGTTGGGATAGATTCTGTCGGTCTTTTTTGAGCTCTTGGCTCGCTCGAATCTATCATAGGTCTTTTACGACCAATAACCAGTTCCCAGGAGCCTTCTTCATTGTTTATATCACTGTTTTTAAAGTTCATGTTACTTACCTCAGTTTGAGATGATTCCACCATTGTTGGCGGTGAAATCCGCTCAATCTTTGTTTGGTGTTTTGTCCTTAGCAATCTTGTCTTGATAAAACACTTTTGTTACACAAAAATTAGGTATTAACACTTTTTTGGAAGACAATACTAAATTAACCTTTCACCTTATTTTCATATATTAATATAATTTATTTTTTAAGTTTAACCAATGATGAATTCTTGCACTATGCTGGACATTTTCTTCTACCTCAATAAATGTAAAAAGTATAAAAATGAATATTTACATACGGTATGTTAGTAAATATAGATATTGTATAGCGTAATAAAAAAAAACACCTTTCTCGGAATATGTATGTGAACAAAACTATTTGTAATTCTATCTTCAATGTATTTCCCGGAGGAAAAGTGATACAGAATTATTTATACAATGCCTCACGCATACTACAATGACATCGCCTACAATTTCCCCACTCATAATAAACAACTCATAATTTCTAGTTTCGTTAGAAGCTCAATAATAATCTGAATTTTGTGAGAACGTATCTTTTGATAAGAATAAAATAGAGTCAATGTTAATCAGCGTTTTTGTTCTTCGCAATAACGAATTTAACACAGTTTATTGCATTCTTGAATGTATCGATGAGTTATTTGTATCTAAGGATGTTTTTCAACAAAATCGTATTCAAGTAAAGAATTATAATAATCATCATAACTTACTTTTTTGCATTTATCAATATAAATCGATTATTATATTTAATCTATATAGGATTATTTATTCATCAAAACCCTTTTTAGTTTCACATTTTTTTATTATACATTTACATTTTCAAAAATTCTTTTTCTTTTAAAAAAAAATCATTAGTCCTATTAAAAAATTATTTCTAAAAATTTCTTAAAATATATATGCATACAGAATACTGCTCTATGGCAGTACTTGTTTTTTTAATTAAATATAAAATGTTTTGTTTTATTTTTCTTCCGAAATTCCACAAAAAATTCTCTTCTTCTCATATTATCAAAAACTTCATCCTGCAATTTAACAACTCCTTTTTGATGTAATAATTTAAAACAAACTTTTTTCAAAATCAAAAATACTATTTAATTTTACAATTTTTTTTTTAATGATAAATAAATCGGCTTGAAATACTTCTTACGTACCTTAAATCCATTAAGCAATTAATATGAGAGTTCTCTGATCTTTCATTAACTTTAATTTACACAATACTGCTATTGGCAATACCTGTTTGGAAAATCTGCAATGAAGTCATTTATATTTTATCACCCTCAAGTGTTTGATCACGCTATATGATATAAAATATTTAATAAGATTTCTTCTTTAAAAATACCATTTTAAATTTATTGAAAAATAATGATGAAATCGAACGCCAGATGTATCCTTTTTTCAATTAAAAAAAATAACTATTAATTATTTTATTATTTTAACCTTTTTCGATCGTTAATAAATATATATATTAAACTGAGACAAACTACTTTTAAATTTTAGAAAATTAGCCGGTTGGTTTGAGTACGGATACAAGCGCTCCTTAGCTCTTTAACAGCGAAGTTTCTTTCGACACACCTACACTAGGAATATATTACCGAGAAACAGGCCTTGAGCTTGCTTACATATTTCAGGCATCTTTTGTTTTAGTTTCATATTTCTTACTATTTTATGCACATTTCTTCGTTTCTTCTTGTATATATATAAAAAAACTTTCACTTACCGATCTACTATGAATAGAAATTATTTTATGGCAATACTGTGCTATTATAATTTTTTTTGAAGTGATTTTTAACGGAGCTAAAGCTTAAAGCTAACAGATGACAATTCGTTAAGACCATTATAATTACAAAATGTCTATTTAATATATCGACAACAGGCAATAAAAATCTAGTCACTCCATCTGCTTTTATAAACCGCACAACTGTCTTTGCTTTTATAAACTTCAGAATGACTAACTCCAATTTCAATATTTTTAAGTGATGTCATTTTAGTGATATTTTTAGTTTAAAAAGTTATCTATGCCGAATATGAGTAAGTTGATTCCGGAGGTGGTGATTGCAATGTTGAAATATAGAACTGAGAATAAAAGTATAAATTTAGGTATTTATTTCTTATGAAAAATGGTCTTAGGAAAGATAATTTATTAATTATCTGTCGAAAAAAGGTTTTTTTAGTCTCAACAATTAAAAAAGTATATTTTAAATTAATCCAAATTTTCGCCTCTTCAGGGAAAAAAAACTAGAGACCATATCTTTCCTCCTAGTTGTCCGATCTTAACGATTTTTTTTTTTTTTTTTTAGGAAATTCCATAAACTTTTAAAAAAGCATATCTCCAAAAAAGTGTATACTTTTTGAGTTATTCGGAATTTAATTTTATCATCCCTCGTAACTTTTTTTCCAGCTTCTTTTCGTTTAAGTATGTTATATAGATAAATTTAAAGGTTATCGAGAAAATGACTTTAGCGAAGTTTCATTAAAATCGGTACATTCGTTTAGGCGCTAAAGTCTATAGCAACGCAGGTTTTTCTGCAATTTTTTTTTCTTCTTTATTAGCTGATCAAATTCTTTCAAAAGTTATATGTAGCATTTTTTCATTACTTTGAATAATGTGAAATGAGTAACTTTTTAAAATAAAGCATATTAAAGGTACTTTAGAGGAAGACGTATATAAACATTGGGCATTTAAGCCCTGTAAAGTGACATCAATGGGGATAAGACCTAATTGATATTAAAGACCACTTAATTATACAATGATACACCAAGTTTTATCAAAATCGTTAGAACCGTTATTGAGAAAATTGTGAAAATGTGTTTCAGCGTTGATATGAAGTGACACTTCCGGTTAGCCGATTTTAAGGAAAAAGTTGTCGTCACATCTAAGGCACATAGCTGAGACTCCTTAGCCCACATTTCTGTATTATTTTATACGGACTCGTCCCAGGATAAATAAATTATTATTTTTGTGACAAACTTTCAGTCTTCTTCAGTGCTATAAAAACAAAATAAAAGTTTTTATAAAACTGAAATTGTTCAATTAATAAATAATATTACATTTGTTCTGGACCGGAAAAAGAATTTTTGCTGGTAGGGGCAAGCTGAATTTTGCCGCCCTCCTTTTTTTATCTTGCCCTAATCATCTAATAAAAATCAACATTCTATAACAATATTATAAGTAATATATTCAGGAATTAATATCATCATTCCATAATATTATTTAGTTTTATTGACAGATTTAAGTTCAAAGCAATCAAAAAGCAAAACAATGCTGAAAATTGCCACCCTTTAAATTCTATTAAATTTATACAAAACTGAATGTTATCATCGTATTCAACTAAAAGAAAAAAAGCTTAATTGTAAGTTAAGAAATTATAAAGAACAGAGATATTAAACTAATGTAGAATAAAATATTTAAATGAAGTAAAATGAAATCGTGTACTTGCACGGAATTTCCAGAAATAGCTTTACAAGTGGCACAAGGAAAGTAGATAAGAAGGAAAAACATATGACTTGGCTTTTTAAAATCTCTAGTTTTATCCTACTTATATCGTTATTAAAAAAAAATACATTAGATCCCTCAAATTCTCCATAAAAATAAATAACGGATCTATATGTTGTTTTAATGTTTTTTTCCTGTTTAGAATATTTTAAAGGTTTTTTAAAAGTAATTATTTTAATGTAAACTACTTCCAGTAAAGAACTAAGAACTACTATCCACCAAAGAAATACGGTAATAAATGCAAATGAAGGTACTATCATTCATTCATCATTCATATCAATCAACCCTGTATTGTTCTTTCAAATGTTAATAATAATATACTATTAACATTAAAAAATGAATTATTAAGTTTTTTTAAATTATGAATTATTTTATTGTTACTACTTAAGAACCGTCTATTTTAAGTGGATTCTTATATCTAAAATGTACACTTTTTTCATATATGTATTTTATATTGCTTTTACTGCGTTTTAATTCATTTATTTTTACTGATTAATTTTCGAATAACCAAATACGTATATTTGGATTTTACATAAATGACCTAGTTAAGAGAGAGAAATACTTTATTTAAAGCAGTTCTACCTTACTATATAGGGTTGCTTAATAGGCGGATCTACGGGGGGAGGCTTTCGAGCAGAAGCCCTCCCCCAAAATGGTAAAATATAACCATGTTTTACAGAAAAAAATATTAAAAACTATCTCTTAAAGTATTTTTGTTCCTGTATTTATATTTAATATGACTTCAAGAACCACTTAAACACCATTTCATATAAGTAGTTAATTTCTTTCTTTTTTTTCAAATTATGTATATATGTATATGAAAAAATAAATCTTTCGGGATGAAGCTTTCCCCCAAAATTAAATCCTGGATCCGCTAGTGGGTTGCTCGATACATAGCATACTCATCAATCCTTTTTTTTGGACATAGCACTTATTATACTTAATCACGTATTTATATATACACAAATTCTTTTTCATAACTTATGACATATGAAAAATAAAAACTATGACTTAACAATCAATTTTTTAAAATTTTATTCTTTGGTATGCATTATAATTTCGTTTTCCCAATATCGTATGCAGGAAAGCTCTTTATTAGCGGTTCAAAAAAAAAAAAAAATCGATATAGGTATATCGTATAAAACGTAATTAAGTATAAAAATTCTTTGTTTCAATAATTTTATTTACATTTCAGCTTGAGTTAGTTCTTAAATGCCGATTTCATCTTTCTTGCTTAATTTCTAACTTCAGAGTTTTTTGTGTATTTATAATATTTATGTAAAGCACTAAATTAATTTTTGTAATTTCGTTTGTACTTCTTCTTCGAGACTTGTCGGAAGATCTCGGCTCTCCTTTAGTTAATTATCAATTCCTTTCTTGTTTTAAAACTATTTTTTTTTTTTTTTTACTACTAATAATATGAGCAATTTATTTTAGGTTGATAAAACGATTCATTGAGAAATAACACCATAACACCCACAGTATTTAATTAACTTGAAGAACGGAAACAAATACCTTCCGTAGGTTTAGTTTAATTTTATATCGATCTACCTTCACGAATGTCACCGGACCAATAATAATGAAGTGATAGAGAAAAGAATCATGATACATTTGGCTAAGGTATGAATGCGGATTTGCTATTCTGAGTGGATATTTGAATGCAAACACCGTTGCTATCATAAATATGCAAAAAGTGTGATAAGTTCCTCGGAGGTGAAAGTATTAAGAATGATAGTGGTCAAAGTTGAATTGATTAATCTTTTGATAATCCTCTATAATTTATTTTCCATGCATTCAAAATTAGAAAATGACTTGTTGATCCTTCAAAAATGTTATCAACTTTTTCCACTAGTCTTTCCTAAAAGACCAAATCAATGTACTTTATAATAATAATGACTCAAAATTTTATTATTTTATTTTTTTAGTAAGTAAGTCATTGGGAGTTGATATTAACTTTACATCTCTCTTTTTTTTTTTAAGCAAATCACACTTTTAACAAAAATCCTAATTGTCAATTTTCTTTCTTGTTTTTACTTAACTAGTAACTAAATAACGAGGTAAAATACGTGTTGGGTTGTTGTCCGCGAAAAAGAAATGTTAAAACTGTTCTGTTTGCTTATTAATATTTAATTACTAGTTTAAACCATCCTGGTTTAGGAAATTAAATTTTGAAAGTATTTCGTATCTCAATTTTAAACAGATATTTGAACAATAAATACTTAAAATAATTAATAATATACATGAATGGATCCAGCATATATACTACCTATCTCATGGCCTGCGTTAATGTGTTAATATATTTTTTTCCTGATGCCTGAATTGACTCAACGTTGACTTGCTAGTCATGTAATAGTATTTGAGAGTTTTAAGGCATTGTTTTTGTATCTTCCAATAATATTCCAACATAAATGTTTTAATATAAATATTCTTGTCAATGTTGTTATGTTTTTTTTAATTAAAAGAATAATACAACAATACATATTATATATTTGATACCCTCTAAACTCTAGCAAGTTATGTGCTTTCTTAAATAAAGCACTTAACAGTAAGATATGAGGAGAAGGGGGGAAGGTTAATGATGTAAATGTATACAAAACCGAAAATGAGCATTGTATCTGACAATATAAAAACAGATAAATTAAAATGTAAGTTCAGAAATTGTTAAGAGCTTTTATCAATATTAAACTAATTTAGAATAAAAAAAAGTTATATTGAATAGTTTACTTACAGGAAATTTCCAAAAATAGTTGTGCAATTTGCTAAAAAAATATGAGGAAAACAGAGGAACAAGGAAAAAAAGATGACGGTTTCTTTTAAATTCCTACAAATTTCATAATGTCCTATTTATTTCCTTAATAAAAAAAATACATTAGATATTAATTATAATGCGCACATATATGTATATAGAATAGAATAGAAATTAATTTTATTGTGGGACAAAGTTCCTTAAGAATAACAGAGAATTACAGAAAAAAAAAATAACATCTGTCCAAAAAAACTGTAACATTAAATAATAGCTGGATAAAATGCTTTAAGTAAATAAACTATATATACAAAATCAAACCAATGAGACTATTTACAAAATACTACAATTATGTATATTACAAATAAGAAATTTAACAAAATAATCGATGTATAGCTAAAAACATAAAATAATATAATAATTAAAATAAAAATAAAGACAAAAAAAAACAGTAGAATACCAAATCAGGTCCTCTAATTAATGAGCAACAAAACTCTTATGAATAAAAGAAAATTTCAGTTCTTATTGAAATATACATATACACAAATATATACATAAACCGTGTTGTCAAAAGAAATATGTTGTGAAAAAAAGTATGTATACATACGTATATCCTCGTGGTCCTCATCAGGAAGCTCTAAAGCTTCAAACCTATTCTTAACATCTAGCTCGAATTGGTTTCTAATTGATGGATTTTTTAATTTTTCCAAATTAAAATTCTCAAAATCGAAACGGTTTTCTTTTCTCTTTTTTATATTAAGTTTTTGTCGAAGTTTCGCGATTACTAATTCATGATCCGACCCACATTCTGCTCCGCGATAAGACCGTACATTAATTATACTGCTTTGCCAGCTGTGTTGTATCAAGACATGATCGATTTGATTTCGTGTTTGCGAATCCGGTGATGTCCAAGTATATTTATGAATATCCTTATGTTTAAACGTCGTACTTATCAGGTTTTTCGAGATGGCAAAGTTTATCAGACGGATCCCATTATCATTACTATATTCGTGCAAACTTTCTTTACCAATCGTCGGAATATAAACTTCTTCCCTTCCTACCTTTGCGTTCGCGTCACCTACAATTATTTTCATGTAGTTTCATGGTAGTTTATCATAAACCCATTCGAGTTTATCGTAAAATTCACTTTTGACTTCATCGTCACTGTCTTCGGTCGGACAATGTATGTTTATTAATGCGATTTTAAACCAACGTCCCTGAAATGTAGATACCGAAATTCTATCACTAAAGAATTGTATGTCCCTCAAAGCGGATAGTAATCTACGCCTAATTAGAAACCCGGTACCTAAACAATGATTCCCGCTTCCTCCGTACCAAATAGTGTACTTCCCTTCCCTCATCGAGCCTTCCCCTGGCCAGCGAACCTCTTGCAGAGCCACGACATCCAAATTGTACCCATTTACCTCATTCGCGACCGATTTTAGCCCCCCTGCTGTGTTTAAACTCCTTACGTTCCACGTACCAATATTTAAATCCCTATATTTCAACTTGCGCCATGAATCCCCTAAAGCAGTCCCCACCCGGAGACCCGAACGGGGGACTAGTTTACCTCCGGATAATGAGCGTTTTACCTTAGGGAGATCCATGACTTTTTGTGGTGTTTGAGGAGATCAGAGATAATATTAAAGCGGTCGGTAACTCGTGTCTAGGAAAAAAGGAAAATAGCGTGGTTTGATGAAGATTGCTTAAACATGTGTGAAAAAAGAAAAGCCGCTAAATTAAAAGCTCTAAATAATCCTAGCGAAGACAATCTGGAATACTTCCGAATCTCAAAGAACGAAACGACAAAATTGCTCAAAAATAAAAAAAAGGGAGTAATAAAAATAAAATAATTGAAATAGAAATAATCTTAATTGAAATAGAAATAATCTTAAAAATAAAATAATTGAAATAGAAACTAATAGAATTGAAAATAACGTAAGAGAAATGTACAAAGGTATAAACAGATCACGTAAATATGTAGGGCCCCTAACGTCTGGAATTAGGGATGATAATAACAATATTCTGACCGATCCGGTTGACATATTGAATAAGTTTAAGGACCACTTTGACAATATTTTAAATACGGTAAATTATGATCTGTGTCCTCCTGAGTACCAGAGTGCTGAACCGTTAATAGAAGGACCAAGTAAAGAGGAAGTTGAAGTAGCTATCGGAAAATTAAAATCATATAAAGCAGCGGGAATCGATAATATTCCTACTGAACTAATTAAGGCATGCGGAGAAGCTGGAGTTTCTAAAATACATCGGTTGGTTAAAAAGATCTGGGTGAACGAGAAATTACCTGAAGAATGGAAAGAATCTATTCTTATTCCGATTCACAAAAAGGGTCCGAGGACGGATTGTAATAATTATCGAGGAATTTCACTGCTTCCGGTATGTTATAAAATATTCACTTTAATCTTAACCAGTCGAATCACGGAATACGCCGAGGAAATTATCGGAGACTACCAATGCGGATTTAGACGGAATCGTTCGACTATTGATCAAATATTTTCTTTACGGCAAATATTAGAGAAAAAATTGGAGTATAACGGTATTGTTCACCAGCTGTATATAGATTTTAAAAAGGCTTACGATTCTATTGACCGCCAGAAACTGTATAATATTCTAATCGAGCAGGGGATTCCAAAAAAACTAGTAAATCTAGTCAGGATGTGCTTGACGGAGACACTCAATAAAGTTAGAATCGGTAATAATTTGTCCGAAAAATTTGAGGTTCGTTCGGGCTTAAAACAGGGGGATTCTCTTTCGCCTGTCCTGTTCAATTTGGCATTAGAACATGCCATTAGGGAAGTAATGCGAACCGAGAAAGGGTTGGATCTGGGCGGGACAACATCCGTGCTGGGCTATGCTGATGATCTGGTACTGTTAAGTGAAGACGTTGAAACTATAAAACTAAATACGACAACGTTAATGAAAGCCGGTAAAGAACTAGGACTCGAAATAAACGTGGATAAAACAAAATATATGGTTAGCTGCAAAAATGGCGATACTACTGGTGATATCGATATAGATGGTAATATGTTTGAACAGGTAGATAAATTTAGGTATCTAGGTTCTACGATAACTAGAAAAAACGAAATTGAAGAAGAGATTAAGGTTAGACTGAAGGCGGGGAATGCTTGTTATTTTTCTGTGACAAAACTACTTAGTTCGCGCCTCTTGTCCCGAAACTTAAAAATTAGAATCTATAAAACAATTATCTTGCCTACAGTTCTTTATGGATGCGAAACTTGGCCGCTTACATTAAGGGATGAGCAGCGTCTTAAGGTTTTTGAAAATAAAGTATTGCGTAGAATATTCGGACCGAAGAAGGATGAGTTAACCGGAGAGTTCAGACGGTTACACAACGCCGAATTGCGTGAGATGTATCCGGGTAATATAATTGAGGTAATTTCATCGCGGCGAATCAAATGGGCTTGTAAAGTTGTTGGGCTTAGTAACGAGAGAATTCCTAAAAGGTTAATATTTGCTGCGCCGAATGGTAAGCGTCCGAGGGGAAGACCGAAGCGAAGGTGGGAAGATTGCATTAAAGCCGATCTGAAGGAACTGGGTTTGGACGGCGAACGGTGGAGGGAGGTGTGTAACAAGCGATTGGTGGTGTCGGCATCGAATCTTCGGGTTCGCTAAGCCTTATTATTATTATTATTATTATTATTATTATTATTATTATACATACGTATTGTGTTTCACACTCTCACTCTCTCTCTCACTCTCTCTCTCTCTCTCTCTCTCTCTCTATATATATATATATATATATATATATATATATATATATATATGTGTGTGTGTATTTGTTTGTGTGTGTGTGTGTGTGTGTATTTATTTGTATCTGATAAATTAATTAGTTAAATGTGGAATGCTTAAATTAATATTGTTTCTAGTAGTTTCAGTTCTTTATATCTGCGAGATAACTGAGGCAAAACAACATTTAGGTTATAATCAGGTCACATCAATCAGATCAATCGACTTCCAAAACCCTATGGATCATCTGATTTATCGGTTAATAAAGAGACAGCCTGATTTCTATCCATGATTTTAGAGAAAGTCTTGTGGATTTGCCTAGCATTGGGCTCAGCGCTGAGAATCTCTAGTTGATCTTTAGTTTCGAATTTTTTCCTATATGCGCCTATTACCTATGTGTATTCTCTTGTATAACTTCAAACATCATGGTTAAAGGATAATATAAAAATATCTTATTACTACCTCATTTTGTATAGAATTAGGTATTTTTTTATGCGTCCATATAATTGATTTATGTTAAATAGTGAATAATAGACGTAATGAATTCATTTAAACTATCTACGTGTACGAGGTCGTCCATGTATAATGTATAATGCCAAATAGTTGGGTCACTGGAGCAAGATGTGTCTAATTGAGGCCTCGTGTGGAATCTGACCTCTGCAATTTCAGATCCAATTAGAATCGTGTTCACATGATGAATAGCACAACTTTTACTTTTAGATTCTCCCTATCTTTATTTATAATTCGTGTTGTTATTATATCTGTAACAATGGATATATAATTCGAAAAATATCAAATGTTAGTTATCTAATATCAATCTTTTCTATCGAATAAAGAATTATTAAAAGAATAAAAATGAATTACAGGATTTTTAAATTTTTCAATTCGTACTTTTCTGCTTTTTACGACTGGCACAAATACATCGATCCAAAATAACATGGCCTTATTTTTTGACCATTCTCTCAATTTTTATTGGCAACTGCTCTCTTAGGTAATCCAGTTTTAAATTATAATGTCTTCAAAAGGGATTTTTTAGTTTGTTTGTAACATTTAAATTTTTGATATTAAAAGGAGGACATTTTTAAAGGATGGCGCTATCTTATAATAATATATTTTTATTATTTAAAAAAACAATATATGAAAACACGTTATCATTTGAAGGGTTGAATAGTTAATTTTAAACAGCGGCTGACCTACACTTAATGACTTTTCAGTTCCACAAAATATAAGTTAAAAAACGCTAATGATACCTTAGTAGCCAATAAATGTATCTTGTAATGGTGGTTACCTATCTGTTACTATTATCCATTTTCATAATTTTTGTTATTTATTTATATTATGTTTATTATTTTTTAACTCTTTAATATATACCTTTTGAAAATTAACAGAGAAAGAACGTCCTTTTTTTTTTTCTTTTTTTTAATAGCTGTTATTGCTTCCTCGCTAATCCAGGAAACTTTCTATTCGTGCAATAGGTTAAAAAAACAACAGCTTTTACTCAGAATTCAAAAATTTTCGAACGAATTCGGTTCCGTTTCTCAATGTGACGAGTACACCGCCGCCTTCTACCGTTCCAAATATAATTTAATGTTTAGCGATTTTGCGGGTTAGTATCTTCTAGGTTGTTACAAAATTTCTTGTGCATAAGTATAGATTTATTCATTTTACTTATTTTAAACATTTTTGAATACTTACTCTTCAGAGTAAAGTCCATTGTTTTCAACTATTTTCACCTAACTTTCTGTAAATAATTGGGTTTAATGTTGCTACAACTCTACAAAGATTTTTAGGGAAATAACCCTTTACACCCGGTTTTTACGTCCTCGTAATTTACAAAGATCCGACCTCATAAAAATAAGCCATTGATCTAAGCAGACCATAATCTAAAGTTGCAATATATGGGCTATACGCAGGATGTGGCAAAACGTTTACTGCTCGCAATTCCGATAATTTTCTATAACGATGTGAACATTGTCTTGTTGCAAAATGGTTTGGTTCCTGTTGACCATAGGCGGGTACTTTGTACTCAAAACCGCATAAACGGCCTAAGTGCTCATAGTTAAAGGTTTGAGATCACACTGTCCGACCATCAGGAACAAGCTTAAAATGCAAAACGCCTTTGAAGTTTTGAAGGCTCATACTCTCATTGCTGAAAATGTGAACCAATCGTTCTCTGTGGGATACGGAATTGATTTAGGTGATACCGTAACACATCCAGAAAATCATATTTATTTTATTTTTATTCTTTTTGTATTTTTTTCTGTTGGCATTACAGACCATATAGATCTTTTGCCGCCTTAACAAGCCTACATCACCTCTGTCTGCAACAAACCTGACTTGAGTTATTTCATTCCATTTATTCGCATGCAGCTCTGTTGCATCTTTGTTGATTCTATCCATCTGCTTTTTGGTCTTCCTTGTGGTCTTTTGCTTTTTATTGAGGCATTCAGTGTTACGTAGAAGCTTCCAGATGGATTGCTACGAGCTACATGCCCCGCCCATCTTAACCTCCGTGCTTTCATATCATGAGATATTGATTGACCAATTTCTGTTAGCAATTCTTTATTGGTCTTTCTTCTCCATGAGTTAGTACTCTGATCCCAGATCGCTCCGGTTATCGGGCAGAGGATTTTCCTCTATAATCTTTCAACACACTAGGGTGCTGGTGAGTCCAGGTCTCACAGCCATATATTATAACTGATTTTATCATAGCATTGTTCACCCTTAGTTTGAAATTTTTCGGGATTTCCATACCTTTGAAAGGGAAAAGAAAGCTAGTTGTATATGTTTGCGCTAGTTGTATGCTGGTCTATTTCTGCAGATTGGTCATTCATTGAGGTTATTGTGGAGTCGAGTTATTTGAATTTTTCTACTCTCGGGAATGATTTTCTTTCTACGCAGATCATGTTATAGGGGTGGAACTTTCGGCTTATTATCATATATCATATAGGTACATTGAAAATCGTATATATGATGTATATAATCGTATATATAAATGTATATTTCGCTGAACAATCCTTTGAAAAGTAGATACTGAGCAGACTATTAATGCATATCGTAGCCTTGTGTGGGCACTAGCCATTACTGGTTGACATTGGCTTTCCTATCATCTGTGACAGCCGCCTTGAGTACATAAAACTGCTATGATTTATATATCAGGAATGATTATAATTATCTCATTTTTTTATTACCTTCTCTCTGATATTTCTGATGTGATAAGATGGTTTAGGAAGTCAACAGTACCTTTTTATTATTTTGAGTGTAAGGGGATCCCAACGACTGTTTTTAATCAGTGAAAAAAAATTCAAAATACAATATGTACTTATTCGTCCCACTTCGTTTTAGTAAAAAACATAGGAGGCTGATGGAAGCAAACAAAAGCTATACAAAGGTAATTTAATACAATGACAGTATAGATTTTTTTTTTTTACAATATTTATAATTTTACGGTATAAATAATAAACGCTCGTTGTTTATAATGAAATATTTTCTAGTAAATTTTTTAAGTATTTTTATTATTAAAAAAATTCATGAAAAGTTTTTTAACGTATCGATGCAATCTTATGACTTTAATGCAAAAACAAAGTATTTTTCATACTCGGTGTAATAGACCTCAATTCAATTCCATAAATTTGTATTTTTAAGAAATTCTTGATTATTATTTGTCTTTGTTTTGTTTTTTTGAGAATTTTTAGCTAGAATATATACATATTTTTTTTTTATAAAATACGCCCATTAACGGAATTTACAATGATCAAAATAAATAAGATTTAAATGGTAATAATATTTAAAAATGCATAAACATATTTTTTAAATCAATATCTAAGAAAAATATAATTTTTAAATGGAATTTGGAAAAAGATTAGGGAATTATTAAGTTCAAATCTTAATGCGTTTAGGCTAAAGTAACTTTTAATTTTTTTTAAGTATTATTATTATATGAAATAAAACAACCTTAGTTTTTATTTTTTTAAAAAAAGTTAAAAACCTACACTTATTGATAGAGAATCGGCTTTAGTGCTTGGCTATGTCTTAAAAAAAAAGGCTTTTTTGTCGGTGTTTTATTTATATTTTTAAAACTTTTTCGATTCCTAAATTTCTTATGTTTTCAATAAAATACTTTAATTATGTTCATCTATTACTGTTTATTCTTTCAATGAAAATTTTTGCTTGTGAGATAATATACATGTACATGGATAGCCATGGCACGAATGCCCATCCCTCCTCAAGATCCATGGCGCAAGAACGTACCCCTCCTCCAACCAAGACATTTTATTGCTCATCTTTTCTTAAAAACAGAGCAAGCTAAGGAGGAATTATAAAAATCGTAGATCGTGTACAATTACACTTGCTGCGGTCTGTTCCATGTTTTCTCCTTGTCCATCAGTCCAAAGATTCATATTCCCGTCGAAATTTGCCCCCCCCCCCAAACATGTTAATGGCGCACCTTGATCGGGCACCCCTAAGCCATGCCATGTAATAATGTATTATAATAAAAGGATTTTTCTTACATTTCGTTAGACTTATGCATTTCATATGTTTTTTTACAACCTGTTTTACTGCCTATTTACCCAAGATTCTATTATAAATATAAATATTTATGTAAACTTTATGGGATTTATTATACATGGTTTTACTGTAGTATTCTAATCATTTTTAAATAAAATTGAAATCTTAATTCTTCTTTTTTATTTATGCTGGGAAGTTGTATGTCATTCTCTGTTTTTGGCAATAATAACTTCCAATTAAAAAACAATTGATTTATTTGTTGTATTTACATATTTACGTTTTGGGAAATTTACTCCCATCTTTAGAACTACAATCCCTTGTTTCTTTGTCGATTCATGGCTTAAGTCTAATGTGCTCCGTTGTTGCTTATTGAATAGTAAGCGTTTTCTTGAAACTATTTTCTTCGTACCCAATACAAATGATAAGGAAGCTGTACATATTTTTCTTGGAAATTTTAATTAAATCAATTTTGGCGTTATTGCATGCTGATTTATTAAGTAACGAAAAACGTTTATTGCGTTTAGCTAATAATCGAAAAAAAAAAAGATCGAAGCTAATACCGTTTTCGATTTATGACGTTATGTTTAATGAGTAGCGTATTGCTCCGTTATAGAACTAAAGTATTTTGAGAAACAGTGTATGTAAAACAGTGGAATGTAAATACGCGATACCGTTCTGTTTTTATTTAAAGAGTTAAATGACCATGGAAGGATCTGAGACGACCGCTAGCGATAAGAAATGGAACCTCTACAACCTCTTTATCAGAACCTAGATACCGTATCTCTAGAGAAGATACTCTTTATCCTGTCTATATTCTCAGCGATTTTACTATCTTTAGCCAATAATTGTTACCTATAATAATTTCTAAATGATTCATCTTTTTTTTATTATCACATTTATTTCACCAGGACCTTATGTACCATCCAAATCGATCTCTATCTAGCACCATCTACCCCTAAAATCCTCCTGGAAGGTTGAAACGGTAGTAGCCCCGCGACCTTTTGTATTATATATATATATATATATATATATATATATATATATATATATATATATATATATATATATATATAAAGGCTGTCCCTTAAGTAGAGGGAAATATTCAAAAGACTGATAGCAGTCATCAAGATCTACAAAAATGTTTATTTAAAAAATTGCCCAATTTTTGGCAGAAATGTGAGAAATTTAACATTTGCGTTTTTTAACTAAGTCACGTTTTGTTTTTAATAGAAAGCGACAACATAATAAATATTTGATTAAAATAATAAAACATTCTTCCATAGCAAACTAGACAAAATTTACTTTAAATGAAAGTAGAGTTTGTAATTGTTAAAATTATTTTAAGAGAATATATAACTAAAACTGACTAACACCCTCATGGCGTAGATTTAGATCTCCGTAAGCAGGTGGGTCTTCTCTTTATTTTTATTTCTTATTCTCTTTCTTATTTCAACCTTCTCAGTTTCCTTCCTCCCTCCTTTCATCCCTCTGCACTGTTTTAACAATATCCTAATTTTACTGTTTATTTCCATTTCTTATATAACTTCATATTTTTCTGTTTTTACATTTTATTCTAAGATTCCCATTTTAATACTTATGTCACATTTTTTTTATTATCATTTATCTCTTTGTTCTTACTATTGTCATTATTCTAACAACTGAATTTTGCTTTAATTTTTTTTCCTACACTACTTATATTTCTCATACCTTGTTATCTGGTTCTTTTCTTAGCCCTGATGATGGCCTGAACTTCAGGTCGAAATGTCGGCTAATGTCAAAATAAATAGTATCATTTATTTTTGCCTTCTTATTTGACTAATCACCCCCAACTATTCTTCTCTCCATTATTTAAAGAGAACTCCTGAGCGGACATAATTTAATTTTTTAAAAAATCATGAATTATTTGTGATTTTTTTTTTATTACCCTTCAACTGTACTTACATTTACCCCACTTTTAGAAAAACGTCCTCGTTTAATAAGCTTTAAGTACATATTAATTAATTTGAGGTTTATTAGGAAAATTTTTGAGATTTATCTCAAGTTGTGTAATGAAATGTGATTTTCTATCCAGTCACCTAAAAGTACCCTTGTTTTCTGTAAAAATGACTACAATTTTCTGTTGCAAAGTTTCTATTTCTAGTATTTCCGTGATATGGGATTTATTGTAATAAACATAATTGCCTAAAAACACATCTTATTTTTAAAAATAATAATTTTTCATGTAACTTGGTTATGAAATTGTGTATTCTCTCATATTTCTGTCATTGGAACTTATGCGTATTTATAAGTGACAAATTCAATTTTTCTTACTAAAATTTACGTTTAAAAAAAAAACGATATGATTGCTTCAATTATTTTCATGGAAACGTAAATATTAGGGCTAAAAATATCATATTTGTCAGTTGTAAGTATGCCTCGATTCCTATTACAGAAATCTGTGAAAAAAACACAGTTTCATAAACACCTTGCATATTTGAAAACAAATTATTTCTAAATCTTTTATCTTTATAAATAAAGTGCGTTATTGTACAATACATATTTATTACAATACATCCTATATAACAGAAAAATAAGAAATAAAAGCTTTGCAGCAGTTAATTGTAATCATTCTTCCTGAAAACACGGGTACTTTTAGGTGGAAGGATAGAATATAGCGCTCTCGCTCAATCTCCACTGGCTTTAGCACCATCTCTTCGTCTACCTCATATTTCTGATTTTCACCTTCATGGATGGAAGGATAAACGGGAGTTTGGAGTTCCTTTGCCTGATTGTAAATAGTGTATATAGGTGTGTCGGTGTAATTTTACTTTACTTATCTTTGAGTTTATTGCTTCCTCACTACCTAAGGTTCAGCTCATCGTGATCTCGATTTCCTCCTGAAACACCAACATTGTGTAAAACTGAAAACTCATATTTTTATATTTCATCTTAAAGTAGTTTTGTTCTGGAAAATAGAAAATAATGATATCGTTAACACCGAACAAACGAAAAATTGACTTTTTCCAATGGATTTTTAGTTCCGTCCATTTTATGAGTTAAAACATGTCTAGTATGTCCTTGTTTATTATTTTCTGGATTTTTTTTTTATAACGCGGATAATCAAATACGCAATTTTTAAATGTGGGACTCTTTTTGTATTCATTGATGAACAAAACTCTCCGATATCAAACTCGCAAATGTTGAAGGATTATTGTATTTTAGAAAACTGCTTCTACCTATAATAATAATTGTTTAGCCAATGAAAACGGTGAGGTAGCTATACAACGACCTTATTTGACATAATTTTTTTTGTTTTTATTTGTTGCATATACGTTTTGATTACTATTATTAAGTTGTTACTTTGCTAGTGTTTTATTTTATATTATATTTGCAACTGCGTTTTTGGACGCATCTAGCAAATGTGCTGTCGTTCATTTTGTCTGCTATTTCTTGAAAATTTGTTCATATTGAGAGCAGATCCCGAGGCCCATGCCTTTTTAGCCTTCTTCGAGGCTCCCCTGGTAATAGATAGGAAGAAAAAGAGAGGACAATTGGATTAGAGTGGTTAATAGTTGAAGTGTAGAATGTGGTGTATTTGTTATGTATGTAGGTTTTTACTGTTGGAATGTTCCTGTCGCTGTGTTGATGTGATTTGAAATAGACAAGGGTGCATTTACGATTTTTTGTATTTTGTATTGTAGTAGTATTTTGGATTGTGTGGTTTGAATTTTTTTTATGTGTGTGTGTTTTGCGGAACCCCAAAGTTCTGCTCTGTATGTCCAAATAAGTCGTAGTATAGTGGTGTAGATTAGTCGCTTATTTTGTAAGTTGAGAGGATATTTGTAGTCCAAAAGATGTGACTGTTGTTTGTATCGTCTGGTCAGTTCTTTTTTTTCTTATTTGGTGTGTATGTTCCAGGTGAGTTTTTTGTCCAAGTATAGTTGTCTATTGACACAGTAGGTCACGAAATCTTTCTCAGGGGGAAGCTAACATGACTTGACTTGCTGCCATTAACTTTGATTCCCGATTTGTTGAATCATTTTTCTGATTGGAGATTTTCTGAGTGATTTTTGAGGTCAACTGAAGCAATAGTAGGATTTTGTGGGATGTCGTCTTTAATAATTGCAATGCCGTCTGCATAACTATAGAGGGTGGTGCTATGGTGCTCGGGAACATCAGATGTGTAGAAAGAAAAGAGAAGAGGACTTAAAACACAAAGTCAATTTATTTTATTAACTATATTTTGTGTAAAAGTGGTGTCCATGTACTCTTTACACATTATAATCAATGTATAACAATATATTGTGACAGAATGTTATATAACAGAATAAAAAAACAATTATTAATTCTACTTCACTTAAAAAATATATACTGTCTGGTAAGTTTGTCAGACATAAACGATTACGTCTTCCCCAAGCAATTTTCTCTGATAATTCGAAAATACATCGGGACAAGTGGACTCTTCACACTACCTTTAATGGTATTCTTTCTGTATCATTAATTCCCATTCAGCGATAAAAATTGTTTTTGTTAATTCATCACGAATTCCTTGAATCATTAATTGAATTTGAAGATTTTTTTGTGATTGATTAATTGAATACTTAACAGATATACGCTTAATTTTAAATCTTATCGCATACTTTAGCGATTAAATCAAATAATTTAAATACTCGCATAACGTTTGCTATTTTTTATACTGCCATGTTCTGTGTGGACTCGACGGTGAAATCTAAGTTACCTTGAAATACCAACATTGAAAAGTCAAGTATTACTCCTGATTTTTCCAAATTCGTTATTCTTATATTTTCCGATACAGGTCTTAACCAACCCAACCAAGTTAGTTGCTACCCAATAATAACGAAAAAAAATCTTTAACACTGAATATCAGCGTCTTCTCTGTTCAACATCTCTGTCTTATCAATTCTTCAAAATAAATGTCGAAACTTTTTTTATTCTTTACATGTTTAAATAAAACATTACGAAAATATATTATCTATTTTTCCGATGTCATTATCGCTTCTCTTGAATATTCAAGAGAGAAATGTAAATTTTAAATAAATAATGATTTATTACACCTACCAAATATTGACTTTGTTGTTACGTTGAATGTTATACAATAGTTTTTTTTTAATTTCGTAATATTGTATAAAGTTGAATACTTTATGTTTGTATTTGACTTTTGGTAATCCATTCAGGATTGGACATGTCTAGGCTATGAACACAAAAAAAAATGTTCCTAATTACAACTGCAAGCATTTTTTATGATTAAGATACATTATAACGCATCTGATATAGTAAGATATATTTTTTTCTTATTCTTCACAAGAAAAAAATAATAAATAGATTGGTAAAAATAAATAGAAATCCGTACATTGTAAATGAATATAAATATAACATTTTTTTCAAATTATATAAAATGTTTTTTCGTCTTCTAAGGTCCATTGAAACGAAAGCCTAGATATTTTACTATTTTAAATCACCCAGAAAAAAATTAATTGAAATCGTTGACCTACTGGTTATGACCTCCATCTTGAGTACCTGAAACTAACTCCTTTTTTTTTCATTACATATACACGGCCTGTACAAACAAATGTAAACAAACCTTTAAAAAACCTGTTTTTACATATTGGACATATAGTATTTCAGAACCTAAACAGAATTATAACTTATTACATTCCAGTCCAAACTGGTGAATATTCCATGATCAGAAGCCATATTTGATTAGCCAGGATACTTTTCGGATCCCATCAAATCATGTTTATCTCTCTTTGTATAGCCATTACTTCCTGTCCTACAGTGTCCTTCAGTAATACTTTACTTATCTCCGTTGAACAGATCAGCTACCTAGGTCTCCATCTGAACAAACATCTGACTGGGAATCCTTATACAAGACTAAAATGACAAGAAACTGTTGGATGTTTCCGACTACTACAAACGCTATAAACTTCCATTGACGACTCATTTACTTAACTATAATAAGTCCTATTTGGACTTATGAAGTTGTCCTTTAAGGCTCCTCTAAACCACCAAATTCCTCTCCTATCCAGTCCGTGTAATTCAATATACTTCGCGAAATCCTCAATTCTTCCTACTATGTCACAAATAAAATTATTCTTATTGGACTTAATGTTCCATATGTTACTGACTTAGACCAATCCAGATATCTATCCTTCCATAATAAATTTCAGTCCTATCCAAACCAACTTGCTTCTAACCTTGCATCCTCTTCGATTCCTGATAATCCTCTAAGAAAAAGATGATCTCGGGACCTTCTAATATAGAACTACTACCAATGGGTAGTTTCTCTCCGTGTTGTACATGCCATGTTATCAATTCAAATTTACTTGTTGCATATTTCAATAGATATATTTTAAAATATATCTTTTCGGAGGCTATTTTTTATGTTTGTTTCATTAGAAATTCTATGTAATAAAATTTGTTTATTATATAACCGGAGGATGTTGGTGCCATCACGGTTCCTCCTGGTGGTTGTCAACGGTATCTTTGACATTTGGGATTCCCTGAGACGAGATAATAAATATATCTACACAACTCAAAATTATTTAAACTCGATAATTTATTTTAAATATTCTTGCGGCCTTCCTTAAATAAATTCCTCGATATTCGAAGAAAAAAACAAATATTAGTGAACAATAGAGACGATTTTACGAGATAATAACTCAATCGTATAAATCCTAAACTATTCTGAAACTAATAATTGTCCGTTTCTATTTGGTTATCGACGCAACTCGATTAACATACAATGGTTAGTGCCTTCAATTTCGATTGTCTGTAATTCAGCGACACAAGTGGACAGTCAGGTGTGGATCGACCTCGGGATGGGAAAAGGTAATGAAAATCACATTACATAAGGTAACCCTCTCCCCCCTCCCAGTTTTCGGTACTCTTAAGGGAACTTTAAAATGTGTTTGTCCCGTTTTTAATTGCGTGGGTACTTCCTTCCGTGACATCCATGGGTAAGTCAGTAAAAAATTCTTATTTCTAAATATATATGTGAAACAGTGTCTCTCATTTATTTTTTATAATAAAACAGAAAAATGTTAAAAAATATCCGTCTGCTCCAGTTTTCGGCATCAGTTTTCCGCTTTTCGGCACCGCACATAATTTTCAAAAACCTAAATAATTAAATCTTTAGATTATTAATCAAGCCAACAGAATTAAATAACTGCAATAATATTCTATAGGATTGTGTGTTTCTTGCCAAAAGCGTAAGACACGTCCTTCTTGGGCGAGACCTGACGGATTTCTAATCATCAGCGATTTTTTTCGATCTTTAAAACTAAAATAAATAGTGGGAGATTCTATAACATGCGAGTGCAGGAGAGATTCCCGCTTCAAATGAGCGCCTTTCCACCGCTTAATATTTTTCAATAACTGCAGTGGGTGCTGAGAAGTGAGAGTTATTACAAAATATTATATATTTATATAATTGACCAGGAGAAATTTGTGTCATAACTTCTAAACATTTTTAGAAGCAAAATAAACATAAAGCTAGAAAATAGAAATAAGGTAATTATGTTATAAATGGAAAAATCCAAACAATAAAGCCACGAGTCTCCAAGCATACAGGTGAAAAGTTAACTTGCCACGTTTTGTCAATTCAGGCATCATCAGGGGAGAAAAACCGAGATCACTTGGGCAGAAAGAAAGAAAGAAGAAAAAATAAATAAAAAAACAAATGTTACTATAGACATCTCAGGAAGCCAACTAAATACATACTCAAGGAAAGTGAAGATTCTATTAACACAGCCAAGGAGAGTTATGTTAAACAGCTGATTAGCAGGAATATAATGAAGAAAAGAAAATATATATATATATATATATATATATATATATACATAATTAAAATATAATAATACGAAACGGTTAAATTAAATAAAAAAACAAATTAATAAGCTCAAAAGAAAGACCTCTTATATAATATAATATAATAATATATTTTAGTTAGATATACTTTCTAGATTTTTCTTTGAATTTATTAATTTGTTTTTTATTTAATTTAAACATTTTGTATTATTATATTTCAGTTATGTATATATTTTTTTTTCTTTTCTTAATTTTATTTCTGCTAATCAGCTATTAAATATAATCTTCCTTGGCTGCCTTAAGGGATAGAACCTTCTCTTTCCTTCAGTATGTATTTAGTTGGCTTCCTAAGATGTCTACAGCAACATTTGTTTTCTCTTTTTTTTTCCTTATTTATTTTTATTTTTTCTTTCTGCCCGAGTGATCTTAGTTTTTCTGCCCTGATGATACATGAATCGGCCAAACGTTGACAAGGTAATTATTCACCTGTATATTCGCAGGCTTTGTTTGGTGACTTAATAAAATTATAAGATTGCTTTATCGATATTTAAAACATAATTTGAAATCGATTATTAAAAATAATAATAAAATCTGATCAAAATTGTTATCTGGAATTTTTAAAAATTCCATTTGATGATTTTTATTAAGAGCGATTTTCATTTTTGATCGTAAATGATAAAAATCATATCCTGATCATTATTTTTGAATAATATTTTTAAAATTAACTATAATAATAATTCTTGAGTAATACTGTTTTAAATCTTAATTTTTTTTTTCATAATCTCTATGATATATTTTGAGTCTGCAGTAGTATGTGGAAAATATTTTTGTCGAATATTAGCAACACAACATCTTTATTTGTGTATACATACATAAATAATTATAAAAATACATAAATAAACATACATAAAATATAAAGCGCAGTTATTGCGTGCAAAATTAAAGCGATTTCAGAGATATAATATTTAAAAATGTGTACATTAATAACGTACACATACATATAAATATTTTATTTAATTTGTGAGTAAAAGGTGATTTTATTTTCTGATCAATTTTTAATTTTTTAATCAAAGTTTAATAATTATTATTTAAGTAAAACCGTATCACTCGGAGAGTGATCATGATTTTTAATCGAATCAATAAACATCAAAGATCGATTTCAATTTTTATTTATAAATCAGGCATGAATTTTAAATTAAAAATCAAATGATTAAGTCAAATATTAAATGATTTTGTGGGGAAAAAAATTATTGTTTTAAAACCCTTATTTATAACATCGGACAAAAATATCGTTTTATTTTTTAAAACTCTATATTTCGATATATCAATATATTCCTACATACTTACGCTTTCACAGAATACCCAGAAACTCTAGATCTACCTCAGCTTGTCTCAAGTCGTTGAAATGATGTTCGTATTTTTCTCTGAGCTTTCTATTATCTTTGATTGACTTGTTCTCATTGAAATTGACAGATATATGTCCTGATGAATAAGGCATTTATTTGTTTAATTGATCTGCCTGTATGCCTTAACCTAAGCGATATCTACCGGTTGATCCTTGAACGTCAGTTCGCCATTCAACCTTCCGTTGAAGGTTAAATGTGGTTGGTAAATTGCCAGTACTCCTTCGCTCCTCAGTTAAGAGGCCTGGCAATATCCATCTATAAGTAAATGTGTCTACTGAAATCATCCGTTAGTAAATGTGTCTTCTGTAATCATCCGTTAGTAAATGTGTCTTCTGTAATCATCCGTAAAAAAATAAAATATTTTGTTTATTTTAGAATATCACCTTGGTTGCATTTCTTATTTTTTACCTGCCGTTTATACACAAGCATAGTTCGTAAAACATTTTTTTATTTATAATATGATAATTTGTTTTAATTTATTTTATAATGGTCAAATTTTAGCCTACAGATTTTTTACCTAAAACTGTAAATATTTATATTTTTAATTATATGTGAAATAGTTTACCTTTATAAAATATTCTTTGAGCTGAGTCATGCGGCGAACAAACACTAAGTAGTAGAATATTTTTTACAAAATGTCCACGTTTCGGCCGATTTTACTGGCCTCCTTTAGGAGAACCAATTGTTAGGTTAATAGTAATAAAACATCATAAATAAGTATTTGGAAATATAATAAAAATACTTGAAATGTTTTATTGTCAATTATCAGTATCTTTCACATCTAGACACCATAAGCAATGTAGGTAAGTGTACATTAAAATAAGTGAGATGTGGTAATCCTAACAAAATATTTTAAAATCGTAATAAAAATCAAGAATAATATAAAGATAATGAGGAGGAATAAACTTGTAAACATATATAATACAATTAAGTGGTGAGCAGATTTTTTTTTTCTTAAGATTCGGTACAATTTCACTCATAGGGCGAATATACATACATATATATATATATACATATGTATATCATATGTATACAACATACATACATATGTATATTCGCCCTATGAGTGAAATTGTACCGAATCTTAAGAAAAAAAAAAATCTGCTCACCACTTAATTGTATTATATATGTTTACAAGTTTATATATATATATATATATATATATATATATATATATATATATAAATTTTTTAAAATAGAGCCTCGATACCTTAGGCCAGGGACAAACCGACAGTCTCAGCACCGTCCACCAGAACAGATATCAAGCTACTGATATATATATATATATATATATATATATATATATATATATATATATATATATATATATATATATATATATATATATATATATATATATATATATATATATATACAGGCCAAATTCTTAAAGAGAAAAAATATAATCATGGTACCAATTCACAGACAAATGGCTAAAATGAGTTTTTGGGATTCAAATAGCTCTGAAACCTTAATTTCCTTGAATATCACCGTTCTATCTCCTAAGGTTTGGGTGAAATTAATTCTGTTCACATCAAAACATTTGTGTTTTCCAAATATAAAATTAGATTCTGTGTCTATTTCCTAACCACTCCCGAATCCTATTTTTAAACTTTAGATCCAACAAGTATTTATATTTTATTCTAATTTCAGATATTGTTGTCGTTCAATATTTTAAACTGATAGCGAATTTATTTGCTGTTTGAAGAATAATGAAGAAGCTTTTAATTGAAAAGCTTGGTGTTATTTCGCATTGTTTAAAATCGAGCTTCTGCTTTAATGGAGAATTTCGTAAAATGCTGACGGATTGAGGTAAGAAGAAAAGTTAAACAATACCATAAATATACGCTGGATGATCCTGGGATAGCGTTTTTTTAATTTAAAGTAGTTGATGCATCTTTTTTTTACTGACGGAAGCATTGTATTAATTCTAATTTCGCTTATACCGTTGATATCATGCAAGTTCGGCTCCTTGCTAAACTCTAATATCTTTTTGGATTTTTTTATTTTTTGTGTGTTTGGTAATGCAACTTAGTACTTTTTTCCTTTAGTTATACATTTTTTATCCGTTATTTGAATTAAACATCCACTCTAAATTATGAGTTATTTATTTTTGAAGTGAAAACTTCTTTAGGCTCGATTATCACTTTATTTTGCGGGTTGGGAATGAGAATGATATGTAACACTGATTCGGGTAATGTCAGCTCGAGTCGATTAATTTTTGCATTTGGATCGAAATTCGGTCATGCATATTCTTGGAAAAATGTTCAGCATTTCATCCTCGTTGTAATGAGCTATTATTCAAAATTGTTTCTTGAAGTGACGCTGTATTAGAGTGGCCAAAGTTAAAAAATATAATGTCAAAAAACCAAATGAGTTGTTTTGAAAAATTGGATTTAAATTTATCAAAAATTAGAAATCAGACCTGCATATTATAACCCAAAGAAATTTTCAGCATTTCATCCTCTTTGTAATAACCTATAATTCTAAATTGTATTTTGACGTGAGTCCGAGCTAGAGAGTCGGGAAGGGAAAAAGATAAGAATAAATATCAACGACTGTATTGAACTTTTTTATTTATTTTTTTTAAATTAAAGGCTTCAACCACTAGGATCATTATTGCCTTATTTTCATCGAGAATTGGAATCTATTTTCAAGTTTCGAACATTTTCAGAAAAGATAATAATTTGTCAATTTCATTTGTATTGTCCTATAAAATGATGTGTAGATCGTTTGTCAAGTCACAAGGTGGTCTAAATGTTTCGTTAGCTCTGCATTCTGTTAAAATGTGTTTCACTGTCATAGGATTCCCGCAGGTTTGGCATGTTGGTTAGGGCATGTTGCCCTTTTGAACATAGAACAAAAAATAGTTTATACCTAATTATAATTGTATATATAGTATTATAATTACATAATTATATTTATACAATTATAATTGTATAAAAATATTTTGAATTTTTGAATATACTATAATATCATATGAATAACTAATAAAATATTTGTATTTCATATTATTAATCCTCCCTTGTTTATGTTTTCACTTCTATCGTTGTCTTTAAGCACTCCACGTATTTTCTTTTTTTTTTTTTTTTTTTTTCCTGTTCGCGTGTTATTTAAGTATAATCTCAGCATACAAATCTTCAAATTGCTAGCTTACACGTCAATCCCCTTTCCTTGGCCCGTTGACAATTTTAGACCTGTCTTGGCTCTTGTGATCTTTCTCAAACCTTGTAAATCTCTTGTAAGTATATCGCCGTAGTTTAGCGTTAGTTAGTGATGTTAAGATAGTTAGAATTAGAAATTATAAAAATTACATATTAGATTAGATTAAATATGGAAGAAAAAAAAGTAAAAATTTACTCCTTTTCAGATAATTGTTATCCATTTTTTAATTAGAAAGGAACGGACTACAAAATTCAGTTTTGGGTCTCATGTGCCCAATGCCTTACACAAAGGTTTATTGACTAAGATTGAACGAAATGAAAACATCAATTATAAGTGAAGCTAATACTTCGTGCCCCATTCAGTTTTTTCTTGATTAACATGAAATCCATTTTAAGAAAGTAAAAATAATTATAAAATCTATCTTATTATATTTTTTGTGGTTAAGCATACCTTAAAACAAAAAGTCTACCTCCTTCCGAGACAGTTTTGTTGATAATTTGGGTAGTGAAATGTATATTACATATCAGGTTCCTCGCTACTTGATAACCGTTACTGATAAGCGACCCAAAGATACGAACTTGATACTATTTTGTAATTTAACTCACATTAATTTGTGCTATCGTTTAGTATGTCTTCCAGTTGAAGTTTTAAAAATAAATTTTCATACGTTTTCCTTTAATAATAAATAATTCTGATGAAGAAGTCTTATCTTCCTTTGAAAGTATAAAAAAAAAAATTACGTGATAAATAATATTTCCTTATTTCAATTTAAATATCAATATATCAATTCATATTACTTTTAATTGTGACTTATAATAAAATATGTTGTTAAATAATAGTTAAATGTAACGGTTTTGACTATCTGGCATTGTACTCTTCCCAAAATTTACCTTCCTTCTCACAAAATACCTCCCTCGTATGAGAACAATTTCTGTAAAAATACTCGTTTGGTTCCTAGAAGCGTCTTCATAGATGTTATCTGTGACGCTATTCTTCTCTCAAAGTTTATTAAAAAACGTCACGTGTGTACTTTCATGCGTAGACACTACCGATTCCAATATGAATTATTTAGTTATTCTGACATATATGTCTTTAATAATCTGATATATATATGTGACATCTATGCTTTCAAGCTAATTGCCAGTGTTTGCATTCTATTGTCCAAGAGAAATTCTATAGAAATATAATTATTTTTGTTATGAATTTATTGAGTATTAATACAATCTGCCACACTGAAGGGCATTAGTAGTAGGGCTATAGTATTCATTCACAAAATATGTACGTACGAAGGGAAAATAAATAAATAAATCATATAAAGAGAATTAATATACATATATACAAGATAAATAAAATAATAGTTCAAGCTAAATGATAATAAAATAAATAAATCGCATTCATTATTAATTATTTTTCTATGTACAAAAGAAAAATAATTAATTTGATAAAATTGTTATATTCATTAAAATTTATTTTGTTAGTTTTTTTTTCTCTCTCTCTCCTCTCAGTTTCCATGATATATCTATTTTCATTTCTATTTTTTCCTCGACAACTTCTTGTACACATCACATGTTTTATTTATTTTTTTTTTTTTTTTACTGAGAATTCTAATTTAAACTATGAAAAAATATGTAATATTGCTGAAATTTTGTGAAATAAATCATCACTGCTATAGATTATAATATATATCATATATATATTTATATTGAATAAAATAGAAAGATAACATAATATTGGGACAATGTCCCTTAAGAATAATAGCTGTGTACAGAAAAAATAATAATAATATTATATAATCAAAAATATTTACAACAAAAAAACATACAATAAATCGAATAGATAGGTAAAAACTCGTAAACACAAAAATAATAAATAAAGAAGAATGATAGTGATAATAAATAAATGTTATTTAAAAATATTAAAATAAATATATTCTACCGTTCATAAAAAAAATATGATAATTCAAAGACAAAAATATTAATCAAATTAATTAATAAAAATATTCATGAAATTCATATATATGATAATATGTTATATGTAATAATATGTTATATGTATACTTTTTTTTTTCTCTTCAATAATAATCCTATGCAGGAGGAGTTTATTTTCTAAGCAATACGTACTGCATACGAATTCAATATGTATAAACGTTTGGTTTAATTCTTGAGGCAGCCAATGGATTGTCGAGCTCGGGATGATGATGAAACGTTTGGTTTACATTTCAGTTAACCAATAGTTTTTTTTTATATGCTAAAATTAAAAAAAAAAAATCATAAGAGAGTGACTAAAACTATAATTAAGAGTAAGAACTAAAGCTATATGTGTAATAGTATTTAAAAGTTTAAAGTATTGTGCGTAAATAAAAAAATATATAAATTTAAATAATTGAAGAGAAGATTGATTGGGATGATCAGTCAAAAAAACGTAAAAATAGATAACTATTTTTACGGTCTTGAGGAAACTTTTTTTTTTTTTTTTTTTTTACTGCTCCCCTTAATCAATCTTCTCTTCGATTATTCACTACAGTCAACTATCAATCCACAGTTACTAAATTTAAATAAGTGAATTAGAAATTTTAAAGAGATTTCGTGTGAATAAAAACAGTAAAATAAAATATATTAACAAGTCTATAAATTTACTTACATAATTTACTTACTTTTAAATTAATTAAATTATTTTGATGTAATTGTGTACAACTGAAAATTTAGTTAAACAAAAATACTGGTGATTGCATTAAAATGTTATCAGAATATAAAATAATTTAAATTTAAAAAATAAATATTAATACGTTTGTTTATTTATTTTTATTTTTTCGGTAGTTAAATTATGTAATGCGTGCATAAAGTTTAAATACAGGCAAAACGGAAAGGACTTCGATCCGACTATTTAAATAAGAACGAAATACGGTAGAAATTTACGAATCGAGAAGCTTGATAACTCCGCAGTGTTCTTAGCCTTGCGTGCCGGTTCTGATTACGATCGCATTTACGAGGAGGGAAAATTCGGATAGCGTTCTCCGAGTGGAGAATTTATGGAGGAACATGATAATGAATCAATAAATCTGCTGTACCAAACGACATTGAATCGATAATTTGCAATTTTGATGTTCTCTAAATGACGTCAGCTTCCTGTATCTGTTCTGATGGATTTGAACATGTGATGCAAAAATAAATATATGCAAGGTTTACATTACACGGTGTTGTTTTCGTATAATGATATTTTCGATAATTAAATCAATGAATTACAATTTTGATTACCATATATTTGTAATATGTCTACAAATCGTATTTCTTCTTTTTTTTTTTTTTTTTTTTATTTTATTTTTTTTTTCTGACAAGGATGCCTCGGCAAAAGATTGAGAACCACTCGTTTGCATCGAACACTTTTATTCCTATTAGTGTCTCCCAAGAATCCTCTTTGAAGGATTGAGAGTCATCGACTCGTAAGATGGCTAACCATCGAAGCATGTGCCAAAAAGGAACATCTTAAAAGTAAAAATAGAACATCCTATAAGTAAAAATAGCGCACCGAATCTCAAATAAAATTAGAAAAGTTACAAGTAGAAATGTATACAACCAACCAACTAGTTAGTAAAACGAATCTCATATATTATAATAATAGAGTCATGTGTACGTGCAGTTAACTATATGCATTTATAAGACAAAAGTTTTAGCAATCGAATTTAGTTTTTCTACATATAGAGTTTTAGAGGTAATCATTTAAATATTGATAAAGAGGCTATGTCAAAAACTAAATTGAAATAAAAATATATAAAATTAATCATTTTTTTCATATTAGACCGTGATACCGGTTATTACATACCATAGTACAGATTTTTATCAAATTATTTACATCCTCCTAAAACTTCGTAAATAGCTTCATCTCATTGTAACCTACAAATATTTTATATACGAAAATTCTCGGGATTTTGACGTTTTCAGTCTAGAGATCGGCTAAAGTTATTTATTTATTTATTTTTTTGTAAGTATCTATTGAGAAATATTACAATCTGTCTCATAGGACATTTATAACAATGTTCAGAGATCACATTCACACTCGATGTACAATAAATAAAAATAAACTGACTATTTAAAAAAAGGTGGCCTGAAATAATATTTAACCATTTGGCCTATATAATCTCATTATTTTGGGGATGGAGTTCATAATTTGATAAAATGTGGTCTGTACCACGGACTACAATAAAACATTATGGGGTTTGGTAGTGTTTTAAATATGTGCTTGGAATTTTATGTAATGTTTCATATTAAAAAACGTTTATACCTATTATTATTTTAAAAATCTTTTGGCTATTCAACGAATAACTCCAGCGTATAAAGAATCGCCGTGGATCCCAATGAATGGCCTAAATCCATGGACGAAAAATTCAAACTTTTATTAGCTATCAAGCTCAGTATAGGTTCAAATATTCACGGAATTCAGAAAATACCGTTATCAATTAGTGTTATTACCGTATTTAAGACAAATTTATTTAATTGGCAGGTCGAGTCTTTAATTACCGTAAAATGTCTACCTATTTTAAATAGGATAAGAAAACAAATTTGTGACAATTATATTCACCGTGTTTGGTTGCTTTAGTAATTTTGTTTTTATTTATACCTAAAAAAAATAGTATTGCTAAGGCGATTTTAGTTTTAAATTTATTAGTTGTTTTTTTTCAATTAAGCCAGTTTTTAAATTTAATAATTTAGAATCAGGCGAGGATATAATTTAGAAACTTATTACAAATATTTTGAAAAAATAAAAAAAAGATATTTCCTTTTAGGGTACTCATTTAGAGTATTATATTAGATTGTGTTTGAACAGAATTAAAAAAAAAAATGTTAAAACCTTACTCAAACAAAATATATAGAAAAAAATCTATGGTGTGTGCTCAAGACCACACGATAGAAGTGAATACATCAATAAGACGGACTTAGTAATATGAAATATAAATATTTTTTGTTCTATATTCAAAAAGTAATAGCATTTACAATGTATAAAATTATAATTTTCTTTAAATTAATCTAGTAAACTTTGCTCCAGCTGATAATATCAAATAAGTATCATAATCTAAAAATGAAGCAATACGCTTATGATAATTAAAATATGCGATGATCGTATATTCTCATTATTTTAGTATGAAGACTTGACACTATATTTTTCCCCTTTTGCCTCTGTAATATAGGTAGAGCAATAGTAATAGCTTTTGCCCTTGGGCAATAAAAGGAAATAAAAAAAAATTATGTATATATAACATTTATATATTGTATTTTGTAATAAAGAAATTCCTGGGGGGTAGGAAAAAAAAAATCTGTAATATGGCGGCACGCCATATTAAATTTTGAACAATAGCTCATTACAAAGAGGATGAAATGTTGTACATTTTCCTCGCTTACAGTATGCAGGTCCGATTTATAGTTTTTGAGATATTTTAATCCATATGCAAAAACAGTTCAATTAGTCGACTCCAGCAGGCATTACTCGAGCGTTACACGTTGGAAATCTGACTGCTCAATCTAATTCACTCTCCACAAAAAAAGCGCAAAACGTGGCTAAAGAAGTTTTCACTTAAAAAAAAAGTATAAAAAATAGTGGCTTTCGTTAAGTCCAATCGCCTAACTTTACGATTTGATTCAGTACGACGAAGTACATAGAGTATGGGTCTGATCTGAACTAATACAGAGGATCGGACGTTTCGTCCAACAGTGTGGCGACTTGTTATTGCTCCTTAGTTTTATCAAAGTTAAAATGGAAGTAACCTTGGACTATTAGACCTCATGTTTTTATAATTTTAGTTTACACAGTATTCTAATTGTAGTAGTTAATTAGATTAGTTGAGTTGAATAGATTACAATTGTTTCCGAAACGGTTATCAGTTTTATTTTATTCATCGATGCAAAGAGGTATACTATTAGAGACATGTTAACGACAGTCGATTGTGTGGGTGTGTGATTCTGTTTAAGTTTTGGTTTGGCAGTATGTGAATCAAGTTCTCAAGAACCCCCGAGTAGTTTCGGCATCACTGGTTATTTTAAACCAACTTTTCAGAGGCTGAAATCCAATCCCTCCCGAGTCCTGCTTCCTGGGAGGCTTGCTAACCTTCCGAAGAAATATAATCTGAGAAGATCTCTGCACTATCTTGCGAGATGAGTGGAAGCTAGGAAATAGCCTAGACTGATAGCTATTAATAAGCGGGCTAGGAACACGTTATCTAATAATACGCAGTGACGCGGTACGGCTGTCCCTTAGCCAGACGTCAGGATTCGGACCCTGGTGGTTGACTCAGGGCGAGAAGAGGGGGCGGGGAGGGGGTATGCAAATATATTTTACTTAGTATTTGTGGCGGCTTCAGTTTGTTTTGTGTGTGCACAGTTGTGGCAGTGTGTTGTTTCCTAACGGCTGTTTCAGGCATCCGACTCCACACTAAGGGCACAGGAGGCTTCCAGTCGGGTGGGTAGGCTTTTGCTACTTTGTCGATTTAAGTTACAGGGAGAATAGATAACATAGAAATGCTTGATGCTAATGTATGAAAATATCTTCCAAATCAACTAAATCCAAATCCTTAATGTCCTCATTAAGATCAAAAACTTCATTAAATCCCATGCACTTATTTTATTCCCTCATCATACATTACTATAACACCAATTGACTAGAATAGCCTGATTACATGAGAAAGTTAATTTAATAATATTAATATTGATCGGGCGCTTATCCTCATTTTTCGCGGAATAAGCCCAACATATGTGTTCAGGTAATCTGAGTTCATTGTATATCTATATAAATAAAATAAAGATTTTGTCTGCGCATTGAATAGAATCCACCCGTTTTATGATATCTTTCTGTTCCATACATTGCAGACACCAAATCCACTTTTTAAAAAATTTTGTCTGTCCGTATGTCCGCATTGCATCGAAATTTTGTCAGGGGTAAGGCAAGCAATGGCTTATTGTAGACTTTTGAAATTTTGACATTATATTAAGGTTTGCTTGACTTAAAACATAGCCTTTAAATGAAAACAAAATATTGAGTAGAACCAAAGTTATGAATTCATGAGTAATTTGTCTAAAGATCTCGGTTAATGTTGGTAATAAATGTTAATAATAAACATATGTGGTTAAAGAACATCTATATAAATAAAATAAAAGGTTTTGTTCAGACAAAACCTATATTTTATGTACAGACATTGAATAGAATCAACCCGTTTCATGACATTTTTTCGTTTTAAACATTACAGACACCAAATCCAGTTTTAAAAAATGTGTTGTCTATCTGGATATCCGCATTGTCCAACGAAATTTTGTCAGGGATAAACTCTGCAGTGGCTAATGGTAGACTTTGAATGAAACCATAGATATTATATTTAGGTTAGATTATATATTAGGTTTGCCCGACTTAAAATATAGGCTTTAAATGAAAACAAAATGTTGAGTAGAATCAAAGTTATAAGTTCTTGAGTAATTTGTCTAAAGATCTCGCTGGGGAGTTACGTACTTGGATTCGGATCCTCCTCCCCTCCCCCCATTATACAAAATCCATCTCAAAAAAAGATTCTCAAATTTTAACTATACACCTGTCAACGACGGGTTCATCAGCTAGTAAGCTCTAAGTGTGGATTATCCGCTGTCAAATAAAAATTACCGGTTAGGATTATTCATATCTAGAAAAAGGATACTCGAAATTCGCATTTCTGCTTGCACTATATGATGTAATTACAATTTTTATTACGTATATCTTTTTATTTATTTAATTTTTCTCTCTTTTCGTAATGGTGATTCACTTTTTTTTATTAGGTTCTGTTCATTGAAGGATATAATTATTGACACATTCAACGATTTTTTTTAAGCATTTTTATTTTTCTACCAATATTTATTTTTTTTTATTATTTAGTCTATCCTTATGTTTCAAAATTTTTCATTTATGTGCCGATCTGTTTTGGAGATTTTCTTATATTTTTTACTTATATAATATAAACTATCTGGTAGTATATATATCTCCTAACTTTTCGATAATTTTTGACGTTTAGGACGGAACCTCCGATTTCGTATCAATTTTCACTCTTTTTGTTTTGCAAATATCATGCTCTACAATTCTAATTCATATTTACCCTCTTTTTTATTGAAAATGTCTTTATTATAAACTTAATTAATCGATCTATAAAAAAACTATGTGCATAGATTTAGCATCACAATACTTGCAGTAATCTTTATTTCAGTTCCCCTTCCCCTGTTTCCTAGTCTGTTTGGTAATCCTAAAAATGTATACAACATTTTTTAGGCTCGGGAAGTTGAATCGAATGACTCCTTGAACGGGAAGATCGGACAAAGTTAAAAAATGAGAGTGTTTTAAGCGACAACGCGTTACAGATGTTCGGTATTTCGGATTTTTCCCGTTGAGTTATGATAATTTTTCCATCAGTTGAATAGTACAACTTCTAAATGTGGTTTGCGGTAGAATAGGCTGGGATGAGAGTCGAAGTAGGTAACCGCCTGACCGGGATCTCTAGACAAATTACTCAAGAGTTCATAACTTTGCTTCTACTCAATATTTTGTTTTCATTTAAAGCCTATGTTTTAACTCAAGCAAACCTAAATAAATATAATGTCAAAATTTCAAAAGTTTACCGTTAGCCATTGCTGAGCTTACCTCCCACAAAATTTTGTTGGACAATTGAACTGGCATACAGACAGACAAACATTTTTTTAAAAGTGGATTTGGTGTCTGTAATGTATGAAGCGGAAAGATATCATGAAGCGGGTTGATTCTATTCAGTGTACCGACAAAACCTTTATTTTATTTATATAGATATTCTATCATAATATATTTATAATTCGTTTAAATTATTATTTGTGATGTTTAACATTTATCAAATTTTACTGAATCCGTAGGTCTACAGACAAAAAATATACACATATATCATATATCTATTTTATTTATTGCCAGGGATCATATTTACTATCTGAATTTTCTCTACACGATAGGGTCATTGGCAATTTTTTCTTCACTCCAGTTTCCTATATTCTATTGTAGAATCCCGTTTTTTTCAAAAAGCTCATCAGAATTTCTACATCTTTCTCGGTATGCTGTAATATTTCCTGAAGAGTACTGTGTAGGTTGAGATTTTTTCTTGTAGCTGCATACTATTCACAATCCACGAGTATGTGGTTCAGGTTCTAGGGGAACCACATCTGACGCAGGTAGGTGGCTCTCGATCGTGGAATAAGTAACCGTGTGAAAATTCGCAGTGTCCAATTCGGAGGCGGCCCAAAATTATTTCCTCTTTTCTTGATATCCTGTTACTAGTGCACCATTTAGCACTGTTAGCTTTTATTTGGACAAGTTTTGAGGAGTTTCTTTTCCAGGTCTCATTCCATTGAGCTATTATCTGGGATTTTGCTTGCCCCACCCAGTCCTCTCGAGGAACATAATTAATGGATTTTACCTCATCATTGGCATTACTTCTGCTTATCCGGGATGCGACGTCTGCCTTTTCG
The DNA here is from genome assembly GCA_928085145.1 of Nezara viridula. Lineage (NCBI taxonomy): Eukaryota > Metazoa > Arthropoda > Insecta > Hemiptera > Pentatomidae > Nezara > Nezara viridula. The sequence goes on from OV725081.1 coordinate 93,726,530, forward strand.
TTGCCCTGTATACCACAATGAGACGGAGCCCAAATAAAGTCTGTTTTATTTCCTGCTCTTTTACTGATCCAAATGTGTTCCAAAATTTCAATTATCGTAGCGTGTTTCGATGTTTGGTTTCTAATTGTCAGAAGTGCACTCATGACGGTATTTTGGTGGTTTCTTGCTTGAATGTTGAAGGGCTAACTTTATGGCAGTTGCGTCTCCCGTAAAGATTGAACGGGCTTCAGGCAATTTGTAAAGAAAAGTTTCGTTTTCTTTGACCACCGCGCATCCTACTACTGTATCATCACCTTTTGACGCATCTGTGTACATTACGTTATATTCTTTGAATTCTTCTAAAAGCAACAAAAACATTTTTTGAATTTCTAAAGGATACACCGAGCCTTTGGAAGCCTTAGATAATGATATATTTACATTAATATCACAATGACACCAAGGAGGTTTGATATTGTTTGGAATTTTTTGAATGCATTGTAAATTCATATTTTGGTCGAGGAATGGCATTGATTCAATTAATCTTCGTTCTCTCATGTTCCTCTGGATTATGTATTGGGATGAGTTCCCTCCAGTCGGACTTAATGGATGTTTCGGAAGTGACGCCAATATCGCAATGTACTTCGCGAGGAGATATGACCTTCTTATTTTTAGGGAATACTCTGCCCTTTTAATGTATATGCTTTCTACTGGTGATGTTTTGTAAGCTCCAGTACATATCCTTAGTGTAGAGTTGTGCACAACGTCCAGCATTTTAAGGGCGGATGTTTTAGCAGAACCATAAATGATTGAACCATAATCCATCATACTTCTCACCGTAGCCTTATAAATCCTCATTAGAGCCAGTCTATCAGCTCCCCAACTTAAGTGCGAAAGACACTTGAGTAGCCCTAACCTTTTTGTGCAACTATCCCTTAGATGTTCAATATGGTTAGTCCAAGTTAAGCGCTTGTCTAGAAACATACCTAAATATTTCCGCTCATCAACAAACGTTATGTTATTTGATCTCAACCATAATTGGGAGTTATGCGTGCAACCTCTCAAGCGGCAAATGCGTTTGTCTGTTTTGTTTAGGGCTTCCTGAAGCTTCCATTCAATGAATATCATATAATATAGCATTATATGAGTAAACAATACATCAATTAAAATTTCTTTTTTATTTTATTGAGTATTACTACAGTCTGCCACAGTGAAGGGCATTGGTACTAGGGCTGTAGTATTCATTCACACAATATGTACATAAGAAAGGAAAATAAATAAAAATAACTAAGTAAGAAAAAAAAAGAAAATATATATATAAGGGAGCGGGGTAGTTCAGTGGGTGAGCACTGAATTCCAGAGATCAAGGTCCTAGGTGCGAATCCGGCTAATGACTAATAATTTATCATTAGCCGTGGATCGACACTGGGGTCGGAAGACCTTTCTGGGACACACCCAGCCTCTACAAAGTGGGTACTCTTAATTTTAAAAAATAATTTAAAAGTAGGAAAACCTGGCGGTTGAGCGTGATATCGGTCCATCACCTCCCTGCACAACCGTTGGCCTTATAACAGTACTTCCTCACATAATACTACACCCAAAACCCTTCATGGGTTGTAATGGTACAGGTTATATATATATATATATATAACCTGTACCACTTAATAAAGTAATATACAATATATATACAAGTAAAATAACAGATTAAAGCCAAATAATAATAAAATACATTCACACTTATGCACAATATTTACAAATTAAAAATTAAAAAAATATTAATTGTGATTAAAATAACCATAGTTTCAATGTCTCCCTGACGGTTGAAATATCAGGTGATTGATGCTTTTCAGTTTACACTATATATTTTTGATCGTTTAGAAAAATCTAATACACTCAGTATTTGTTTGATTTTATCCATTGCCAGGGATCATATTAAGGGTATTATTATTATTATTATATATGTGTAATTGAATATTTTGTAATTAATTAATTACAATTATTACGCCTTTTCTACAATTATCTTTTTTATTTTATTGATTTGTTTATGTGAAATCTATACTGGACTTATTTCAAAATTATGTTACACATTTTTTAAAAATATTTAATTTATTTAAATATATTTCACTAAGCATTAGGGTATCCAGATTTAAATTATTAATATAATATTGTTTACGGTTCCAGTTATCTGTTAATCAGATATTATCATAATATTTTGCAAAACAAAACGTCAGTAATTTCAATTTAAAAGCAGGGAAGATTTTTCCCCAGATCCAGCGAATTTCCCTTTGTGTATACAGCTGCAGGTATATGACATTCAGTTCTGTAATAGCTAGCTTGTGATAAAGCCCATGGACGAAACTAAGGTAATACAGTACATTTGTCATTAATTTAATTGGACCAGAATGTAAAAAATATATATGTTTTTTTTTAATTATTTGATTATGATTTACAACAAAAACAGGAATTATTTATTTTAAAAAGTCGGTTTATAAGTATGAAAGATTCTTAATTTACGATAATTGAGCAAATAATATTTAGTTCCTGTATAATGTATATTCTGGAGTCATAGTAATAAAAAAAAAGATATTTAAATGTTTTTAAGCAGGGCTGTATTTTTTACATACACACAAAAATACATTAGGTTTAATTTTTTTTCTTCAGTGAAAAGTTGACAGAAATATGAAAAATATTTTAAGGGAGCATAAGATTATTTAGGGTTTGCAATTTTACCATTGAAGATGAAAATACTTCCTGGAATGTTTCTTATTAAAAATAATTTAAAATTACAATTTTTTATCTCATTTTCTAAAATTTTGATTGATTATCTAGTTGGAAAAGGATTATTTAATTAATCATTATAATCATTTTAATCATTATAATTATTATTTTAAACATGCAGTATTACTTTAATTAAGACTCATCGTAGATGATAATTATCTTATATTTCTTGTCAAAAATGTTTTATCATAACCTATACCATAGGTTGGGGAACTTTTTTACCACTAGAGGTCGCAGTAAGGTTAGGCATTGCTAATGGCGGTCGCAATAATTTATATTTATATTTATATAACAATTTATATTTTACCGTTGCTATTTTTATTTGCCACTAAATACACACACCCACAAATACATACATTCAACTTGTTTCTATTAATTTCAAATTTTCGTTACTCGAATAATTAAATATTAATTAACTTTACCACTACATTAATAAATATATCACAAACATTTTTGTAGGTCGCATGTGGTCTCCAAGGCCGCTACTACGTGACATAGGTCACCTGCGGCCTCTGAAGCCCTCCCCTCCCACCTATGCCATAAACCATTTTTTTTTTAATTAGTCAATAGCACGTTAATATACAGGAGAAATGTTGCGTTACAATTAAAATTCCATTTTCCAGTTTTTACCTTTTTTTTTTTCAAATTTATCTTTTCATTATTTTTTTTTCCTATGGTCATTATTTGATATGTCCCTATAATTCAACTCGTCCACATTCATTTCACTCACTTTTTGGCCTATGATGTACTTAATTTTCGATTTGCCGGTTTGGCCTCTCAACTGACCTATGGGCAAAACAATTAATGAAAATATAATTTAAAATTATTGTCAGAGTGCTTTAATTAATTTATCTTTTATACGAAATATTATAGTTGTATAGCTTTATATGACATCCCTGACAAATATATTAAAAAAAAAAAACGAAACAATAATATTCGCTAAATGAGATTTTGGTATCGCATAGACGCCGTGTGGCGCAGCCATTTATTTATTTAACCTGTCTTCGCACAACCGTCAGCAATAGCGTCAGTTCCAATCGCTTAATCCGTCAAGAACTCGGTAGTCGTAATGAAGAATATATTTTTGAACACTCGCACCTACTATAATCTCAAAGTAATTATTATAATTTTTTTATTAAAGATTCATACATGTCCTATATATTTATATAAAGTACATACAGTGGTTAACTCCGTAGAAAAATAGAAAAAAAGACAGTAAATGAATAAAACCAGAAACTCTATAAACGGATTTGTTTATAATCTCATTTTAAATGTGTACAAATATTTTTCAAAATAAAACTTCAGTGATTTCCATTTTAAAGTAGAGAAGATTTTCCCTCAGATTCTAGGAATTTCCTAGGAATTATGTGTACTATGTAAAAAAAAAAAAAAAAAACTATTTTGTTCCCTGCCACGTAGGCAAGCCATTATTTTCTACGTCACCTTGTAATGGAATCGACCAATTTTTTTAGTGATTCCGAACTTTGCCTGTTCCATTCTTCGAGCAGATTTTGTATTAAGTCCTCTTTGCCATAAATTTCGTGTTTTCTAATTTCTACCTGCAATTTTGCCTACAGGTGTTCTATCACGTTATGATCTGGTGACTGTGGTGATATTTTTTATGAATTTGGGGCAGTTATAAAGTAACCATTGTTTAACTAACATGACAGAGTGTTTAAGGATAAAAACATTATCCTGATAAAAACAAAAAAATATTTTGCCCAAATTTTCCACAGTTTTTTTTTTTTCAAGTTTTTTCTTAAAATGTCTATGTAAATATGTTTATTCACTAAATCATGTGAATATTTCTACAATACATCCCCACACCAAGAAACATAACACAAGAACTAAAAAAAAAAAAACTAACACTTTACTGAGATGTTTTTTCTTTATTACAAAAGAATATTGTTATCTTCTTATTTTTCTTTTTTTATTAGGACGCCTACGTTTATAATTTTTTATATTTAAGGCAATAATACTTCCAATTTTCTTCAAATTCTTTTAATTACATTTGTTATCTCTAACGTTTCGGGACAATTTTCTCATCATCAGAGCAATCTTTATCTTCTCTGAAATTATGCACATTTTATATTAACTTTTTTTTTTTTTAACAATATTCTACCTTATCTATTGTACAATTAATTACCTTTCTTTTTTTGATGTGGCACCATTTGTCAAAAATCAAATATTTGTCACATTTTTTAAAAGATGTGTAGCACCAAAAAAATATTTTTTAAAAATGTATTTGAGGCAAATATTTGATTTTTGACAAATGGTGCCACATCAAAAAAAGAAAGGTAAATAATTGTACAATAGATGAAGTAGAATGATATTGTTAAATAAAAGTTAATATAAAATGTGCATAATTTTAGTGAAGATAAAGATTGCTCTGATTATAGGGAAACTGTGCCGAAACGTTTGAGATAACCAATGTAATTAAAAGAATTAGGAGAAAATTGGAAGTATTATTGCCTTAAATATAAAAAAAAGAATATTGTTTTGAATGTAATATAAATTGAACTATTTATTTATTCAATAATTTCTATTATCCAAGTCTATAATTTTGATTGTGACTCACTGTATTCTTCATTATATGATGGTACTGTCTTCATACCTATCGAAATAAGTTGAATATTGATTTATACAAATTTTCTTGCCTCAAAAAAAAAGAAGAAAAAAAAAAAAGAAAATACTGTAAAAAAAAGTCAGTTAACGGATTCATTGTGTGAGGTTTACACATACTTTATTAGTGAAGAGAAATAGATATGGTAGCTTCAATTTAGAAGTCTAAATGTCACATTCCTATTTTCAGTTATGAGATTTCAACAGGTTTAAATTTAAATGCGTTAAGAAGTAAGTTGGCAAAGAAACGGACCACATGAGTTGTCATTTTTTTTTTTTTTCATTTCCTTTTTGTGATCTATTATTGTTTCAAGGTTATGTTTAGCGGGAATGTTTAGTAGGTATAGTTAGTTATTCTTGTTGTTAGATTTTTTAGAAATTATTGAGGAGCAAAATTTATGAATAATGACTTATGAAGATTGGTGAAGCTTGTCTTCATAAGTCATAAGTGATGTGTTTTTATCGCTGTGGTTTAAGGTATATTTCAGTCCACAAAAATGATTTATTTCATCCTGTCTTTTTCAATGCTAGGGATATAAATATCGAAAAATATATCGATGCTTTACAAATATATCGAAATACCAATTCGATATATCGGCAACAACTATAATAATAACATTGTTCAATATTTATAAATTAGCTATTTTTCATATTTCACTAATATTATATCACAATGCGTTTAACAAAATCAATAGGATTTTAAAAACTTGAGAGCAAATTAGTTTTTAATAGTAGAAAAAATGCAACAAAAAATCTACATTATAAACATAAAGAAATAGTTTAAAAACAAAAATGATTTATAAACAGAAGATAAATAATATAAATATATACACATTTTCAGTTATAATATTATATATAAATGTATACATCTATTATCTACATTGTTACATTTAAATCTGTTTATTGTAATAGCCTTCTGTTTGAATGATAGAATTTTTGGAATTCTTTGTACAAAGGAAACAATTATGTGTCTGGTTATAATTTGTTATATAAGTTATAATGTAAATTTTCTAATTATTATCGGAAGATGTATCGATCGATATATCTGACCTCGGTATTTTTAATATTTGTGAAAGGAGTATAGGATTAAGATTGAATTGAAATATCGAATTATTAGTAGCTTTAATGGCAATATTTAAATCTTTATATATTGCTTATCAAGAAAAAAAAAGTTTCAATTTATTAACATTTATCAATAATTTAAGCGAACTAGGAGCTAGAAATCGAAAACTAGGAATAGAAAAAATCAGTTAAGTAACTCAAACGTTAAAAAACAAGAATAAATGAAAAAGAAGGAATTACTATAAATTAACTGAATTACTAAAAACTTAAAAAAACATTCTTTTTTTTATTTCTTTTTTTTTATATTTATTTATTTACAAATATAATAATCTGTCACGCGGATAATAATTATAGTGATACATGAACACATTCCACCAAATATACAGAAAATATAAAATAAACAAAAGTAAAATAATAACTTATAAAATAATAACAAAAGTAATAATAATAATCAAATACTATGCACAGTAAAAAATAAAATAACCTAATGATAAGTAGATTAAAAACACAGTCATACACCTATATACATCAAAAATATTAAAGTTATATTATTACATAATAATAAAAAAGCATTATTTGAATTTCTCTATTTTTTCATGTCTTCTTGATGACTGAAATATATGAAAATAATAACAATAAAAATTATAAATGATAGGATAACATGAGAAGTAGGAACAAATAAAATAAAATAGTATACGTACTTAAACATGTAGACGTGGTTGCATTGAATTTATTTTTTAATTCCAATATTCTTGTTTTTATTATTTTATTTATCTTCTTATCTATAATAAATATAGTTTAAGGTGTAATTTCGGGACGTAGATAAACATAAATAGATAAACAGTAAAGATCATAGACTAGGAATCTTTTTATCATAAGAGGCCGCATTTAAGTTAGGTAGTGATGAAAAGTTATCATTATTTCATCAAGGATATTTTTATTTGTTTAAGGAACATATAAGTGTACCTTGGGCGACTTTTTTTGAAATCTCCATAACTTCTAAAATAAAAAAGATTTTTAGAAGTTAAAAATAGAATTTTATTTTTCATAATTTGAAGATACTATGTTAATTTTTGCGGCTGTGTGAAAGAAGCTGGAATCTCCTAGAGTCCAGCCTTTCTCTCCACGAGTGTGGGGAAAGACTTGGCTTGAGTGACTGAATATTGTAAATATTGTATGCATGCATGTCTGTATTAAAGTATTTATTTTGTTAGATTAGTTTAGTATCTTTTAGTTTATATACATTTACTTTAGTATTATCATATTGCTGTTTATTATTTTTATTTATTGTGTATAATATGAATGGGCTACTCTATATCACTATTACCATTGTCCTTGAAAATGACACATTGTAATATATCTCAATAAAGAAGTTAAAAAAAAATGACATTATTTTATAGCGAAAAAAACATTTTTAAAAATAATATATGGCCCAAGGTACAATTACTATAGTTGTACCTTGGCCCACCCTATATACCTTGGGCTACGATTGTATTTTAGGTAATATTTGTTGTGATTTTAGCTGTTATAATGTTCAATAATTATTATCACTTATCTACACTGGTAAGCTAACTTTTTTATGTCATCTGTTGAAAGCCCACAATATATCACGCTTGCAGGCAGTAAATAATCTTTTATAAACTTCTTCAGTAAAAACCATGAATCAAGGTAACATATTAATGTACCTTGAGCCGGTCCAAGGTTCATTATAAAACTAAGTACAATGATGTGACTTTTTTAATTTAATTTTTTAACAAAGTCATAAAGCATTTTGCTCAGAACTTGCCTTCAAAAGCAAGAGAGATTACCATACTTCAATCTATTAATAATTTTGAGTATTTTTGTGTAATTTTTTTATTAAAATATATTATATCAAGTAATGAAAAATTACTTTTCTAATTCTAAAACACTGTTATCTATATTATTAAAAAAACTGAGCGTGTCATTGGCGCCAAAATCAGCTACCAAGTGTTGTGGCAGTGCAGCCTACTCAATTTTGCCACAAATCCTGAATTTCTAATTCTTATGGCGGTCTAAGATACACATAATTCTCTTATACATACACTCTTTGATTTTAATAATAATCATGATTTATATAATTAAATATAAATTAATACCAGATATGCCATTTTTCAATGCTGCACATTCATATCGGGAAGCCATAAATTTCTTTCCTATGTTATAGTCCATGTAAGGTCCAAAGTTATCTAATCACATTTACTATTTATTTTCCTAAAGTATTGTAATTCTATAAATATTTATTTATTAAATTAGTATTCATTCTATGAGGAGTTATAAAAATTATATTTGTTTAAATTATCATTATATCATCAGAGATAAGGCATGCTAATCTTTAAATAAATAAACAATTAGTTCAATTAAAATATTATTTCATTTGTTTCAGGTCACCCGGCTTGCTGCAACGTCGCAGAGACTTGCAATGTCTTCAACTTCATCGATGAAGTCCGACCTTTCAGAACTGAAAAGTTCCATATCCGAAATGAAGAACCTCTCGAGTTCCACACTCGGTCGGCTGAGGAACTCCGTCGAAGACTTGGTCAACGACGGGCCGGAACCTCTTATAACCTTTCCGGATCCTGAAACTCCACCGCCGCCGACTGTAGGTAACGAAGACCTCAAGACCCTCAAGTTCGAACAGAAGAGGGTCGCGTCGGCTTCGAAAACAAAAGTAATGAAGGACGGTTTCACGGCTGAGAAGGCTAGCCGAGATATAGCCGAAACGAAGCGAGTGCAAGCTGGTGACGTGTCTTACCAAGAGTCTGCAGCGCAGCAGCAGCGGCATGCGAGGCTTGAGATGGACGGGGTCACTGCAGAGAAGTCCCTAAACCGAATGCAGGTAAGTCAGTTCAAACTTTTTATTATTATTCTTTTACCTACTGTCGTATAAGTAGTTTTGTCCTTAAATTTATACAAATGGTACTTGGGAAAAGCAATTAAATTATGGCAAACTTTTATTCAAACTTCCAAGATAGCTCTCTGTCAATTTATATCAGCAGCAACCGAATTCCTTAGACGGACACAATACCCAAAATGAGCAAACCACTGAACTTAGAGTTGTGGCTATTAAATAACAAGGCTGGTGTTGTAAAACATTTTATTTCACAAAAATTACTTCCAATTGGTAACAATTGAATATATATTTCTATTATCAACGTTACATGTTAACAAGTTGACGTTTCGGGATATTTACTCCCATTTTCGGGACTACAATCCCAATAATCTTGTGGATGCAAGGCTTAAAAATAATAATAATGTGCTCCATCGTCAAATTTCTGATTCATGTTATAAAATATATCGTCTAGAGCAACATCTTGCTTTTGACCAATAATTGGGTGTCTGCCATAGTGACTATTATTTGACTCAATTATTGATCAAAAGCAAGATGTTGCTCTAGATGATATATTTTATAACATGAATCAGAAATTTGACGATGGAGCACATTATTATTATTTTTAAGCCTTGCATCCACAAGATTATTGGAATTGTGGTTCCGAAGATGGCAGTAAATATCCCGAAACGTCAACTTGTTAACATGTAACGTTGATAATAGAAATATATTCAATTGTTACCAATTGGAAGTAATTTTTGCCAAATAACTAAGAATATTAGAAAACTTCCCAGAAAAAAGAAAAAAAGAAGTTTTATTTCGATCTCTACATTGTTACATAAAAATTCAACAGCAATTGGGCTTAGATTAGAGTAATAATTTGTCTTAAATGTATTGCACATGGTTCTAATTTGTCGTTTCTTTGAGTAGCTATGAATAAAAGTAATTAATGAAGTGTTGGACAGAATGATTTCTTATTGTCATTGAGTTTAAGACTATGTATCCTCAATGTCTCACTTATTCAAATGAGGTTGATTAGCTAACAGCTTTGGGATTTTCCAACGCTTCATTATTTAAAAAAGAATTGAGTAACTATTTGTACTAGTTTTCACAAGATTATATTGTTACAAGTTTTCCTGATGAAGGGAATTTGGAGTCACTCTTCACCAGCCAAATCCAAAGTCTGGGAAAAAGATAATTTGTAAAATTTCAGGCATGGATACACCAGGTTCAGGGAAGAGTGAGAGACACTCACCCATACTTTTTGGAGGATGATAGAGTTTCACTACCTTTCAATACTTTAAACTCATTTACTTAAATAAAAATAAACATTTAATAATTATATTATATTAAAGTTAATAAACTGATGGATGGGCTACTACTTTATCTATAAGCGTTCTAAACTTCGCCCTCTCAAAATCACTATTAACAGATTTAAACCGAACGTAGCATCTGTTTTTAGAATACAGTAATTGTAATCATTTTGCCTAATTCAGTGTATTTAATCCTACCAAATGGTTCTCTGATTAAAATATATTGTAAATTGTTACTGTTAGTGATGATAAGATACTTCTTCATACACAGAGTAGAGTACCTAACCTAGCTCTATATGCTATAACTTTTCCTATAATTTAGACTCCTGGGATATGAGTATAGTTTGCGATGGAAATAGAAGTAGAGTCTATATGTTTTGGTCGATAAATAATAAGTCAGATGTGATGCTATAGTCAATTAAATTTCTTATTTTTAACTTTCAGTGACGTGAATATCGAAAAAAAAGAAAGAGTAAAGTACGAGGTGTGGCTATAAAATAAAAAAAAAATGTTTTGATTTCATATATTTTTACTTATTATCACCTCCAATATACATCTCTGCTGTATCCTTACAATGTTTTATGCGAATCTTCCATTTTCCGAAACCGTATTGGAAGTCTTCTGTCTGCTCCTTCAGGACGCCTGCCGCTTTCTTTTTCACAGCTTCAACAAACTCAAATCTTTTTCTTTTTAATGCTTTACGAATTGTGTTTTTTTACTTACGAGCCTGAAACAAAGCTCCAATCCAAACACTGAAAGAGCCAAAAAAGTTCGAATGAAAAAATCAAAATTCAAAGCAATGATGATTGTTTCAATATTCATGGAATTACGCACCATTGCTGAGTTCCTGAAGGTCAAAATAATAATCGACATAATTACATTAGCGTTCTTGTTGAAAAAGAAAGCAGCACATATACTGAAGGAGCTGGCCGAAGAAAACTTGCAGCGCTGTTTCCAGGCAATGGAAGACAAGCATAGAGTGTTGAAGGGACAAATGAGAGATGTAAATTGAAGATAATGAGTGAAAATATATGAAATCAAACTAAAACGTTTATCATTGTTTAATAGCCACACCTCGCTCGTACTTTACTCTTTCTTTTTCTAAATTCTCGTTATTGAAAGCTAGAAATAATAAATTTAATCGACTAGCTATAGTGGTGCAAATCACATCTCCCTTATTAACTATCGACCAAAACTCTACCTCTATTTTCATCGTAAATTATACTCATATCCCAGCAGTCTTAGTAATAGGACTATATTGGACACTAAAGCCTTTGTACGAACAAGTGTCTTATGATCAGTAACAATGACAATTTACTGCATTACAAATTAGAGAACCATTTGGTATGATTAAATACACTCAATTAGACAATAACTAGGACATTATTGCACTTACTGTATTATAAAAAAACAAATCCTGCGTTCGCATTGCTCTCCTTGCGGCTATGTGAAGTAAATTACTGATTTTGATAGGGCTTACACATAAAGCAGTAGCGCAGCCATCAGATTATTAAAATATTATAATGTTTATTTCTATCTATGTTTATATAATTATTTATTTTTATTTTTATTTAGTTAAATGAGATTGCAGTATTTAAAGGTAGTGAAACAGTATCGCAATTAAAAAATTATGAGGTGGGGGATGTCTCTCCCTCTTCCCTGAATCCGATGTCTCCATGTTTGAAATATTACAAATCAGTTTTTCTAGACCTTGAATTTCGCCGCTGTAAACATTTGAAGATTGACTCCGAGTTCCCTTCATTAGGACAACTGTTAACAATATTCTCTTGCGAAAACTAGTACAAATAGATTACTCAATTCTTTTTTTAAATAATGAAGCGTTGGAAAATCCCAAAGCTGTTAGCTAATCAATCTCATTTGAATAAATGTGACATTGAGGCTGAATAGTTCTAAACTCAATAACCATCAAACATTATTCTGGTCAACACTTATAACAAAGAAATACATATAAAAATAAAGCAGTGCTTGAAACGGAATAAAGTAGTGGAAAAAAACTTTTATTTCTATAAAGTTTCGATATCACTGGAATTTTTACTATCGATGATTTTCAGTTCTTTTAGAACTAGAGCTTTTTCCCTTGTGACTTTTCAAGTTAAAGTTTTAGAGAGCTTTTATTTTTAAAGAACTTTTATTTTTAAAAAATCGATCTAAAAGATCTCATAGTTACTCAAACAAACGACACATTAGAGAATAATAGTCAGTGGTACAGACCCCTTTTTATCGAATTATTAACCTACAACTATTTTATTTACGAATACTCTTGGAATTGTGGGGTTTTTAATATGGAGGGGGGCAAACTTTGTTTATTTAATTAGGTACAAAAACTCTTAAAAACACATTTTCTTTCTACTTGGATCGTTAAATAATTTGATCACAAAATCGAGAAAAAAAGTGACCTTCAAAAATATTGAGCCGTTTGGCGTGACCTACATCCCCAAATGTTCAGAATAACGAGGTTATATAAGACAAACCGCCCAATATTTCTGTAGGCCACCTTTTTTATCTATTTTGTGTTCAGATTATCTTACGATCCAAGTAGAAAGCAAATGTGTTTTTAATACCTAATTAAATAGACAAAATTTGCCCCACTCCAAATTTAAAACGCCCCAATTCCAAGAGTTTTCGTGAATAAAATAGTTGTAGGTTACGATGAGATGAAACTATTTACAATGTTTCTGACGGGTGTTAATAATTCCATAAAAAGGGTTCTGTACCACGGACTATAACGTGTTATCCATTTAAGATAAATCATTACTCTATTCTAAGCCCAATTTCTGTTTATTTTTCATATAACGAAACGTTTTTTATAACATTGAATAAATACAAGTTAAACATTTCCAATAAATCCGGAACTTTATTACAAATTTTTTTCTTAGAGCTTTCATTTAAAGAACTCTTTTCCTTAAATGTTTCACAGAAACTGTTGAAATCCAACCTTTTTTTTAAAATTCCATAAACGTTTCAACCCTGAGATCCACGACACATGTATATAAAATATTTATAATGTAGCTATTTTTTTTTTGGGACCACTTCTTTCACACTATCTCAGATTAATACTTATTTGTTAATTAAAGATTAGCGGTTATTTATACCTATTAAGTAATCACTTATTAATATTATCGAATGGAAAAATTTCCTTCAATCGAAACATTGTAGCCTCTCGTATCTCTAAACAGCTTATTACAGAAGCATATAAAAATAACTAGGTTCATTGAGTGGCATCAAGAGATCTCGTGAGTGAAGGATTCCATTGATCATTTTTTTTGTCTCATCTAGTACATCACTGCCATAATTATCGTTTGTTTTTGTTATTGTTTGTTCATTTTTATTTTTATACGATTGCTCACTTTCATCGATTGGAACCACTCCAGTGATTCGATAATAATTTTTGTTTATCTTTTCTTTGCCTGTTAATTAAAACAACCATCGATAACACACAATATTAATATAATACACCCTAATTTATTTCTTTGTCAACTGCATAACATCTTATTGTAAACACGAAATTAAGCGAATATAGATAAATAAACAAGGTAAGAGGTATAACGTAATCATATTGTGCCCTAGAAACTGTATTTTCTAGCAAAGTAATGAGCCCAAACTTGTTCATGAATTTTATCGGCACAGATCGTTAAAAATATTAGAAATAATTCAAATTTAATAATATGAAATAAATAATAATAATGTTTTATGAAAAACTTCGATGATTTCATTTGTTTTTAATATATATATATATATATATATATATATATATATATATAATAAAATTTTGGCTGCATTGACTGCATTTTGGCCAGATGTAATGTTAATTTTATGTACAATATTGTTATTCTCAAGGGACTTTGTCCCAGAATAAAGTTGATTCTTCTGTTCTATATTAGACAAACGCTCTAACCTTTCAATTAATAATAAAAGACTCATATATATGACTGTAATAAGACATATTTGCACTTACGGAGTTGAGCTATGGGGCTCCACTAAACCATCGAACTCCTCTCGTATCCAATCTTTGCAATCCTTCGTAAAATTTTTAATGCTCCTTACTTTGTAACAAATAAAATAATCCATTATGACCTCAATGTTCCATATGTTTTCGATTTGGCCCAATCCAGATACCTATCCTTCAATAATAAACTTCAGAACCATCCTAATCCTCTCTTTTCTAGCCTTGCTTCCTTCTCGATCCCTGATAACCCTCCTAGGCGTCTGAAAAGAAGATGGCCTCGTGATCTCCTAATTTAGATACTTTATTAGAGTACTACCAATGGGTAGATTTTCTACAAGCCTTGTCATGTCATGTATTTCTCTGTACCAATATATATTAACTCGTATAGTCGTAAATATCATGAATTATAATAAAAAAGAAAGAAGTATATGATTGTACAATTACAACTTAAGCATAATAAGGAAAAAGAAAACATCTATGAACAATACCTCTAAAATATATGTACATTGGGGACAATGAATATAAATTTATAACATCAGGCCACAATTCAGAAGACATCATTGGATCTGTTCGAAATGATACACATTTGGAAAAACATATTTTAGAACTATTCGTTGAACACATACGATCTTATCTTGAGAGCCTCATCAATGAATCGGAAGATTTTAAACATAATTTGATTGTTACTTGATGGGAGTATCAATGGAAGTTTATCTCAATCATTAGCCTGGTTCAAGTCCTGGAGATAACATGTTCGGGCAGCCTTGTAGATAAGATAGGGTTCTCAATAAATATATGAGCAAAAGTGTCTCAGGTATATGCATACATATATAAATATATACATTCATTAAAATCCAGTTCAGTGTTGATACTTCTCAACGAAAGAAGTTCTTTTTATACCAGGAAGGCCTAATCTTCAATAATCAAAGGGTCGATCCCCTACTGATATAAGAAAAAAAAGTATATGGCTCAGCTGGCCAGTGTATTGAATAATACTTAAAAATCTAAAATTCCATATAAAATAGATATATAGAAAACAAACTATATTCTAGGACTAAGTTTTTAAGAATAATAAATATTTAAATAAGAAAAGGAAACATCAATGCCAAGAACTATATTAATAAGAATCAAACAGAATATTCATTCTCAACAATGTAAACATTTCTCCTAAAAAACACACAACAAAAAAATCATTGGAATTGTAAAAGTTATTTCAATCAACTTTAAATAATCAATTTATACTCTACCTCACGGGCGGATCTACGGGGGGGCTTTCGGGCTGAAGCCCCCCCCCCCAAAATGGAAAAATATAACCATGTTTTATGGGAAATTTTTTTTTAAAATACCTCTTAAAGTATTATTGTTCGTGTAATTACATTTAAAAGTACTTAAGGAATAACTTAAACACCATTTCATATAGGTAGTTAGTTTATTTCTGCTTTTCCAAAGTAATTATCGTTATTTTTATGAAAAAAAAAGGTTTCGGGCTGAAGCCCCCTCCAAAATTAAATCCTGGATCCGCTAGTGCTCTACCTTCATTTTTCCCTGATTGAGCTCTGGTGTGATGAACGGCGCCTATTTTATGGAAACCTATTTTTGGCGCATTAAAGTGAATGAGTCGAAATGCAAACATATTCCTTTTACTCTTCGACACAATTCCTGTCAACCAGTAAACTTTAATTTCATCCAGCTTCCATGCTCAGAAACAGTCCGGTATCTTGGCTTTTATTTAGACCGAAGACTGACATGGAACCACATACTAGACTCAATAGACAAGAACTCAACCGACGATATGGCCAGCTATATAGACTACTGAACAGCAAATCTCAACTTTCAATTGACAACAAACTACTGATCTACAAAACAATACTGAAACCTATTTGGACCTACGGACTGGAACTGTGGAGGACAGAAAAAATTTTTAACATCAAACGCATTCAATCCTTTCAGTCCAAAGTCCTTCGAACAATAGTTGATGCTCCGCTCTATGTAACCAACCAAACCCTACATCATGATCTCAATATCCCATTTGTCCTAGACCTTATCACTCAATTTTTTTTTCAAATTCCATCAAAACCTTAGGTATCATCCAAATCCAATTCCACCATCCCTCTCCAGTACTACTCATCCCCACGAGCGGATCTACGGGGGGAGTGGTTTTTCGGGCTGAAGCTCCCCCAAAATGGTAAAATATAACCATTTTTTATCGAAAACAATTTTTAAAAATTATCTCTTAAAGTATAATTATTCGTGTAATTACATTTAAAAGGGCTTTAGGAATAACTTAAACACCAGTTCATATAGGTAGTTAATTTCTTTCTTATTTTCCAAAGTAATAATCGTTATTTTTATGAAAAAAAATCTTTCGGGCTGAAGCCCCCCTCCCCAAAAAAAAATTAAATCCTGGATCCGCTAGGGCTCATCCCTACAATCCTCCTCGAAGGTTGAAGCGGCAGTGGCCCAGGCACCTATTGTAAGAATATATTGGAGTTCTGGCAATTGCCAGATTCTCCACTTATGTCATGTATGTCTGGTTATAGTGTCTCTGCTCAGCCTCCATTGGTAATACCAGTGATGCGGCTGAGTAAAAGACGCTGGGATCTCCTAGAGTCCTGCCTTTCCCTCCACGGTTGTGGGGATACGCTGGGCTCTGAGACCTTGAGTGAATGAATATTGTAAATATTGTATAAAATCATGTATGTATTTAAGTATTTATTTTGTTAGATTAGTTTATTTTTATTTAGTTTAGTATCTTTTAGTTTATATACATTTACTTTTAGTATTATTATATTGCTGTTTATTTATTTTTCTTTATTGTGCATAGTATGAATGAGCTACTCTTTATTACTATCACTATTGTCCTTAAATGTGACAGGTTGTAATATAGTTTTGCAGTTCATTCTAATTTCAAAATTTTGACTCTTTTATCTCCAATATACAGATATCATATTCAGGGTGGTTAAAAAGAAAACGTAAGAAAAAAAAATAAGAAGACAGCAAAATTAACTGTTTCCTTTCTTTTCTGTTTCCCCTAATGCTATTTTAAAAATGTATTTGATGCTTTAATAATATTTTTAATAATAAAAAAAAACCTTAGTGTGATACTGTCTGTATTTCCTTCGCAATAAAAAGTTATCTTTGATATTGCTGAAATATATAAAGATGATTTGTAGCCTCTTGAACCGCTTATCTATAAGCATGATCGTTAAACCCATGTTTATTATAGGATAACTCAAGGCTGATTAAGCATAAAAAGCGATATAACTAACTACCTCCATTCTTCCCTTACCAAGAGCTAGGATCTTCATTGTCCTATAACTATGCAAATATGTTTACGTTTTGAGCAATTTGTCGTATTTTTAACCATTCCACACACTTTTTCCCCTATTAACTGACTCTGAATCTGTGGGATGAAGCAGTAATGTACCCAGTCCATTTGTTGTTTAAGCGGCTTTATTTTTTAGAAAAAAAAAATGAACAAAATAATTTCTTAAATAATAAAACAACAACGAAATTTTCATTTGATTACAAAAATCTATGTAATGATTTGCCTTAAGGTCATAATACAATTTCATAAACCATCCTCTCTAGCCTTACCATACATACCATCGAATGTATGACTTTAATAAATTATTTATTTTACTCCATTTACAATTACCCATTGACGCATCTTGCAAATTTGTTAAAACTGTTTAGTTTCTTTGATTTCGTTTGATACTGGACTTGATTCAGTTATCAGTGAAACAGCAAATCTCTAGACAATTATTGTTTTTAATCTAAATCGATCAGGTAACAGGCAGATAATTTGATAGAACGAGTGATTGAGGTGGTTTTGGAATGTATTGTGGTTGTCGTGGATATAAGATTTTAATGTTGTAATGTTTATATATAGAGGGATTTTAGATATACCATGGCGCATTAACAATTTTTGGATTGTCTTGTTAGTGTTTTACTTATGTGTACTTTTTGTAGATTGGAGATGAAAGTAAACCTCTTTGTTTGCTTTGATGATATAAAATCTTGAAAATGCTTAATTAATATTATTTGAACATTAACTTATTTTATATTTTTTTGAAATTTTTGATATGCACCACTATCCAATTATGTAGAGGACCTATGAATAAAAATTGTTTATATAGTTTTCGATCCAAATCAATTTTATTTTATTATATACGAGCATACGTCAACGGTTACATACTGAAACAGATACCAAAACTGTTTTTTTGAATTTCTTGAGGTGATTTATTAGTTTAGTCTCTAGTGAATCATTGTACTAAAGAAACAACAATATTTTTTTTTATTATTATTATTTCTTAATGATATTTACAACTGTATTAAAGAAATACATTTAGTAAATTTGAGCATATGGATATAATGACGTGAAAACACCTGTTCAGTAACTACCCAATGGTAGCACTCTAATGATATGCCTACATTAGGAGATCACGGGGCCATCTTCTTTTCAGACGCCTCGGAGGGTTATCAGGAATTGAAGGGGAAGCATGGTTAGAAACGAGAGGGTGGGGATGATTCGGAAGTTTATTATGGAAGGGTAGGTATCTGGATTGAGCCAGATCTGAAACATAAGGAAAATTAAGGTGATTATGGTTGGTTTTATTTGTAACAAAGTAGGAAGCATTAAGGAATTTGGATTATAAGGATTGGATACGAGAGGAATTCGATGGTTTAGTGGAGCCCCATAGCTCACCAATAAATAAACAACGAATCTTTGACTACTAAATGGCAAACTGACTGATAGATGGTTGTATGTATGTTATAAATAGTCAATGAATGACGCAATCCTTGGAGGTGTATGAGAAATTATTTTTTTTCGGACTAGGTTTTCTCAATAGCGTGAGAAAAAACAAAAAATATTTATCTATATCGTACCATTACTTAAAGCCACGAAACAATATATTTAAATTGAAATGAAAAGTAGATGTTGAATGTTTACTAGTTTGGAGGAATATTTATTCTTCTTGAACTTCCAAGTTGTCTTCCAGATATGATCCATAACTTCGGATTTTAAATATTATATTTATGACATTCTTGGTGCTGTTTATAATGTTAAAAACTTTATAAATATTAATCTTAAGCTTGTTTATATTCGTGAAAGGAATCCGTGGAGACTATACAGTAGAGATGAACCTTTCATGTCACAGAAGAAAGGCGGAGTAGGTCAGATGGTGGGAGAGTTGTTCGGTTAAAAAAAGATCTCGTTGGAATTCCGCTAATCCTGCGTAGTTCCTTTCTGCTGAGGGTGGTCGATTTATTTATTTTACGTCTTCAAAGCCTTCGCTAGTGTAAACAAAATACGCAACATTTTATGTAAAATTAAACTATTAATCCGAAAACCGAGGGTTATATTTACTCATTTGCATTTTTGTTTTGTACTTTTGTACTAAACAAAAAAAAAACTTTTTGTTTGGTCTCTCCTTCCTTGCCTTTTAGGCTAAACGGTTTTTTTTTATGGACAGAGTAGAATGCGGGAGAATTATACTGAGTTAAAAGACCCACTGGGCGTCGGGATTTCAACTCAAAATTATTTTACTCATAGTAATAATTATTTTTCTATTTTACTTCACTCAACTTCAGTTATCAAGTTGTACCTGGTAACGCACGGCGCTGTGCACACGCATTAGCTCACTCAGCCACCCCGCCCCCTGGAAAAGAAGTTCATGTTGTTAGAGGCACTTTTTCGTGAATTTTAAACATATTTTACAATTAATGTGTAAAACATCCT
The DNA here is from genome assembly GCA_928085145.1 of Nezara viridula. NCBI lineage: Eukaryota > Metazoa > Arthropoda > Insecta > Hemiptera > Pentatomidae > Nezara > Nezara viridula. The sequence goes on from OV725081.1 coordinate 93,746,839, forward strand.
TCCCGGACTACTACTTTCAACAGAAGCCCCACAAGAGAGGTCTAGTTTTATTTTTTTAAATGTTTTTTTTTTCCTAATTTAATGATTAGTGTTGCCCGGATGCGAGACCAAGGCGAGTCCTGGTCTTGCTAACTCAGTCTTGATCTTGGTCTTGCGCAAGAGTCTTGCTGTTACCTATTAGCTCATTACTATAGAGATATTACAGTAATTTTTTAGATAGGAGAGACCTAGCTAAGCATAAATGAAAAATTAGAAGAGAAGTATGTTGGTTATACCAATTCTTTACATATAGTAACTAAAATTGTCAAGTATATGTAACTATCCAGCCTTAATTTTTATTTAAAAAAAAAATGTTTACCAATCTTGGTCTTGGTCTTGGTCTTGGTCTTGCAAAGTGCAAGACCAAGACCGATTTTGGGCTACACTATTAATGATGATTAACTAATGTTTTTTTTACTTCCATTATTTATTTATGGGCTCTTAAACATTACTTTATCCTGGCCCCAAATGGTTTGAGGTATCTTACTCAGTCCTTCGCTGTGAAGCTTGCTCGTTTAACCATTCCACTACTTCTTCTTATCTCGCTTTTTGTTTATTGGCTGTTGCTTTTGGTAAGGGTTTTCCTTTATGGAAATCGCTTTGGATGAGTGGATGGGCGTGTATAAGCTAAGCTTACTTTATAAGAAAAGTCAAGGTTCATTTGGTTTTAATGTTGAAAAAGAAAGACGAGTTATAGAGACCGGAGAGTTATGAGCTCAGATCTTAGAGTGATAAGAGTCAAACTTAGGCATCAACAATACTTGAGGCCTTTTTGTTATGACAGTCATTATGGATGATATTATGTTAACTAATTATAATATTAAACTATACATTTTAAAGAATCTTCTGTCATGTGTATTGCTGCATATTGCAATAATCCATTATTTAAAGTTGAATTGAGTCCATTACCGGCAAAACATAACTAATTTAAATTGCAGCCTTCTTTCTGTGATTCTGTAATTATAACATTTTCAATTTCTGGAAATATTTTGTGGTATTTTTTCAGACATGCAGTCGTCCTTTATTTGCGAAAATATTGTTTCTGCTTCGAACAATATTTAATTAAGTAATTAACTAAATAGTGACTTATCTAAAACCATGACGTTTGTAAAACGTTTTGTTTCATTTGGATATCTTGGACAGTTAGAGCGTTTTTTTTTTATAACAAGTACAATTTATAAGCTTTACCAGATAAACTATCGTATTCAATGGACAGGCTTTCGTGCTGAAGCCCTTTCCCAAAATAGGAAAATACATTTTTTTCATTTGTAATACAAATACGCACTATTTGTTTTTATGAGTGATCTGCCCTAAATACTTAAGAAAGCGCTATATTTTCTCTTTTTAAATTATAAGTCATGAACTTCAGTTACCAATTTTAAGCACGTGTTCAATAAAAAATATAAACATTTCTATCTCTACAAGTCTTATTGTTCCGAAAATAAAAGTTATGAAAAAAAAATTAATTCCTTATTCTGCTACTTCCTAAATGCACATCATGTAGTTTATCTCACTCCCAATTAATTATTAATATATTATCCAACAACTTGATAATATATTAATAATTAATAAGTGGAAAGCTTTGGAAGCCACATCTATTAAGAGATACCTCATCAGAGCAATTTAAGAGCTCTATAAAAATATAAAGGGGGCTATAAAAATAGGAGATAGAGTGTCTAGAAGCTTTTTCATTAACAAAGGATTGAAACAGGGCTGCTGCCTTTCACCCCTGATTTTCAACATTTACATAGAACAAGCCCTTAAAAACTGGAAAAGATCGTGCTGTGGAATGGGTGTTCAAATCGGGAATGATGTCATCTACAATTTGCAGTATGCCGATGATCAAGTCATAATCGCATCGGATCCGGATGATGTTAGCTATATGATGAGCAAGTTGCTAGACACGTATTCCAGATGGGGTCTGAAAATCAGTGAAAGTAAGACAGAGTATATGGTTTTCAACGCTCCAAATTTGCCCCTTGAAATTGATGACTGGACGCTAAATGTCAGCCAGCAGTTCAAGTACCTCGGATACTGGCTATCTTCAAAGGGTGGTAGTGAGGTTGATATCGAACATAAAATAAATAATGGGAAAAGAATAATAAGTTCGATAAATTCAACCCTATGGAGTAAAGAGATACGATTAGAAACTAAAAAGAAGATATACCATTCCTTTGTAGAAAGCGTAGCCACTTACGGATCAGAAGTCTGGACACTGACAAAAAAGATGGAAAATAAGCTGCTTTCCATGGAAATGAATTTCTGGAGAAGAAGCTGTGGCATATCCAGAATCGAGCGGATCCCAAACGCAGCTATTAGAGACAAGGTCGGATGTCAAAAGAACATCCTTCACCTGATCGGGACCAAACGGTTAAAGTGGTATGGCCACTTAATGCGGATGGATGAGAACCGCTGGCCAAAGAAAATCTATAACTATATGCCACCTGAAAGAAGGAAGCGTGGAAGGCCAAAGAAGAAATGGACAGAGGACGTGGAAGAAAGCATGGCAGCCAGAGCGCTTCGTGAGGGAGATTGGATGGACAGGGAGCAGTGGCTTTTGGGTGTTGGGGATATGACTCCTTAAGTTGTGCAAAACCCAAATAAAAAAAAAAAAAAAATCCAACAACTGTAATTCTAAAAATTCCTTAATATGTTTATATTTTTTTCCAAAATATGTTAATCTGTATTACGTTATTAAATTGTAAAATACATATGCAGATATCTTTGGAGTTTCAATTGAATCACACCACCTGAACTGATATGATTTAAATAACTGTATGTGGTAATATTTTTATTTTCGTAACTTAAAAATAACTCGTTTTTAGATGATATTACAGGCTTAAAAATTATACATTTTTTAATTTGTCATCTTTATCACTTATTCAATTAGACATTATATGACTTATCCATATATTAATATATGCTACGTATTTAATTAGATTACATATTAAAAAATTACTAATAATAATTTGGCTATCGGTTAACGCAACTTCGATAACACACACACACACACAAAACAATTATTTGTTTTGCTCAAGACTGATTAGATAGCGCCTACTTAAAATATAAGATGGGAATATGTGAATCAATTCGCATAAAAAAGTATTTTAGGCTTTCAATTAATTTATATATACGAATTTTGTATTCGATTAAACATATTTTCGTACGTTATTATATTATAAAGAAATTATTGAAGGAAGTTGGTCGACTGTTCTACATATCATGGGTGATAAATATTCAGGACGCAGTCTTTTTTTTTTTTTTTTTATTTATGCCAACGTTTCAACCCAAACATGTGGGTCATCTTCAGGGCGCAGTTTGAGCACTGAGGGTGTTCAAGTACTGACGTTGGCATAAATAAAAAATTATTATTTTTTTTTAAATGACTGCTTCCTGAATATTTATCACCCATAATAAACAAATTATGTTATAAATGGAAAAATCTAAACTACAAAACTATGAGTCCCCAACATACAGGTGTATAATAGTATTTAATAGTTGGAGGTTAATATAACTTGTATGTACCAAGAAACTATAAAAATCTTGGATTAAGAACTTGCTGTGTGAAATTAACAAATAACTGATTGCTTAAGTAAGCCAGTTCTGGCATGCAAAATATCGATGTAGTTCTTGCCATAGGTAGTTTTTTCTACACCATTTTTTGATTCATATATTTATATTCTTTATGAATAAATATAGTAGTCCATAAAAATAATTATAAGTATATAATTTAAATTTAAATAACATATATATAAGGTTACTAAACTGTTTTTCTGGGTGATTTATTTTTCTCCAATTTAAATTTGGCAATTGTTCAGTCCTAATTAACTGGGAGTCTCAAATTACCGAAAGATCCCACCAGGTCATCGGAGTTCGATGCCGCAAATAATTTTGCCTGTAAGCCAAGAAAAATAAAATAACAGTTCTGAGCTTAAATTGTGGGTCGTTTGCCAGTGCGTTTTAAGAGCGAATTGCTCGTATTTTACGTTCAAATGCCAGTAGGCTGTTTAACTGGCAAATCATGAACATCCTCATTTTGCAGAACAAGAGAATCCGGTGTGGCCACCAACTGGATAATATCCGCCTTTTTATTTCACAGAGAGAAGTTATTTAGCGTCGAGGATGGCAGAATGCGTTAAAAACGCCCAAAGCAATGTTCTAAATGATCTCGGACAAGTTCCTAAATTCAGCACTTAGTTTAGGATCTTACTCATTGTTACATCGATGAGCTTAGGAATGATCTGGTATATTTCGGCTGCTCATCATTGATCTTAGCAATGTGTTTAAGAAGCTGCTCCCCTCTACTAATGTATATAACTAAAGATTGTGTTTGTGATAACTCAGTAATTTTTAGAAGCTACGTGTCCGATTTATAAAATTGTGTATTCTTTGTTTTTAAACAATTCCAGTTCGACAATTTGATGCATTATATATTTTGAGTTTGTTAAGCTTAAAAATTACTGCAAAAATTTGTATTTAGAATCTAAGCTTCGGCGGTTAATATGAGTTAAATGATTAGAGTTTTCAGAAAATATAGACAGAATATTTTGTCAAAGGAGTGAGGTAACTCATTGGGTAAGGCAATGACTTCATATGTTCAAAGTCACGAATTCTGATCCGGCCATGATAGGTAATTATATATTCTGATTCATCAGCCATGGATGTTTCTCGTAGGGACGGAAGACCCTCCTGGGCACACCCAGCCTCTATAATGTGGCTACTTTTAATTAAATAATTAATTAAGGGGAAAAATCTGGCATGTGAGTGTGACGCCGACCCGAGCTCTTATGTGCACAACAGTTGGCCTTGAAACAGTCTACAACACTTGCGTTCAGTATTTTGCAAGGATGTACAAGACACTTAATGGATTGTAGATTCTATTAATAAAATATAAATTTTTGTTTATTATATAAATATATTTATTAATTTATTAGTTATTTCTAAATTGGGTAAGAGGAGCCTTTGGGTAAGGCTTATCTTGCTACTGTTGAGTTCTTCCGCAGTCAATGAATACAATGCAATGCAATTACCTAATTAAGTTTATCTGTAATTTAAAAAAAAGACTGTTTCATCGGAACATCAGACTTCTTACTATTTATTCCACATTCTGCACACTAAACATACAGATCCTATTATGCACAAAGCAGGTGGGAGATATGGTTGAAAAGGTGTGTAAAAGATAAAATATTTTATGCTAGACACTACTATATAGTGCAGTAATAAATAAGAAACATGCTAGAAGCACTAGATTTCACTTTTACGCCCAAAGACTGTTAAAAGCCAAATTTCCAACGAACTTGTTATGACAGTTAGGGGCCGAGCGGACCAACGCTTGTAAAATTCACGTTGTCCGACTACCTAGAAGATAATCCGAAGATAATTTCAAATCGCTGTGCCAGAGGGACTTTTAACTTTGGTATAATTCCATCGCCCTCTCCCCTGGCCCGGGAAAAAAACCATATAGCCTAAAAGGCGAGATACAAAACAGTTTGTTAAAATTGAGGGGCGGGGTGGCCGAATAGGCTAAAGCGTGTGCATAGCACCGCTAGTTGCTGGCAACCGGATTACAGAGATTTGAGATGATATAAAAAAAATACGAGTTCGCGTCCCGGTGCCGAGGAGGATTTTAAATTCCCCGCCCTCACCCCCCGGCCCGGGAAAATCCCGTATAGCCTAAAAGGCGAGGTAGGGAAGAACAAAAAAAAAAGAAGTTTGTTAAAATACTTGAAGTAAAATTTGGTAAATTTGAGTGATACGTAATATTTCCCGAGTTCATAAATAATTCAAAAATAATAATAAATAATTCAAGCCACCTTAATTCTCTAAAAGGTTGGAATGTTTCGTCACTTGCGACCCTTTATCGATCAACTCGCTTGTGAGTCAGCTATTGGATTTTATGTGAATGGAAGGAGTAAATATTAAAAGTATATCAGTTTCAATTATCACTTTTAACAATAATTCAATGTTTCAAAATGTGCACTTATCACTTTTACCCTTATGATCCATCAATTGGCTTGATATCTCGTGTATTTTTTATTATCTATCTACACTATATCGTCGGTTTATGGCAAAAAGTCATTAAGTGACATTTCATAACCTTACATAAAAACTTTGAAGAATTTGCTCTTGAAAAAATGGTGTACTTGTTGTACTATATTCGGGATATGAAAGGGTTTTGGTCATTTTCATGCACTTACAGTGTTTTTGTATCGATAAATAGAGTAGAAATTCACAAAAACATATTTGAAAATTAACCTAAATCAAAAATGCAATTATTTACTATTTTAAATGAACTGAAGATGTTTAATTCGGTAGTTAAATTTCCTTTTAAGACTCTCAGGAGCAATGGATTTTGATGCAAGAGGTATCAAACAAAAAGGAATTTCATGAAGAAATTACGAATTGCAATTTCAAAACATAAATATAAATTAAATCGAATACAATAACAGGCGTAACAGGTTTCAAAACAGTATGTTTTAAAATTATTAACAGAAAAAATCTTGTTTTTTTATGACGGAAGATTATGACGGAAATATCAAAACCCGGTATAGTTTGAAAGGGAAGGCCCTGCGTTTAACGCCCATTTTCAAGATGGATTGTAATTTTTTCGAATCCTCTTAGGTGTTATGATTGCCACAGGATACTAGAGCACGTTTTGTTTAGGTTTTAAAAATTAAAATATTTATGATTGGCTTCCACGGATTAAAAATCAACTGAAAAAGTAAATGGAGGAGAAAAGTTCTATGATCCCTTAGGCACTTGGTATAATATAGAAAGAAACTTTTTAATAAAAGAAAAATATTTATTCATAAATTTAAATTTAAAAAGTCTATATTTTAATATTGGCTTGCTTTGGCGGCGTATTTAGTGTACCTATTGTAGGTCAACATTTTTTATCTTGTGAACCTATTGTTTTCCCGTTTTGAAAATTTGCACACCTTTGGCTATCTTGTGATAGAATAACATATATTTTTTTTTTTTTTATAAAAATCAAAAGAAAATTTTTTTCAAAATTCAGAAATATAGGTTTTGATTTTCTTGAAAAAATATTATATTTAGATAACACAGTCATGTTTGCCAAAATAAAGAGCATAAAGAACCGAAAAATATGACACTGGCTTCATCTTTCTAGTTCTAATGGTTCTTGAGAAATAACCCCAGACCTATTTAAAAAAATGCACCGTTTTTCTAGGTTTTTTATTATTTAATAAATTTATAACTCAAAAATCGTAAGTAAAAAAAAATCCAAAATTTTGTAATTATCTTTATATTTATGCATTCAACAAATAACCAAAATCCAAGACCCTCTGAGTCAGATTCTGGTTGGTTTGACATGAAATGAACCGCCGTCATAAGTGATTTAGCTTTAAGTAATTTTAATTAATATTTAATTATTTAGGTTACCAAAATTTCAAGGTCAGTAGAGTAAAGTTGAATACATGTTTATGCGTGTGTATTTAATTGTTAATAAAAATAAGCCATAGTAAAATATAAACTATTATTGCGCCCTCCATTACCACTGCCTTACCTTACTAATAATAAAAAGGTTCCACACCTATGGTATATACAACTATTGCTAGAATTAATTAATGCTTAATTATTTAAGTAATGACAATTTTTAAATTAATAGAATAAACTTGAATGTATGTATCTGGGTGTGTGTATTCAGTTACAAATGAAAACAGCAACAGTAAAATATAAAAAATTATTGCGACCTGTATTAGCCCTGCCTAACCTTGCTACAGAAAGAACCCCCCGCCTATATACATCTATAGACGTATGCCTATAAATATATTAAACATTCTTCGCTGATGTCGCATATACGATGAATACATCGCACATGTATTTTGAAATGTAATAATAAATAATATATTTACTGAACCGCCTATGATATATTTGTTTTTTGTTTTTTTGCAATAAGAACTATTTTTCTTCTTGCAATATAGTGAATTAATTAAATTCTGTTTTGAAGTAGACAGAATATTTACACGTTGAAATAAAGAATTTCTATAAATAAAAATGCTGATAAGAGATGTAATATGTAGGCTTATCATTTTTGATATGAGATTCCACATTCAGTTGAGGTTGCCCAGTATTTATGTGGAATAAACTGCCAAGATCCTGTCATTTTCCATGAGGTATTTTTATTATAGTTTCTATCCCGAAGTCTCTGTGCTTTTCCGATAACGAAATAATTTAAATTATTCATCAATTTTCGAACGTTTTGAGTGAAATTATAATTTTACTTATTAATAAAGATTGCACTTTTTTTTATTTATTTCTATGAGACAAATTTGAGTGGGGATCATCGATGACGTTTCTTGTTGAGTTCATTCATTCATTGGGCTTATCATTTGAAAGTAGATAAATCGTTTAGTGACGATTGTCTTTCTCAGAATTATTTATATCATGACAATTATGATAAAACTTACTCATTTATATTTATGTTCAATTAAATTGATTACATTAAATTAATTGACAAATCATGTTTGATTATACATTGCTTTATTTTATTTATTTTTTTAGTGCCTATACGATAATTTCGTAATGGTCGTAAGAATTTTATAATGGTACTTTAAAAATTAAATTAAAAAAAAAACTGAAATTGTCTTAAATAAATAATTTAATCTGTTTCCTTATACCATAGATTTGTGTTCATATTTAAAATTTATATGGATCAAATTTGTTCTTTATTATTCTTTCTGGTTTTGAGTAAATATTTTAAATGAACATTTGTTTATCCTTATGCATTTTATAAAAGATGACCTAACATATTTAGAATTGGATAGATGGCTGAACATTATCAAGATTTCAAAATGCTTGTGCGCATGTATCGTGTTTACTTGTTGCAGTTTGAACGCCATCATTTGTTATGTAATTCATACCGTGTAAAGTTCATTCGTCCGCTTTATTTTTAAAAATATCATAAACAGTGAATTTTCAGATTATTATTAAAATAAATATTTTTTAATCCATTTTTTTATTATAATTTATTTGTGCGAGGTAATTACAGGAGATTTATTCAGTTTTTTAGAAACATAAACACTAATTTTGTTTTATTGTGTAATGATTGAAATAAAAAATTAATTTTATAATTTAATTTTTTTTTTTAGTACATAAGAAACTTTATGTTGATTTCGTAGAATGTTTTTTTTCGGAACATTAGTTTTATGAATTCCTATTATTCGCCTAATTTCAAACCAAATTAATTTAAATTACCTATTTTTATACTTTTACACATTTTATTAAGCTACTACTGTAATTAATCTAGTTACCATTATTATTATGGCTCCAGTTGTCATATAAAATAAAATATTAGTCATTACATTGTCTTAAATTTATTTTGTCAGAAACAAACTATTTATTTACAATCAAACTAAGAAGAAATGAATAAGAATGTGTTAATGTAAATTTTGTATAAGAATAACTAGATTTTTTCGGATATAGCATAGCATGTCTTCTATATGACAATATCTGCATGTATTTCAATGTTTAACATTCGATAACACAATTTTTTTCTGAGCTTCTTGAGGTTCAGTCAATAAATAAATAATCAAAACATAATTATTTATTTATTGACTTAATATCATGAAGCTTACACAATCATATGAATATATAATTTTGGGTTTTCCTCTTTTACGATAACCCCTTAAAGGGGTAATTTATTTTCTTTATATATGTTCCAGTTTGTAGAAGAATTAAACCATTTTTTACTAAGGCCCACTATAGATCATACTACCAATAGATATTTAAATTGATACAAAATGTAATACTCAAACATAGCAATTGGACTGAGACAAAACACAATCATTTTTTAATAAATTTGAAACAGACTTAAAAAAAATTATTAAATAAACAGACTGACCATTAGTAGGGAATCCTTTCGTTGTGCTTTCAATTTGATTTTTTTTTCTTTATTGCTTGTTATGCTCAATATGATTTAATATTTATCAAAGTTTCAATATTCATTCAGATACAAATATACATATCCGCATATAAAAGCGTGCACGCGAAGCTATATCGTTATTTATTTGTCGAATTAATGTTATCTTCAATAAATTTAACTTTTTTTAAACTTGATTATTTTAGAAATCAAACTATTTGAAATTTTAATTTTTTATTATTGAATAATGTATGAATTCTTTCTTTATATTTTAACATAAAGAAAGAAATTTAGGGCATTCTTTCTTAATTAATTATGAAATTTTAGCCTGTAACTGATTGTAGCAACGTTAACTTTAATTAGTAAATTATAACCAAACATAAAAACTTTTTACAGTTTATTTTTTATTACATATTTTTATTGTATATTTAACACTTTGATAGACTTAAATTTAAATGAAAACAAAACATTGTTTTCCTTGCTATTTTAGTCAAAATTATTTTTCTCAGTTAAATTCACTTTAGAAAATCACTTAAATTTATATTTACAAATTTTTGTTCCTTTCTTAGGTTTAATAATAAAATCATTAAATATATTTAAGATTAATCTTTTTTATTTATTTTGCTTCCGAAAGAAGGGAAGCTTTGTATCATGTAGGAAGGAAGAACAGTTTTGTCTTCCGAATCGCAAATGTTTAAATGCGTCATACGTTTTAGACATGAAGAAAGGAATTTGGTTCCGTGTCTGCCTGTTTGTTGTCAAATACATGTGACGTATATATGTGTGACGTATTGGTGTTTGGATGGTTTAACAACGATATTATCAAATTCAAGCATTACTTTTGAATATAAACGCATTTTCCTTGACACGCCTTCATAGAACAGACTTTTGATTTACCAATAGCCGATAAAAACCACTTAAAATGAAAACTAAAAAAAAATATACGATTTTTTAAAATAATTTTTAAATAGAAGAAGAAGAAGACAGGTAAATGAGAAGAACCAAAGAAAAACAGGTGTGTTCTTCCAGTAATGGTTTTTATTTAGTGTTGAAAAAGAGCTGGGTCAGAAGGTTTTAACGCTTGAGCCGAAAATGCTCGAGCATTCCCGACTCAGCCAAGAGCCGAGTCCTAAGACCTCGAGTCTCGGGTCAAACCTTACTTGTTTTTTCCGTATGTTTATTAATAAACTTTTCAAATTGTTCTACAATTTCTATAATAGAGTAAACTGTTCGAAATGATGTTTGTTAGTAGTATTGCATATTTGGCGGTTCCTTGAATTATAGTTTTAACAGAAATGAAGTCCATTGTTTAGGTCAGTCGTTCTATTCTGTGCATCCCAGTTATATATAATAGTATAAACCTCGGTTTATTGTATAAAGACACTAATTACTTTTTTGATGGTGCTGAACATTTTTGTTAATTTCGATCTTATTTATTGATAAGGCTTCTCAGGTACTTCAAGAGCACCTGGACGACATAGCTTGTTGGGCTAAAAGATGGAGAATAAAAATGAATGAGTCTAAGAGCCAATTTGTTTCATTTACATTTAAGCATGACTGTTGTCCTCCAGTGTTCTTTAATAATATTGCTCTACCCCCTTCAAAAACTGTACGATATTTGGGTCTCCACTTGGACGAACGACTGACATGGACATACCACATAAAAAAAAAAGAAAAGAACTTAATCAGCGATACGGACTTCTTTCTAGGTACTTGACAGACGTTCTACATTATGTGTGACTAATAAATTAACTATTTACAAAGTCCTCATTAAACCACTATGGACATATGGGATCGAACTATGGGGAACAGCAAAGAAATCAAATATTAAAATCATTCAGTCATTCCAGTCAAAAGTCCTCCGGAAAATTGTAGACGCACCCTTTTATGTTTCAAACCTCACGTTACACACTGACTTTAAACACTCCTTTCATCATGGCAACTGCCACTGACCGCTTTAATAATTTTCATGAGAGACTGACTCTAAATTCAAATCCACTTACTCAAGCTCTATCTACTGCCACAAATCCATATAATCCGCCCAGAAGACTGCTGAGGCGCTGGCCAAGAGACTTATTGCATTGAGCTAATTGCTGCATTATCTTTTTTGTGTGTGTATTTGTTATTATGTTATAATGTATGTGTTATTTTACTACTTTTTTTTTGTTTTGTTATTCTTCTCCTTGATATCATATTTGCTAAATACCGAGGTAGATATGTCCAACTAATAAATAAATAAATAAAATAAAATAAATTATTTATAAAAAAAAAGTTCAGTAAAATTATTATTAAAATTACCCCTTTCACTTATATTTCATAGTTACAAGTGAGCAATTTTCTGATTTTACCAGGGGAAAAAATTATCATAATGCCTAGTGATTTAAAGTTATGAAATTTCCCTTGAAGACTATTTGCAATAAGTGTATTTTATTATATGAATAAAACCTACTGTCAGATGAGATTTCTTTCGTTATAAACTGTGGGTCTTCACTTTTATATTGGTATATTGCTACTAGGCTAAGATAAAATAAAGTTCATCAACTTAGGGTTGAAAAAGAGCTCGGTAAGAAGACTATAAGGCTTGAGCCCTAAAGAGTCGAGATCTCTCGATTTAGCTAAACCTGGAGTCCTAAGAGCTCGGCGTTAGACGTTCGAGTCGCGGTTCAAGCCTTTATCTATCTATTTAACGGTTTTGTTTTTTATCTATTGTTTTATATATTCACATTGTTTCTACCAACAATTTTTTTTACGAAAATCTACAAAGCTACAGTAATTTAAGTATTTTTTTCTAAAGATAAATTCATCGAGACTCGAACCTTATAGATCCTTTAGGTCGAGCCGTGAAAGTTTGATTTCCAAATACTCCAAGAGCCGGAACTCGACCCTTTATGTTACAAATGGCTTTCAATTCTAAATGTTCACCATCAATTTTTCCTATATTGTTTGTATTTTTTTATGTGTAAACATACGTTTAATGCCATTTTCCATAAAAATATTCGCTATCGATAATTTGATTTTTGTCTTGCTAGTTTGCCTGGAACAGCCCGCTGTGCGATGGCCCCAAACTGGACTTCTGTGTTCGCAATTTTTAATCCGTTATATTTATCATTATTTCTTCGCTTTAGACTATCACAACTAAATATACTACATTAGCTATGTATCGAATATGAAATATTTTAAATATAATATATGAAAAATAAATAAGAAAAAGAGCCTATGGTTGATAACATGAGATATGTTGGTATAGACTTTTACAAATTTTTCCCGATCAATTTGTTATGGTATATTTATGAACATCATTTATGAACATTAAATTACAAGAGAATTGTACCAGAATTGGATATTCGACTCAATACAGTAAGAATAACGCAATGTGATACATTATCATATTTGGGGCTTCTCTTTGACAGAAAACTGAATTGGAACAGACATATAGATAATCTATATGACAACACTTTAAGGATTATAAATGGACTATCAGTGGCTGCAAGAGCGACATGGGGACTCAGATCGGAAGTGTTAAAGGAAATTTATGAAGCTGCTGTACTTCCTAAGATGCTCTACGCTGTGCATGTCTGGCATCCGGCCGTTGAACGTAAGAAAAATTTGGTGAAGTTGGAAAGGCTTCAGAGGTTAATTGCGATTAAGATATGTAAGGGCTATCGTACACTATCATTCGAGGCCACAATATTATTGGCAGGGCTGTTGCCAATCCAAATGAAGATTGAAGAACGAACGACCTTATATAACATTAGAAAAGGAAAGAGAGGATACAAAGACGTGACCCTAGACAAAATAGAAAGAATTACTGACTGTAAATTTTGGTTACACCCTGCAACAAGTTTATGGACTGGACCGGGAATTACTTCTGAAAATACTGATGTTTTCACTGATGGTAGTAAGGACGGCGAGAATGTTGGATGTGCATGGTTGTTCAGACCTCAAGATGTTAGGAATATAGAACATCAATATAAATTAGAATCATATTGCTCAAATAATCAGGCAGAAAAATTCGCTGTTTTAAAGGTTACTGAATACATATATGAATACCCTCTACAAACGAATACTCACGTTACTATAAATACAGACAACAAAGTTCTGCTAGACTCTATTAATAATTGGGACATTCATGATTACTTGACTGACCAAATTAGAAACAAATTGTTAATGATGAGAACTGTAGGGAAAGTAGTGACTCTAAAATGGGTAAAAGCACATTGTGGGATTGAGGGCAATGAACGAGCCGATTGCCTTGCAAAAGAAGCAGCTAAAAGCGATTTGCCGCCATCGTATCATCAAGCTCCTTTATCGTATATTAATATGAATTTAAAGTTGGATTTCATCAAAAGATGGGATCACATATGGGTGACCTCAGCTAAGTCACCAAGCTTACACAGATTTATACCACACATTTCAATTCACAATTACAGACACATTCACAGTAATGACTACAAACTTACGCAAGTACTTACGGAACATGGGAATACAAAACAATATCTTAAAAGATTCAACATTATACAAACAGACTTATGTGATGAAGACGGACAGGTTCAAAATTTTAAACATATAATATATGAATGTAAACGATTTGACAGACAGCGATTTGAGTTAATAAAAAGCATAATTATCAAAAGAGGAAATTGGCCTGAGACGGAACAAAAGTTATTTACTGAATTCAAGACAGACTTTCTTAGATTTATTAGATCGATCGACTTCGACTTACTAACCAGGGATGGGCAGCGTGGGTGATTTCTTTTTGGCTTTGTTGGATTGACTTTGTGTGTTTAATATTTAATTTTCCGATTTAATTTTTGTGTGTTTATTCTTTGTGTTTTTTTTTGTTAATGTATATAAATTTGAACTAAAAATGTAAATCATGTGAAACTAGAAAAAAAAAAACAATTGTAAACAAATGTAATTCATGTAGTATGTCTTTAAGGCATGGAGCATGAAGGAAAATCAAATAAACGATCCTTGTGTGGGGTTACCACGTAGGGAAAAAAAAAAAAAAAAAAAAAAAAAAAAATATATATATATATATATATATATATATATATATATATATATACAAAATTTCTTCAATCCACTTTTAAGTATTATAGTTTAACATAATTATTTAAATTGAGAATTAGGTCACTTAATTATTATTCTATAAACACAAAATATTCATTGATTCATTTCGATACCGGATTTTATTTTATTTTTTTTTTTTTAAGTTTTAAGTTAACAATGGGTTCCTCTTCAATGTTTTAAAATAGAGCGTCGATACCTCAACCCAGGGAAACACAGACAGCTTCAGCACCGTCGACTAGCACAGATATTAAACTACCGAGTAGTTTTAATATCTGTTTTAGCTGAAGTAATTTTTTTAATAGATTTCTTGTAGTTCATTTAGCAATTGTTTTGATTGGCAATACATATTTTATTTTAAATCAAACTCACTATTTACACCAAAATATTAAAACTTATTTAAATTAAAACGATTAAAAGTAAATTGATAATCAAATCAGTATAATTGATAATTAACTCAAAATAATGCATAAAAATCCTGCACAATTATTTAAAATTTTACTTCAAACGTCAAATGAGCTTTTAAAACTAATCAATATAATTATTTTTGTTTAACATATTTAATAACCATCATGTGTGAGATTTAAATAAAATAAGGAAAGAGATATTTTGAAATGATTAAGGAAGAATTATTAATATTTCTAGAAGCGTTATGCTACCAGTTATTTAATTGGAAATTCCTTTGAATCTGTCAACTGATGACGAACAATATAAATAGCAGCGAACTCAGGATAAGGGGTTCCCACGGAACACGTTACTTATGCGTCCTGTAACTGCATTTAATCCCGTTATGCATCGAATTATTTTTACATTTCAGATTATTTTAATTTGATAATAAAAGTTCTCATAGTTCCTTTCAATGGGTCGGTTTATTTCGAGCAAATGAATAATATTAAAAATAAATAATTGAACTTTACTCTGAGTACGTATTCCTGATAAAATGATATAGTCGTTATCAATAAAAATATGAATTGTGAAAAATAAAATATAAAAATATCATTTAAAAAAAAAATGTAATAACTATTAAATTTCTTTCTCTTGATGCTACTGATATTCTCTTATCTATATTAAATAATGGTTTAAAATCTCATTTATTGAATATATAAGAAAATAAACAAGAATACAAAATAAAATATAATCGGTCATGAAGTATTATTGATTGTAATAGTCATTATATTAATAAATATACAAAACATATTTTTGAGGCATAATACTTTTTTATGACTTTGTAAATTTTAAAGACAACATAAACAAATCATTAAACATCAAAACTCATTATACATTAAAATATTGATTTTTTTTTCGAAATGCCGTTTTAAAAACCTAAATAATAAGAAATTAGTTACATTTTTTATTGACAATTAATTAACTATTAAAAAAAATCCTAAGCGTTTCTCTATACATACAGAGTTTCTTGTAAATAATAATTCTATAATTGTTTGCATACATATAACAAATTTATTTATTTATATTAAATTATTGATTTTATGAAAACAGATCCTAGCGTAGTTTATCAGCTTCAATGATCTCTTAAAATATTTTAACAGTGACTTAGCGTTTAAAGAAAATGTTATCTTTTATAATACTGTTATTTGTAATTACCTAACTTCATTTTTTTTAATAATAATAATAATAATTGTTCCAACTGACCAACAGAAAGATTATCTTATATTTTATAATTATCTTAGCCTAAACAGCAATATGAATAATTGGTGAAAAATTTTTTAACCAATATGAAAGGATGTGAAGAATTTACTATAACTCCTAAACGTATTTTAAAATACTTTTAAGTTATGTTAATTTTAAATTATGTAAATTTGTGGAGTTTTTTTTACGAAGGGACATTTTCTGTTTATTTAATTTAATAAATTCATTTATTTTCTCATATCTACTTTTTATGTAATTTATGGTTGTACAAATCCCTTTTCCGGCTCTGAGCGATGGAGTTTGATGAATGAGGAATTTTACATAAGAGAATTTTACGTGTAATGAGGATCCTAATTTCAAAACATAGAACCATACTAAAATACTATAAAAATCATTGAAAAAATCAGGCGTTTCAAAACAGATGGTTTCAAAAGTAACATTTTTGCTCTTTATGTATATGACGAAATAAAAGATATATTTTTGGATAAATACGTGACAAAGAGTGAATGTTTCTAAAATGTTAAAAAAGAAAATATAACTGTAAGAAAATTGTCCATGAAGTCCATATTTATGAAAACGGAAAGTCTTTATCATAAAAAAAATTAAAATTAAAATTAAATAAAATCATTTAAAAAATATAAATAAAAATTTATTACCACTGTACCTCTTCAAATAAAACGTAGATGTATGTGTTGTATTTTAAATAGGAAATGTATTTCATATATATTTTTGCTCTTATTGTATATCAACGATTGGAGTGTGACGTTGTGAAGTGTGCTAAAATTTAACCAGTAGATATAGATAGCGCCAATAAATCGATAATTTTATTTCTTTATCTTGAATGAGTTAATGGAGAAATTCCTATTTGTGTATCTGAATTCATGTAAAATTATCTTGGCGAGTAAAGTATTTAAAAAAAAAAGTTTGTGAAGAGGGTATTTCCGCCGAAGGAGATATCTTTACAAGAACTCATTAACTTGGAGTGGATGCTACACACAATCTCCCGTTCTGTTTCCCATCCACTGCCTAAGACATCTACCAACGATGGCGATAAAATCGTGATTCGATCGGTCAGTCGATTTGAATAATGTAACTACTTAAGATAAAATTATAAAATGGCATTAGTAGGCCTTGATGGATAGCGCATAACTGGAATGAATCACACATCTATTTATATAATGTCCACTGTAGATGAGATGAACGATTTATTTTAAATATCTTTCTGCTGTTGGTCAGTGATAACTTTGTGACGCCATTTGGATCATTCTTATCAATCTCATGCGAAAATGCTTACGTATTTAAAATTTTTGTGACATTTTATATAACATTTTATTATATATCAGCTGTATTAGTTTCTATCGGTGTTGAATTTGGGTTGTACATTTACTACTTCATATATTATGAGTGAGGACCATCTGATTATCTGAATGACATCCCAACTTTTTTTTGAAAAATAAAAATTAAGTTTACAAACATCGTCTTCACTTATATGAGCTTACATTTTTTTATAAACCCAGTATTTTTTAAACTCAGAAAAAATTCAAGTTTGAACGCCATCCACGCTATATACAGGGTGTTTCGTAATTGCACGGCAGTATTTTAGGTATGTGTTCACTAACACAAAATAAACAAAAAATTTCATGTTAAGATATCTCTCAAACTCATTTATTAAACAGATATCAAAGATTATAGATTTATTATTTATTTACTACATTAAGACTGACTTTACAAAAAGTTTTATTTTGTGTTAGTGAACACATACCTAAAATAGTGCCGTGAAATTACGAAACACCCTGTATAATATGGTTGAATGGATTGCTTTTTCTATTCTCAGGAGCGATAGATTTTGATGAGTGAGGTGTCAAACAAATGGAACTTAATGATGAAGCGACGAATGAGCAGATAGGTCGTGTTTAGCTTAGGGGAGAAACTCCTTTGAAGGATTGACAAAATTATTGGAGGACGTCGACTGTTCTGCATATCATGGGTGATAAATATTCGGGACACTGTCATTGTAAAGTTTTTATTAGTGCCGACGTTACAACCCAAACATGTGGGCCATCATCAGGGCGTGTTTCGAGCTCTGAAGGTATTCATATATTCTGAATACCAGTACTTGAATACCTTCAGTGCTCGAAATACGCCCTGATGATGACCCACATGTTTGGGTTCAAACTTCGGCACTAATAAAAACTTTATAATGACTGTGCACTGAATATTTATTATCCATGATTGACAACATTTTTTTTATTTCCTAAATGCGGTGACTTATACCCATATGCGGGGAATAACTTGTACCCAAACCTAAAACACACCGGTTACCATTAACTCTTCTTCCAAGGTCGATGACGAATACCCTTACCCTCCTCCCTTCCAAAAAAAATTAATATTCTAATATTCTGTTCTCTTTTTATAAAGAGTTAAAGCGGGAGTATAATTAAAAAATTGTAGATCATACCCAATTACACTTTCTGTGATCGGTTTCATGTTTTTCTCCTTATTTCCTGGTAGAAAGTTCTTCCCAGAATCCAAGCCTCAATAAATATGGTTCTCTACGAAAATGCATAACCCCCTTAAAATTTATGCCACTGAAAAATTCAAAACTTTGCCAAAAAAATAAGTACCCCGCAAAATGTTGATAGCGGTACATGCGCCGCACATCCTTCTGGGCACTCCAACAGAACAGTTGCGGGAATGTGCCTAAATTTCTTACTATGAGAACTTGTTATAAGCGAAAACTTTTTTTAGTGGTCCAAGTAACGACAAGTTATGGTAATAATTCAATAACTCCATTTTAGTGTTGTCATTCACTGCCTTTATATCGCATTGGTTATCTGTAAGTTACCAACCTAATCAATAGTGGTGGCATGATTGATTAATGAAAGGATATATAGTCGACTTTTCGGTAAATCGAAAAAAATACTGTATTTTGATAGCTCGATAACTCGAAATTCTTTTTGTATCAAGATGGGGAGAGATAGTTCTATAATTGGAACTAGCCACTTTCTCTCTTTATGATTCGAAATTTTCTAAGTAATATTTTTCTATGAGATTATTTATAAATAAAATTTATATAATTTCATACTTGTTTTCAAAAATATAATAAAAATTCTTGATAATTCGAATTTTTTTCTTTCCACTAGATAATTAAAACTTCTTGATGACTTGAAGTCTCGATAATTCGAAGTTCTCTTGTAGTCCTTTGGATTTCGAATTATCGAGTGTCGACTGTAACTACATGTCGGAAATGGAATGGGGCTCTAAATCGAACAAAGGCAACATTTTTTTAATCAGTTAAAGCTTATGTATAAAAGAAGATACTACTTCGGAAGTGCTACTCTTTTAGCCATCTTTGTTGTTGACAGGTTATCAACAATGTTTCAGATAACGCTTACGACAGATAGCTCCAGGAAGCGCCACTATTGCGGAGGGGTAGTCTTGTCGGCTCTTGCCCCCTCCACCTCACCTTCATTTGAATTAGTATATGTAGAAATACAGTAAATGATTAGTAATTCTACATTTACTAATAAATAAGTAATAAATGTAGAAATAGTATACATAAATGTAGAAATTATATCGTATTGGTTACATATTTTTTTTTTTAAGTTAGCATTCTTTTCCTACCATTTTCACTTCATAGGAAATAAATATCGACTGAATATCCATTCGATTTTACATGTTATAAACATTTTAAGATATTACAAATTCATTTTTTTTTCATTTAAGTAACCATATCTCATATAATATTATTTATACTTATAGTTTCTATATATATTCTATCTTTCAAACAGGCCTTCGGTTTAATGGATTACATACTGTTGTAATAACATGTTTCGTTGAAAGAACTTGATTAACTTAAATGTTGTTTTAATTGTGACACTCTAACTGTAATTGTATTATTTCTATATAATACCATTGTTCTTAAACTCTCTTGTTTACTTTCAGAAAAAAATTGCAATTCATATAGATTTCAAGTCTTCAAGAAGAAAGTTAAAACAATTTAAGTTTAATCAATCAACTTCTTTAATTTAGGATAACCAAACTTAAAAGCATTAGTAATTATAAATTTCGAAGTTAATAAAACAAAAACAGGCAATATATAAACACAATAATTATAAATAATATTAGAAATATATAATGGAAAATCAAATCGATTGAGGTTATATGTGTCTATAAATAATATCGAAAATAGAAAGTTTGCTAAATCGATATACTGAAGTGACAAAAAAGTCGACAAGTTAAAAAAAAAAAAAAAGGCTAGTAAAATATATATTTGTAATGAACGTAAGGTGGAGGGGTCAAGGACTGACAAGACTACCCCTCCGCAATAGTGGCGCTTCCTGGTGCTATCTGTTGTAAGCTTTATCTGAAACATTGTGGATAACCTAGCATCAACCAAGATGGCTGAAAGAGTAGCACTTCCGAAGTAGTACCTAAAAAATACATATTTAACTACCAGGGCTTTGTTAGTTCTTAATCATTTTTTTCCGCATAAATTTTTAATTTTAATCAGTTAAGCGCTTCATCACCTATATGAGATAGGCTTGTATGATTATAATCCTAGTTTAAGGAGGAACACAGGTATCGTAATAATAATTAATAGTTAAGTCAAGCCAAATTTGAACCAAATCGATGCCGGTACCGCCAGAAAAATCTCCATAGAGTGTCCTCTACTTTCTCCTAATCTAAAACCCACCAGAACTACAAGATCCACAATAATTCTCATACATGCCTATCGTACATTGACCCGTGGAATGATTACCTATTTAGTGATCCGTTTTTTATCAAGTCCGAAAACATTAATTATGTCAAAACATTCTTCGTCGTGTATCTGTCCATGTTATCCTAAATTATTTCCTTTCTCTGACCGAATATTCAAAACCAGTAAAGACATTCGCTGAATTATATTTTAATATTATAATCTCTTTAAAATACAGCCATTGTTGTTAATTATAAT
This sequence comes from Nezara viridula, assembly GCA_928085145.1. Classification (NCBI taxonomy): domain Eukaryota; kingdom Metazoa; phylum Arthropoda; class Insecta; order Hemiptera; family Pentatomidae; genus Nezara; species Nezara viridula. Next base: position 93,768,435 of record OV725081.1, read on the forward strand.
ATCGATCTGTTATCATGACAAAGTATGTTTTTGTTGTCTGAATTTTTTTTTTAATGACTTTAATCCCGTGCGAAAACGTTCCCATTAGAATCTACTATTCTACTCTCTAATAAATTTCAACTTTAAACAATTTTAGTAAACATGTTTATTCATAAAAATAAAAAAACATCATCAAGAAAAACTACTCAACACAGGATTAGTGAAGCTACCCACTTTTTAATGACTATGCTCAAGTAACGGTAAACCTAAAAACCTATACAACGACATGTGATATGTATCACTATACTAACCTTGGAGACTATCGCTAGAATTATTGTAGTACCATGCGTCGGATGGCACTTCATCGTGCGTTATCTCGAAAACGGCAAATTTTACAGCTTTTTGTACGTCCTGAATCGGCTTTTGATGACCAAAATCTTTTGAACCTTACTCTTTGTCCCTTCTCGCTCTGTATAATTACCAACTCGGAGTTCTGAAAGCATCTATATTTTTCGAACATTTTACTAAAGTTGTTGTAGGAATTAGAGAACTGAAATTAAGATAATTTGAGAATCAAAAATCCACCACTTTTCCATGAACTTTTCTTTCTTTTCTTTATTTAGTTTATTTTATTTATTTGTTTTCGCGGAATGCCCTATACAAGTAGAGTTGGCTATAATGGCAATAACAATGAACAAATTAATATGAAAAACATTTACATCTTATATACAAAATAAAATTCATTAGGATTCAGTGACAACATCCTCTCCTGATAACAACCAAACATCTGACTGTATGCCTAAATATAAACAATGAAATATAATATAATACCCCATATAATACAATAATTAAAACAATATATCTGAATATAGCAAGCAATAAAATGACAAATAGTAATAAATATCACTAGTAATAAAGATAAATACAGGCATAGTATACGAAATATAACATATAAACATGTCAATAGTAAATAGCAAATGATAAAATAAAACACGATATGCATATAAATATGTTTCATGCATGAATAATAAATACCAAAAGCAGAACAAAGTAAATAAACTTCAAAGTTTTGGAAAAATATATGTAATGCAATTATTCATTGAAAATTTTTCTTTCTTTCGACACATCGTTATTCTAAATCCATTGCATCTTAGAGTAAAAAACAAAACAATGAATCTATACATTTTAAAAGGCTGTTTTGTTTATATCAAAAAGTTTTGTTATGGGGGAAAAGTTTTAGAAAGCGCTTGTTAAAGTAGTATAATTTAGTTTAATCAAATTTAAAAAAAGAAGTGTAGGAGAATAATAACTTAAATAGTATGATATAAAAGAAAAAGTTAGATAAATGCGGATTCTAACATTCTTCTAGTAGCAGATACAAAATTAAATTTTGATTCGTTTTTTCTTCCTTTTTAACACGGTAAGTACCACGGTAGAAAAATAAAATAAAATACATGAAATGATGTTCAAGTCTTTCTTAAAGGCCTATTCAAAAAAATAATTATAAAAATATTTTTAAAAAATATCCGACATATATTGGAGCAGTAGTAATTTTAGGAATAAATTCCTTACTTTTTTTTTCTTAACAAGTGCTTACATTCAGTAGAGTAAATGCACCGGCAGCTGACATGCTTATTTTGTTATATGCTTATTAGTTCGCATGCTTTGAACCTTTATGTGTAAAAACTTAAATATTGATGTTATTATACTTGTCATGGGTTTTATCTTATATAACTATTTCTCACCCTACTAAGACATATTTCAAATCCATGAAAAATTTATCTAAATTTTAAAAAATTGAAAATTTAGAGAATAGTTTTGTTGTACCAGAAGCTGACACTGTTTGATATGAAATGTTGCTATAGCTGACAGAGATGATAAAAAGGATGTAATTAAGGAAATTTCATATTCTTCATTTTGAGATTAACAAAAATTACGTTTAACGTATTATAAAACTACCTTCTTGCGTTTCCCGACTTAAATTTATCAATAAATGCTGGTCACTGTCAAGAACGTTTTTTTTTTTGTAATAGCTTCTTTTTTTTCCTTACCCTCCCCCCAAAAGTGTATTTAATTAATTTATATATATAAGTATATCAAACAAATACATACTAAGAACAAGGTCCTTCCACTGCCCGAGAGCATTTTAAGGATTGGGGTTAGCTAAGGGTAACATTTATGGCACTTTATTTTTTTAATAAATAAATAATTTGGCAATAAGAAAACCTATTTTTGCTTCATATTTAATCCACATCTGAATCAATTTTTTTAACGAGACTATAGTGAATGGTCTCATTTTTAAGATCCGTTATATTAAGTATATCTCTTTTAATTTATGCGGATATAGGCCTATCAACTACTGGCAAAAGTCACTATTTCTCCTTCATTAAAATAAATAAAAAACACATAAAAAATAATTTTAAAAAAATTCAAAAACAATCAAACAAACATTTTAGGATAAATCTGAGTAGTTAAAGAGGAAAATGCAAAGGTAAGGTATGGTGCTCTTACTGATAGATGGTAGTTCCTGGGACACTTAAGTGGACCGTGAGGGACCTTCCTAATTTGCCAATCATTATTTCGGTTACGGTTTACCGCAAGACAAAAGCAAAGCAGACATATTTTCAATGAGAAAATATAAAAACTAAAAATATATGAAATAGATGTCTTGATGGTCTAGGATGTCTAGGAATTTTATTATTCCCATTTTTTGAGGAAGATGTCAGGTATTGATGCATTGCCGTAGCTGTATTATTTAAAAAGAGAAAGTAAGGTAAGGTCGAATCACTCACAGAAACAAGTTTGATCCGATAAAAAAAAAATACATATTTTTCTCATATTTCTCTTCCCGTGGATCCGCCTGCGCCAACAACAGAAAATATTAAATATACAACTCATTTAGTCTAATTATATATTTTATATGTTTAAATTTTTAAAAACCGTTGAAAAGAGTTGTTTTGTTTTTTTTTGTTGATGTTTACTGCCGAGTGACTGGAAACTTCCACGTTAAATGTGGCAACAAAGTGTAAACTGAGTTTTTGTTAGAGACAGTTTCAGCAACGATAAATGCAAATCATTTAATCCTGCGAGCATAACTTTTAATCGAACGGTACGAAGAATTCAGTTAAATTTTCCACAAATCAGGTTTTCTTAATGTTCCGAATTAAAATTCATGCGATGAAAAGCAAAATTAATGAATTATTCATTTTTAAAAAAAGGCTAATTTTCATTCATAGCCGTCGTTAAATTCTTGTTTTCTTCCTTTCGACTAATTTTAGTAATGATATGCATTGTTGTAACTTCATTAGTGGCGATAATTATTTTTACTGTCGAAATTCTTTCATCTCATCCTCAGCAGTATGCTTGATGTATTATGTATGGAGCTCCTTGTTAATGTGCAGTATTGGTATGTTGTATAAAGTTAATTTAGATGGCGAGGCGGGTAAACTACGTCTGATATTATACCGCGTGACGTCAATAAAACCTGCCATCCTCTCTTTCAGACCTCCGAAGAAACAGGTATCTCTAGTTTTCGTGCGCAGGTCGAAGGAACACCTCGCTCTTGGTCCGCTGGAAGATATGTTTCCGCGTGACGGTATACAAAATTCCTGATAGCCAATGGGCATCTTTCCTCTCCTCTGTCGTTGAGCTGGTATTCCCCGTAGTTAGTATATAAACAGCATTAGACTCGGTGTATGTTCAGTTGTTCAGTGTTCTCAGCTGTGCCTCACATCTCTGTTATTACATTTTTTTTTTCTCTGGTATGTACACAGCTTTTTTTATTTTATACCATTAGATTGTAATTTTGTAAATAATCTTAAATCAAATTAAACCAGAAGGGCTAAAAAAAAATAAAAATAATCTGATGTTCTGGATACCTACTCTTCGATGCCTTTCAATCAGAAGATTTTCTAGCATAGCAGATGGCAACAATAACCTTGGGAATCTCCTTTCAGTTGAGAAAAACAACATATGCTGCTAATCATTTGATGCAGTATATTGCAGAAACAAATGAAGACCATTTTTTCAATATCAACTTTTGGAAAAAAGTTTATCAAGAAATTTTATCATGGAGCATCTTGTATACATGTCAATTTTTTATAGATCTGTAATGTCTATATGATAGAGGAGAATTTACGTTGAAAATTTACAGGTTATGTTTTCTCAAATATTAAAAAAAAATAATAATAAAATGGTAAACAATCAGTCATTTCTGTTTCTCTGTCATTGCCAATAACATGTTCTTAAACACTTTGTTTTATTTATTTTGTTTCAATTTATTTTTTAAACAATTACTTTAACATCGGATTGCACTAGCGGATCCAAGAGGGAAAAGAGGGGCTTTCGGGCTGAAGTCTTCCCCTCCTCCTCTCCCCAATTGAAAAATATATATTTTTTTCATTGGTCCATATATGTTTCTGCGAGTGATGTGAGATAAATAAACCAAAATATTTATTCTTTTTAAATTTTAACGCATGAATTTCAGCTACTAAAGGTGAACATCTTTCAAGCAAAAACATATAAAAACATGCCTAAAAGCATTATTGTTTCTGTAAACACATTTTTATTTTTTATTTTTAAATAGGCCTTAGAGGGCCAAGTAAACATTATTATATACACTTTCTATCTGTTTAAAAAAAAAAAAAAAGAAACCTCCCTAAAATTAAATCTCTGATACGCTACTGTCTGATAGTAAGTTAATTTCTGTATATATTCTTAATTAGTATAACTAACCTAAGATTCTATAGAAACAAATCTCAATTAATTGCAACTTATAACCTTAATTTTAATATAGGAAAAATAATATAAATGTTTAATAATATATTTATAGACTAACACAAGGTTTAACTTGTTCCTAAAATCTTTATCTGCTCTTCAATGTTTACTAGAGCTTCAAACTCTTTCCTAGGTTCAGCTATGAATTCCACAAACTTTATTCTCCCTAATACACTTACAACAATAGAGTAAAATATAAATACGACTGAATGCTTTGCCGCTGTTTACACAGATGCATCTCATCACTTCCTTCTTCTTCAAGGACTTTTCACAACTGGTTTAAGAATTAAGGATTTAATGAATCTGCCAACATTTTTCTCTTTTTATCAAGAATAGTTAGAAGTCAACTAGCGATAAATTTTGAGAGCCAATAAGAGTCCTAATTAAAGTAAATAATACATCTTCACAATATATCTCCAATTCTTCTTCGGTGCATACTATTTATTTTCAAGTTTATCTATTATCAGCCATTTTACACCAATTTTCAAAATTTTGTCAACTTAATAACTACACATCTAATTACGATGTTTCGGCTCGTTGAGCCATTTTCAAGTCTAAAATTTTTTTTTCAATTTACAATCATATTTAAAACATTACATACTTCCACATATAGAGATTCTTTTTATATACCTAACTACCAATCATGTACCTGTCATTTTTACTTATGCGAATTGCATACGTCTACTCATAATACAATTTTTTATTTTTGTCATGTCCACCTTTAATTATTTTATAACATTATTATTAACCAGTCACTGAATAGAAATAAGACTGATTACATGTCGGTGACACATGATAAGGTAATTTTAACTTATTTGAATCATTTAATAATTAATAATTGAGTAATAATAATGTTATAAAATAATTAAAGGTGGACATGACAAAAATAAAATTTTTTTATTATGAATAGACGCATGCAATTCGCATAAGTGAAAAGGACAGGTACATGATTGGTAGTTAGGTATATAAAAAGAATCTCTATATGTTGAAGTATGTTATGTTTTAAGTATGATTGTGAATTGAAAAAAAATTTTTGACTTGAAAATGGCTCAACGAGCCGAAACGTCGTAATTAGATGTGTAGTCATTAAGTTGACAAAATTTTGAAAATTGATGTAAAATGGCTGATAATAAATAAATTTGAAAGTAAATAATACATTATTTTTAATTTAATTGATAGTCGTTACAATATGTCACGTTAAAGTGCAATAACCTACCTTATTTACAAGAAAAAAATAGAACAGATACCTATAAATATCTATATATTTACAGACATGCCATTATGCTGATAGCAAATTGACATAAAAATAACCAATTTATTTCCTTTTTCGAAATTTAGTTCGTAACTAGTCAGCGGCGTATACTTTTAATTGCTGATTATGGGACTATAATTAAGTTTGATATTTTTCTTCCATATAAGTAAGTGTATGGGAGTTAATATTAGTAATTATTAAAAATAAATAGTTTGTTTAATGATTTTATTGAGTATTTATAGAGGTACTGAAGGGCATATTAGTAATTAGTTAAGTCATTCACATGACTGAGTTGCCAATCACCCCTCACCCTTAATTTGGATAGATCATAATGTATTTTAAATTTAAAGGAAGAATCCTTTAATTATATGGTTTCCTGACAAGAACTCTTACACGAAATTTAATTTATTAATTCAAACCTTACTGTTACCAATAAAAGAGTCTATAATTCATTATTAATTAGATATGTATTTTTCATTGCTTTAGAACAACGTCTGACCTATAAATCGAGTTACATGTTGGAATTCGCTTGAAAATTAAGTTTAATCCCTGAGTTGACAGGTTTGAGGTAACAGATAATACCTGATTTGAAAATAATCTAAGCGTGATTCCTTTCAAAAAACATGTCAGACTGCGAATCCTAATAAAAACATTTATATAGTAGGATTATGTCAATGACCTCATGTATGTTTATATTCCGAAAAATAGGTTTATTGCATGTTGATAATTCAAGATAACGGCCGTGTAATATCTTCAAAATACGTCTAATTTTATTTTTATTGTTTTTTTTAATGACAGATTAACTAAAATGTAGCGGTTTATGAAAAGCCTATTTAATGGAAGTTGATATTTCTAATTTTAGTTCGCATAGTTGTATTTATAAGGCCTTGAAACCGGTTTCTGTAGTGGGTCGAGACTGTCCATTCCTATTCTTTTGGCATTCTTGATGCTTCTCTGAATCTTCATACTCTCTCAAACTCACTACATATTCTCAAATTCACTACATTCTATCCATGGCGATCTCTTCGATAAGCCCTGATGAAAGCCTGAACTTCTGGTCGAAACGTCGGCAAATGTTAAAATAAATATTATTATTTATTCTTGCCATTTTTATTTTGACTGATCACCCCAACTATCCTTCTCTTCATTATTCACTACAGTCAACCATCAACCCACAATCACTATATATTTTGTTGTGATATACGAGCACGTTGATAAATTCAGTATTCAGAAAGATAGCAATTGTTTCAGTTAGCTGTAGTAATAATAATCTTATTCTTGAACATTTTTAAAATATTTAAAAATAAATTTTGTTATCGATCATCATTCATAAAATCTCTTTTATCTAGTTACATGTTACAATTCAGCAGAAAGACTGCCAAACTCTTCAAGAACAATTTCATTAAAATGTGGAATTTTGAACTTTTGTCATCGATCTTCGATTTAGTGAACTTTTCTTCACGAAAGAAAAACAAAAAAAAAAAAAATATATATATATATATATATATATATATATATATACATGCATATATACATGTCCAACAAACGTAATAAGTATTGTATTATAAGACTTGATTTTATATGAGGAACCATATAAAAGATATGAACAATCATATGAAAGACTATAGAAATATTATAAATGCAATCATTAAAGTTGTTTCAAATTATAAATTATATCGAAAATTTAGTAGAATTATTTTAATTTTTATACGCTTTTACTTTTATTTTTCGTTTTATTCTTTTTGTTTTGTTTTTTTCTGTTTATCTTTATTCTCTCTGTGTTTTCCTTCTTCCTTTTGTAAATTGTAAATTATAAAAATACCGGTTGTTGATGACCATGATGCTTTACATCCTTGAACTTTATGCAAAAAAGAAAAATAAATAAATAAAAGATATTTGCTGTATTTTTATAAATATTGGACAGAATAAGGATTTTTTATACAGATTAGTTTTCTAGAAAATTTTAATACCTTTCAAATGAAGATCTGGAATCCTGAAAATTTACAGTTTTAGATCTATCAAAATACTATTTTTTTTTCTTACTCTTCTATATTTACAATACTACAATTCGCTAACAATAATATATACACTTTGGGTTACATCGAAATACTAAAAAATATAAAAATTGTCTCAGATTACTTTAAAAAATGGGTATAATAAAAATTGCTACTATTTAGATTTTTTATAGAGAATTTGACTTGTCAAGTCATAAGTTACGTGTATTTTTTAATTGAAAACAAATATTTTGGTGCTAAACAAGATAAAAAAACGTTATTAGATTTATCTTTTCAACCTGCAATTGTTAGTTACCACTGGTTCAAGAGTAATAAGATTTAGACTAATTTTTTTTTTTTAATTTATGAAAATAAAAATACATTCAGTAAATGTGAACACAAGAATATTATAACATGAAACCACTTATTGAGAAACGAACCACTGGTAGCACTCTAATTTAGACTAATTAAATTTAAATTACAGCTTTTGTATTGAAAAAATTATGTTGCAGTATTTTAAAAGAAGATTTGAAAACTCTTATACCTACTATATCTTTATTTATTAAATTTTTATAATTAGATTTATTATTTATATATTTATTAAAAAGTTATACCTATTAACGATCTATCTTTTTCTTAAAAGAATAAAAAAAAAGGGTTCAGTACTATTTAGAGACAGTACTGTTTCAAGAACTATTAGTTGTGCAGAGAGGGGATCAGGTCAGGATCACGCTCAACGGCCAGGTTTTTCCCCTTAATCAATTATTTAATTAATGGTACCCACTTTATAGAGGCTGGGTGTGCCCCAGGAGGTTCTCCCTACCCCAGAATCGTCCCACGATCAATGATACAGAATACATATTTTTTCTGCCATGAGCTGGGATTCAAACCTGGTTCAAATCTTAAAATATTAAATTAATAAAAATTCCTCTAACTGAAAAGCCTTTCTGTCAAATGTTTCTTTGAAGCAAGGCGCGTTTTGCTTTTTTTTTTGTGGTGATTGAATTAGTTCGGGACGTCAGATTTCCGATGTGTAACACTCGGGTAAAGTCGGCTGGAGTCGACTGTTTTTGCATATGAATTAAAATATCTCAAAAACGAAAAATCGCATCTGTATATTAATTTATATTTCATACTATTAATCTAGCCTTGTTGACCTCTTCTATCGTGTGGTCTAAAGCGCACACCTTAGTTGTTGTTTTTTACATTGTTAGTGATTAGTGGCTTGTGATAAAATGAAATCTGCCTATATCGATACATTAATGAGTGGATGATGACTTCTCTTTACGTGTGACTAAACCATAATTTTATATAAGACACTTTAGGTCACGTTTGTTGTTGAAATTTTCATCATTTCATGAAATTAAAAAATAATAAAAACAAACAAAACGTTTATAACAGTCAGCCTTTGCTGTATATACTCATGATCTGCCGGGTACTTCTCTACTGTAATTAAGAAATCTTCTTTCGAGAGCTATCTTCAGATAAAAATTGATTGGAGTATTTAATGATTAGCTACTATTTGGCTTTTTTTTTCTTGCTTAAACACGACTCAATAATTAACTTACTTTATCAACGATTCCACTATTTTTATTCATATCGTCACTGAAATTTGTCGTGAGCGACTTGTTGAGTGTTGTAGAAATATTGTCAAAATGTCATGAATTTCGTAGTAAAAGTATCAGAAAGTTAAATAGACTTTTGTATAGTTTAATCTTTTAGTATAGGATCTGTTTAATTAAGGTGTTCATTGATTTATGTTAATTAATCAATTTTAATTAAATAATTAATAAGATTGTTCATTAATTACTTTATGAATGAATGAAAACTTGTTTATGATATTTTTTTTTAAATTATATAAAGTAAAATATATATATACAAACAACAACACATAGACAATGGAAAATTGCGTCTGTCGAGGGTTGTGTGTAATTAATAATAAATATTCATTACATTTATAACTAAAATAAATGAGTAATAATATATCTACAGTATTATTATATATTTATACATCCATTCTAGCAATTTTCTTCTTCACTGTTTCATTTGTTTAAATAGAGTTTAAAAAAAAAAAACATCAATACGTCATAAATCCAATAAATAAAAAATTTAATTTCAACAATAATAATAACCATCAAATACAATATAACAATAAAACAAACGTTACAATAAATAAACACGATATTGTATCAATAGTTTACTATCTGACCAATTGAGATCTTGATCACTTTATATTAAGTACTTAAAATTACAAAATACATCGAAAATGATACAATAAATAAAATACTTCCCTCTTAAGCATGTTCAGAAGTCAGAAGTCACTCGAGGATGATCGTTCTACCTGGACACACTTACGAATTCAGGATTTAATTTTAGGGTGCTTCAGCCCGAAAGATTTTTTTTCTTCAAATATATAAGGATAATTAATTTGAAAAAAAAAATTAACTATTTATATGAAGTGGTGTGTAAGTGATTCTTGAAGCCCTATTAAATGTAATTACAGGAACAATAATACTTTAAAAGATAGTTTTTAATATTTTTTTCTAAAAAACATATTTATATTTTAATGTTTTTGGGGGAGAGGGCTTCAGTTCGAAAGCCCCCTCCTCCCCCTTAAATCCGCCTGTCTTTCGACATTACTATCCGCCCTTTCCTTTCAAGATCTCGGCCGAAAAACCTGTGTTGCTGTAGACTGTAGCGCCTAAGGAATGTACCAATTTCAAAGAAACATGGCTAAAGTCTCCTACTCGACGACCTTTAAATGTATCTATATAACGTACTACGAAAAGAAGCTGGAAAAAAACTTACGAGGGATAGTAAAATTACATTTCCGAATGTAAATTACTAGAGGTATTAACTTTTTTGTAAATGTTGTATATGGTTATTTAAAAGTTCTCTTAAAAAAATGAAAAAAAAAAAACGGTTGAAATTTGGAGAACAATTCATAGCAAAGATATGGTGTTCTAAATATGTTTTATACGTTCTACTACAGTGCTTATATTTTTTGTTGTTGATTTTTTTAAAGTTTGAAATCAACTGTACCAATGTTGTCAATTTTTTAAGCTAATTGTCAATGATGAAAAAGAATATTATATAAGCCAATGCTGGGAATCCCCTTTTATGTATTTTCCTTAATGTTACATGTTAATTTTGATGTTAAATTCTTTGTAAATAATAAACTATTTTGTAATAATTTGCAGCGTTTTATAAATTGTATTTATTATTTTATATATAATTATAACCAGACCAACTTTTGTAAATTGTAATTATTCATTTCCAGATAATATTTCTTATCAGGGGAATAAGAAAAAGGCTTTGAAATAGCTAAATATATTCCCATTGAAATTTTGTTCGCTTTTTTTTTTGCGCAGTTCATTCAGTAGCGGACTGGTAAGACTTCAAGAAATTATTATGAACAGTGTAGAAAATTGTATTATATGATTTTCGTTGTTTTTGTTTTTTATTCAGTACTGCATTTCGGTTGTTATTGCTGTTTTTTCCTGCAATAATCAAGATTGTGATGAAGGCCCAAGAACTTCGCCGCTGGTCTTATGTTTCTTCTCTATCATGAGATACTATGTAACCTCTTATCTATGATAGGAGTACTATTTTAAAATTTCTTCTTCGGAGGCTCTTAGAGTTCTAACGTCCAACTTCCAACGTTTGTCAGAGTTTCGTTATTGAAGTAATCGGACTCACTTTTCCGTTTTATTTTTTACAGTAAATTTTCTTCACTCATTATCTATTGTCAGGTAATGTTGCAGTGGATGAAATTAGTAAATAATTCGTATTTATTGATCTGTTTTTAGAAGATTTCAAAACATATTTATCAAGCTTATTTTGTCATTATTGTGAGTTATTAATATGCCAACGTTTTGCCAAATTAAATCCGATAGAGATGAAAGAAATTTTCGTTTGAAAAAAGTTGTTGATGTGCCATAAATTTTCTTACTAAAATTAGATAAACATTGAAAAGTTATTTTTGGAGGGAATTTTTTTAATTTTTCCTCCGTCGTTTTGTTTTATCCACGCTTATATTATGTTTCATATTTATTTTTCGTAGCTCATATTTTTTTCCCTGAAACCTATTATTATTTTAATCTTTTTAGACAAATAAAAATTGTTATTGAATCGTTTCTAAAAGGAACTCTAGTTCAAATTCTTTGAGAAAGACCTTTTCAATGCCATTGCAGTTGCCATTTCGTTTGTAATTAATTCTTCGATGATGATTTTTATTTTCGAACATGACGAAATGATGATCCATTACTTTGTTAATGTACGTCGATAATTATTCCCTTTTACGTCACAAAAATTTGTTATTACAATTTTTGATAATATATATATTTTTTTTAAGCTTCTTTATTGAAAAATATTACAATCTGTCTCAAGGACATTTATAATAGTGTTCACTGATCACATTCACACTCTATGTACAGTAAATAAAATAAATTATACAGAAAAATAATGTATGTATATACAATAAATAAGAATAAAATAATTGAATAAAAAGAACACATACATACCTATATACAATATTTACAATCTGACGAGACAACTCAAAACCAGACTTGTCCCTCCAACTGTAGAGGGAAAAGCAATATAATATTTAAATTTAAAATTTGAAGACATACCTTTTTTTATGAGTTTTTATATTAGCAATAGCTCATGACTGTGAAAATTGTAATTATTGCTTTATATTGTTGATAATAGTCTGTCAGAACTGGCTGTTGACAAGTATAAAGAAAGAACTTCTATTTTAATATATATATATATATATATATATATATATATTTTTTTTTTTTTTTTTTTTCTTTTTTTTTTTTTTTTTTTTTTTTGAGCATTCTTGAAATGAGTCTTCTATTTTAATTGACAGACTAAAAAATTAAATTATATAATTAGTATAATAAAAATTATTTAGCATTTTCTATTACCAATAAAACCCGTGGACTAACGTGAAATATGAAATGTGCAATAATATTTTAATATTAGAGCTGACTAATTATAAAAATCATTTACCTTTCAAGATTTAAGAATTTTTATTTTGAATACAGAAACAATAGCCTATTGTTTGAATTTTACTTGAATAATCAGTTTGGGCGAAAATGGTTATTTACGTAATATAAATTCCTGAATTGATGATTTTTTTAGTTCACTTTAAACGACCATGATTTTTGTTCTTTGAAAACTAATTTATTCTTATTTTTTTATCACTTTTTACTATATGACAGTTATTAATGGATAATTTACTATAAATAATTTTGTGAAACTTTTTTTTATAATTCTTCAGTGATATGTGTTTTTTTTTTCATTATTATACTTTATCTGGAAATAGGCTAGAAAATGTTATTGTTGTTAAAATTGCATATTTTTTATATAGAAATTTTTATTATCAGTAAAACATTATACCATATCTCGACCTTGTAGGAAAGTTTAAACTTATTAAAAGGTTTGAACTTAAAATTTATTGGTAACATATTTGTAAATGTTTTATTTATATTTATCAGTATTTTTAATTAGTTAAATAATTTTTATTTTCAATATTTTTAATTAATTTATATTGAAATAGAAATAGAAATAAGTCAGTGTTGGACATAAATTTTTATGAACATCTTTTTAATTTTAACTAAAAAATACTTGATAAGACCTTATCTTTTATTTTTATACACACGCCTAATTCTGCGTCAACGTAATCAATCATTTAAACCAAACAGTTAGGCGTTAGTGGAATCTTCATTGAATGTCCCGAATGAGAGAATTTCAATTTATTCGAAAATAATGAATGAGTGGAAATATTTTATTTTATTAGTACTGTTTTCAAAATCAAAACTTGTTTAGATAACTTTTCTCTGGTCAGCTGACCCTTTTACATTATTTAAACTTAATTAACTTGTACATGTATAAAAAGGACATTAAATAATAAATATTATATGTATATGTTAAGCTATCATATATTAATAAAGATTTCGAAAAATCTTTTCATCTTTTGAAATGGCCCAAATTTGTGTTTATGGTTTTACAACTATCTTTGAGATGCACATATTTTGCGTTGGCAATATTTAAATGTTTGTGCTCTAGTCTGTCTATTTATTTTTACATAGAAATTGAATAGAAAAATAACTTTATTCTTGGACAAAGTCCCTTGAAAATAACAAATTTTATAATAAAAAAAAATCTGGCCGAAAGGCTTGATACATTAAATTAAATACTAATTAAAACAGCAACATTGAATAAACTAGGCATATAAAAAACAAATAAAACACTTCCAACTGTGATATGATAAAAAAATATGATCTGTCTGCTTAGAAAGAAAAAAAAATGAAAAGGATGCAAAAAAAAAAAATTAATCTCTAATAACTGAGCACTTAATAATAAAACAAAAACTTCAGTAAATTAACATTATACACTAAACAAAACAAATAAGACTATGTACAAGAAACTTAGGACTATAAACAAAACAATTGAGAAACGAACAAAATATTCGAAAATATCTTATAAGAGAAAACAAAAAAGATGAAAAGAAAAACAAAATTAAATTAAACTACTATAATCGATGAGTACCAAGTATCCAATAAATAAAAGAAAATACATCTGTTATTTAAATCAATTTTCCAATACATTTAACTGGCTTTACATTTAAGAGACAAATAAAAAAGATTACAAAAAAAAAAATAAAAACATGTGTAGTACGTGAGAGTATACATGTCAAATATATTTTTTCAAATATTTTTATGTTAGGTGGTTATGAAATTGTGATTTTCTCCTAGGTTTCTGTCGTAGGAATTTATGCGTATTTATAAGTGACAAACATAATGTTCCTGTCCTTAATATTGAATTTCTCATGGTAATTGAATTAAATAATTGGAGTAATCAGTAAGTTTCTTTATTCAATACGAAAATTTTAGTAAGAAACATTAAGTTTGTCACTGATAAATACTTATCCTATGACGGAGACCCGGGAGAAAAGCACAATTTTATCACTAGTTTGGAAAATCATTATTTTTATTTTTTATAAATAAAATTTGTGTTTTAGGCATTTTTTTCTGCTAAAATACATCCCATATCACTGGGATGTATCATTTCTTTACACAACTTGAGGTGAATCTCAAATTTTTTTCTAATGAACCTCAAATTAATTAATATGCACTTCAAGCTTATTAGATGGGAAAGTTTTTCTAAAAGTGAGATAGTTGTAGAACAATCGAAGATTGTTAAAAAAATAATAATAAAAGTTATCGCTTCCTATTCAACGAAAATCGTTACTCGCTTAAAAAAAATCAAATCTTAAAGTTCCTACTGAGTTTTCTTTTTCTTTTTTTATTAGGAAGCCTACGTTTATAATTTCTTTCATATTTAAGGCAATAATACTTCCAATTTCCTTCAAATTCTTTTAATTACATTTGCTATCTCTAACGTTTCGGGACAATTTTCCCATCAAAAGAGCAATCTTTATCTTCACTGAAATTATGCACATTTTATATTAACTTTTTTTTAACAATATCATTCTACTTCATCTATTGTACAATTATTTAACTTTCTTTTTTTGATGTGGCACTTTTTGTCAAAAAATCAAATATTTGTCACATTTTTTAAAAATATTTTTTGGTGTTACACATCTTTTCTTATTCATTGATACACTAACCAACATCTATCTGGCTATCTTCAGTTTTATTTCTTCATGAAATTGGAAGTATTATTGCCTTAAATATGAAAAAATTTCCTACTTTTCTGCGTGAAATCGGGCAGTTAGTTATTTGAACTTTTTTGTAGATCTTGTCTACTATAAGCCTTTTAAATTAAGTCCAATCAACTTGACCAGTCTGGTTTTCGACAAGGCTACTCCACACAATCCACCCTAATCAAAATCATTAGTGATGTTCAGTCGGCCATAGATGACAACAAACTAACTGTCTTTATCCTATTAGACTTTTCCAAAGCCTTTGATACCATTAACCATTCCATCCTTTTCTCCAAATTGAAATCGTTATCCTTTCCAACAGCTCTATCCTTTGGTTTCAATCATTCCTCTCTCAACGTACCCAAGCAGTCTCTATCCCCAACCTACCTTATCATCCTATCTAAGTCTGTCCTCAGGAGTGGCACAGGGCTCTAGCATATCTTCTCTCCTTTTTAGTTCATATATTAACGATCTTCTTAAATTAATCCTTCACTGTTCCCATCACCTTAATGCCGATGATTCCCAAATTTACCTCTCCTTTGCTCCCCCTGAATGGCATGATGCGTTTGCCAAAATACAAGAATGCCTAAATCGGATTTGTGCCTGGGCAAGTGAAAATGGATTAAGGTTAAATGCTGCTAAAACCCAACCCATTGTCATTGGTTCCAAACCCCTTCTCAGATCCAATGCCAACATTCCTCCCCTGTACCTAAATGACCAACCCAAAACCCTCTTATTCCAATTCCTCCTTACAATTCAATCAGACGCTGGGTAGCCATTTATAATGTATATTATAAATGTATATAATTTCCCCTATATGTATATTTTCTTTTCTTTTCTCCAATCAATCAACATCATAGAATTTAGATTATATAGAACTTGTATAATTTTTACAATACTATTATTTTATTCTTCGAACATACTAAGTATATATTTATCCACTCTTTTATTATTGTTTTTTTCATTAATACAATGGCATGACAACAAAAGTTATTTGTCGCTCATTTATAATTCCATAGCTTATTGTTTATAGCAACTATTTTGCAGTATTAGGACCTTATTGCTCATATTATGTCTTTACTATACCTGTACAGTTATGTAAATACTTCTTTTATCCCTTATTTTTTAGTTGTTTTTTTTTTATTTTAATATGCATTTTGGCCAGATGTAATGTTAATTTTATGTACAATATTGTTATTCTCAAGAGACTTTGTCCCAGAATAAAGTTGATTCTTCTTCTTCTTCGTCTTCTAAATATTCCCCTCTACTTACCAGGGTATGCACCCTATATATTTATTTATTACACATAATTTAGCTAAAGAGATTTGAGTATAAACTGAAGAAACAATGTTGCTTATGAGATTATTTATACATTATATTAAATTAGTGGAGGAGGGGGGTGGCGCCTCGGAGGGTGGTTTCTGGCTCAGTAGGGGATGGGCCGCCTCCACGGCTGGCTGAGGCTTGCCCTCCGCCTCTCCGGATGGGCCAAGGTAGGAAAAGAATCCTCGATAGCTAACTCATCCATGAATCCATTCATCTAGTCAGGGGTAGCTAGTATAGGTACTAGATACAGGGTTGATTTAATTTCTATACCGTTTCAAGTATTCCTTAATTTAGTCTAGTTGACTAAATATTCAAAATATATATGATTATATATCTAATGTATATAACTGGTCTTTATATATTATAATTCACAGGAATATAAAAAAATAACCAATGAAAACTACAAAGAATCATATGAAATCTAGTTCCAAATAAGCATACTTAATATCTCAACACTATTTTGAACTTTCATTTTAAATTTAAATATTCCGCTCTTTTCCTTTCTCTTCAACGAGAAATATTATATTATCAAATAAATAGAGTTGAAAAAAAGTATTTTATTTTTAAGTCTTTATTTTACTTTCCTAGATACCTTTAATAATGTATGACAATTATCTATTTCCAGTATCTCAGAACGACCACGTTCTTAGACAGTTTCCTAGAAGTTACGCCAATATAGATTTTTTTTTGGTCAGCTGTGTAAGATCAATAAATAGGTCACTATTGTACCAGTAGGCAATGGCTCGACTCTCTGGTTACGATTGTAGAAATTTAATTCATTACGAAATAAATAAATTTTTATTCTTATTGTTTAAATTCCTGTGTGAAATTCCTCCTAAACCTACATATTAGAGAAGCGTTTGAAATAAAAATTGAATACTTCAATTGGCTTTGTTTTTTTAGCGTGTAAAAAACTTGTGTTTCGTGTATCTCGCTGTATAAGTAATTATAACTATGAATTAACCTAATTTCTGTTAAAAGGTTACTGATATTTGAGATGGTTATATTTCAGATGAAACTGGTGTTGAGACAGCAGGAAATTATCCCTCATGTGTAAAATAATCAATCAAGTGGTTGCATATTAACACTTTTTGTACATATAATGTGAATATTATCCTACCTCACTATAACTATTGCCCATGTGACAGATTGTTGTAATACTCAATAAATAAATAATAAATTTTTTTTTAATTATAAATATATATATCAGTATTACTGAGCCATTTTTTTTTTTAGACTTATAGAAAACTATTATTAGCAAACATTAATTAAACAGCCGTTGTCGAAACATTTTTTTTTTTTTTTTTTTTATGGAAAAACTTCTTTTTACGCGTTTTGCACTTTTTGGTCAAATTTCCGAAGTGTTAACGCTCGGATAAAGTCGACTGATTGAAATGTTTTAATATATGAAATCTGGCCTGCACGCTGTAAGCAAGGAAATCGTTCAGCATTTCATCCTCTCTGTAATAGGTTATAATTCAAAATTGTATCTTAACGCGACACCGTGTTCGGGAGGGTAAAAGGAAAAATAGTGTCGAAAACCAAATGATTGAAAGTTGAACATATTCATATGGATTAAAATATTTCAGATACTAAAAATCGGACCTGCATACTGTAAGCGAGGAAATCGTTCATCATTTCATCTTCTTTGTAATGAGCTATTATTCAAAATTATATTTTAATGAGAGTAGAAGAGGGAAAATACAATGTCCAAAACCAAATGATAACGAGATTTATTGAAGATATGGACGAAAATATCTCAGAGGAAAAACTTTGAGAGGGATCAACAATTTATTTCCTTTATATATTTTTTGCTTTATTCGATTTTTCAAGAAATGTACTACTGAATATGTCTTGTTTTTTTTTTTCACTAAAATATGATGATCAACTTACGTAAAACCTCTTCACTCTTAACTAAAATATGATGGTAAAAAAAGAAAAAGACACTTGTTTCTGAAATAGACGATTTAATCAAGAAAGAATAACTTATTTATCTTTATTAAAATCATTTCTTATTCTTATAATCAGGTGATAAAAAAAAATTCTTTTAATTGTAGTAATTCGACTAATCTAAAAAATAATAATAATTACAGAGCAGGAAAGAGAAATTTAATTGTAGCGGGGTTCACCACAATTATATATGTCTTGAATGTAGACTTTCCAATGTCATATACTTTAGAGATCCTTAAGCTTATGTAGTTTCAGAGCCCTCACATAAATTACTTTTTTTTTTTTTTTTTGCGAACTCCATCCAAACTCTAGGTATTTTACGTCTTTATGTAATTACTGAATAAGTAACAACGAATACAATAATTCTTGACCATGTACATTTGATTATTTTGGTTTATTATTTTCAATAATCAACCATTTTGATCGACCAAAAAATTAAAAAACTTAACCCCCTCTCAAAATTTGAGGTTTCATGTTTCAGGATACGTAGAATTCGAAAAAAAAAAAAGTTGTTTTGTCCGTCCGCCGTCCGCGCATTTTCTCCGAAACTAGTGGACCGATTTTTTTCAAATTTGGATATAATCAGAGGTCACCCGAGGATGATCTTCCTTTATCGACATTACCATCCGCCTTTTACTTTCAATGGCGGCCGATAAACCTGCGTTGCTATAGACTGTAGCTCCTAAACGAATGTCCCGATTTCAATGAAACTTCTCTAAAGTCATTTTCTTGACGCCCTTTAAGTTTATCTATATAACATATTTCAACGAAAAGAAGCTGGAAAAAAAGTTACGAGGGATGGTAAAATTGGTTTTTTAAAGGTTTATGAAATTTCTTAAACCCTCCCCCCCAAAAAAAATCGTTAAAATCGGACAATTAGGAGCAAAGATATGGTCTCTGGTTTTTTTTTATTCTGTTCTACTCCAAATGTTATATCCTTTGTTTTGGTTTTTAAATTTTGAATGTGTTACTGATGTAATGCTATATTTTTTAGCATATTACCAATGATTAAAAAAAAAAAGCTTAGTCCAATAATTGGAATTACCTTATATTTATTTTTCTTTGTAACTCGGAATGTTACTTTAGATGTATAATTGCCTGGAAATAATAAACCATTGTGGAATAATTTGCAGCGTTTTTTTTTTTTTTTTATCAAGAGTGAAAAGTTTAGAGAATTTAAGTTATTATCAAAATAATTTCGCTGACCATATTTTAAGAACTTCCGATCTAATGAAATGGATGCCTACTTCTTATGTGAACACACTGGCGGATCTACGGGAAAAAGGAGGAGGGGGGGTGAATGCTTTCGGGCTGAAGCTGCCGCCAAAATGGTAAAATATAGCCATGTCTTGTGAAAAAAATATTAAAAAATGATCTCTAAAAGTATTACTACTCGTGTAATTTCATTTAATAGGACTTAGAGAATCACTAATACACCATTTCATATAATTTCCTTCTTTTTCTTCCAAAGTAATTATCGTTATATATACATATATATATATATATATATATATAAAGTTCGGGCTGAAGCCCCCTCCCCCTAAAATTAAATGCTGGATCCGTTAGTGTGTGAATATTACTCAAATAACACAATAAAATTGATTTAGTAGGGACCAAAATATTGTAATAATAATTTTTAAAAATGCGGAGGATTAAAATTATTGTAGATTAAGTTAATTTTGTATTTTGTTGAGAATGATTTATGTATGTTAGTTATATATGTTATTTATGAACATAGTATATGTATTAATAATATATCAATAAAATACGTATAGCATTAAAGTAAATTTACAAAACATTCACTTTCTGAACAAATAGTAAAATCGACTTACTCTACTATCTTTCTTAACTCCTCAATTATTACTCATAAAAGAGCCTATAACATATAAAATGAAATAAATCAGAATAACGTTTGAACTTTTGTCTGACAGCTAATAAATAATTATTTTCTAAATAAAATTGTATTCTCTATTTTATTTTTTTTAAATTTTATATTGAGGTTGATTCTAAATAAAATTTTATTTTCCAAATAAAATTTTATTTCATAGCATCACAGTAGTTAATTTTTATGGTTGGTTGTTACAAGGGGTAGCCAGAATTTATTTTAAAAAAAAGAAGTTTATTTTTTAATTACTTTATTTTAAATGTTGAAATACTAATTATCAAAATGTCGTCACTGTTTATTATTTTTTCAGAATATCGTTTTTAATATTTACAGTTACATTTTTTAATTTTTTTCCTCATCGTTGAAAGGAGGGGGGGATTGTACTGTCCCATCTTGTCTCTGCATAAACCCATGAGATAACAACAAAGCTACAGATAGTAAATTTAGCCAATCTATTTAGTTCGTTAATTATTTATTAAATTAAATTAACTCTAAGTTCTATTAAAGATAGATGGAAATAGTTGTCAACTATGTATTACCCAACGGGTGTAGGTGAATGACGAATTGAGGTTGTTAAGGAATTACCCACTACTGGAATTATGCCATAGAAGCTAGTGATAAGTTGATCCACTCCCCAGCCTGTGAGTCATAGAATCATTTTTTGGTTTCCTTTAGTAAAAGATAAGAGACGCCATTCCTAAAATGCACAATGAAATTTCGGAGAAGATTTCTGGAATGAATCATCGAAACATACTTCCTTCCTTAGGATAAAATAGGAATAGTACTTTAGAAGAATTTATAAAACATTAGGTATATTTAAAATATATATATATATATATATATATATATATATATATTTAAAATATATATATATATATATATATATATATATATATATATATATATATATATATATATATATATATGGCTCATAGTAAAATTGATACACCCCGTAGAAAATAAAAAAAAAAGACTTAAATGGTTACAGTAAACAAATAAAACAATAAACTTTTCGACAGATTTTTTTATTATCTCAAATTAAAAATGTACAAATTCAATAAAATTTAAATATTCAACTGTATTTGTTTAAAAAAATTAACAAACAAAACAAAATTGAATAATTTTACTTCACGGTTAAAATGGTACACCTCACTTCTTATAACTTTTAAATTCTATGCCTTGTAGGAAAGCCATTATTTTCTTCCAATCTATTAGTCTATTTGTTATGGAGTCGGCCATTTTTCGGTGAATTCTGGGCTTGGCCTGTTCCATTTTTCGAGATGTTTTTTTTTTAATTCTTCTTTGCTAGAAATTTCGTGTATTCTAATTTCTACATCCCACAGGTCTTCTATCACATTAAGATGCTGTGACTGTAGTGGATTTTTTATAACTTTGAGACAGTCACAAAGTAAACATTCCTTAACTAACATGGCAGAGTGTTTGGTGTCATTATCCTTATGAAAACTAAATTTGTTTTTTAGTTCAGATTTTCCGCAATTTCTTTCATGTTTCTTCTCTAAATGTCTTATGTAAATATGTTTATTCACTATACCATGAGAAAATTTCCTACACCAGAAGCCACCATACACAGTCACACCAAGAAACATAACATAAGAAATAACTTATTACTAGAATGTTTAGATATCGATTACAATAAATTATTGTTTTCAATGTAATATAAATTTAACTATGTATTTATTCAACAATTTCTATCAATATCAGGTATATCATTTTGACTGCGAACCATTTTATATATATATATATATATATATATATATATATATATATATATATATATATACATGAAGCTTCTATCCTTGGGGTCGAGCGAAACGTAGATGAGAGGATTCTTTTAAGATTAAAAACTTACAAATTTAGGTTTTTAATGAAATTAAGTTGTGATGCATGTAAAGAACTGGTAGTCTTATTTGTGCACATCTTCCTTCTTCGCTGAACTTTTATTACAATGAATTCTTTATATTTCATTAGAAATTTATTTTGAGTTTCTTTCCTATTATTTATTTATTTTTATTTTATTTTTTTAATAATGTATTATTTTTCTGTCGGAGCTTATTAGTTTTATTGAGATCGAAAATATGTTATAGTTAGGTAAGAAAAAAAAACTGTTTTTAAATCCTTGACAATTTCTTATTTTTATTTATGTATTTAGAAATATAATAATCTGTCTCGTGGACAATAATTATAGTGAGATATGAGCACTATATGTATACAGAAAACATAAAATCTTGACAATTAAAAAAAAAAGAAATCTTTTTATTTTAACTATTTTTTCTACTACTCGAAAATCTATGAAATCCATAGTTCATTTTATAATTTAAAAAAACAAAAAAAAAACACGAATATGTTTTTCTTCATTTTGCTGCTATTTCTTGTTAAATCTTACCCTGAGAAGTTTAGAAATTTAAATTTAGCGGTTCAAACTAAGGAAGTTTTTGACTGATGCAGGAAAAACTCAAAAAATAATTTTTTTTAAATTTAGGTCTTGCAGCTAATGAAACATAACTCATCCACGCATTACCTACTCAAGACAAACAAAAGTGCAAATATAACTGGTTTGATTTACAACCTATTCTAACATGTCCTTCAAATCTCCAAAGTTTTTTTTCTGTAAACATCTTTTTCAAAAATAAAGTACGGAGTCTTTAAACTGGGATAGACCAAGTAGAAATAGGTAAAATGTAGTTTTAAGTTAAGGAAAACAGTTCACTAATAAAAATAAAAAAATATTATTTTTTGGAAAAATCTTATTTTGTATTTGAAAAAAACATTTCGCTAGTTTTTTGTATAATGTTGTAATTATTGAATATGAATTTTTTCCGAGTTGTCTTTTGTGCAATATTTTTTTAAATTCTGCCTCGATGAATAAAATAAAGTTGCCACGATTTATTTCTTGAAAAAAGGTTATTTCGCTATTTTTCGGTGGAAGTGTATTTTTAATATTATTATTACTATCAACCAAACAAAAGTCGAAGTTCAACATTAGCAACGTTTATGAATGGTTAGATTTCTCTGTTATTATTTGTATTAATTTCCTCGTTTTCTTCGATTAGAATTAATAATATTGTTAAATACTTCCTTATCAGAGTATTACATAACGATGATCACCATAGCTGAATTATCCACCACCACTATTTAAATTTTTATTTAAATAAAATTTCTTATTTTATGAATGAACTTTTAGTGACGCATAAGAGAAATTATAGGTACTCATCGTACAACTAGTCAAGCGGATGTTGTACCAGCTTATCGCTGATTTCTAACATTCTACGATGATCTTATCGATTTCTGCAAATCTTGATATGGGTACGCATGTGTCACGCCTAAAAATCATCGTTAACCTGATGGAAAATCCTCTTAACTCACCGTCTATGAAGAAAAAAATTCTTATTAAAAGTTGACAACGGTTGTTAAATATAAAAATTGTGTTCCTTATTAAGGCATCTTCTTATATTTAAAATTGCTGTAATGCGATAAAGACCCGTGTGGTTGACGCCTTTCAAACTAAAAAAAAAAAAAAAAGGAATGCAAATATCATAAATTCCTACACTGCATTTTTATCTAATGCGTGTTTTGAATTTAGTTTTTTTTTTTTGCCTGTTTTTTATTTTCGCTTACTAGTATATGAAATACAGTGTTTCCCTACTTTCGGTAGTGAGGATGCAATATACAATAAATCAAAGTCCCTTAATTCCAAATAACCTAGTATCGCAAAATATGTGTGTTTGTGTATACTGCCATATATTGCCTAGCCCAAAATGAAAAGTCGTACGAAGGTAGGTAAGGCAGCAATGTTTTCATAGACGAACTGATTGAAAATAAAAAAAATGAATAATTATAATTCTTTTCTAGACATTTTTTGTGAAGAGTGAATTAGATTGTGCCGTCAGATTTCTAAGTGTAACGCTCGAGTAGAGGCGGCTAGAGTTGAATAATTGAAGTGTATTTGCATATGGATTAAAATATCTCAAAAAATAAAAATCGGACCTGAAAATGGTTCGCAAGGGAAATGTTTAGCATTTCATCCTCTCTGTAATGAGCTATTATTCAAAATTTTATCTTAACGCGACGCCGTGTAAGAGAGGCGAAAAGGAAAAAATACTGTGGAAAACTAAACGATAATGAGTTTTATGGAAGATATGGATTAAAATATCTCTGAAACTATAAATCGGACCTGCATACTGTAAGCGAGGAAAATCTTTTTTTTTTTTTTTTTTTTATTTAAAGATTTACTTACGATTTCAGTACTACTCGTATCATTTTTTTCAAAACATAAATAATAATTTTAGAACACATTAATGTATAAAATGAGAATTTAAATGCAGCAAAAGTTTTCGTACATAGCTGTATTATAACACTGATCCGTTTATTTATTTTATTCAACATTTTTAAATTAATATTTTGAATGCAGTATATCGTTTTTGAGTACCATTTATGGCAATGATTTGATCAACTTTGAAGTCGATTATGAGGCTATTTTACTCTATTCTTCAAACGATTTAGTTTTAAGATATTTTACTGACGTTATATTTCGAATTCCGGGATGTGAATCGACAAAAGCTCGTAAATGTTCGATGGGATTCGAATCTGGATACTGTAGAGTAGTTTCATGTTAACAAATATTATATAATTTAGATAATTATATATCCGGCATTCCCGTGTGTGGAAAGCTTGGAGATAAGGATAACTATCCTGGTAAATAGTGTTGCCCAAAATAGGTCTTGGTCTTGAACTTTGCAAGATCAAGACCAAGGCCACCTAACTCTTGCAAGACCAAGACCAGGACCGGTAAAAAAATCGATTATTTAAAATAAAATTTAAGACAGTACTGTACTCTATAAGACCTGTAGAGTTGGCGGACTACAGCCGAGTCCTTGGTTTGTTGTTAAATCCCGGTAAGATTTTCAACATCGCTATCACGATATTAACGAAGAAAATTAGAACATCTTCACAAAACTTTTTTGATGGCCATGTTATAAATAAACAATAATTCAGTTTGAGCTGAAACCTGAGAAGATTTAACTTATAACTTTTTTGTTTTAATATGCAATGTTTATTTTATCGTAATCAAAGTATTCTTTCTAGGATATGTCTCTTATTTCCATTTAATCAGCCATATGATTGTTCTGATACATTTTCCGCGTTGGAAGGCGTCTCATTAACCCATTAGATTGAGTTAATTACGAAAATTGTATTTTTATTATTTGGGTTCAATATCGTACAAACGAATAATTATTATTATCCAATAATGATTATCCAATTATTTGTTAATGTTTATTAGTTGGTTAGTTGGTTTAACACACTAGCGGATCCAGGATTTAATTTTTTTTTGGAGGGAAGGGCTTCAGCCTGAAAGCTTTTTTTTTTTTGGTTTTATATATATATAGAGATTATTACTTTGGAAGAACAAGAAAGATCCTAACTATCTTATATGAAATGGTGTCTAACTGATTCTTGAAGTTCTATTAAATGTAATTAAATGAACAATAATACTTTTAGAGATGACGTTTTAATATTTTTTTCATAAGAAATGGTTATATTTTACGATTTGGGGGGCTTCAGTCCGAAAGCCCCCCGTAGATCCGCCCGTGGTTTAACAGAAAGTTGAGATGGGTACGTAATCAGTTGAAGATGTATTAGAAAGAAGCGTGCCCTTGGTCAGACATAGCAAACACACTGATTATTTTTAGTTGTAAAACGGTGACGTCAGCGTTTAACACCTATATTTTTTTTTCTTAACTCGCGTTTAGTTTCCGTGGAGTGGTGTTCTCCGGTGCTGTTAGTTACAACATGGTGATAAAACCTTATCTGGAGTGTTTTTATCAGCATTCCGATTGTAAGATTACTAAAGATCACCTAGTTACCTATTCATTGCAGTCTTATAGGCTCCTTAAATATGTTCGGGTCGAGGGAGTTCGTCAGAGTGAGTATTAATTTTGACTAGTCTAGTCCTAGTGAGATTGTTGGAGTAGGTGTGTTTTGTGTCTTAATCAACATGTGGGGGCGTGTCAGCTCAATGGAGGATCTCTATACCAATAGTTTCAGCCAATTTATTATTCTTTCTCAAAAGGTGAATTTTTTTTTTGTTTCAAGATTCGCAACTGTTTCAAAATTACATTTTCTTTTCCTATGGGACAAGCTGTAGGCAGAATGGAAATATAGCAAAATATGAGGAAATTCATTTATTCCTTTAAAGCTTATATTTCTGTGGATGGATCTTCAAAAAATTAATAAATAAAAAAATATATATATATACATATATATAAAATTAATAAATTTTAGTTAAGGAGGTCTTAATGTGAAAACTTATTCAAAGCTCTCAGTTATTCGATTGATCATACTACACAATTATTACTTATCAGATGTAAAACACAGATCTGAGACTAAATCCATTTCTCACAGAAATGGGATGATAAAAAATTCTGTTTCACATTTTTCAAAACATTTCAATAAGCTCAATATATGAAAAATTAAAAATAAATGTCAACTTGCAGGAGCAGCGGACGTTAAAGTCTGGAGATGAATTTAAACATGAAACCCAAAACAGGAGTGCAGTCAACATGAGACTGCAGACAGAATCATATACTGCAGAGAAGGTAACTAAAAGTTTTTGTAATGTGGTATTTAGTTTAAATTTTGTACTATTTTCGAAATAAAACTTAATCAATTTTTAATAGAATACTGCACAACAACAAAAACAAACTATCACATCGACCGGTGTCGAAAAGCATATGGCACAATCCACTCATCAGAACATTTCTTACTCCTCAGGAATGACGAAAAAATCATCTTCCATGATGTCTTCATCACAGGTATAGAGTGATCATATTTTTTTACTCAAATATTTTATTTTCATCCATAAAATTTTACAATCCATCAATGAGCTTTTATAGATCATACATGGAATTGATAGGCATGAAGTGGACAGCACCCAGTGGTGCACCTCTTACAATTCGACAAACTTTTATTGTCACACTAAGAGGTTCTTTATCCATTGAATCAGTTGTTGCCATATTTTCATATTAATATTTGTTCTTTTTTTGGCTTTAACACTTGTAAAAGCAAGTCCTATTTTGATGTATTAATATTACTTATATATCCATATAATTCGTCATGAAACTGTTTATAATTCATACAAATGTGACTTGTAGTGTGAAGGCACAAGTCTAATGAAACATCTTGTTTCAAACACAAGGTGGTGAGTTCTTTACCAGTCTTAATAAATAAATAAATTGACATCGGAACATTTGTATTTTCTGAATAGGTGCAGATCCATAAATATCGCAAGCATATTTATGGACCTATATATATATATATATGGATAGGTTTTAGTTGATAAGTATAAACACTAAGTTTATTGTCTGAGAGTTAACTTAGAACATTTGTTTAGTATAAAATATAATAGTCTCGTAGATTTAATGTTTTACGTTTTTTCTTAATGTGTGAGCATCATATCAACCTTTGTCAAAAATAAGTCCTAAGTAGTGCATCGAGATGTTCTCTGATTATGTTCTGATTCATGATAACATGTATCGGCGATAGTCTTTTTTTTTTTTAAGGAATGTCTTCACACCCAAAGCATCAGGTTCACTGGCAAATGTAGATCCATATTGTTTATTTCTTCAGATATCATTACTCTCCTTTAATTGTTCGTTTTAACTGCACAAACTGTTTCTTCTTAAAAAAAAGTTCCTTTTTAACACAAAATTACTATTTTTTTTAGCTTAGGAAAGAAATGCAAAGTGAAAAAAATCATTCACTGTTTACATATTTTTTCATCTCTGGAATTTTAATTGGATAGATACTGTTTTATTGACACACTTAGTCTAAATGAAAAAAACAATGACTTTTTGACTAAAAACCACTCGTTTTGGTCACATAAAGTTAAAAAAACAATATTAGCTGAAAAAATGAAAACACTATGTTGTCACACGATCTCTCTGAGTGATCAAATGAATTAAACTTTACATACTTCATTTATTTAAAGAAACCTTATTTATTTATTATTTCACCATTCTAATAAAAATCACTAAAAGTCCTTAATAATGCTGGTCTCAATAATATTTCCCTGTTTCTCTTGCTTTTTACTCCAGCCAAGAGCACTGTGTGCCAAAAAATATGTACTTATGGCCTCTTCAGTTAATTAATTTACAATGAAGATTTTTGTATTAAATCTGTTTTTATAAATTGATATTTAAATATTTTATGAGGTAACTATTTAAATAACTGGCTGATATTTGATGATTTTAAACACTATGGGTTTCCTAATATCTCCCTTTATTATGTTTTAATAGGAATATTGATTTAAGATAAGTTTTATGATATATGTCATGTATTTAAATTGAGTATTACATGTATATGTTCATTTGATAATATGAATTTTCCAACCTTTTAGTCTACTTAATTGATATTTTATACTTTTTCTTTCAGTTTCAGATGTTGAATGGCCAAAATCTGAAAATGCTTGAAGAAGAAAGAAAGAATGCATCATTGCAACCTGTCACTTTCGAAGATTTAGAAAAACTCAGTGCTACTTCATCACAAGCAGAAGTAGAAAAAGTTAAAGTAAAATACACTCAGCAGCTAATTAGTGAAATTCAGCGACTAAAAGATGGAATGAAACCAGAGAAAAAAATGCTCTCTTTAAAAAATATGAATGAAATGCTCCGTAAAGCTTGGGCGGTAAGATCAGTGATGAATAGTTTTCCTAATGGAATTCTTTGTCTTTTGATTTTTGCCTCATTGGTTTTTTTTAAAATCTACAGGTGCCTACGCATGGCCATGATCTTGGTTCATCACTTAGCAATGCCCTTAGAACAAGCGGAGGGCTGGAACTTCTGCTTCAGGGAACTACAGAGCCTGATATGCAGTTCTCTTCAGCATTATTACTTGAGCAGTGCCTTACCACCGAAAATAGAGATTATGTTGTTGCTCACGGTCTTGAAACTGTAGTTACATCAGCATGTTACTGTACAAAAAATTCCCTTGATGTTGACCACTGGCGTGTTGGAACTGGTACGTTATTACTATTTCTTTAAATCTTGAATTATTGTTTTAGAATGCAATGAATATTAAGGAAAATTCTTATTTCAGGAATACTCGAACATTTGTTTAAACACAGCGAAGGTACTTGCAGTGATGTAATCAGGCTTGGAGGTTTAGATTCTGTGTTATTTGAATGCAGAAAAAATGATATTGAAACTCTCAGGCATTGTGCCGGTGCACTTGCTAACTTGTCATTATATGGTGGTTCTGAAAACCATGAAGCAATGATAAAGCGTAAAGTTCCTGTTTGGCTCTTTCCTCTTGCTTTTCACACTGATGATCATATAAAGTACTATGCATGTCTTGCCATTGCTGCGCTAGTTGCAAACAAAGAAATAGAAGCAGCTGTACTGAAATCCGGAACATTAGATCTAGTTGAGCCATTCATAACAAGTCACAATCCATCAGAGTTTGCAAACTCTAACTTAGCTCATGCCCATGGGGAAAGCAAACATTGGCTGGAGCGATTAGTACCTGTCCTTAGTTCAAAAAGGGAGGAAGCTCGTAATCTTGCTGCATTTCATTTCTGTATGGAAGCAGGAATAAAAAAGAGACAAGGAAATACTGGACTATTTAGAGATATTGGAGCAATAGAGCCACTTAAAAAAGTGGCAAGTTGTCCCAATGCTATTGCATCGAAATTTGCTGCTCAAGCCTTAAGACTGATGGGGGAAGAAATTCCTCATAAACTTAGCCAACAAGTTCCTCTTTGGAGCATAGAAGATGTCAAAGAATGGGTAAAACAGGTATGGTTATTATTAATTAGTTTATTATGTATTTTATCGCTAGTTATTATTTAATTTATCAGTCAATAGGATGGACAAATTCAAAAAACATTATTGTTTATTTTATATATTAAACAATATTTCTGAATTTGGCCTGGGCAGAGGGAGGTTAAATTTTATTTCACTATAGTCCCATGGAATGAATTTCAACATTGCCATTCTGGCTTGAAAAATAATATGTGGGATTACCCATCTTTTTGCCCTGGCTGGACTATATGAAGGTGTTAAAATAAACAAACATTTTGGTTGACCTACTATGAAAGTTTGCCATAGTATCCCATTCATTTTTTTATAAAAGTAAAATAGATTTATATTCTGATGCAGGTAAATTTCTTTACTATAATTCATGGTATTGGCAACATGCTGAAACCTCCTTTTCCTTGTATTAATTTTATATTCTAGTTTAATACCTGTTTCTGTTAGCTGTTCTTAAATTAAACTATATTTTTTTTTCTCTGTAGGCCCCCGCCCCTCCCCCTCCACCACCACCCCCCCCCCCCCAACCCCCCCCCCCCCCCCCGCCCCCCCCCCTCCACCATCATCCCCCCCCCCCCACCGCCCCATCACCCCACGCCCCGCCACACGACCCGTTGCCTGTGGATGAGTATATTTATCCACCCATTACCACCTCTCCCCCCCTCCCACCACCCAAAACCCCCCGTAAACCTAAACAAAAAAATATAACAACCAAAACACAACAAACAAACACCCACCCAACAAAACCAACAACCCCCCAAACACTTTATGTCCCCAAAACCATCAACAACAAACCACCATATCATGCATCAAACACCACAACACCCGAGAGATCCCCCCCCCACCCCCCCCACCACAATCCCCACCCCTGAAACCGAATCCCCCAACACCCCACACACAACCCCCCACCCCAATCGAGGGGGGCACCACACAACACTCCCTCCCAAAACTCAACCCCTAGACACCCTTCTCCCAGCACTCAGAACCAAGTGTAACAACCACTAAACACTCAATCCCACTACCCCCGACTTTATTGCCACCCTAATCATATCCCCCATAAACACTCCTACTAATCCTATACCCCCCGTCACACATCCACGTTCCCTCTTCTTGTTTCCCCTCCATGCGACTTGACTCCCAATTGCACCCGCGACCCGCCGCCTGCAATATGGGAATCCCACACAAACTCCCCACCGTCCCCATCCCCACTACGATCGCCTCACTCCACAACCCACCGGAATTCCTGCCAATAATAACCGCAATCCAAAGACAATCACAGATATCGTTTTAATAGAAAATTTCTATAATTTATCATTTTATTATTTTTAATCTACCTGATTACTTTAGTTTCTGATCCAGTTGTTATTTCTAATATATTCATAATTTTAAAAGTTTGTAATTATTTTTTTATTAATTGTGATAATTTTTTTTTTTCATATATAGATTGGTTTCCAAGAGTATGCCATAAACTTTAATGAAAGTAGAGTTGATGGGGATTTGCTTCTACAGCTTACAGAAGATAACCTTTCCGAAGATATTGGAATAAAAAATGGAATTAGAAGGAAAAGGTAAATAATTTTAATGTGTATAATATTAAGTAACTAATGCATCATTTGAAAAATGACAAAATACAAGCAAATTTACCCTTAATTTAAATTTTATATGTTATAATTTATAAAAATGAATTAAGTTTAGACTATTGAAAGGCTAAAGGTAGTTAGTTATATTTGAATTTATGCATTCAAATTTTCTGAGTGATATTGATGGGATAATTTTCTTAATAATGAGAAAATATCTCATTTGGAATAACTTTTGAAATAATCTACTAACTGGTTACGTATATCTTCTATCTTTTGTGAACCATATTCTTTTAGGATTAAAATCAAAGTTTTCCATTTATGTTTAAATTTGAGGATTTTCCTACGTTACTTTTTTACGTTCACTTACCTATATATGTAATATATAGTAAGTGTAAGTATTGCGATTGTGAAAATTTTTTAATCTGAATTTTCAACGGAAATACATGTTTTGAGGTCCTCTGCGTCCGAATAACCAAGTCCTGAAAAATGGTTTGTGTGTATGTGAATACTCTAGCTCGAAACCAAAAAGTTGTACGAAACTGATATTACATATTTAAGATAGATATATGCCTTAGATGTTCTGGCAACTCTTTCTTTAAAATCAGCTAACCGGAAGTGCCACTTTATATCGACACTGAAACACATTTTTACAATTTTCTCAAAAACGGCTCTAACGATTTTGATTAAACTTGGTGCATCATTATATAATTAAATTGTCTTTAATATCATTTAGGTGTTATCCCCGTTGATGTCACTTTACAGGGATTAAATGCCCAATGATCATATGTGTCTTCCTTTAAAGTACCTTTAATATGGTTTATTTTAAATAATCAACTATCTCTCATTATTAAAAGTTACGATAAAATGCTAAATATAACTTTTGAAAGCATTTGATATTTGAATAAAGGAGAAAAAAATAAAAATCCTTATAGAGGTCGAAAATGGCTTTCTGGAAATACTAGTCAGAAGGTATACTTATAATATATCCTTGGAAAGAGGAGGATTTTAGAAAAAACAATATATAATATAGAAAGTTGTAGAAGGTAACGGAGAGTGGCAAAAAAATTATAAATAATAATTTTTGAAAACTGATAATGTTTAACGTAAATCACATGTTTTCAGGGAAATTAAATGAAATTTACTAACTAAATGTAAACTTTAAAAAACATTTTTACGGTTGTAGAAAGTATCTAAAATCCACCTAATCAAGGCATGGCATTGTTAAAAAAACTATTTCATTGTACTTGTGCGAAAGAAGAAGTAAAATATAAAATCATTTCATGGATGTATAAAGCATATGTTCATGACCTTAAATACAGTTACTGTAGTGTTAGTCTATTTATTCCGATATATTGTCATGTAACTTTTTAGAAAATTAAATTAGTGAATAATTTGATGAATTTTCCCTTTGTGATATTCCAACAGTATGCCCTACTATTTCATTGTACTTGTGTGAAAGAAGAAGTGAAATATAAAAATATTTCATAGATGTATTTATAAGCTTAAATGTATCTACTGTAGTTTAATAACTCTAGATCTGATATTATATTTAAATATTTAGGTATCTATCGTCCGTTTATTCCAAAAAATCATCATGTAACCTTTTAGAAAATTAAATTAATGAATAGTTTGATGAAATTTCCTTTTCTGATATTCCAACAGTATACACTTACAATTAGTGTGACAACTTTTGACCTGTCTATGAAAGACAATGCAAATCTCTTAATTCTGTATTAGTAACCTTTACAATGGAAAATAACAGTTTAATAACTAATAGTCTTACAATAAATAACCAACAGATTGTGCAATCCATAATCAACAAATCGTACAATCCATAATCAACCGATGATATAATAAATAAAACTTTTGTTATTTTAATGGTACTTATGATTTGTTAGCTGTAATTTTTTAGCTTTAGCTCAGTTTAAAATGCAATTCAAAATTTTATAATAGCCCAACATGGCCAGAAAATAATTTCTATTCAAAGTTGAGCGGTAAAGTGAAAGTTGTGTTGCACACACCAGATTTTTTTACCTAGAGCTTACTTTTTAAAATGTAAATAAGCTATAAATAAAATTGTTTTGATCTTTCCAACATTGTATTATTTTCTGTCCTCAGGTTCACGAGAGAACTTCAAAACCTAAAGAAAATGGCAGATTACAGTAGCCGAGATGTAACAAATCTTAATGATTTGTTATTGCACATAGGACCTGAATATGCGATATATACATATTCAATGCTGAATGCTGGTGTTGATAGAGAAACGTTAAGGTAAATATAGACTTCTTCTATGAATAAATTAATAATTCTTTATTTGAATTCATATATGTTTTTTTTTCATATTTCAATTTTAAGTGTAATAAAATTAAATGCGAGCCCAATCCATTAAATTAATGGATTAGTTTATAATGTGCCCATAAAACCTGAGAATCTGTAAATATTTATTCATTATATACTAATTATTTCGGATAATTTAAAGGTTGATCACAAAAAACATTGAAAAGTTGTTAATTTTGACTGTAGGGGAGAGGAATACTGTTTAGTTCTCTGTTTGGTACTACTTTTGTTAAGACTGTTGATGGCATGGTCACTGGGAAAAATATAGCTATTTGACATACCTATTAACCATAATACAAATTATGATATCGGGATATTAAAATAAAAAATAAAGCCATCCCATTTAGTTTGGCATAAGTTTCCTCAGGTGTTATCCTTGTATCTGTAAATATGTTGTTTTCATTAACAGGTTCCATAGAACCTTGTTAAAGAGATGCCATGCCACATGATTTTTATTTTGGTTTATCTCAAGTTCAGGATTAGGGTCCTCACATCCTTAGTTTTGGTAGCCTATATCCCAGCTGTCTGCTAAAGTAGAAAGATCCTCCATAGCATTTGAAACATCATAGCATTTTTATTTTCTACTTCTTGGTGAGACCATTGTGGGAAGTATGAATTTCTTAGCTATATTATAGTGACTAAATAAATTGAGTGGTCTCAGTTTATGTTAAAACCACATTACATTAACTTTAATGATTTTCCACATTATAATTATAATCTAATGTTGAATGAAATTTTTAACATAGTTTCTTTTAATCAACTATCTTGAAAAATGAAACTCCATGGAGTTCTATTATAATTCACTATGAATTATGTATACATTTATCGCATATTAATTAGAATTCTTTCTATTACTTTGCAGAGGTCTATCAGATGAACAGCTGATGTCAGAATGTGGAATAATGAACAGTATCCACCGAATGAGAATGCTTGAGACATTCAAAGGTAATCTAAAACCTAGATGTCTTCATAAAAAACATTACAATTATTATTATGTATAATTTATTAAATAAATGTTTAACAAATAAATTTTGCTCATTTCCCATTACAATGCCTTTTAATGTTACTGTAGTGCAAAGCCTCAATATAATTGATTGTTTTTAATAAAGAGCAAATTCGTTTTATCACATATTTCTAACTCATGATAACTCACTATTAGATAATTTGATTTGTAGAAAAATGTAGATTATTGACTGATCATTAAATATAATATTCTAGCTATTGTGGTTGTTATTATTCCCAATTTATAATGTACTTATATTCTTTTATTTTAATTTTCAGTGCAAAGAAGCTTTTTAGAAGATTCCCAGGAAGAAAATCTGGACAAATCGTTAGATGTGTTTATTAGTTACCGAAGGTCAAACGGATCCCAGTTAGCAAGGTATACTGAATTGCTAATTGTAAAATAATCATGGGCATGGGTTGTCATTTGTAAATTATTTACTGCTTCTTATAAATAAATGTCTTATTATGTCTTTACGGAAACTGTTAAGTAAGCTACACTATCAGATTGTGTCTCGTGAAATTTCAATTTTTTGTGTTAGCACTAACGAAACATGGATAGGTGCAATTATTTAACTTAAAAATCACATTTGCTCCTTGTTTTCTATTCAGTCCTTCTGATGAACGAACCTTTTAAATTCATCTTCAGAAAACATTTTTTCAGCATTACATCTCTAGTTTTCAAACAATCAACTTTTCAGAAAGTAGTCCAAGACCTTGAAAAGAGACAATAAATTGCTGGATGATTTATATTATATTTATATTATTATATGTATATTATATTTATATTGTAACTAAACAATGGTTTTGGGTTTGGTTTCGTTACGATATTGGCAATCATTAATCATAGTTTAAAGAAAACTATCCGATGCTTAATTTTAAAAATTAAAGTTTTACTCTAATTACCTATTTAATAATTAATACATTTCATTTCTATCACTCATAAACTGATGTTTACTGGGACACCACCAGATATTTCGGCTCATTTTTATTTTTCCAAAAAAATTTAAGTGACAGTACGGTTTTTTGTTAGGTGTATATTTAACACTTATTTTTTCAGTTTTTTGAACTAACATTGCCTCATGATATTTTAATGATTTCATTAAAACAAATTTGATTAGTTATATTTTACATATATTTCAAATTATTTACTCACCATGATTAACACTGAAATATTGGCAATTTCCTTTTTGTTCACCTTCTTTATATTGCCAGTACTATGTCTTTATTTTCTCTGTATTCATTTATTCATTGGGTCAACAAAATTTTTATGAACGATTTATCTAGTATAAATATGGGACAATAAATATCAATGGCCTTTAGGTCAATAGGCATAATCCTTAAAATGAAAAACTTATAAGAGAACTAGAACAAAAAATATCAAATTGTTTTTCTGGTATTTTAATGAACTAACTTTATAATAAATTAAAAGTTATTACTTGTGGTCCACCACTTAAAATTTACATCCGTTAGCTAAAAATCAGAATAAACCATTTTTAACCACTAAAATAATTTTATATTTTTAAGTCCATTTACTTGTAGAGTATAGGTACTATTAAATCCAATTGCAATTGATTCATAACAATTAATATAATATTCTTTTAATTTTATATATCATTGTTACTATGTATAATAATTTATAGTCTGTAACAACAAAATGCTTCAATAATTATGTGATTTTTTCCTACAGCTTACTGAAAGTACATCTTCAATTACGAGGCTTTAAAGTTTTCATTGATGTCGAAAGGCTTGAAGCTGGAAAATTTGACAATAATCTTTTGCAAAGCATAAGGCAAGCAAAACACTTCTTGCTGGTTTTGACTCCTGAGGCTCTGGATCGGTGTATAGCTGATGATGAATGCAAGGATTGGATTCATCGAGTAAGAACTTTTTCATTAATTAATTTTTTAATATTAATAATATGCATTAAGCATAGACAAAATGGGCCAACAGGCACTTAATCTCCCCACTTTTACTTCTTAGCATTAACCATAATATTAAGTTGAGAGGAATTTTATGTTACATAAGATTGTCGCGTATAGTATTTCTTTCTCTAATCAAAAAATTATTTTTGTTCAAAAATGGTCATGAAAACTTAATCATTATTTTCATTATGTCATCATTAATTAGGAATCAATTTTTGTTACTTATTTGACATTATCAAAAGTGATTTGCTATCATTTAAAGGTTCAATAAATAATAAAATACCTGCCTACTATTAAAAACCTCAAAGTATTTCATAAGCCTAAGATTTATAGGCTTATGAAATACTTTATTTCATTCATAGATTTATAAACTTTTGTTAGTTTGTTCCAACTGTATAAATAACTTACGATTGCTATTTTGAGTAATGAAATTGTTATATTTAGTGAGTGGTCTGTAAAAATATTAGCACTAGTGATGGAACTAGCATATAACTAGAAACTAGCAATGGATTGGTACTGGTACTCGTGAGGGATACTGGTCCGAAAAGTGAGTCTTGTGGATCTTTCTGCCAGCCATTGACAGCTACCTTGAGGTTCCCATCCAGTGCTAATCAGAATGGGGATGTCAAGATTTACTCTCGGGGCCGTGATGAAATAAATATTAACTGACCTGGATTGGAATTTAACTCGTACCATTTCGGATCAAGAATAATTAACAATTATATAAGTGCCAACAATTACAATTCAGTTGATGTCAATAGTTATCACCTTTATATTTTTCCTTTAAATGGACTATATAGAAACCAAGTTTGTAAGATGTTAGTTTTCACATTATAGCATGATTTACGTTTAATAGTAAAAAAAATTTTTTTATAAAGACCAGTGAATAAATCAGTTTAAAAATTCCAATCAATAGGCAACATATCAACATAAATAATAAATTGTAGAAGTATAAACAAACCATACATAAATGCTTCAATTATTACAGTTCATCTTTAATTTGTTAACAAAAAATTTATAATAGGGTTGATTAATATATATTTTGTTTGTTTTATTGATTACTATTTATATTTTAAATAATTATTATCAAGTATTCAAAATTCATAATGATGATCATATGAGGAAGGAAGATAGCTAATAGTATTATGACAGTATTGTAAAACATTGACTTTTTTTTTGTCACAATAGTCCTCATTAAATAATAATTAAGCATAATTTAATTTGGCCGTGATTATTGTTTTTTCTTCCAGATGACAGTGTCCTTTTAATTTGGTATTTTATTTATCAGAGCCAACACATAGTTTAGATGAAAATGTATAGTAACCATTATTATCACTTAAATCTTAAATTGTGCAATTATCACTCTAATTCATTCAAGCGAAAAGCCAAACATTTATTTAAATAATTAGAACTTATATCCTCTTTGATTCCTGAATAAAAGACTTTTCACTATGATTTATTAGTAACATATTACTTTCATAATTACTTCATCAGTATGGTATAGCCTAACATTTCATAGCAATAAATATTTCTTAGTAAAATGTTGTTTATTAAAATTTTATTTTTTGGTTTAGGAAAATTTAATACGTTTATGACCAGTTTAATGTATATACATCTGGTTAAATTTGTAATTTAGACCTTAAAATTAGATTGACTGTATTCGTTTAAAAATATTAACAATTAACTATATACTATAGGTCACTTTACATACCTAATTGTGCCTATGGCTATTCTTCATTTCTGCCGAAGTCCTTTTATTGTGTCTGTGTCTATTTTTATACTTCTCAATTAGAATAACAAAAACAAAACACCAATCACAATGTCCATTGTTATTGATTTCATTACACTGAAAGGTGTATCCTTTTACTTATTCTTTCCATTTATGACTTACAGTATCATTCTTATTTTTAATTTATAAAACTAACATAATATAACAATTATTTTATTTTCCTTTATTATGCCCTGTTTGATAGAACCAAAAATGAATGTTTAAAGAAAACAAATGTTTTATTACCTGTTCTTTGTTTTAGAACACATTTTATTTTTTTTGAACAGTATACAATAAAACCTAAAATTTTACTAACACTATGTTACCTTCATAACACAAACTTCTGTTTTCATATTTAAAAAAAATAATTTTCACTAAAAATGAATTGTTTAATTTGTTTCAGGAAATTGTTGCAGCTCTTGAATCATCTTGTAACATAGTACCCATCACAGATAATTTTCAGTGGCCTGACGCTGAGATACTACCTGAAGATATGAGACCTGTTTGCTACTTCAATGGAGTGAGGTGAGTCTGTTGCATTTTTAAACGCTATCATCATAACTATTTAAAGGAGCATTGCTGAAATTCTATTCCATCATTTCTATTTAAAGATGAGCAGTCATATAATTTCTTGAAGAAACAGTGCTTCCAACCTTCATTTATTGCAAATATGGTGAAGATCAGACTGGTCTCATCAATATTTTAATTTTTAAAAAAATTAATTTTATTAAATTCTTATAAATATGGACTATTAAATCCCATATAAATTATTTATTAAGGTGTCATTCTCCCTTTGTTTATGTAATTATCAAATATAAACTCATATTAATTAAATATTACTATATTAAATTAAATTATACAACAAACTATATAATGATAATATTAAAAAAAAAATTATTATATTTATTTTTATTAATTTCACTCAACTATTTTAAATGATTAGTGAAGTTGATTAATTTATGTAATCGTGGTTTATTTATTTTTAATTTATTGACCTAGAATTTTAAATAATACAAATTCATAATGCTTGTTAAGTAAGCCATTTATTGATTATCTTCTTTGTGTTCCATGAATTAAATTTGTTTGAATCTTTCTTGCATAAATTATTTTTTATTAATTTTATAATTTATTTGAACCAAAGTAAAAATACTAACTGACAATTGTTGAATAATCTCTAAATTTAATTTCCTTATCTTCATCTCATTGAACATCGACCTTTGTTTGTTTTTTTACATAATCTCTCAACAAAATTGTTTATATTCATTCCCAAAGCAGTCGATGACAACATAAATAAAAAGTTTATTATAAATTGCTTATATGGTCTTTTCAACAAATTATTTTAAAGTTTACATAATCACAATATTATAACAATTGACTGTGACATTCAAAAGTCTATAAATTTTTCAATGGAATAGCACAAATATTGAATTGTTTTTCTATGTGATGCTACAAGTAATAATAAATAAAATATAATTACAAAGTATGTAAACCTGTAATAGATGTTTAATGAAATTATTACATTTTAATAAATAATGAAATATAAGGAAGAAAATAATCCCAAAAGAAACTAATTGTTCATAAGATACAACCATAATTATCAGTTTCATAACAATGAATAATTAACTTTTTTTTTTAAATAATTTGCACACATGAAACAAAAATGAGAAATAAAAACTTAATCTAAAACTAATGATATATCAATCTTTATCATAAGTAAACTAATGTGTTTAAAAAGAAGTTAAAAATATTTTGATGATTGTTTTATCACAGATGGATCCATGACTACCAAGATGCTTGTGTTGACAAGATTGAAAGGTTCCTTAGAGGTGAAAGGCGGGGGGATGGCACACCTGGTACCCCATCATTAAGCCACAAGCAACAACCTGTATTTCAGAGGGCTCACTCAAACATGAGTGCCGACTCGGATACCCCTCGGGATTGACTAGAAGGCCACGCCAGGTAATTATCTAACATATAATTTATAGCATGTAATGATTGATAAATAATAGTTAATATATAATGTAGTGACGTTTCATTATCTTTAATAAATATAATATTATTAGAAAATGTGCAGATATTATTCTACTTTTATATTAAATTAAATGTGAAAAGAGCAATTAAAAAAAAAAAAAAATTCATTCACAACCAAATCTGTCCTGAGAAAGTTTATTTTTATTTTATTGCAGACCCACAGAATAAATCTCAATCCTTATACTCTGTCTAAATTAAATTTGAAATCTGTGGGATAGCCCTCCATTGCTGTCCTTATTATATTACTCACTGATTTTAATCCAATAAACCACAATATTCATTACTTGATCATAAATTACTTTATAGTAAATTTCATATGATTTATTTACTTTATCTTAAAAACTTACTGAATGATTGTTGAAGGGGGTGAAAAAAGAATCACGGAATTATAGGATCACTGTATGTTCACTTTTTAAAAAAAAAATTTCAATACGAACATAAAGGTCTTCTGTATCAATCCAATATTTATAATATAATTATCTATATACATTATTATTATTATTGCTGCTGTTTGTCATAAATCTCAAATTTGTCACTCTGTGTCTCACTATTTTATTTTTTATTTTCGGCAGCTTAGTATGACTTAAAAGTAATTTTTAATAATTTAAGGTGCAACTTTGTTATTAAAAGTGAACTTGAATGATGTAATTTAATAAAATAAAACATTTATAACTCATATTATATCATATTTTTGTAGGCGTCGCAAATCAGCGAGTCCCGCACAGGAGACGAACGCCTGGCAGAGGCCTCCTCAAAGTCCACGTGGTGGGAGAACAAAAGCGGGACCACCCCGCTCGCGGTCCGTAGAGGGGTTCCTGGAGTCGGCCCCCTCAAAATCGGGGTCTTTGGAAACACTTTCAACAGCAAACAGTCTAAACAAAAAAAAGGGCTTAGTAGACCGCTGGACCAGCTCACTCAAGTTGCTAATGAAGAAGTAAAGAAGTCACTGCCAGCGCCAAGTGGTTTTATGAATGCTGTATTCACAGCCTGGCATGCCAGTGAACAACAAGATCTCACAACCACCTGTAATTAAATGTTTATTAGGCCTTTTTCCAAAGTTTTAGAAACTTAATAATAAAACAACTATTGAGTTATGTATTACTTGTAAATTATAAATGTGTGGACAAACCCTAACAATGCAACGAATCGGAGGGTCACAATCAAATAACATTACATAAATAAGATATAAAGCATAAAGAACTTTTGTATTACCATTACTGAAGTATTTGTTTCGCCTAATGAACCTTTTACTCTCATAAGTCTGTGTCTGAATAGTATTTATTTTTTTTATTGAAAAGTTGTTTGTCTTTATGTCTTTAATGTTTTTAAATTTTTATATATCTGTAAATAAATTTTTATGTATATGTATATATGGAACTGAAGCTTTATGATGTTATTATGTATTATATTTGGATTTGCGATTATGAGGAATCTCAATTTATTACTGTTTTGTACATAATTGTATTATAAGTTTTCTTGCGGATTATACATCATGAATTTTATTGTTGTTTAATATCTAAAATGTATTTTTGTATATTTATTTAATTTAATAAACCTAAAAGCCTTTTTAACTTGTTTATATTGATTTGATATTCAGTTTGCTATGTGATAATGTATTTTATTAGATTAAACTAATTCTTTTTTATGTTATTTAATTATGTTTTTCTACCTTTTTCCAATTATAACCACGCTTCACTATTAATCTCTACATAGTTTATTGTGATTCTTCCCCCCCAAAAAATTAAAGTGGGATACATTACTCTGTTGAATATGTTATATGAATTATGGTGCATTCATATTTTAAGTAGTTGGTGGATTAAATATTGAAAGAAATTCATTTCAAATAAGTCACATATCAGGTCATCACAGAAGTAAAATGAGTTTTTCTTTAATTTAAATCTGTGAAGAAAAAAAAAACTGCTAATATCTTTCAATTAATAATTTATTTACCATTGTAAGTTTTAATTCATTCTCCTGAAAAGTATAATTATATTCATAATAGAAAATTGCTGCATTATCATAATTTATAAAGTAGTAGGTTTGTTAATGCGGCAAAAGATCTACAAGGTCTGTAATCCTAACAGAAAAAAAAATCATAATTTATAAAATTATTATATTTTTCTTATATTTTGGCTTGATTGGAAATATTTTGACAGAAATTTTTTGAACAATGTTACTCAATGGGTTGTTTACCATTGATCATACATAGCATGCAAAATCAATTACTGTAGAATCTCAATTAACACTTCTCAGTAACCAAGAAAATAATCCACACTTTTTGTTTGTTGTAACTATTTACTATTCTAAGAAATTGTATTCTCCTCATTTTAAACAGTTCATTCCAAACTTCTCAGTCTGTTTTTCGTCTTTGTTATTCAAGCCCTAATAATGTTTCTTGAATTTTACACACATAGGTTTGTTATTCTTTGAATAAAAAGTGTTTTCCTCCTTAAACATTGTTTTCATATATCTGGCGACCACTTTCCAGATAATTGAGGTTTTAATGTACACAGATATTTCTTTAAAAGTATACATACAAAGGGAGTGCGGTCCATAAGTTTACAGCCTGTTTTTATTCAAGAATACTTCAATCTGCACACCATGGACAACCATGCTTGCTCTCTGCAGATCCATTGGCTCAACTTCCTCAGTCCTGTCAGTAAGTGTCTAGCCTTGATGGAAACTTTGTATTTTTACAAAGTTCAAGATCAAATATTATGCAGTTATTAAATTATTTTGTAAATGATGCCTTTCTCCTAGACCAATTAAGGAATGTTTGTTTGATGTGTATGCACAATGTTTGTACAATAGAACTTGAAACTGGATTTCTGTCTGATTGGTAACTGAAGACCAAAAAAATAGCAGCAAGGTTGGTGTTTTCAAAAACAAGTATTCTAAGGATCATCATAGAACATTTGCATATGATCATGGTGTGAGCAAGATGGGTTCCAAAATTTATTTCAGCTGCTCAAAAAGAGGGATTTATTCACTGCTGCAATGATTTTTTATGCTTAATACATAAAGAACTCTACTAAGAGAATCGCTAGGCATTTTCTCCTATTTAACATGGCCCTAGAATGTGCAGTTAGAAAATCATAAATTCAGGTTGGTTGAATAGCTTTTAATCACTCAATACAACTGTTGGGATAGTTTGCCAATGACATTGAATTGGTTGGGAGATCACTGACAGCCATAAAGAAAGCCTTTGGAGCTCTGCAAAGATCTATGGCAAGAGTTGACTTAAATATAAATTCAAATTAAAATTAATGTGGACAGATCCAAGAGAGAAGCATGTGTGGAAATTGGAGGCCTCAAGTTTGACTGCATCTTTGAGTTAACATAACTTGGATCCCAGAGAAATATAAATAATGGCATGAATGCAGAAATTCAGAGATGAATCATGACTACAAATAGAGCCTATTTTAGCCTTCAGACACATTGAAAGCTGAGTGTTCTTGGGGATAACTAAGCTGAGCATATATAAAACCTTAATCAAACCAGTGCTAATATATGGTCTGCATTGCTGAAGAACCCTTCTTTGATT
Organism: Nezara viridula; assembly: GCA_928085145.1. NCBI lineage: Eukaryota > Metazoa > Arthropoda > Insecta > Hemiptera > Pentatomidae > Nezara > Nezara viridula. The sequence goes on from OV725081.1 coordinate 93,813,283, forward strand.
TGAGCATCATGTTTAAAAAAGAATATTGGGCTACTTTATTTTGATACTCAATATCAACCAGGAACGGCAAATGAAAACAAACAATGGTCTGCAGGATCTTTACTGAGATGCCAATGTTGTTTGAATAATAAGGATTTGCAGATTAAGATGGGCTAGGCACATTCACCAATACCTGGGGAGCATATATTGAAGAATTATTAGAACGAATTCACACAAAATGACTAGTAGACAGACCTAAACTTAAATGGCCTGATGGGATGAAAGCTACCCTTGGTATTCACAATTGGAAGGTAACTAACTGCACTTTATAAAGATAACTAATGGTTGAAGTTGCGAGAGGCTTTGACTACATGAGAAAGAAGAAAACTGTGCAACAAATGAAGAAGAAAACTGAATCTTATATGAGCATAATACCGACCCAAAATAGTTTTCATAATCAGTTGTAACTGAAGATAAGATAATGGTATTATACTAACCCAACAAAATAAAGTTCTTGGAATGGAGAAACACTTCTGCTAAGTACAAGAGTCATGTACTTAGAAAAAAAGGTAATGCTCTACTTCACCTGTTGTGAGATGTCAGCAAAGAGAAAAGGCAGAGGAAGTTTAGCAAATGTGTTCAGCTTCTTCACGATGATGCCCTTGGTCAGACAGCATTTATTACCAAGGCCACGGTGAAGGACAGCGGATTCCAAGAAATCTCATTCTCCCTATAGTCTAGACCTTTATGGAAGGACATTCAATAGTGGTGAATAAGTCCAAATAGAAGTGGAAGGACATTTTTCTAACTAAAAAGGAAATTTTGATTATCTTATTGGGCATTGTATTAAAAGTATGTAAAACTTAGAAGAAAATATATTGAAAAACAATATGACCAGTTTTTCTTTCTCCTTTCCTTCTTTCAAGGGCCAATAAATTATTAACTGTACTACATATGTCGTGATTAGTTTAAAATCACCCTAATCTCTTTTCAAATCTTTTACAGACGACACTAAAAACATATGATTATGGCATATTTGAATAAGGCCAATGCCATGACTTTCAACCCATTTATATACTGCATTGAATTTTTTTTTTATTAACATGACTTTGCTAAGAGGAAAGAAAAAATGTAAAAAAATTAGATGGACCCTGGTATGAGTCAAACTGTATAGTTCATAACACAGTATCAATAAATACTTATATTTTATATGCATTTAAAGTACTATTAATCCTTTGGTTGACATTTTGCAATAAAATGATTCTGTTAAGATTTAAAATAGCCAAAACAGCAGCTGTCATAAATTGCAAAGGTGAGTAAAACCAGATTTCGGTAAAGCCAGGCTATGATATTTTGTAAAACTGAAATAAAATATTTATTTATACTTTTTCAGTATTTATTTGACTAAACCAGTTACTACCTACCTAATTTATTCTATCAGATAATATCACTGGCCTGCAGGTTCTATGGACCACTCCCTATGTTGTTATAATATGAAAATAAAAGAGACAGTGTATTTATTTGTATACTTACCTAAGTATTTAGTCAACCAATAAAAAATATGTACACCTAGTTTCATCATTCATTACAACTTTACACTGGATGCTGGATCTCAACCTACCCAAACAGGCGTGAGATGACTAATCATGGAATTTCTTTATTCAATCAATAAAGTAATATATGTACCAAGTATCATCCATGTTAATTCTAATTTTAAGAAGTGCTAATAAACAGACCCTTCTTCCATTCTCATAAACATAAAAAGAGGATGCTGGGTGCTGATTAACACATGAAGAGTTTTTAGTCTGGCAATAAGCAACCCAGTTTGAGCAAAATCAGCCATGTCCCTCAAAAACTGAATTAGTAATTCTAGTTTGTATGCTAAAGCTGCATTTAGACATTTCAAAAACAACGGAACAAAGAAATATATTAATGATTATTTCACTATGCTAGTATTTTTGTTTCTTGTTTTTGATATTTTCCACCTGCTATTGCTATCAAGAGAAATAAGAAAAATAGTTTGGTTCAGCAATTATGTAGCTGTTAGTTAAGTTAGATAATTGTGTTTACCATAATTTGTGAAATGTCAAAACAATGGGTAAAATGTTAATCTTCTCTATTTATGGCATTCAAATAAACTTCCTCACCCTACTTCTTATCAAATTCCATTATGTGATGCAGCAATCCTTTTTTTTATGCTTCACATAACAGATGAGAGACTATTTGTGGCTTTTGAAAAGATTACTTCACATATACTATAAATTTCTGAGTCTAGTGTTCAATCAACAAGTGGCTAATCTATAACAGATAATATTCCCCACCCCCAGTTATTTCCTAACAAATTTTAGAAAAAAAAATATACCTGTTTTTAAATCTATAGACATAAATTATTATGTAATTTTAAATACATGACCATATTCAAAGAAAAATAATTTTTTAAATAATATGACCATGAATAATAAGAAATAAAAACAATTTTATATTTTAGAACAGTGTTGCCACATTAACATATTTAATTTTTGTTAAACTTAAGCTCATACTTGAAAGTTTTAAAAATGTTAAAATTATCTCATGGAGTTAACATCGTTTTCATTTTAATGAACTCTGTATTCTTTCCTTTTGGGAGAAATAATACAATATTATTGAAAAATAACGAATATTTTTTTTATTATTGTTAAAATAAAACAGTGCCTCAGTATTTCTACTAAGTTCTTATTCTGCTATTAAAGTTTATTTCAATTTCACTTTAAAAAATGGCTCAAGGTAATTCAAATCAAATGAAAAACGCCCATTATTTCAAACTGGTTGCAGATTTACGTATCCTTTTTATTTTTTAAGAATGTATGTACTTAATCAAAATATTACATAATAAGCATAACTACTACTTGCAAGTTTTCATTATTTTATTCTTATAATTATGCAAACCACAACCTTTCAAAGTTTCTTACATTAATGAAAGTAAAATAAAAGTATGAAACTCATATTTAAAACGTTATTATAGTTTAAGATAGATGTTATGCAGCTATTAGAAACATATTGCGGACTACTTTTTATTATATGTTCATTAAAATAGTTTCATTTTTATTAATTTATACTTCAGAATAAACCCTTAACATTATTTTCATTTCAAATGAATTACTTCTCCTGTGTTTATAAAAACAGAGCACGTATTTGATTATTTTTTAAATATTGTTTCTTTTTATTAATAAAAAAATATTGAAATAGCTATAAATATCAAAGAGCAAACCACTTCTCATAAAAATTACCACTTTTTGAACTGTTTCCTACTATCACCAGTATTACTCATAAAACATTATTGAAATTCATATGTTATACAGTATTAAAAAAAATTACATGAATCATTAATTTAATTACAATTTTCCTTCTCTTTAAGGGTATCAAAATTGTCTAACTAACTAGATTGTTTACAAATCAAGAACTAATTAAATGCATCAAAATAATAATGACCCTATTATATGCCAAAAATAATCGTATTAACTGCGTAATAATCTTATTTCAGTGAGAGAAAATTCATCAAATAACTTAGTGGTTTAATGTGACGTAATGACGCTTTGCTATACACTAACAATATGTTTTTTATAGTATATTTTTAATGTTGGTTTCCCATTTTTTCCTAAATGTCTTTTTAGCTCAACAGTATCAACATGTATTCTCCAATTTCCATACTTTTAATTGGATTCAATCTCAATTAATGGATGAAATATTATTTACTGGTAGGTGTTTAAATTTATATTTTTTTATAACTTGTTAACTGTTCTGAGAGATTTTAAATTATAAATCATATAAATTTTAGATTTACCTATTGTTGTTTCGGCACCCACTGGATCGGGAAAAACTGTTCTGTTTGAGTTGGCCATTGTAAGATTGTTAGAGAAATGTCAAAAAGACGAAGAACAGCTCATGATAAATCAAAAAATATTATATTGTAAGTTTAACTGATTGATTATCTTCATTTAAAACGTATCTTTTATAATGTAGCTACATATTTCACAATGAATAAATTTATTTATTTAGAGCACAAACAGATACATTACAAGACAAACTTACAAAAAAAAAACATATTAAATAACCATATATATTATGTATCTGTTTGTAAGTTGTTTTTACACAAAATTTATATTATTTTTCTAATAGGATTCTTAAAAACATTGTAACACTTTATTTTAATTCTTCATTGTAAATAATTCTGAAGCTTGAAGAAATAGAGAAGTACTGTTGAGAATAAAAAGAAAGTGTTTTACATTAGTACAAATATACTAAAGTTGTTGATAGCTAGATGAACTAGTTTTCTTATAGAAATGATTATCCTAATTATTATCTAATATAACTTTTATATTTATGGATGCAGATAAATATTAAATTAAAATATGTATTTACAAATAAATTAGAATTTCATTTTTATAGTATGCCATGGTGTACCATAATCCTTGAATTTAGTTCCATATTTTTATCCAAGTTATATTTATATGTTTATTGTTTGGAAACATATTTGGTAATTTTTAAATTTTCTTTAACGTGTTACAGTAGCTCCAGTTAAAGCTTTATGTACTGAACGATTTAAAGATTGGGAATTCAAGTTTCGAAAATTAGGTTTAAAAGCCATTGAAGTCACTGGTGATTCAGATGAAGGAAACCTTATGGCTATCCAACACTTTAATCTTGTATTAACTACTCCAGAAAAATGGGATTCACTTACGAGAAAATGGAGAGACCACATAACACTTGTTGAAGTCATTAAACTGATTCTCATAGACGAAGTAAGATATTAAACCATATTATGTATAGCTGTAAGTAAATGTATAGATGATGAATAAAGGGTCGGTACTATTCTCAATACTATTTTCAATGTACAAGGCTGAAACTGTTGGAACAAAGTAGAAAGGTAGAGCCGTGGCATACGAGATCTCTAGGAAGGTGGAGGAGGCTTATGAAAAAATCACAAAGAAACTGGAAGGACTAAATATTACAGTTAATCTGAAGAAACCCACTATTTCATTTTTCCTTCCAGAAGAACAAGCCTCCAATTTCTAAGGTCTATATGGTAGCAGGCCAAACTAATAGGCTGGTAGAGAGTATAGTGTACTTGGATGTCATCCTCGACAGGTATCTGACACTATTCTGATACTGCCACAATAAGATTAGGTTGGTGAAAGGTAAGTCTTACAGACTATACTATTTAATGACACCACCAAATCTATACTTCATTATTAGTTTATATAAGTTTACTCTATACCGCCTCAAATTATTAGTTTATAAAAGTCATATAACACTGATGCAAGTTTCAGCATGGAGTGCAGACATATTGTTAGACACACTTTATAACAGTAGACAAAAACCGGCCAACTCCACAAGACCTAGGAACTGTGATGGATTTCATAACACGCAGGCATATTAAATTCTTTGATAGCCTGGAATACGTGGCTAATATACATTTTAGAATGCTGATTCCGATGGAATGGCCATAGAAGTGGCAAACACCTACAAAAAATCTCATGGTTCACTAGACTTAGTACTACTGATTAACTGGACTGAGAGAAGACAACTAGTGATCACTAGAATATCGATTCAACACTTATAAATTTTTCATCAATTTCATGTCCTCATAAATCCCTTGTAATGCACCTTATATATGCAATACAAGGAATTCTATCTCTTAAAATTAAGTTATGCAAATTTCAATAACACTTCATTGTGATTAAAAAAATAAAATTAAGAACATGTTAAAGAAAGAAAAAGTGAAAATGGTAAGTTCTTAGGAAAAATAGATAAACATTTTTTTTTATCTAGATCTGAAAAACATTAACAGGTAGATAGTTTTGGAATTGAGTCAGAAACAATCATCAAATAATTGCTTATTGTTTAATCTAAGCCAACGTTTTGACCCACAATGTAGTAGGTCTTTATCAGAACTAAAAAAAAAAAGTAAAAAGAAGATGAAATTACTGTAAGAATATAAAAGATATATAAAATAACATATGTAAATACGAATGTACAAAAATTGGAAATAAAATAGATGAAAAACTATAGTATCTGATAATTATCAGATTATACAAATTATAATTGATCAACAAAATGAGTTTAATAATCTGATGGACCGATATACTAACCAAGTAATACCTTACCTTATTAGTTATTATATCTATCTTTTTGTTTCTACAATAATATCTTCACCTTGCTTTATTTCTTTTTAGTAGTAAAAACACCTACAAAGTGGGTCGGTCGAAACATCAGCATATAATAAATAACTAGTAATTATTTGATGTTTTTCCATCCCACTCCTAGACCATCTTGTTCTTGATTATCATAAGATCACAAATAATAAAATATTTTTATATCGTTTTATTGCCATTTTTCTTTACTTAAATTAGTATTCATTCTGATTTTCCGTAGGTACATTTGTTGAATGAAGAAAGGAGAGGATCCACATTAGAAGCTGTAGTATCCAGAATGAAAACTATTCAAGAATCTTTAATGCCAAACGATAACCACATAAGATTCCTTGCTGTTTCTGCAACGATTCCTAACATAGAAGATGTTGCTAGCTGGTTAGGAAAAAAAAATGAGTCAGCCAAGTTCTACAAGTAATCATTGCTATGATTGTTGATTAATACATTATCATTTCAGCGTTTATTGTTAATCAGTTTTAGTATGACTGAAATCTTATTTTTCCATTTTTGCCTCTTATTTAGGTAATTGAACTTTTATCCTTGCAGCGTTTTAAATAAAGATTTTACAGAAATTTTATTTTATTTTTTTAAATCATTTAAAAGTTCTGTTGAATCAGCCAAAAAGTTGATCTGAAAAAATACTTTTATTCTCACCTACTCAAACAAATGACACATTTGTGTAATTCACATAAAATAAATTATAATTCTAATCTATGCCTAATTTTTGATAATTTCTCATTAATTTAACTCATTAATTTAAATCATTTAAATAGATAAAAGTTAAATTTTTACTTTAAACCTAGAAATGAATAAAGCTCCTTAGAACTTTCATTTTTTTTTTTTTTTTTACCTAAAAAGTTTCATAGAACTTATTGCTTTTTAAAAACTTGGAACTTTTTAAAAAATTTCAACTACTGATTTAAATATTACCACACATTTTTATACATTTAACACCATTTAAATTACATTTTCATATTTTTGGTTTATTATTTTTTAAAATATGAGAAAAATATAAATACTTGAAATTAAAAATAGCTAACTAAAGCTTTGCGATGATTATGATATACGGTTTGAAGATTTTTTTTTTTGTAATAAAGGCCACAGGTATTTCTTGAAATTTAAACACAGCCAAGTTCTACAAGTAATCATTGCTATGATTGTTGATTAATACATTATCATTTCAGCGTTTATTGTTAATCAGTTTTAGTATGACTGAAATCTTATTTTTCCATTTTTGCCTCTTATTTAGGTAATTGAACTTTTATCCTTGCAGCGTTTTAAATAAAGATTTTACAGAAATTTTATTTTATTTTTTTAAATCATTTAAAAGTTCTGTTGAATCAGCCAAAAAGTTGATCTGAAAAAATACTTTTATTCTCACCTACTCAAACAAATGACACATTTGTGTAATTCACATAAAATAAATTATAATTCTAATCTATGCCTAATTTTTGATAATTTCTCATTAATTTAACTCATTAATTTAAATCATTTAAATAGATAAAAGTTAAATTTTTACTTTAAACCTAGAAATGAATAAAGCTCCTTAGAACTTTCATTTTTTTTTTTTTTTTTTACCTAAAAAGTTTCATAGAACTTATTACTTTTTAAAAACTTGGAACTTTTTAAAAAATTTCAACTACTGATTTAAATATTACCACACATTTTTATACATTTAACACCATTTAAATTACATTTTCATATTTTTGGTTTATTATTTTTTAAAATATGAGAAAAATATAAATACTTGAAATTAAAAATAGCTAACTAAAGCTTTGCGATGATTATGATATACGGTTTGAAGATTTTTTTTTTGTAATAAAGGCCACAGGTATTTCTTGAAATTTAAACACAGTTCCTGAAAAAAAAATGAATAAATTATTGAATTTAAATGGACTTTGGTTATTTTTTATTTAGGATAAATGTTTGATTTTCTAAAGAATGGAATAAAAAAACCTATACCACTAAAACCCATTAGGTGTCTTGAGTAAATAAGTCATAAAAATTTCAATTTAAAAATCACATTGATGACCCACCTCACTTTAATTATTTTTTATTCTTCTATAAATGGAATCCAAAGTCAGGAGGTATAAGTTGTATATAATGTAATTAAAAAATTACATTATGATTAAAAGTTGCCAGATATAAAAGTCGACTATAATAATGTAGTCCATAGGTGGGGAACTGCGGCCTCGGAGACCTCATGTGGCCTCTGTGATGTAGTTGCGGCAACAGAGGCCACATGAAGCCTCCAACATTTTTTGTGCTGTGCTTATTAATCTAGCGCTAGAATTAATTAATATTTAATTATTTCAGTGACAGCAATTTGGAAATTAATAGAATTAAGTTGAATATATGTATGTGGGTGTGTGTATTTACTGATAAACAAAAATAGCAATAGTAAAATATAAAGAATTATTGCTGCCTCCTTTAGCGCTGCCTAATTTTACTGCGGACTCTAATGATCAAAAGTTTCGCCACCTATGATATAGTCAATAATAAAATAATAATATCATAAATATGCAATGTTTCATTTACTGTCTTTCTACTAATAAAATTTTTTTTATTAGGTTTGGAGAAGAAATGCGGCCTGTTCTGTTGAACAAAGTGGTGAAAACATTTCCGTTTAATGAAAAAATGTCTTATTACAAATTTGATTTGAATTTAAGTTATAAATTGAAACAAATTATTCTTGATTATTCAGAAGGGAAACCAGCATTGGTATGTTGATAAGTTAATTTCACCTAATCCTTATTATCATAAGATCTCCCTCTGAATCTGAAATTGAAACCCATTCACCTGTAAATCTTTATTTCATGTTGTCATGAGATGATACCAAGCCAGACCAATTATCAAATATATTTTATACTTTTATATTATCATTGTTCTTCGAATGTTACAGATATTTTGTAGCACAAGAAAGTCAGTTCTGCAAACAAGCACTATTCTTCTTCAAAACATTACATTTCATTTCACCACTGTTCAGAAAATTACTCTCGAAGAGGCCTGTGAAAGTTTGCTGGATTCTAAATTGAAAGGTATTTATAAACTAAATATCAAGAAACTTACTGACATTGGTACATAAACTTATTATACTAGAGAAGTAATCAATTATACTAGAATGACTGAAAAGATAATCAATGCTGAACCAGTAGATAAGTGCCTAAGAGATCTTTTGTTTTTTGTCTGGGTTTAGCATAGTGAAAAATTTTGGCTATGACAATAGGTATTATTGACATAAACAATATTGGCTCCCCTACAAAGGCCAGAGTAGCCCTCTGTGGTCTATAGGCTATAAGTATCTCCTTCCTGAGATAAGCGAGGTGCTTAAGAATCTCATAGCAACAAGCTTACATGAAACTCCTCCAAGGACAAGCAACCCATATTAATACCCATATTAATACCAATATTAATGCTGCGTCTGGAAGAGGTGCAACCGTGGACCAGCTCCAGACGCAGCAGTCGTAGAGAAGAGGTCGTCCTCACGCGGCTGAGGATCGGACATACTAGACTGACTCACCTCTACCTCATAACAAAAGATTCTATCCCCCGATGTCAAAAGTGTAACCAATCACTAACTATAAAACATATTTTGGAAGAATGCCCTTTTTACACCGCAAGATTAAAAGATTTTGGAATACCCCAGAATATATCAGCATCCCTGGGAAATCAAGAAGAAATCGTTACCAAAGTCATCAAGTTCTTGGATAGTGAAAAACTTAAAAAACACATTTGACAGGCTTTTTTTATTTATTTTTTTATTTATTAATTTTTTTTTATCTATTTATTTTTATTATAATTTCTCTTATTATTATTTATTTATTTATTTTTTCACTTGATTTCATTTCATTTTAAATTCATTTGTTTATTAATCTCAATTCATTTATTGATTCTACTGCTATTTTTTAAAGTTTATTTATTATACATTTTTTATACATCTTATTACCTATAAATGTCTATTATTACCCTTATTTATCTATTTTATTCTATCAATCCATTTCTTTATTTATTTTATTTTTTATTTTTTTATTATTTTTTTTTATTATTTTTTTTATTTTATTTTTTTTTTTTTGTACCAATCATCCAAATAGTATTAAATGATGTTATTTAGTTGATGATCTGGATGTTTTCCGCCTAGACATCGAAACAAACAAACATATTAATACAGTTCTACCAAGGAAAAGATAACCACTATTGCCCTGCTTAAGTTGGTAAGTACATAGAAAATAAGCAGCAGCAGTAATGTCATATTCTTGTTGTTAACCATAACCATAACATAACCGTGTCTTTGACAATATCTGGTAGCCATGAATCCTGCTGCACACTAGCGGATCTAGAATTTAATTTTGGGGGAGCTTCAGCCCGGAAGCTTTTTTTTCATATATGTAATGATAATTACTTTGGAAAAACAGAAAGATACTAACTACCTATATGAAATAGTGTTTAAGTTAAATTCTTGAAGTTAAATGTAATTAAATGAGCATTAATACTTTAAGTTTAAATTTTTAATATTTTTTACCATAAAGCATGGTTACATTTTACCATTTTTGGGAGGGAGGGAGGTCTTCAGCCCGAAAGCTACTATTGTTGACAGCTACTTCCAGGACAGTCCTAGGTCTGGTTCTATGGAAACTACTATTTCATGAGTTGCTGGGAGTGCTATGAGGGAAGAAAGTAGTCCCCTGCCACAGCTTACCTTGAAGGATCAAGCAGTTTTAATGATGTCTAATAGCATAGATAATATATAAAAAGAAGCAGAATATGGCGTAAAAGTAAATAATTGTGAATCATCACTGCAAAGACTCAGGAGATCCTTCTGAATAGAAACTGTCAGAGCAAAGACTCGGAGCACTGATTTTTCAATATTTACAAAAAACAAAGAGATTATGGTCACAAACCTTTGTAAAAGGTTTGGAACAGGATTTAATGTGACCTTAGAAACAGATCTTTGAGCCTTGAACAGCCATCAGAACAGTCACCAGAGGAGTGCTTTTTGTGGGTTCAGACACCTTTAGTCTACATGATAGTTAATGACCAAAAACTGGTAAGTAATGTTAATTCACATTCATATACTTATTTCATAACTATTACTTCTCTTCTGAATTGTGCGACTTCTAAGATTAAAAGAATCAATAGGATAGATATCTATGGATCTAAATCAACAAGAATGATTGAGAAGTTGTTGTAAGATCAAGGCCCATCCTGCACTGTAATGCTGGATATACATGGCTATATTTTTATAACTTAAATTTCACATGCACATGGCAAAATAAGTTATATGTAGATCACTTATTTTTTGACTAATTAATGATCAAAACCAGATATAGACTATATATCTGAATCGGTTGTGTAATGAATGTGTTGTAGTGAAGATCCAGTGTCAAAATAATATATATCAGTAACATTTACATGGATAAACATTCAAATTTGTGGACAGTAATTTTCTTTTTTTTGTACAGACATGGTGAAGTATGGTGTTGGATTCCACCATGCAGGATTGAGTGCTTCTGATAGACATAACATTGAGGAGCTATTTAAATCTGGATTTCTTCCCATATTGGTTTCAACAAGTACTTTAGGTAATGTTATTATTTCCTGTACATTATCATTCTCATAATAACCATTCTATGAATTTCAAAAACTTTTATATTTCTTATTCATATTTCAGCAATGGGTGTTAACTTGCCGGCACATTTAGTTATAATTAAGTCCACTGCCCAGTATGTGAATGGCTCATGGGAAGAATATTCTGAGGGACAAATTCTTCAAATGATGGGCAGAGCTGGTAGACCCCAGTTTGACTCTTCTGCCACTGCAATTATTTTGACTAAAAACACATTGAAAGTAAGTTTTAATTTTAATTTATTATAATGTGGAAACTTCTTGAAAATGTAAGCTAGTCTTTTCAGCCTGGAAAGTGGCAGCGTTATTGTCCATTGCTTCCTCACATCCATTTTTTCCCAATGATTGCAATTTCCTGTTTGATTTTTATACTTTATTACCCTGTAATATTATTAAATTTTATTTTTTATTCATTCAGGATTTTGTTTCTTCCATATTTATACAAATTTCCACTAATATGTTCATTAAATAACCAATAATGCATAAAATAACATGATGCATTCCGGTCAGACTCATAGCCGGATTTTACTTCAGAGAGGGCTGATCACTTCACAATCCTAATAATATTACTTACATTGACATGTTTTCTCTGGAGAACTATATAATGTAATCTATCTAAAGTATAGTTTAACTGAAGTTTTAATTAATTTATAATTTTGTTTAAGATCATCTTGTCTTACAATTGTCTAAAGCTTTTCTATAAATCTTGAATACCATTATACTCATATTAGGATTCAGTTAAGTACATTATTTTATGTTGTTTTTGAGAAGCAGAAAAATAAAAATCAACAACTAGAATGTATTAAACTTCTTCCACTTACGGTAAACGCACCAGTAAGCTGAAATGCTTATGGAAATTTCTTTGAACTTTTGGATGTAAAAACTTAAATATTATTTTTTTTTAAATGTTATAAATTTTATTGTTTTATTCTTGGATTCACCTTATATAACTACTTCTCACCTTGCCAAGATACATTTAAAATTCATGAAACATTCTCCTCTATTTTTAAAAACAAAACTGTAGAGAATAGTTTTGTTGTACCTTGTTTGGTTTGAAATGTTCCTATATCTGAAGAGGGTAATTATGCGAAATAAAGTGTTGAAATTTTATAAACAAACATTACATTTACTTTATTATAAAATTAATTTCTTGCGTTCCCCGATTTAAATTTATCGGTAAATGCTGTACACTGTCGAGAACTTGTTTTTTGCAATAGGAAAGCCTATTTTTGCTTTGTATTTGATCCATGTCACTAGCAATTTTTCTTTAAATCAGAGAATAGTGAATGGTCCATTTTTAAGACCCATTATATTGAGTATATCTCTTTGAATTTCTGCGAATGCAGACCTGTCGACAACAGGCAAAAACTCCAAAATAAGGTTCCAATAGCTGACGCTCATTAAATTTTGTAATTCCTTTGACAATTTATGTTAAAATCAGGCAAGAAATAATCTAAAAACACTCCTAGAAAAAATTAAATGAAAATTTTGAGATAAATCAAAGTAATTAAAGAGGAAAAGACAAACCAAAGGTATGATGTCCTTACTGAAAGATCGTTGTTCCTGGGACATGAAGTGGACTGTGGGAGACCTTCCTGATTTGCCACCATTTATTTCAGTAGTGGTTCCCAGCAAGATTAAACCAAAGCAGAGAAATATACAAAGAGAAAATATAGCAACCACAAATTCATGAAATAGAGGTCTAGGAGGTCCTGAAATTTTATTAATTCCGTTTTTCAAGGTACTGGTGCTTTTATCATAAAATTATCAGGCTGTAAATGAGTTTATGATCAGAGATTTCAGAACATAGCAGGATCACCATCATCTTATTTTTTATATTTATAAAGACAAATGGCAAAAAAAGATATCAGTAACCTGTTAAATTACATTATGTATTTAATTATTTGTAATTAATATAGATTTTATTGAATAATAAATGAAAATTTAACGTCTCTGTTTGTACAATGAATCGGTATAAGTTCATGTGTTCCTGAGATTTCACATAGCTACAATTTATAAGTAATAAATGGAAATTTTAAATCAGAAATTTTGATTATTTAATGTGAATTGTATTATCAGTTTATTGCAAAAACTCACCAATTACATTTTTGATTAAGCTGAACTTATAAGAACAGTTTTATTAATTTCAACCTTCTATAATGATAAAACAACACAGTAAGTGCCACAAAATGAAACAAACATTTGTGTCAAATATATGACAGTTAAAACAAATCCAGAATATTCGGATTCCACTTTGACTTTTTGCAATAAATTGACAATGTATTGTTTTTTTGAAAATTTCGTACACAAATAAGAGTATACAAAGATAATTTTAATTTCTTATTTATCATAAATTATTTTATATTTATTTGACTTTAACATTTTATTTTTTTAACAAGTTATTTAAAAATAAAATTACAGTTTAATTAGTTTTATTTAGGCAGATAAATAATAGGCGAGCTTAGATGTATATTCTTTATATTTAAAAAAATGTATAAAATGAACTAGTAATCATTCTCATAGTTGAAGGATTGCTCAGTTGCTTTTTTTGTTTGGCAGCCACGTAACTATAAACCAATTTACTTTTGTTTATATCAATTTCACGAGGAACCAAATGGGTTTGCGTTTTCTTGAAATGAAATTTTTGGAACAAATCCTGACTCTCCTTCAATATAATAAGTCACTGTCATCAATCTTCCATCAGGCAACAAAACTTGATACGAGCCTTCGACACGTCCAACTTCATTGCCAGCTTCTTGAGCACCAAAGTAGAGCGTTTTCTCAGGATCTTGTACTTTATAGTCATATTGATACTAGAAAAAAAAACAATAATTAGCAATATTGCTTAAAATAAATGATGGAAAAAATATGTGAGCCATTAATTTAACAAAAGATTAAAGGGTACAAACTATAAAAAAAGAAAATAATAATAATAATGTAATGCAGTTGATGTACTCAGTTAAATTAACAATTTTTTTTTAATTATTAAGATCAATATGCTAAGGATTAGATGGTGACATATTGCTTGATTTATGTTCATGGACTATTTGAGTTTTTGAGCTGTAACTGTGCAAAGTTTAACTAAAAAATTAATATATATACATATTCCAAAAAATCCTAATACAATTTAGATTACAAGTATGTTAAAATACACCTAAAAACAGTATAAATTACAATATTAATCCTACTATAATTTATTCATACCGGCATTGGTTTTTCTGTTGATAAATCTTGAGGTGCTCCTCTAATTACAGCTATGAAAGCAATTAAAATAAAAGTGATGGTGTAACCAACCATGTTTGAATCTAAAATCAGAAATAATTAAAAATGTAGCATAAAATAGCAATGATGTTTTGCTAATGGTAAGCACAAATAATGTTTAGGAATAACAGCACAATAATGGAGCTGTTACAGCAGTACCATTATTCCAAAATTGCTTTGTTTCATCTATCATCAAAAATGTGAGAGAAAAAATGCTAATTGGAGTATAAGTTACTTAAAATTAAAAAATAAAATAAGAAGGATCATTGAACTTATTTATAATGTCAAGTACATACTGTCGTTCTCTCATAGGACTGTTTAAATCAAGGCTTCAACAAATTCAGTACATTCTCTAGTGGTGGGTTAAACAAGAGACCACACAGTATAAAATGATATGGATTGATACCATATATGGGAAGTATAAACTGTACAGTTAAGTTTGATGAGGCACAGTAAATGTACAGCTTTAGATTCCCAGACAAGCCAGACGGGAAGGCACCCAGGAGATGAGATGGGTGACCTCCAATTTTCACTCCTTGATCCAGTTCATCCACCCTGAGAATGATCTAGAGTAATGGCAGAGGTCAGAAATATGTACTAAGAGAATCTTCTCTATGCTTACAAATGGAGTATAGTATAGTAACATATTCTCAACTAGACAAACTATATCATGCAGAAGAATTAAATTGGAGTATACTAAAAATTATATGAAGAAGGATTGAAACTTTTGTATATTGTATGAGTTCCTTCTTCAGTCCTTTGGTCCAATTCCTAATCAAAGCAGTAAACTTAATTAAGTTATTTCTTGTAGAACAGTTTTATATTTAGAAAAGTTACATATTTTACTTCAAAAGCTATACTCATAAACAAGTGTTAGTGTTCTTTCAAATAAGGAAACTAAATGAGTTATCACTAAGGTTTCTCAATTCACACACCTTGTACTTCCTGTGTAGAACACGATAGACACGCTCTGAAGATTTCTGGTTGTCTGAAGGCCTTTCACATTTGTTTTATTTAATACTGTAAATCAAATGAATTAAACCGTGAACAAACACATTAATGCATTAAAATAAAATAAAATTTCGAATAAAGTTGGAAAATGTTTGGAAGAAGAAAACGTAATTTTATATATATGTGTGAGATAAAAACTGAACTACAAATTAACACTTTATGCCTTACTATCCTATTCTCTGTCTGCTCTTAAAATCCATATCTTTATCAAGGTTTTAAAACATGGATTATATGTAATAGGTTTTATAGGTTTATGCCTTTTTTTTTTCTAGGCTAAATTAAAGTTTCAGTTTCTTCATAACTTGTGTCTCTGAAATTTCGGGATGATGTGTCTATTTTTCCCAATCGATAGAAAAGGTTATCTTTAAAAGATGACTCAATCATTGGATTTGATGAAGAATATGGGTACCGACAAAAAAATACATTTCAGAAATAATATATAAAGGTAGTGCAGTGCTGAACAGGTTTACGTAGATACCAGTTCATTGTTTATTTATTTTTTTTAAATAATCAAGCTATACATCTAGAATATTGCAATCGTTAATTATAATGATATTAAAATTGTCTAATAACTCTCTGCTAAAAAATATAAACCGAAAATAAGAATAAACAAATTACCTGATACATTTCTAATCGATTATAATGGGTTTTTTTATTTTGTAGGGAATTTAGTAACCTTTCAAATAGGCGTGGGTGTAAACAAGCATAAATCGTATACTTTTTGAGTTATACACAAATAAAATTTCATATTCTATGTAACATTTTTTCCTAAATGTTTGAGTGGATGTGCCTATTGTTTCCATATGGGGGAAGGAATCATTTTTACAACTATGCCTCAATCATTGGATTTGATGAAGATAAAAAAATTAAAAAAAAAACTACGGTGTGTGCTTTAGACCAACAAGGCGAGATTAATAATATGAAGTATTAATTTTTCTTTCCTTTTTGCCTTTCTAACCCGGCGTTGCGTTATGATAAAATTTTGAATAATAGCTTGTTACCAAGAGGATGAACATTTGAACATTTCCCTCGCTTACAGTATACAAGTCCAATTTTTAGTTTCTGTGATATTTTAATCCAAATGTAAAAACACTTTAATAAGTCCACTCTTATAGTCGGCTCTTAACCCGAGTTAGCGTTGCATATCCGAGCATGACGGCTCTATCTCATAAAAAAAAATGGAAAGAGCGCATAAAGAAGTTATCTCTTAAAAAAAAAAAAAATGTTACACCAAAAAACACATTTGAAAAATAAAATATGAAGATGAGTTTAATATAATGATTTTTTATTCACTTATCACACTTTATGTTATTTTGAAGTTTGTATTATCCGGAGCAGCGAAACCTTATGTGGACAGATGCGCATCATTTCGACTAAACTGATTTTTATTGCTATACTAAGGGGGTGGTAAAATTTAGTGGCACTAGGGGACGATTTTTAGATTAAATAAAAAAAATTTTTTTTTTCCTCTTTTTGATTTTTTTATATATAAATCTTTGAAAGTTAAATAATATTTATTTTGAGAGAGAAGTACTTGAGATAAATTTTTTTTTTTTTTTTTTTTGGAAGAGGTGGGGGGGTGAAAAAGTTCGAAAAATTAATCCGCCCTCCTCCCTTCCCCCCATTATTCAGGAAAATATCCTAATTTCATACCTGTTCTATTGTACGTATGACTCCATTTTGATAAAAATAAATTATCAAACCTAAACCTAATGTCATAATGTATAATGTAAACTTACCTTGTTATTGTTCGTACGGTTCTGCCTTGATGTACCTACCGGGATGAGTATATATAGTTGGTAGGCGATGGTACAGGGACCGAAGAAAGAGTACTCCCCACCAACCAACGGTCAATGTCATTTTACCTTCCTCCCCTTTTCTATCCAGAAAGAACGAAAACAATGTTTATATACATATATTATTAGTATTTTTTCCCCCAGAAGAATAGCCATGTCAAATTTGTATTATTAATTGCTTAAAGCTTTAAAGGGACATTGAGGGTAATACTCATATGTAGAGACCGGATTTTCGTGCAGTAAGAATCCGAAAAACGTGCAGTAAAAATCTCAAAATGTGTAAAATCGTGCAGTATAAACCCAAAATATGTACTTGTGTAATTGTGTTAATTGTGTAATTAATACCTAAAAACGTGTAAAATCATCAATATTGTTTAATTTATAACATCAATACATCGAAATCTTATCAGATCCTGAAGTAATCGAGAGCTAAAAAAATTGAAATGTAATATTGAAAATGAAATTCCAGATTATAATAAACTATTATAATAACCAATATTATCCAATAATGAAGAGTATTGAAGGTTAGAAAGAATAAATGAAGACAGGAATTATAGGTGTCTATGTATATATTACATAGATCAGATATATTTTAGATATATAACTTTTATTAAAAATGATAATGAAAACTTTATTTTTTAATATAGTTGAAGTTTCCAATATTATACATTCCCAAACGCTTTTGTTAAAATTTAAAGAATTTTGAATTGGACTGTAATGTTTGAGCTTTTTATGTGTTCAAAAATTAGTGCTGGAACTGTTTTTCTATACCACTAAAAAAAATGTTTGGGGATTAATTCTTTCTAAAAAACATTCAATTCTTTGATAAAAATATTTTTTTCTTACTTGTTTCCCAATGAGCGTCTATCAGTGATTTCCTTCCAACTGACTGATTTTTCATAAGGCGTATAGAACTTTCTCATCAAATTCTTTGTCCTAACATTTCAAATCCGGGTATTTATATATATTTTAATCTTTGACGGGAGACTAGATTTAAATTTCAGCAATATAATTTTTTTTTTATAAGAATGAAATTTCTATAAATCAATTCAAAACCAGAAGTGATACTGAAGGGTTGAATAGTGAGTGAGGATTCATGGCAAAATAATAAATGTCTTACTAATAAATCGGCTAATTCTAGGAAAGCAGCTTTTTATTATCCAATACTTTAGGCAAGTTCTATTCCAAGGATAGATCTCACTTGTGTTTACTTCTTCCTTTTGTAATGAATAGGATTTTTGCTTCATGCAGAATTATTTGCCTTCCTCATATTTTTTTTTTATTTTGAATAATGAATTTGTGAAGAGAAGAATAGTTGGGGTGCTCAGTCAAAAAAGGAATGCAAAAAATAAATTATAATATTTATTTTTTACATATGCCGACGTTTCGACCTGAAGTTCAAGCCTTCATCAGGGCTAAGAAAATAACCAGATAACAAGGTATGAGAAACAAAAGTAATGATGGTAAAAAAGATACTAAAAAATGAGAAAATAAAATTTAAAAAAAAATTATAAGAAAAATAAAATAGATAGATATAAAGTAAAATGAAATTGTTAGAATAATGACTAAGAACTAAGAGATAAATAATAAAAACTGTTACATAGTGTGGAATGATGAAGTAGGCATAATAAAAAAGGGGTGACAAAAGTGTTACATTGGGAATCTTAGAATAAAATGTAAAAACATAAAAAAGAAATATAAAGTTATATAAGAAATGAAAATAAAATAAATAGTAAAATTAAAAACATTGAGAATGGAGTAGTTAGATAGAAAATTGAGATATTGTAAAGTCTATCAAGATGTACAGACAATGTATATGCCTTCCTTTTTTGACTGAGCACCCCAACTATTCTTCTCTTCATTATCCACGACAATCAACCAATTACCAATTATTAATAATGAATTTGATTTGAACGATATAGTAAATTAAAAAGTAAAATAAATATTAACACACTCACTTATACATTTGTATTTATAAATCGTCTAATTTAGCACAAAAGTGCAATTTCGTGCAATATAAAATTTAGAAATGTTATTCTACAGGTTCAGAAACGGATAGATGTTTGGATCCGGAAATTTTACTCGCAAGCGAATAAAAAATGCAATAACATGGAAATCCGGTTTATGCTCATAGGTAATAGAAGGTCAAATATTTTATTACAGTCTCGAATTTAACAAAAAAGAGTGTTATAGGTGGGAACTCTTCTGTTTTCTGCGAAAACTATAACATGGTATAGTATTGGTTTTTAAACTAATATTTTGTCATCGTTACTTGTTTCCAATGACCGTGATTTAACTGTTTTAGTTCAAACCTAATAGGTATGTAGTGGTTACTTCCGACTATTTATCGTAAAAAAATATATTGCGGATTTTGGATAAATTAATCTATTATTCGATCAATTCGAATAAATAAATGTATTGAATAACGAAGCGACATTCCCCTAAAACAAGGAATAATTTAATATTTTAGCAACGGGTTGTTATTTCATACACAATGGGCGTATTCCAGAAATTACTAGCAAAATATAATTTAAAACAGAATTTTGTCTTAAAAATGAAATAAATGTTGAATATATGAATAAAATCCTATTGACAAAGTAGAAAAATCACTATTTTTTTCATCTTTTAAGTATTTACTAAGATTGATAAAGGCTTTTACGATACTCAATACCTACAAACGGTGATCTTATTATTTGTCGGATACAATAAAATTAAAAAGAAGAAAAGTTGTGTACTATTTTCTCTTTTTACCAATCACGAAATTCGAGTAAAAAAAAATACTCAAAGAATATTTAACCTTACTTCTTGGTGATTCTGTGATAGTATGATATATGGCTGGAAATAAATTTAAAAATAAATAATGATAAAAAGATGACGAAAAACTAACGGGTTATTTTCCAACTCGGCTTTGAACTCTTAAAGGTTGTAGATTAGTACGAGGTGAAATCTTAAATCTTCCAGTATATATTTTTATAAATGCAAAAATAAATTCTTCTTTTCTTCATAACTGTTTTCCTTTCGTCATTTGTGGTGAAGATAATCATCAAAATGATTGCTCAATCTTTGGTTTTGAGAAAATATTAAGGAAGAAATGGTGTTCAGACTAAAAAGAAAATCTTTGAGATATAATAAATAACCATACTTGAGCAAAATCATTCCGTTTTTTCTCTGAAGAAGGAATCTTTGAAAATCTTTGAACCTCTCACACAGCACTCCCCACCTCTTGTTTTCCCTTTTACTTTTTTTAAAATTTAACTTAACGTGCTAACTTTAAATAACTTAACTTTAATAACCGTAAACAACTTTAACCTTAATGTGCATTTTACATCTCTTTAATTTTATCTTTAATAATATAATATTAACAACCAGAAGATATAATAATCTATATATACGCCTTTACTATACAACAACCAACCAAATAACTATACTGAATATATACTTCCTTGTTAGTCGTAGTGAATACACGGGAGTTGCGGAAATAATGTCGATCGAAACCTTAATCTTAACTAATACAATAAAAGTGTTTGATGAACATCAGCACAACCTTCACGTGTGGAAGTCGGCGTGGCCTTCCTCACAATAATATGTTTTTTTCTCTAACATTTCCTCTATTTATTAAAAACTGAGGGAGTACCCCCTCAGCCCTTATTTTACAAATTATACAACCCTTCATTTAATTGTATTACTCGTTGCTCAAATTGTGTAAAAATAATTTATATGTAGTTTGTAGTTCAGGTTGTATTGTTTTTTTATCAACATAAAATAAACGGAACGAAACCATAGTTTCGATAAATTTTTAATTCCTTTAAAAATCTATTTTATATATCTATACATCGTACCTAATTGCCAATTTACATTATTATATCATTATAAATACTTTGTTACCATATATATATTCACTTTGTCCTACTTCATATAAGCCCAATATCAATTTGGGCTTTCAGTTATAATATTTTCATTGTACTTCCTTTTCTATTTCATAATAATTATAATTATATCACAATATAATATAAATAATATAATAAGTAATATATTGTATTAAAATGGAAAATGTCTAAATCGAAAAATAAATGCTATCACCTAGATAAAATCAAATTACCATCTCCACATGAATACCATTTCCAACACAAATTTTTGATTTAAATTCTTTATTTTTTATTAGGAGAATAGGAGATTACTTGCGATCAACACATATGTAATTAAATGATCAGCTGTATAATTTGTAAAATAATCACCATAGGAGAAGTTGTGCTCCTGTAATCCTCCCGCTCTCCTAATAACACTAACGGATCCAGGATTTAATTTTGGGGAGAGGCTTCAGCGCGAAAGTTTTTTTTTGGGTGTATATATAAATATAAATAATTCGGTGTATATAATTAATTGGGTAATTAATAATATATATAATGTATAACATATATAATGTATATAAATAATTGGGTGTAATATAAATACTTCGGAAGAAATAAAGAAACTAACTACCTATTTGAAATGGTGTTTAAGTGATTCTTTAAGTCCTATTAAATGTAATTAGACAAACAATAATACTTTTAAAGATAATTTTTTTCATATAACATGGTTATATTTTATCATTTTGAGGCGCTTCAGCCAGAAAGCCTTCCCCCCGCAGAAACGCCTATACCTAATACGAAATTGAAATAAAATATGAAAGTCACAAGCAAATGTTTTATATAATAGAGAGAAATAATACCTAATTAAATTTATGAGCTGGCTATTTCTTAAAATGTATAAAGTTAGTTGGAAAATTAACAGAGATGCGCTGGCGGATCCACGGAAGGGGGAAAGGAGTTTTCGGGATGAAGTTCTCCCCAAAATGGAAATATATATATATACCTTTTTTTTTTTTTTTTATGGTCCATATTTGCTTCAGTGAGTGATCCGCGAAAAATACTTAAACACTCACAATAGGCGATCTTTTTAAATCATAATGCATATACAGCTACTAAATGTAAGCACTCTTTTTATGAAAAAAACAAAAGAAGTTCTTGTAATAGCGATTTTTTTTTCTTTTCTGCGGAGACCTTCAAGGAATACTTAAACAACATTTTATGTAGTTTATTTTTTTCTTTCAGAGTAATTACAAAGAGGAAAACAAAATAAAATCCTCGATCCCGCTAATGCAACAGTGTATTGTATCATATAATGTTCCTTCCTTTTTCAGAATGTACATATTTTACATCAGATAACATACTACGCATATAATTTACATATTACGCACTCTATATCTGACAAAAAAAAATCAGCCTTATCCAATCCATGGAATGTTGTTACATGGGTTGTCATTATTTTTTTTAAGTGAGAATACTTCTTTAGGCATGCTTTGTACTGGTTTTGTTGGTAGTGAACGAGACTCAGCCGTCACGCTCTGATATGTAACACTCATTCGGGTAAATTTGGCTCTACTCGACTAATTGAAGAGTTTTTGCATTTAGATTAAAATATCTCAGAAACTAAAACTCGGATCTGCATCATATAAGCGAGGGAAATTTTAAGCATTCCATCCTTTATGTAATGAACTATAATTCAAAATTATATTTTGATGTGGCACACGATTCAGAGAATCGGAAAGGGAAAATATAGAGACAAAAACCAAATTATAACGAGTTTTGTTGAACATTTGGATGAAAATATCTCTGAAACTAAAAATCGGATTTACAAATCGTAAGCGAGAGAAGTTTTCAGCATTTGGTCCTCTTTGAATCGAGCAATAAATCAAAATTGAGTTTTGACGTGACGCCGAGTTACTGAATTGGAAAGGAAAAAAACAAATAATAACAGTTTTTTTTATATAATTAACAAATAGTATTCATCATATATTTTTGTTATCGTAAAGCTATTGACGATCGGTCAGAGCAATGTTTATTACAGTAATTTATACACGGCTATAATTGTATATATTGTAAATGTTATTCCTTTATGAATATAGAAAAAAAAATTTGCTATATATTATTTCTAAAAGGTGTTTTTTTTTGTCGGTACGCCATAACTCCGTCAATTCTCCATCAAATCCAATGATTGACCACTCATTTTGAAGATATTCTTCTCGTTCACATGCGAAAAATAGTACTATTACTCCGAAATTTCTGGAAAAAACGTTATGGAGGAAAAGAAACTTTATTTGATAATAACTCAAAAAGTATGAATTTCTTTCTTGATCATACCTATGATAGTTAGAAATATTACTAAATTACCTACGAAACAAAAAAATCGGACAATTATTGACAAAGATACAATCCGTTACTTTTGGTATACTTAATAATGTCTTCCTCTTTAAGATATTGTATTTAGGAGTAGAATAGTCTATTACACTTTTTTTCCTGGATGATATATTAACTTTATTATTTCTTAAAGGCATTTGTTTGTTCTTACATTTTATTTTTTTTAATAATTTAGAAAATCCCATGATGGGGGCATTATTTTGTCTTTATTAGTTTTATTATATTTCCGGTCAGTTTAAACATAGGTCCTAGCAAAGCAATTTGTACAAATATTTTGGCCTATGTTAAATGGAATATTGTAATCAACCAAGGAAAAAATATTAATTCCTTCCTTGCATAATACATAGGATCTACTTATTTCCATATTTCTTTGCTATTTCTTCACTAAAAAAAATTTTGCAAATTATACGCACGGACCAACTAGTATTTCATATTGTTAATCTCGCCTTGTTCATGTTTTCACTTCTATCGTGTGGTCTAAAGCACAGACCATAGTTTGTTTATATATATATATATATATATATATATATAACTTGCCTCAGGAATGCCCATCCATCCCCCAAGGTCAATGGCGTAAAAACCTACTTATCCCCCTCCTCCCAAGATATTTTATTGCTTACCTTTTCTTAAAAACAGAAGAAGCTAAGGTAGAATTTAAAAAAATTGTAGATCCTATATAATTACACTTTTGCGGTCTGTTCTATGTTTTCCCCTTGTCCCTTATTCCCAAAATTCGGAATCCCATCGAAATTTGCCCTCCCCCTCAACAATTCAAAAACAATGTTTTGATGGCTCAACTTGCGCCTTGAAATCCCCTTCTGGGGGGTACCTCTGACTTGCCTTCCAACTGACGTGTCTAATCGAACAGTTTCGACACAGGCAGGTTATTCTATCCATCTTGAAATACAAAAATGCATTATTTTTTACGCATGTACGAGAGCCGTAAAGGAAGCATGTACCTTATAGGGCAGTGGATTTGCAAGAGGAGATTTTTATCGGGTTAATGCTAGCGTGTCAGTGGAAAACCAGGCAATTAGCATACTATTAAGCCAGCTTGTTCTACAAAGATACACTCCTATCATTTGTTTTGCTCCTTACTCAATTAACTTCTTTCATTAATTGGACAGGTATCGCACTAATTCATCGATTTCTTAGCTATGAAATAAAGAAAATAATTATTTATGTTAGGTCTTTTTTTTTTCAAGTATTGAATATTTTTTTAAAAAATCTAGTCATTAAATTAATTAGAAAGAAAATGTCATGTTGAAAAAAGCAAAACAATAATACAGACTTTCAAACCGAGAAATAAGTGAAAAACCTAAACAAGAATTTTACTATTGTAAGCATCGTTTTTAAGAAAAGATCTATCAATTTTCTTGCGTGGGGTGGTCATGCGCCATTGCTCTTGCAGAGAGAGATGGTCACCTTTGGTATTGTTTTTTTTTCCGCAATACTTTTTACTGGGATGCTTTTAATTCTGGCATTAATTCCCCACCCTCTCCCCTGGCTCAGGAAAAACCCTTCAGCCGCAATGCAAGGAAGGAGAGGACAAAAAAATTCAATAATTTGTAATTAGTTTCAGTATACCATATAATGATTTAAAATAGAGTTTCTTAATAATTATAAACCTACATATTTATAATTTATGTACAAATAGAAAATATTCTTCCTCGACTCACACCCGAAAGGAAACAGTTGCAGGTCATAATAAATAAAAAGATGGAGTTTTCATTTTTAACTTTTGAAAGTTTCATCACGACTGCGGCTTGTTATTCAAATCAAAGTTAACATTTGCGAAACATCTTTCGAAAATAATTGTTGGAAAAAGAAATTTCTAAGTTTGCAGCTGAAATGTCTCTGTCTTCCGTACCTTCACCTATTGACCGCAACTTAAACGTGACATCCCACGGCCTTTTTACAATCATTATCGGCGTACTCGATAGTTGACTTGAAAAGAGTCGAGGTCTTCAGTATTTTATTTAATGGTGGATGTTATGGAAGTCCTTGTTTCAATATTAGACATCATATTGTTTTTAACGTTAATGTGATTGATACATATTAACCACGATCGTAAGTACAAAATCATAACTTCCTAAACTGTCGAAATCAAAAGTACAGTAATCAATATTTTTTAAGATCTCAATCTTCCCTTTAGGTTGTCTGAGTTTTTTAAAAAAAAAAAGGAGGAAAGGGGAGGGAAAATAATTTTAAAAAAAATGTTTAAATAAAATATTGTTCTGACAACCGATCTGCTGTTTCTAACTCTTTCTCGTTCACAGAAATTATAGAACCGTTTTCATTCCCTAAAACTTTTGATAAAAATAGCTGTAAATAAAAAGAGTATAAATCGTGTCAGAGACTGAAAGAATAGGACTCGCCATAAATGAAACAAAAAAAAAACTAAATATTTCGCTGCGAATTCTATTGGCGTAGGCCAGCTGAATGGCCGGGAGTATATTGATCACCTCAGATAGTCGATGGATTTATCTATCTTGGAGCTTAGCTGAACTCCAGGAACGGGATTAATCTTGTAATCCATCTGCGAATAATGGATGTGAATAGATGCTTTTATGGTTTTTAGGCGCACCTTCGCTAGAGGTCCAAGATCACCGGGGTTTATACAACTTTTACTAGGTCCGTGTTGAGTTATGAGGATCTAATTTCGAAGAAGGTCGACAAATGTTTATGCCAGGGTGGTCGAACAGAAGTGAGGTGGTCAAAGTTGCATTTGGCATAGTAAAGTGTAGTGCCAGTTAAGATGAAGAAAAATTATGGCCAAGCCTTTCAAAAAAAACTCTTCGAGAACGTTAACTTACATTTAAATGAATAAGCACTTCAAATCCAATGTTCTTGTACAATGCCTCAGATACCTCTGCTGGTGGGACCCAAAAGGGGGTTTTATGGCGCACATAATTTACATACAAAATTATAGCGGATAAAATGTGTAACAAGATTGATTTTATCTTTTTTTTTTTTTTTTTACTCTCTCGCCGATTTTTACAATAATTTCTGAGTTATCGCCCTTCAAAACCAGTGCCGGCCTTAGACATTCGGCTTCCCCGGGCAATGTCATCTCCCTCTCTAAAAAAATTAAAATTATTTCTTAAACTGTTTTATATCATGTAATATTTGAATTTTATTTCTTTAATGTAGTTGCTTTATTGATAGGCTGAAATTTATACGTTTTATATTTCTTTAGTTTCTAATAATTGGCAAGCGCCCCTGAAGGTCGGCCGGTACCCCCGACGGGCGCCCTCCCCCCCCAGTCGGACCTCGCGGCAATATCCCCATCGCTAAGGGGCACTGTTCAAAATTTATCAATTTTAGACAAAACTTTCTGGCTTATTTTGACTAGCAATCTCTTCAGAACTTAGTGTCAAATATTATTTTAGAAGTAATTTTTTAAATTATTTGCATATATATACCCATATATATATGAAGTAAGTAATGATTGCACACTCAATAAGATTTAAATATTTTTATATTTTTTTATTAGGAAAAGTATGAGAAGATGGTATCAGGCACAGATATTGTGGAAAGTAACTTGCACAGAAATCTACCTGAACATCTCAACTCTGAAATTGTCCTAGGAACAATCACAGACATAGCTGTTGCAGTAAACTGGCTCCGATCTACATTCCTATACATCAGAGCTATGAAAAATCCTAGGCGATATGGCATTCCTGAAGGTCTCCCTCATGCGGAAATGGAAGCTCGCTTGCAAGGTACGTGTATCAACGTCTTTCTTAGCATAGAAGCTTTAAGGTCAGTAAATTTAGCAATTATGCTGGCCACTTTGCTGATTTGCTACCTGCCTATACTGATCAGCTGTTTTGCAGCTATCTAAATATTTTACTTAAAAACTTTAGTTTGTGTGTGCATCAACAGTTCTAACTGCAATCATATCTCATTGAACCAATATTTCATTCAATATCTCACTATCCCCTGAAGGTAGACTTCAATCATTTTTTTTTCAAACCACTATATTTTATTTTATTTATAATCCTCTAACCTTCCTACTCATCAATTCGGATTTCGTTCCCAACATTCCACTGTCAAGCAAGGACTGCGAGTTGTTGACCATATATCCTCAACCCTAGAAAGCAAGCAGTATTGCTCGGGTGCATTTCTGGACATAGCGCAAGCTTTTGACCGGGTATGGCACGCCGGATTACTCTTCAAGCTTAAAATCCATCTACCACAGTCCTTATACCTAGTACTCCGATCCTATCTTTCCGACCGCTCCTTCCGAGTTCGCTGTGGCACCGAATTCTCCGACTGTTACTCAATTGAGGCTGGCGTTCCTCAAGGCAGCGTCTTGGGCCCCATCCTTTACATTCTCTTTACCGCTGATATTAACTATGGGGAACAGCCAAATTTTCTAACATCAAACGCATTCAATCCTTTCAGTCTAAAGTCCTCCGTACAATAGTCAATGCTCCCTTCTATGTAACCAATATAACCCTACACCATGAACTTAATATCCCATTTATTCTTGATCTTATCCCAGCCAAATTTTCCAAATTTCACCAGAACCTTTCTCATCACCCAAATCCCGTTGTACAATCCCTATCAAGCACCACCCATCCCTACAATCCCCTTCGTAGGTTAAAGCGGCAGTGGCCACGAGACCTTTTGTAAATATGGATATTTTGGAGTTCTAGCAATGGCCAGATTCTCCACTCAATTCATGAGTGTCTGTGGCTGTAGCGCTCTTACTCATCCTCCGCTGGTTTAAAATACCAGTGAAGTGGCTGAGGGAGAAGCGTAGGAATCTCCTAAGCCTCCCTTTTCCCTCCACATGTGGAGGGGACAGGATTGGTTCGGAGATCACCTGGCAAATTGTAAATAATGTATGCTTTATATAAGGTGTTTGTTTTACTTTTATTTCTATTTTTATTTACTTATGTGTATATATATATATATTTTTTTTCTTTACTCTTTTGTTCTTTCTTCTTATTCTTTTGTTATTACTTTATTTATTTATATTTTTGTATATACGGTATGAATGCAATGTCTGAACTCTATTATAAGTGTCCTTAAACTGTGACAAATTGTAATATTTCTGAATAAAGTGTTTTAATAATAAAAAAAACTATTATTTATGGCAGTGATCGACTTCCTTTATTTTATTTTTTTTTAGCCATGTGTATGAGAGAATTAAATGGCTTGGAAAAATATGAATTAATTAAGAAAACTGACTTTGCTTATAATGTTGAACCAACTGAAAACGGAAAGCTAATGGCAAGGCTTTATATAGCTTTTGATACCATGAAACTATTTATGAAGGTACCAAATATTTTAATTTTTTTATACTAAGTATCTATAAACACACTTGAAATGTTCAAAAATAATTATGTATGAATTTTATTTTTATATTTTTATTTATTTTTTGTAAAAGTTGAATTTAATTTAAAATAGTTATAAAAGTTTTTAATCACAAACAAGAACCATTTAAAATTTATTGAGCACTACATAATATAATGTTCTGACTTAACATTTCTAGCTTCTCTTTAAAGACTACAAATAATCATTAAAAATACACATTTCTTAATAGTTACTTCTGCTTTCAGTAAAACAAAAAAATTATTATAAATAATTTTATTAATTAAAGTAAAATAATTTTTCAATTTTCAATCATTTTTATTTATGTTTGGTTCTTCCTATGTGAGGGTTTTTTTTTCTATTGAAACTTTGATATAGTGCTGGTAGTAAAAGATACAAGTACATTCTAAAAAACCTCACTTGGCTGTCTTAAGTAATTCATTTTCACCAAGTGAATTCTTATTATTTAAAAATAATGTTTTGAATTATGTATTATTGTAAAAAGGTTTAATGACAAGTGACCTTCAAGAAAATGCTAGTTGACCAAAATCTGAAATAATTGATAAATATTTTAATTGTAACCTTGGTCATTATATTATTCAGAATTTTGTTTGCATGTATTTATTAAATGAAAATAATTATTTTTAACTGTTTTTAATATAAAATGTATTCATTTTGTTATTTTACCATCATTATTTTATTTTGAGTGCATTATTTTCTCTGTTTTAAAGATGAACGGTAAAGAAACGATCCCTCAGTTGCTGGAATTGATATGTCTGTGTCATGAGTTTTCTGACATTCATCTGAGAATAGATGAGAGAAGCACACTTAATCGCCTTAATAATGATAAGACCCAAGAAACAATCCGTTTCCCACTCAAAGGAAAAATAAAAACCAAAGAAATGAAAATTAATTGGTAAGTTAAACACATTAAAATATGATTTTTCATATTCGTTACATTAGCATGCCGACTGTATGTGTTCTCACATTTTATAACAGAATATTAACTTTAATTTAAATTATTGTTCTAATTTGTCATTTCTCCAGTCTTATTCAGGCATCATTAGGCTGTCTTCAGATTCCAGATGTTTCACTAGTTCAAGAATGCTTTAAAATTCTAAGACTAACCGAAAGAATATGTAAAGGTAACTTTTTTTTTTTATTGTACAACCACAGTATGTTTTTTACACTGTTAATACTTGACTTTACGATGTCTTTTAGCATTATCGCTGTACCTATGGCAAAGAAAATGGTATGAGGGACTTGCAAGTTCTCTCACTATTACTAAATCGATAGGAGCAAAGATGTGGGAAAACTCGAGTCATCTAACTCGGCAACTACCAGGCATAGGCCCAGCTCTATCATCTCTTCTAGCAGCTGCTGGGAAAACTTCATTCAAATCCATCATGGAGTCAAATCCACGAGACTTAGAAAGGGTATGTTTAGGAATAATATTTTTTTTTATTCGAATACAGTTAGAAAACTTTTTATAAATGATATTTGTAGCTGATCTTTTATTAATAATAAATAAAAACACCTACATATTATTGAATAAAATAAGTAATCAGCTTCCTTGTTTTATTTAATTATTTCATTTTATTATTATTTATTTGATTTTTAGATTATTAATAAACATCCTCCAATGGGCAACAGTTTGCAAGAAATGGCAAGATCCATACCACAGTATTCGCTAGAACTAAATTACCAAAGTTTTTCAAAGAAGTTATATGTTTGTTTAAAACTTATAAATTATGATAAAATCATTGATCCAAGTCATACATTTAGTTTACTTGTTGCCGGATGTAATAATGAACTCCTCCGGAAAGAGAAAATAAGGTATATATATTTAAATAAATATAAAATTAATATTATATGTTAATTTTTTATCTTTAAAATAAAAACTGCTCACTTATTTTAATAAATTTGTTTTAAAAGAAATAATACTACTGTAAATTACAGTTAGGTTGATCATATCAACTGTTTTTTTATAATATAACTAAAAATATAAGGTTGGTCATTGCACATATTTGCCCTCATCTCAACTTTTTTTTCATCTGCTCCATTTTGATAAATTAGATTTGAAAACAAATTATAAAAAGTTCAAAAACAAAAAAAAGAGATTTTTTTTTTTTATCATTCTTTCTTTTATTAGTGTGACATACTTAAAGCAATCCAATGAAGTTTTATCTTTTATGGCTCTGCAGATGTGATACATCTATTCTCAGTTTCATGAGATCTTTCTAGACGTTGTCTCTCCATCTACTTTTACCTACGGCTCGGCCTGACATCATATATATAGTTCCACTTACACTCTTGTCATTCTTTGTTCATCTATTCCAAACGTTCTTCTAATACTCCTGTTCTGTATAATGTATATAACATACGTTCAACTATCAGAGTCCATTTCCGTGGTCCTAGTCATTTCCAAAACTATTTTGTATATCTGAGGCTTGATGATTGAGGATTCGTAACAAGATAATTTTTTTTACAATAGGTGGACTGTCAACCCCTCTCTCTCAATAACAAGAAAATAGGACCACAAAGAAACAGATTTGCTGCTCGCACTTTGTTCTTAATTGATTAATTATTTACTCATTACAACAAGTAATGATTATAAATCAAATAAATTAATCAGGATGATAACTCTATACTGCATAAAAATCTATTTTAGTTTAGATTAAAGGATGAGGGATCTCCTCGCCTAATGTAGATAACACGGGAGTGAGGTGCCACTGGGCACTGATCCTCGTAATGCCTTTCATGACATTATATATTGTTTTTGTTTTTTTTCCAATCGACCTCACATTCCCTGGTTGTCATTACCATTATCACAGGTGTGAATAAAAAAATTAAACCAAAAAAAAAGGTTTAGATTAATTTTTAATAAATTTTGTTGGTTTCTCCACAAAATTAAATTTATAATATAGAATCAGTTATAAAACTATTTAATTTCTAATTTTTCAGAGATGCTGCTTTTATTCAACAAAAGGGAGAAATTAATTTTACTATTAATATACAACCTGAAATGAAAATAGAAGCTGTAACAGTGCATGTTATCAGTGAAAAATTTGGTAAAATATACAATCAATTTTAAAATTAGGCTCAGATATAACGTATACCTAGATTTACTTAAAAGATTTTTTAATTATTATGTATAATTTCAATTAATATTCAATTAAAACACCCACCACTAGGCATTTAGGATAAATAAAAGTTCTGAACACGTCTCAAATCTACTGAAATTTATTTTTGTGAAATCAGTTTTCTGTATGTTTCTCATTCTACTTTTAAGAAGTCTTACTTGACCTCAACTAGTCTTTACATCAGTAATTTGCACATATGTTGAAGAGGCACCGACATATTGTCCCATCTATGTACCGACATGCTTGTTTATACTTTATAGATTTTATTTTACAATAATAACAATTTGGTCCTACCAGATGGTAACATCTATTGGTCTGCGCCAATAATAATATATAAGATTTAAAAAACTTTACATTTTTTTTAACAATCTCAAATGATCATCTAACTATCTGTTGTGGATACAATAAAGTAAAATAAGAATAATAAATAAGCAAAAAGAATAAGATATAAATAATATAAGAACAATAATAAGGTATCAAGGCAGTGGGCGGGGTGGCCGAGGCGAGAAAGGGGAGGAAGCAAAAAAAAAAAAAAAAAAAACAGTATCAAGACATTTTTAAGATTATGTACATAAGAATAATATAGTTAATAATTGTGAATATATCTATTTCAGACTGAATTTTTAAGCTCTGGCACCATCCTTTTGATAATTATGGCCACTTTTAGATTTCAATGATTGATCTTATTATATTCTTCCTTTTTTGAAGGTTTGATTTGTTTCAAATATTCTTTCAGTATTTTATAAAATATACTATCATTCTCCAATATATATATTCATCTTAATTCTATTGTGAATGTTCTTCTTAATCTTTAAGAAAAAATAATTAAAATAGAGGCATTGTATCCAGGTTTATTTATATTTTAAAAACAAGAAAGGAATATTTTATGTTTAGGGTTTCTTATAAAAATAAAAATACTTCATTTTTTATTAGATTCTGAATAATAGGATGTAAACTTTGATTTAATTTTTTTTTTTTTAACTAAGCAGACACAAAAGTAAAAATTTCTATCCGAACCCCATATTTTCCAGTTGGTGTCGATGTGAAAAAAGTTGTAGCCATTTGTTCCCAATACCAATTTTTTTCAAAAGAAGAAGTTGAAAACCTATATTCAGATGAAGAAAGCTTGGTAAGTATTTTAAAATGAATTATTGCTTGACTTGTTATTTACCTATTTGGTAATGTAAAGTTATAGTCAACTCTGTGGAGTCCATTGTTATTTTGTCACGTTTGAGAGTTATAGGACATATTTTAATTACAAGTGGAACAGGAAAATTATGCAATATTTCTTATGGGAATGTATATTAAAAATCAAAATTTAAAAAAATAAAAAATGTGAAGTATAAGCATATCTGGTATCAGGAGATTGGGTGGAGTATAAATTTGATATGGAATTATTTATCCAAGGGATTACACACATCTATATATATATATATATATATATATATATATATATATATATATATTGGGTTAGCAAAAAAAATATATTCCAATTTCTCATTTTAATAAAAAAAAAATGAAAATATAAAAAGAATCAGATAAAAATGCAGCTCCTATCAATTCATATTTACTGACAAATTTCATGGAATGCACGTTGCAGAGGTGTGTTGTTTGCAAATGATATGGGAGGAAGTGTGATACTGTGTGAATAGTGCAAATAATATCATGATTAATTATGTACATTAATTTATTAATTACATACATTAGTTTAAACATTAATTATTTAAAGATCCAATATTTTTCAATTATTAACTATTGAGATTAATTAACAACGGGAGAACATTAGACCTTAAGTTATTCATGTATCCCACGAGCGGATCCAGGATTTAATTTTGGAGGGCTTTTTATTTATATGTATTATGATAATTACTTTGGAAGAAAAAGAAAGAAACTAAACGAAATGGGCTCCTAACGAAGTGATTCTTGAAGTCCTATTAATACTAATTAGACGAATAATAATACTTATAGGAGATAATATTTTTATATTTTTTTCATAAAACATGGTTATATTTTACCAGAGAGGGAAGGAGGCTTTCGGGCTGAAGCCCCTCTCCTCCTCTCCCCGTAGATCCGCATGTGATGTATACCCTACCCTGATTTCTTTAGTGCTGTTCATATGAATTTCAAAATTTTGGACACTGCCCCTTTTTTGATTTATTTATTTTAAAAAAATAATTTGTTCAAGGTTTCATCAGACAAGAGTTTTGATGAAAAATCAACTGCTGTGGTGACTGAAAATAAAAATTCATCAAAGAAACCTGCAAACAGACAGAATTTGGTGAAAATTACAAAAGAAAAGGTACTATATAATTATTTTTATGGAAAAGTGCCTAGGAATTTACTAAATTATTATTATAACTTAATAGATATTCTAAAAAAATGTTACTAAACTATTTCATCTTTAAAAAAGAGTAATGGATGGTTTTAAATGTTTATTATTATAAGTCGGAATTGAAGCAGTCCCATATTCTGTTCAAATTTTTGTTGTGTGATAATCTATCTATTAGTATGTCTTTTATCGATGTTTTTAAATATATTTGATAAAGACAATTCTAGATGTATTTATATAAAACTTCAAAATGGAAATTTTCCAATGTATTTATGTTATTCAAGTTATAGTCATTATAACTAATATACTTTGTTTACATTTTATTATATCTATTTATTTTAAGGTATGTAGCCCAGGCTATAAAGTCTTAAATTTATAAAGTTAAAAACTTGTAAAACTTTTATAAAATTTTTATATATATAAAAAGTTTATAAAATTTATTAAAAAATTATAAATTTATAAAGTTAAATTTATAAAAATTTAAAAAATTAATGTGAGAATTTTATAATTAATTTTTTTTTCAGGAAAAAAAACCTATCAAATCAAAATACCAAACTAGCCTACACCAATTTGCTTTTAAAAGTTCGCGCCAACAATTAAAACATCATGAAAAGGAAAACAAAAATTTTGATAATGAGGTATCAAGTACTCAAGATAATTGTGTGAAATATGACTCAACACCATCATCAGTTAATTTAGAAAAATCCAGCGATATTTATGTTTTGAATTCTAAGAATGAAAAGAGAATGAAACTAGAAATGGAATATAATTGGTATTTTAAACAGAACTTAGAAATTAATAAAAATAAAACCAACGATTATGATTTAGCACTTCCCTCAAGCTCCAACTATATTGTGCCTGGTTTACAAATAAATAATGATAAAAACTCCCAATGTTTTTTATCAGATCCCGGAAACAGCCAAATATCTAGATCAGTCATTCCAAAATCAAAACGTGAACATGGCAGTTTTGAGAAATCTCATCTTCCTGTGATTCAAAATACTCATAACTTCCAGAACACAACTTTCAAAGAAAATGAATCCCATTGCCTGCAAATGTCATCAAATGAAAAATATAACTCCCAAGTTTCTTATGATTCTAGTCAAAATATAAGTAATCAAAGAAAACCTCTTCAGTTATCTCCACGTCAATTTTTCAGGTCTGGTAAACATTTACCTCAAAAACCAAATGATTCTACAAAAAGGAAAAGGAATTTTTTCCCATTGTTTATGCCTCTTGATTATAAAGAAGAAAATATGGAAGATGCTTCTGTAGATGCAAATAAAGATCAGGAGACCCAATATAATGAAAATTTGACTTTGGAAACTTCAGCAAATAATGTTCCACTGTCACAAGAAAGTAAAATGAATCCAACAGTCATTAATGATGGAATAACCCTTAAAAATCAAGAACTTAGTAAGTATTATTTTAATTATTGTAAAAATTATTTATGTTGTTTTTTTTCTCAAATTTAAGTAACCTCTGACACAACTGTATTACATTGCTATATATTAAGTTGGCTCATAAGTCCTTTCATTTTTCAGGGTGAAATAAAACTCAATGTATTATAGATTGAATGTATTATTGTTATAAACATAAAATTTATTTTAATATATTGACTATTATTTAATTGACTTTTTCCATCTTTCCACTACATGCATAATGCCATGTTCATAGAATGCCTGGAGTTCATTGTTAAAAAACTGATCCAAGTGATTTTTGAGGTCCTCTTCCTTTTGGAATTCCTTTCCATTCATAGAGTTCTGTGTAGATCAGAATAAGTTGTAGTCACTTGGAGCTAGGTCTTGTGAATTGGGATAGTAGGGCAAAAGGTCCCATCTAAGGCTTATTATTAAGATTTGCATCATGTGAAAATTTAGAATTTTTTCTAGTTACTAGTTTTAGGTAATTTTAACTTAGATTAAAAACACGAGTAACTAGCATGCTTAAAGAAATTTCTTTGAAATTTTAGGTGTAAAAACTTAAATATTGATGTTATTGTATTCTTCTTGGATTTGTCTTATACAGGTACGTCCCAAATTGCCAATAGTCATCAAAAGCTCATCTCCTCTATTTCTAAAAAACTGTAAATTTAGAGAAACTTTTTGTTGCACCAGTAGCTGACACTCATTAAATTTTGCAATTCCTTTAATAATATAGGTTGAAAACACACAAAACATAATCTAAAAGCATTCCTAGATAAAATAAAACAAAAATTTTGAGATAAATCAAATTAGTATGAGATTGAGATATCAAAGTGATCAAATTGAGATAAATCAAGATCTTATGCCCTTGTCTGATAGATCTGATATAGATCTGTGTTCCTGGTGTTACTAATGGTTAGGGTTTCTTTATGAAACAAACACAGACAATACAAAAACGTTTATTGTGGAAGAACACTACAAACATAAAAGCCATATCAAGGAAGTATATATTGTTGTGATTACTGATGTCACATCTGACAGTGTTGTAGGTAGAATATACAATAACAAATAACATCAATTAATTAATCTTAACACCTGGGACACCAAGTGGGCAGTGAGGGACAAAATAGGAAGTTTGCTACTCATTCTTTCAGTAACAGTTCCCGGCGAGACTTAAGCAAAGCAGATAAATATACAAGAAAAAAATATAGAAGCCACAAATTCATGAAGTATAGGTCTAGGAGGTCCTGAAATCTTATTATTCCCATTTTTCAAGGAAGATATCAGGTGTTGGTGCATTGTCAATTACAGGTGCTTTTACCATAGTTTAGTGTGCATTTTATCAATTTGTTTTTACACAACATCACTACACGTGTTAGTGTAATTATTACAGACCACCTTACAGTACTATCTTCATTTGGTGTCCAATAAACTGAATATCTCATGTTTGAGAGGATAGATTTTTTCATTAGTTAAACAGCTGTTCAGGAATAGTATAGTAAATTTTAAAATGCCAATTGATTTTTTTTTTTGTTAT
Source organism: Nezara viridula (assembly GCA_928085145.1). NCBI lineage: Eukaryota > Metazoa > Arthropoda > Insecta > Hemiptera > Pentatomidae > Nezara > Nezara viridula. Next base: position 93,851,134 of record OV725081.1, read on the forward strand.
CTTTTCAAAATCCTAAGAACAATTTCAGACAGATGACTGATAGTCCTAGTGGTGTACCAGTCATGCCTAGAGTGGATGCATTTTTGAGGCTCCCTAAAAAAAAATAGAAAATCATAGGTTGTTCCCTCCTTAGTTAATTGGGACAAGCCAGCAATTAAAAAAAAAAAATCATCTGATTAAAAAAAATGTTACAACGACAATGTCATTAAAAAGAAAACCCTGAAAAACCTAAAAAATTCCTAAAAACATTAATGCTCTTGTCTGACAAAAGAGTTGGTATTTGTGTTATCTTTTGCAATAAAGTTAACATTTATTTAAAAAAGGCTGCTTTGGTTGTAAAGTTTGGAGTGAATTGCCTCTAGCTCTAAGGTACAGCAGTGATCTTCTCTGTTTTAATATTTAGAAGAGAAGTTTTGATCATTTCCTTTGATTGATCATTTTTATCCATGGTTCTGCAGAGGAGGAGGCATTGTCATTGGTCTCAAAATGGGGGTTCATTTCCTTGGGTCTCTAGATTTTGATATGCTTGTAAGGAATAACATATGGCTTACGACCCTACCTCAAGCACAACATTGTTGTTAATTCCATAGGCCTTAAGATGTTGTGTCATTGGTTTCTTTGTATTAAAACATTGATTCAACTTTTTTACTCTAGTTAGTGTAGCTAATGTAAGTAAAACATCAATATCTATTTTCTTTTTAGTAAAATCTTAAAATAAAATTTTATGGTAAATAGATCTTTTATTATTAATTTCGTTATGCCTATATTTTCATTTTATTTTGTTTACAGTGTTAAAGCCAGTAGTCACACAAGATTCAAAAAAGAAAGGAAATATAACGCATGTGAAGAAAGGAGATATAAGAATGTTCCAGAAGACTCTAGATAAATCTAATAATACTATTGATTCAAATAAAACTGTGTCATCAGACATTTCAGTTCAAGCATCTCAACAATCCATGATTGAAACACCAATAGAAGTTTCTCATCAAAATATATCAGAAAATAAGGAAATAAGGTTGTATGTTAAAATTTCTCATCATAGAAAAAAATATATATATAATTTTTTTTATATTTCTAGCAATAAGGATAACAAAATACTAAAAATGAGGGAGGGGAGATTTTTTATAACCTAATAGATAATTGAGTAAAAGTTAACTTCATATATAACAGAGGGGTAATTTTCAATAAAAAATTCTCCAAGGCCAAAATAGGTTGTGGACGGCGTGACCAAATGGGCCAATGCATGTGTTTAGTACTGCCATTGTCAGGCTACCCGATATATGACTCAAATGATATAAAAATAGTCATGAGGTCGCGTCCCGATGCCGGGGAGCCTTTTAAATCCCCGCTCTCATCCCCTGATCCGGGAAAACCCCATATAGGCTTAAACGCGAGGAAGAGGAGGACCCAAAAATAAATAAGAAATAAAATAAAATAAAAAGTCCAAAATAGGATTATTTAAATTTCTGAATAAAATTCGTTACATAATTTTTTTTAATTATAAGGTAAATTAATTATCTTATGAGCCTCTCTTGTGAATGAATGACATAGTCCAAATCCAATAATAAATTTTGACTCTAATGATAAGCACTTGATTGAAAAATTTAGAAATTAGAGTTAGTTATTCTACCAACTGTAAGGCTTTTATGAATGATTTAATATAGTAGTACTGTACACAATTAAAATATAGTTTTAAAATCTCTTCCTCTGAATCAAAATTATAGTCTTATCATAAAGGAAGGAGATGGTGCGGGATGGCGGTCATAAATAGACTAAATAGTAACGAAACTATTTCATTAAAAGCCAATGTTTCGACCCGACTTTGCAGGTCTTCTTCAGGGAGGTGTGTTCAGCCAGGAGTTTCACTTAGAACTGAGAGTCCTATCATATATTGTTCATTCTTATAAATTTTTAATATTTATTTTCACAACTAAATATGGATTGATTTTATTATTAATCTTCATCTCAGTATATATTTGTATCACATACTTGATTCATTTGTTGTAAATTAATTCAACTTCTTTTTTTTTTTTTTAGTTATTCTCAGTTTGATGACTTATTTTATGATTCCCCACCTGAAAGAAAAAATCAAGATGTTATTGATCTTTGCCCATCTTCGAGTGAAGAAAATACCAAGGAAACTAATAGATCTTTAAGAAGGTAATCATCCGATGCAGTTAATAGTCGTATATGTATATTTTCAATGGTTTTTTTTTTTCATCTATTTTAATTTCATAATATTTTGATATTTCCAGTTTACAGGTTGATGTTGATATGTCTGAAAAAAATGTCAGTGATGATTTTTCTCCAACATTTGATTTATGTGATTTTACTAAAAAGAAGATAGATTTTGGTAAAAATATTGATGAAGGTGATGAGTTACCTTCAGATGAAACAGATTCAGAATCAGATATCGATTCATTATGTGAAGATTTGAGACCTGAACAAAAATCATTGAGAAGTGATTATGGAGATCCATTTGCACCAGTTCATGACTCTGCTACTCTCCAGAGGTTACTTGAAAAGTCGAGAAAAGATGATGCTCAAGAAGAAAATCTTTCATGGCATAATAACCAACGATGCTTAGAATTTTTAAACCAAACTGGATCTCATGAAATTATCCATGCCGATGATTCAGTAGACGGGAATAAAAACCTTTCCACGCAAAAAAGTTTTGCATCTTCTGAAAATCATTATGAAAAGAAATTTTGTAGAAGTGATTATCTACAGCAAGATAATCCAGATGATAACCAAACATTATTGTCCGAGTATTTTCATACAAAAAATTCAGATTTGAAAAATCCCTCAGTTAAACACTTTTTTCAAGTTCAGAAAGAATTGGATTACAAGCAATCGCTTCCATTTAAATATAATTTCAATCAAAGAAATAATTTAGCCAGTAAAATTCCACACTGTATGGCTGTAGCACAACCTACCAAAGAACACCAGGCTGAAAAAGTTCCTTCAAAAATTACTTATAATGCTCATTCATCTCATAAACATTCGGTTATCTTTGACAACGCTCCTTCTCCTCAGCAAATAGAACAATTTAAAAAAAACATGTTTCAAAATTCAATATTTTCTCAGAAAACACAGGCTGTGAAAAATCCAAAATCTAGCGTTCCGGAAGGTCCCTTACCGAGACTCTCTCATCTTCTTTTTGACAAAAAACATTCACCCCGAACACCACTCAACAATTTCCAGACTGCTTCTAGTCTAATGAAACCAATGTCAAATCCTTATCATTCCTGTCCGCAGAGGAGAAGTGAAGAACATTATAAAATAAAAACCAACTTAAATCATGAACAGAGGAGTCCTATGCCAACTAAACCAAAATTGGTATCTAGTGAGGAAACTGCAAGAAGTGTAAATTCACCTTTAAATTCATGGCCCACTTCAATACAAGATAGATTTCCTACGAACATGGCAAACCAGGGGTTTCTGAATTTCGCTACTCAGCAAAACCCTCTTTTGCAGCCATTGATTGTACAGGAGCGACACTATTACAATATTTCTGCATGTAATCATGACAGAAATAACCAACCTAAAACACCAAGCAGAAATATGAATCCTGAATAAGTTTATTATAAATAATAATTACCTATAGTTTTATTTTGTGAGAACAGAAATAATACAGTTCTAAATGAAAATAGCTCAAAGATAGAAACACCAATGGAACTTGAACAGTCTATTCCTAATGCTTATTATAATACTTTTTTATTTATTTATTGTAGCTTATGAAATATTGAATTAAATCTAATAAATTTTTTACTTGTATTTATCTGACATACCTCAAAATGAAAGTTAAACCTTTCTTTTTACTCAATAATTCCAGTACTGTTTCTGTCCTTTCTGCATAAAGTTAAGCAGAACATTATCCTAATTTTTCACTAAAATATCAGTATTTGTTGAAACTATTTTTATTAATTAATGAATCCCAAATGATGCCTTTATTTTTTAAATCTATAAAATGTAATTATGCCTTGAAAAATGTAATATTACCTTTCTACCAATGCATAATTTATTACTTTATACATTTATAAATATTTTTATCTCTTTTAATAATTTTTTTTACACATGTATTTGTTCCATGATTTTTGTATTAAATAAAGACATGCTTTATTATTTGTGCTGTTTATAGCTCCCTTATTTAGTCAAATGAGGGCAGAAAGTTCTTCTGCAGGTTACCTGATCCAGACAAAATGAGAAGATATTAAATTTGGTTTAGGGGAACATGGTGACTCAGTGGGACTGCTAAATCCAAGGGCCAGGTCAAAATGGTAAATTTATTTTCTAATCTATGAGCCACAGATTGATCCAGACACAGAGGCAGGGTGGTCGAGCAGGCTAAGCGGATTGACAGCACCACATTGCCTGATGACCTGATGGAAGATAATATGATAAAATAATTATAAGTTCGTATTCCTGTGACGGGGGAAAGGAGAGGCTTTTAACTCTGGCATTAATCCTCTGTCCTCACGTCTGGCCTGGGAGAACTCCATGTAGTCTAAAAGACGAGTAAGGGGAGCTCAGAAATAAAAGTTTATCCGGACAACAGACCATACTGTTTCATATCCAAACTTAATTAACCCAATGTATCTCATTTTTCAATGAGTTGAAGAAAAAACATGGAAGTTAATCATGATATTAGTCAGATCACTTTATTATATAACTCTCGATACTATATTATTTAGTTTCTTGAAACAATATTATATGGTTTATCGAAACATTATTATTTGGTTTCTTGAAAAATTATTATTTGGTCTCTTGAAACAGTAATATTTGGTTTCTTCAATTTGTATTGTTTGGTTCTTTGAAACAAATCTTTGTGAAATAATGAAAACAGGAACTTCATTTATTGTAGTAGGGCTTTTATTTCATTAATTTCAGGAATAAATAAATCATTTTCAGAATAAGCTAAAACATAATAATACTAAAATGACTTTATTTCTTATACTTTAGATTATTTAATTATCATTCATTTCTGTGAACATAAAGGAAAGTTGATAAGGGCATGAAGCACTAGTAAGGCACATTCATACTATATATACAATACAAAATAAAAAATTAATTAAATAAAAAATAGTGCATAAAAAAAATGACTGTTTTTCAACCAAATATTTGTATTATTATTTCTTTGATATAAAATACAATTAATACTCAAAGTACAGTCCATTGTTATCTATAGCCATTAGCCATCTTTTAGCCAATTGCTCGATCCCACACTGATACCATTCTTTGGGATGGCTGTCAAAGAAATCTTGGACTGCAATTTCAACTTCCGCATAATTATCAATTTTTTTCCCTTGAAGAAAATGGGCCATAGATCTAAATAAATAGTAATCCGATGTTGCGAGGTCTGGACTCTATGGTGGATGAGGTAAGAGTTCCCATGAAGTTCATAAACTTTTCTTTGGTTAGAAGGGAAGTGAGGACGAGCATTATCTTGTTGGAATAAAATTCCTTTTCAGTTGACTAAAGCAGGATAACGCTCTGACAACTTCGCATACAATTTTTCTAGTTGTTTGCGGTAGAGTTCAGAATACATAGAGTATCCATCAGGAACAAATTCGTGATTAATAACACCTTCAAAAAATGCAAAGCAAGGAGTTATTTTTTCAAATTACCCCTTGCAGCAACCTGAAAAGCTGTTTGACTGCTATCTAGCCATTGTTCACAGGTATTCGGATTTCGCCAAAAACCCATTTTTCAACACAGGTAATAATCTTCTGGTAAAATCTCATATCAGAAGGGTTTTTCAATCAAATTTTCACAAATTTCTAACCTCTTAATTGGTTGCTGAGGAGTAAGTTCGTAAGGGACCAGTCTACTGCTCTTTTTCACCTCCCCCATGGAGAGTAAATGGCGACTAATATTATCTTTTGACACACCACACTCCCTGGCAAGTTTGCGAGTACGTGTGGATGGATTTGACCCAACAGCTTTCTGCAGAATCTCATCAATATCCATTAATGGTTGGCCGGAGCCATTCTTCGTTTCCAACATTGTATCTCCAATGCTAAATTTTTCAAACCAACGTCATGCAGTATGCTGGTCAAGGACACCTTTCCCTTTATATTTAAAAATTTCATGGGATGCTTCAGCGGCTGTGAAATTTTTTTTCCAGCAATGCCTTAAAATTATCAGAATTTTGTAGGACACTGTCATGTTTCTTCTTTGAAAAAAATAACTGATGCTTTTTTTGAAGAAGTCAAATGGAATTAAAGAAGCTTAGAGAATGCTCTAAAAGGGTGATTAAGTAAGTATTGATAAGTATTAAATATTAAAATATTTAATCATTTAAATATTTATAATATATTAATGATATTTATATATTATAATATGATAATATGATATTTATTATATCATTATAACATTAATCATTTATTAAATATATTATAATATGATATTAATATTAATATTAATATATTTACAGTCCTTTGAAATCTTGAATTTGATAAAACGGTCATTTTTTTTATGCACTCGTATATCATATAACAAAAACTAATGAAAAAAAAAAAGTGTAACAAATATGAAACTGAAAAAAAAAAAATCTTTCATACTTAATTACAGTATGTATACATTAGAAAATGAATTCTTCTGCAAGTTGAGAATTTGGTTTCTTGTCCTACAAAATAGGTTCCATAATTGGAAATTGAAGTGAAACAAAATATCTCTTTTATTCATAAGAAAAGAAAAATTTACACTGTACAAATATATATAAATTAAACTTCGCTAATTACAGAATAAAAAATTTACATAATGTGATTTTTATACAAAAATAAGAAACTTAAAAACAATCTTTGGTAACATTTTCACGCTATGAATACTAGTTAGACACATCAATGTTTGATAGAGTAGTCTGTAGGCCTCAAATCTAGAAGTGGTGGAGGGGGAGGGTAGAAAGGTGGAGGATAATAAAAGGCAGGATAAGGGAAATACGGTGGGAAGGGCCAGAATGCCGGAGGGTAATAGGGCGGAGGCGGAGGTAAGATAACAGATTCTTCAACAGGAGGTGTAACGGAGCCGACCGAGATACCACTATCATCTTCTCCTTTGATGCAAACTCTTTTGGCTCCTGAAAAAATAAAAACAAAGGTAAATGATGATAAAGAAGTATGTATTTGGGAAATATCAATACTTCTAGAAATAAAGAAGAAACATTGGCGTATTTTAAATTTTTTGATTTAATAATAAGATATAAAATTCACTAAAGTTATGAATATTCTAAAAAGAAAAAACATAAAAAATAAATTAAGTCATTACATTTAAACATACTGTTTTATTAAATTTAATGATAAAAGAAATCATCTCTCTTGACCGCACTTCCAACAAACTTCTTATTGATTGTATTGGTATGCAATATCTCCACTATTATTAATTGAAATAAATTATTGTTGTTTAACTTAATATTAATATTTCAATTTGAATTCAGAGACATATCTTACCTGTAGTTTTAGGTGTTTCGCACTCTGGAGCATTTGAATTTGCTATCCTTGTCCTGTCTTTACATAAATCTTTTATTGGCGATAAATTTTCGTCAGATTTATCACCTGAACTGCTAGCGTCATCTGAAACGTGAAAAGAAAAAAAAATTTCTTAATATTTTATCTAATGCTTTCATCAATATTTTTATACAGTAATTAAATATATGTAATTATTATAACATATTTAATAGTTTCTAGCTAATTACACTACACTTCTCTACATTATGAACTCAGCCTAATAAATAATAAATCATTTATTAATATTACCTGATTGATTTTCATCATCCTGCCTCATTTCTTCTCTTTGCTTGGCTTGTATTTTTCTTTTCGTCCTAGCTTGCCCATTTTCTCTGAAAGCTTTTGCGAATGGGTTGTAGTTGATTTTTAGTTCTGTGATTTTCTCATTCTGGAAATGAATATAGACTTTATTAACTTTTATCTATACTGAAATTAACTTATATACTCTTCTATTGTTAATTACCCAATTATATTTTAAAGCTAATAATAAATTCAAGTTTCTTGGCATACAGCATTTTAAAATATATATATATATATATATATATATTTAGTATTAGTGGCTATGAATAAAAATTAAGTTTGTTTAACTCACTTAAACATGATGTATCATATAATTTGTTTCATTTCAGCCAATTAATTTTAAAACAATTTTATGTAAATATACATTTAATAAAAGATATTTCAAGTTTTTTTTTTTTTGAATAACTAAAAGCTAAATTTCCAATTATTAAGTAGACATAGAAAAATATTAATTTGAGAAGTTATCTTAATATTTTTGAATGTCATAAAAGTATCTTTTATTTTTGATAACTAACTAAATTGTGGTTTAGTACCTGATAAGCTGTCACAGCGACAAACTCTGTTTCTGGAAAGGTGAAGGTGGCACTTGGACTCCAATCCAGAGCTAGGATGTCTGAAGCTTTCACAATGTGTATATAGGGTTGGTACTTGTGCATTGAAGTTAATACAAGCTGAAATTAAAGTAAATATTTAAAAATAAATTCTCTATAAATATCAAAATATAAATTATTTATTGTTAAGAATAATAAAATTGAAAACGTATTTAAGAGTAAATCAATTGGCAGATGCTATAGTTAATGTAGATTCCTAAAGATTAATCATAGAATCAGAGTATTTTATTTAATTGACTCTATTTGTGGTGAAGTGCTTTAATCCATAATAAACTGTTAAATCTTTATTTACTCCAACTATTACACAACCATTTATCAACTTGAAAATAGCATGAAACATATATCAGTGAGAATAAATTCGTAAGCAAAGTAAGTAATATAATGTTAAAAGGGTTCTCAACACTATAAAGAAATTGCAATATGCTATCAGCAATACTTTTGTTTTCACTAAAAAAAAAATACAAAAATTACTAGTGAGTTCCTTTTGTATGTAGACTAACTACCTTATCTATTTTAACTAAAACTTAGGTAAGTCTAACAGAAATGAAAATCATTAGTGAAAAGAAGATTAAAAAATAAATAGAATTTCATCTTATTTTGTATCACTCAATAAAACAATACTGGATCAGTTTCATAATGAGAACACTTTCACAATTTTATTTGAAGAAATAAGATTTTTTTTTTCTATTTTATGAATTTATTAATGCCCTTCAATGTGGCAGAATGTATTAATATTCAATAAAGAAAGTTAGAAAAAAAAAAATTTATGAATTTGAAAATTGATTTCAGATATTTATTAAGTATTGTAGTTGAACCAACAAGTTAAATATTCACTCCTGAATCAAAACGTTATTTAAAGTATTGGTTATTTGTTGCTTAATTGATAATTTAATCGATTGTTCTTTACACAATGAGTTGATATTTTGGGTTGTGAAATGTTAGGCGTTTTTTTCCCCTGTCTACACTAATGATAAATAAGAAAATAATAAAGATGTGTATGTTTCGCTGATACTTAAATTTAGCATAAGAATATAAGAACAGAATATTTCAGAAGTTTCGAACAGATTAGTACATCACAGGCGGGACAGCAGTTGATCTTTCATTTGCACCGTGGAGAAGAGTAATTCTCGGAAGACAGAAGCAAGCTTAAACGATTTCCTTTCAGAGGCATTCAGGTAACTCAGGTTTTCCGGATGTACAACTTATTTTTTTTTACAAGCCCAAGATAAAAAAAAAGGAATAAAAAAAACAAAAGGGGTCAGAGTACTGCGGTGACTGTGCGAACTAATTTTCAAGACCACCCATTCTGATGATAAGTGGTCCAAACGAGACTCATTTAAGAATTATACGCTTGCCATCAAAACGACAAAACACCACGATATGCTTATTAAGGATTCGTATTCGATCAATTTAAAAATAATGGCAAACCATAATGAATTTCGGTGATATTTAAAAATATTGAACTGGTCCTGTTATATCATGTTTTAATTATTAATAAACTATTCTAAAAAATAAACGACTTTTTTTGTTACAAATGCAGTTTTGAGTACGATCGATATTCAAAAATAAAAAATAGTGATATTTTTGAAATGTAACTACGGAAAACATAGCTATCTAACTTAACTAACAGCGGCATTGTTGCTAAACGAAACTATTTATTTATTTTTTTCCTCTTAAAACCGACAGGACATGGAAAATATCAAAAACAAGAAACAAAAGACTATCTTAGTGAAATATCCATTTATATATTCATTTGTTCCATACTTTGTGAAATTTCTAAACGTACCTTGAATTATCATCATCATCATAGTCATATTCCTCTTTACCGCCTATGCAGTGTGAGGCACTAGCGGATCCAGGATTTAATTTTGGGGGGGGCTTCAGCCCGAAAGCTTTTTTTTCATAAAAATAACGATAATTGCTTTAGAAAAAAAGAAAGAAACTAACAACCTGTATGAAATGGTGTTTAAGTGATTCCTAAAGCCCTTTTAATATTAATCACACGAAAAATAATACTTTAAGAGATACTTTTTAATATTTTTTTCGATAAAACGTGGTTATATTTTACCATTTTGGGGGGGGGGCTTCAGCCCGAAAGCCTCCCCCCCGTAGATCCGCCCGTGGTGTGAGGTTTCTTCTTGTAGAGCTTGGACCAGGTGGACCTTTCCAGTACCAGCTCTCGTCTCCTGTTCCATTCCAAACCTCGCTTCTGGAATGCATCTCGCATGCCTTCTTCTCAGGAGATTCTAGGTCTTCCTCTTGGTCTCCTACCCTGCATGCAGTCTCAAAGGTCTTACGTGCGACTCTGTTCCGGTCCATACGGAGAAGCTGCCCAAACTATCTCAACTTGTGTTCTTCTATAATGGTTGTAGTTCTTCTATAATGGTGTTCTTCTAGTGGCGCGGATTGTAGTATTGCGAATTCTGTCTCGTCTAGTCTTTTCCTCCACCTTTCGCAGGTATCGCATGTCTAGAGCCTGGATCTGGCTCCTGTGTTTCGAAGTAAGTGTCCAGGACTCGGAAGAATACGTCAGCATAGGAAGGAATACTGATCTGTAGACCGTCATCTTCGTTTCCTTGGTCACCTCTTTTCGGTCATCCGCAAACGCCAGCAGAGAATATAGAGTAGGCTGCATATCTCTGTGACCCAACTGAAAACTTCGCATCTTCTGTTTTGCTTTTCCCAGCGCCAGGTCGAGAACCAGTACGAAAAGAAGCGGACTCAGGCTAGAACCCTTTCGTATGCCCAGTGTTGTTTTGAACTCTCGAGAGGTATGGTTTCTTGTTCTAACAAGATTCCTCGTATTTCCGTATAAACTGCTTACGGCCCTTATAAGTCCATTATTTATACCTTTTTCCTCTAAAGCCTCAATTATATCCTTTTTCCTAATCCGGTCAATGGCTTTGCAGAGATTTACAAAGCACACTGAGTTCCTTACCCCTCTCGACAATCTTCTCTGTGATTTGTCGCATAGTGAAAACTAGATCCTGTGTGCTTCTTTGACTCCTGCATGCTCCTCTCCAATCTTGGATTCTACGGTGCTTCTGACCCTTGCCTCTAGGATTTTTGAGTATATTTTACTGGGAACACTAAGGAGCGAAATGCCTCGATGATTGTTGCAGTCCCTGTTGTTCCCCTTCTTATATATTGGCACTATGGCTGCGACTTCCCAGTTCTTCAGGATCTTCTTCTGTTTCCAGATCAGGTTCACAAGATGGAGAAACATTTCCTGGCCTTTACTTCCCATAAACCTCATCATTTCCGGAGTGATTCGGTCCAGTCCCGCCGACTTGCCGAGTTTTATCTTGGCGATGGATTCCAGCAATTCTTCTTCATCAATGTAGTCGTCCTCTTCTAAGGAATCCTCCTCTACAACCTGGATCTCGTTTAGGTTCCAATCTGTTCCTTTCAGTAGCTCTTTAAAATACTCTCTCCACCTCTCCATTATCTCCTCATCCCGCCAGACAATGTTCCCATCTTTGACAATGTTGATTGCTTTGAAGAATAGTTTTTGGTTTTCTTTTGCGTTTTCTTCAAGTTTGAGCCCCAGATCGGCCACGATTTCCTCTTGGCTAGAAGTACTTTACTTTTTGTTTCATTTCTCTTTTCTTTGTACTTTTGGTGAGCAATGGGTGTTCTTTGGCTCATAAAGTCTTTCCAAGCTGCTTTCTCCTCCTTAACAGCTCTCTTTACATCCCCTGTCCACCAAGCAGTTCGCTTGAAATTTGACCTAATGCTCTTCTGACCACAGACGAGTCTCGCGGCATCAAGAATGATATTTCTAAATGCTGTCCAGCTCTCCTCAATATCATCGCTATCCCATGATTGGTAGATATCTCGTGACATCTTTTCCACTTCCTCCTGATAGTATTGGGCCATTTCATCCTCCTTCAGCCTGTAAGATTTAATCGTTTTGTTCTTCCTACCTACACATCTGCTCCCCATTTTACTCTCATTCCAAACTTTGTCAAGCACTAACAGGTAATGGTCACTGCCTATTTCTAAGCCCCTCTTCACTCTGGCATCTTGTACATTTATGAATTCTTCCCTCTTAACCAGTATATAATCGATGATCGACCTTTCGTTCCTGCTGGGTTCCTCTCTAGTATATTTATGTTTTTTTACCTTGAAATATAATTGTTAAAATGTAGAGTTGTAAGTGTATAAATAAGCTATAGACTTATCAGATTCAAGAAATGATTCAATTGCATTTATTACTGTGGAGTTTATTCTCCTTCCAAAAAATACTAAGAATATTTTGGAGTAACGTTAAACACATTAGCTAAGCATTTCTAAGCACTTTAGCTAAGCATTTATCTACAATTTAATTTGGATAAAGTTTATATATATTCTAAAATTGCTGCAACCTCATTTTTATTTTTCCAGAAGTGGAGTTATTGGAAAATAGTCACTACTGTTAAAAGCTCAAATATTGTTATTATTATTATTAAGACTAAGCAGGTACCTACATTTTCAATCTTCCAAGTTTAAACTCTTCGTTATTTAGTTCGATTCTAGAGAGAACCAGTTATTTTCATGTATTTTATTTTGAAATATTAAAATGAAGTAACATTTCTGCTACCTTGTACTAAATGTTTTTATTAATTGTGCAAACGATGTATAACTATGAGCAATATCGACTCAGAAGAATAAACGACACTTACATTTCCAGACCTATCTAGCGTATTGTTGGTGAGTTTGGCTTTCTGGAAGAGGATATCCTGGGCCATCCATGCGGATCCTGGGGAAGGAGAGTCGGGGTGGATGTAGATCCTGGTGGACGGATGAGGCTGAGGATCTGCAGGACCTATCCCGGACCATGTCCCTGCGCTGAACTTGTACCGCTTTCCTTCTGACAGCCTCGTCTCCAGAATGAGGAAGTAACGGGTGTCCGGTTCCAGTCCGGAGATTGATATCCTCAGCGAAGGGAACATCCTCCTGGAAGGAAATAGAGATATTAAAAACAGGTAAGGCACTAGTTATCTTAAACAACATCATTTCAAACATTGAACTGGCCAAGCAACTCCCTTATTATAGAAATATTAAACAAATGGTGGGAGATTAGAAAAAAATCAATGAGTGTGATCTTTGTCTGGGTTCCATCCCATAGTGGCATGATGAAAAAGCAGACCAAGCTGCTCAAACAGCAAGGAAGAGAGAGGTATCAGGCATAACACCAATAAATTACATCACCCTTGAAGATTGGGTGCACGAGACAAAAGAAAAGATATTAAAAAATTGGAAAGACCAATGGAAAATAAAACGAGGCAAATTATCAGACATAAAAACCGAGTGCAACAAATGAACCACAAGCTCCAGAAAATCGAGAAAGGAAGAAATAATTTTGTGCCGAATGCGAATTGGACACTGTCTTTTTAAACACGGGTACCTTCTCAGAGGTCTAGAAGCGCCCACCTGCAAAAAATGTGTCAACACACCTCAAACAGTTAAACACTTATTACTAGAGTGTCCCCAATACGAAAAATGAGACAAAAATTAAAGTCGTCAACGACATTGAAAAATATTTTGGGTGACAGGGAAGAAGATGTCGTCATTAACTTTTAATCATTGAAACAAAATATTACAAAAGAATATAAAAATTAAGGATCATTGCCAATGACCCTCTAGTGTAGAGGAAAAGACAAATAAAATAAAAATAAATAAATAAACATCGAACTAAATATATAATTTTTTGTATTATAGTCAATTTGAAAACTTGATTCTAATATTAATGGAAATGGCGCAAATACGTGAGTTGAAAGATTTTTAAAAAATGATAAAACATAAAATCACATTCAAAACAAAAATATCCTATTCACAACTATCAATACAACCCTTTTTTTAAATATCAATCAAAAATTAACAAAAAGTTTTTATTCTGTTATGGAAATCAATCTTTATATATTAGATTTATGAGGTTCCCAACTTCTGTCTTTGTTCGTTTTCGTTTTTTTTGTTTTTTTTTGCAAACGATACACAATATTTTAGTTTTACTACAATACATTAATGTAGTATTTTTATGTATTTCAATTTGTATGAGAATAATTAGTCATTTCATTACAGATAAGAATAGAATGGTAGAACAGCATGGTAGCATATATTTTAGTTCGTAGTATTATCTATTAATAGTTTGACAATCAACGGAACTTAATTTTATTTATTTTTTTCCTTTCCGAGAATTGCACTGTTGGTCCTATTCATATATGACAGATGATAGCCATGGGAGATAATAACATCATCAATGCAAGACAATGGATGCGTACAATGTTTATTCAGGTATTACCGGCGAAGTCATTTGCGACGGACTTTTTATTTTATTTTTTCTGCTTGTTGGGAGCTGAGACAAATAAAAACCAAAGGCGGGAGCGGTGTTTAGAGGCGATGAGGGCTAGGGAACGACTATAAAAAAGAAAAAAAGGAACGGTTTGGAGAGAGGCCTAGAAAGAGATAAAGACTTCAGGGCTTTAATAGGCGGGATAAATCAGCTGTGTTGGAGGCCCGGGGGGGGACACATGTTGAAGGGCTCGTTACTGAGGTAACAAGACCACCCAGTGCTGAGAGGTAGGTAGAGCCGCTATAATTGATACATAGAGGTAGGGAGTCCACCTGCCGCATTAGCCCCTAAAACAAACTGGCTCCAGCCACCTAATGTGTATAATCATCTTCTCCTCTGTCAATACAGCCTCATATATAATTCCCCGGCTCGCCCTAGCACCTCGTCTAGCCAAATCACTTATTTACCGGCCTTATCAATTTTTTTAAATCTTAGTACTTGTTCAAAGTACGTGGTCTATGCATCTGATAATGCATGTGTAAACGAATTTTAACGTGTTAAATTTTCACCTGGATAAACGTCAAACTAGATATCCACATAGTGAAACTACAATAAACCGCTCGATGTTTCTGGCTATCTCAGTACTTATAGTCCGTGGTGCAGACCCCTTTTATTATATATATTGATATAACAGAACAAATAATTATCTGTGTCGGATTTTCTCTGTATTACAATAATTATCTCTGTGATAACCTACAGTCGGACTCAGCTGAATATTTTTTTAAATAATAAAAACCATTATAATCCATGGAACAGACACCTTTTTATCAAATTATTAACATCCGCCTGAAACCTCATAAATAACTTCATCTCATCGTAACCTACAACTATTTCATTTACGAACATTCTCGTAATCGGGGCGTTTTCAATGCATGCGACGAACTTTGTCTATTTAATTGGGTTCTAAAAACTAGTAAATACCCATTTGCTTTTCCCTTGAATCATAACACAAATCAATAAAAAAGGTGGCCTACAAAAATATTGGGCTGCTTGGCCTATGCAATTGTTATTTTGACAATTCGGGGGTTTAAGTGACGCCAAACGGCTCAATAATTTTCAACGCCACCTTTTTTCCCGACTTTGTACTCAAGTTATCTTACGATTCAAGTGAAAATGAAATGGGTATTTACGGGGTTTTAGTACCCAATTAAATAGACAATGTTTGGTGACCTTCAGATTGAAAACGTCTCAATTCCTAGAATTTTCATAAATATAATATTTGTAGGTTACGATGAGAGGAAGTTATTTACGGCGTTTCAGCCGGATGTTAATAATTTGATAAAAAGGGACTATTATCACGGGCTATTACTAGACACACTCTAAGGTTCCAATTAATTAAAAAAGACTCATATACATGACTATAATTAGGCTTATTTGAACTTACGGAGTTGAGATATGGGATTCTACCAAAACACCTCCCCTATTCAATCCTTGCAATATAAAATCTTTCGTAAATTCCTCAATGCTCTTTACTTTATCACTAATAACTACATTAATGTGCCATATGTTCCAGATCTGGCCCAATCTAGATACCTATCATTCTATAATAAACTTCATAACCATCCGAATCCTATAATTTCTTAAATTGATTGTTCTCCGATCCTTAATAATCCTTCGAGGCGTCTGAAAAGAAGATGGGCTCATGACCTTCCAATGTAGAAATTTTATAAGATGTAAATAACCAATGGGTAGTTTCTCTACAAGTCTTTTCGTGTCGTTATATTTCTCTGCATCACTTTAATAGATGAGTTTTTATTTTAATACAGTTTTAAATTTCACGAATTATTTTTTTTTAAAAATATAACAATGTTTTAAATTTAAAACACGCCTTAAATCCCGAAAGCAGAAACATTTACTTATTGTGTTGAGAATTGAGGAAGGACAAACTTTCTCCTTCCTTCTAAAAGGGTTGCTGAAGGGCTAAATTTACTAAGTTTCTGGAAATAACCGTTTCCTGAAAAGTAACCTGTCTGTCACTAACGGGCCTTTATGCCATTCATCTTAGTCTTATAAATTACTGAACGTGACTGAGCGTACAATACTGATTGTCATAAATAATATGTATATTGTTATTATTATATATACATGTGTGTGTGTGTGTTCATAATTCTGCCCATGGTCAGTATAAATTTAGTGTTTCCATATAGTATATTGTTAAAAAAAAAAAAAAAAAAAAATTATTTTTTGTTGGAGGAGGCATCCCTCCTCTATTTTTCCCTGCTAGGACGGAAATTTGATATTTCTATCTTTTATCTTACAACAATGAGACCGTTGCATGACCATTTCCGCTGTTTAGTCAGTGGTTGTACAAAAATACACCCAAAATTCTTCTTTGAAATTCTGGTTTGGATTTAATAAACTGATCAGCTTTTAAGTTTTATTCTAGAACAAGACAGCTAACCATTTCCAATTTAAAAAACAAATAATTTTAGGTGTAGGATGAAATGAAGTCTTGTCGCTTTACAAGCTGTTTTTTTTTTTTGTTTTGTTTACACAAAACTATTAATTTAAAATATATGGCGTAGTGATATTATATAATTCATAATAATATTTAGTATAATTATTATACATTATAATATTTCATAGCTTTTCTTTTGAAATATTAATTATCTAAAATCATGCAATTAAAAACGAAATAAGTATTATGTTTTTATTTGTGGGCCGTAGTTTTTGTATAATTATCTATTCCCGTTATTATTCAGTGATATATTTAATCGATATACATGAAAATAAATGAAGAACTTTAAGTTTTAGGCTAAACAATTAGAACGGTTAATAATTTTTAAAAAATACATATTTCACACACAATGAATAAAACTATCTTATTTAATCCACACAAAATTTATAAATATTTATATAAAAAACTTTTTTTTTGTAATCTCATGGGTTTTCAATAATGTTGCCCAAAATCAGTTTGCAAGACCAAGACCAATGCCGCCTAACTGTTGCAAAACCAAGTAAGGCAAAATAGTAACTAATACTTGACAATCTCAGTTACTATATGTTAATAATTGGTATAAACAATATACATTTGCATTTAACTCCTCTAATTTTTCATTCGAGCTTACTTAGGTTTCATCTATCTAAAAAATTACAGTAATATCTCTATAGTAACAAGCTAATAAGTAACTGCAAGACTGTTGTGAGAATCTTGCGCAAGACCAAGACTGAGATTGCAAGACCAAGACTCGTCTCAGTCTCGCATTTGGGCAACACTAGTTTTCAAGTATTAAAAAATTAAGATTTTAAGTTAATTTTCTGAATATTTAATAAATTTTAAGGAAGACATCGGTCGCGGATGCATATAATAAAAACAATTCTATTAGGTACAGTAGTACATCAATTGCGACGATTAAAAGATAACAGGTATCAAAGAAAGGTACATCTCTTTTATTAAATGATCTTGGAAAAGTTCATATTAATTGTTATCATCCGACTTTGAGTTCATTTTGATGAAAATCTAATAAATTTTATGCAAGTTCAATGGAGGAAATAGAAGGTTATTGAATCAAATCGGAAAAAAATACTCCATCAGGAGTAGTGCAGAGTCAATTGCAACGATGAAAAGGTAACAGGTATCAAAGCGAAGTGACACAGAAGCCGTTCCGTGTAACCACTTGTCGAATATTAAGATAAGAGGGAGAGAATGAGAGAGATAAGAGTGAGCAAGAGAGAGAGCGCAGTGGTAGGTAAGAGTTGGCGCCATGGGATTATCCCCCAACCATTAGTAGCCCCCACAGGCGCCATACCCACAATGCTTCCCGCCTCTATTCAAAACAGCTATTGCCCAGGGGGTCTGTGGGCTCCAAAAAATGTTATGGGGGGTGTCTTACAAGCATGACGGCGAAGGCTTAACATTCTTCAAAAATTTGTGAAAAGACCAGAACGCAATACAAAAAAAAAAAACCCACAGAAATATTTTTCATAAGGAGTAATAAATATGTCTCGGACTTTTACACAATTTTTATTGAAATACTGTAGCTGATGACTGAATTATTAGTGGTCTTAAAAACGGTCGTGATTTGCAATTTGAATAAAATATAAATAGAATCAGAAGTGACATGACACTAAGGACACAAGGTATTGAAGTGAATACGGTGGAGTCTCGCTAATGCGGACTCTGATATTTGGAAATACGTTTTAATCCGAGAGTGGAAAAAAAAAAATATTATTTATGTTATTTAAAGAAAGGTTCTGATTTTTCAGTAGTCTCAAGATACAGTTTTATTGATTATTTGCATGAACAATAATGTTATTCTTAAGAGACTTTGTCCAAGAATAAAGATAATTTTTCTATTTCTATAATATGAAATGTGTGCAGAAAGAAGATGGAATGCGCAAACTATTTTTAAAAAGTTTCTAAGTGTAAAGATTAAATTGCTGCTTCCGACAATAACACCCGTTAAAAATTTACAAAAATAAACTTAGAATAAGATCTTGCACGTTTTTAAGTGGGGTCTGTGATGCATAGGAATACAACAATAGGCTCGTAGATTCGTCAATTGTAGACCTACATTAAGAAAGATATTCTGGTAACACCTTCTGTTTGAAAAGACAGCTTATTGCAAGTGTTTGACTTATCTTAAGGTTCTATGGCTAAGAACCGTAGAAAGAATAATGGACCAATATAAAACAAATTCTGTTTTGGGAGGACTTCAACCTGATTCTAGCCATTGTCAACCATTTCTCAGTACTTCGAAAGCTTAGTCTTTTAGATACATTGCGTAATATTCAAAATAAAATTGAGTTGCAAGGTTTATTATGAGAAAAAAATCGTTATTTTTTTCTCATGAGCATTTTACTATAAATTCCTTTTAATCCAATCGTCCAGTGATCCGTACGGTGCTCGATACCATCTAGTCCGGATTAACTCGGCTATATTGATATTAAGAGGACATATAAATTAGAATTCGGTCGGTCTGATCTCCCAGAGATATACGTTAACTCCCATAATCAAAATTAAAAAAAAAAATTCAAAGAATCAATGAAAAGATTTAGAAACAAGGTTTTGCATCAAAAACGGCGGAAACAACTCGCGTGCCTTTTCAGCAGCTTCTTGGTACTCGATAAAATCTTAGCGATGTTTGTAATTCAAATATTCGCCAGGTCTTGGAAAGGAAACTTCACCGACAAAAAAATCGCCTTACTATTTGATTTGACATTGTAAGTGTACAAAAATAATTGTATACTAACCTGACAAAAATAATTAGTACTGAATAGGCAAGTGAGGTCTTAAACGTCTAACAGAAAATAAATCAGTCTTGAATTTGATAAGATGAATTATTTTCCTGAGTTCTAATATTTATTTTTAATTTAAAAAAAAGTCTGTACATATAAATAAATATATATATGTTTGGTCTTTATTTATTTATAAAAGCATGAGGACCTTCACTTGGATCACGTTCCATCTTCAAGCTTTCGTTGTACTTTTATTCATCTCGAAAATGTTGACGAAGCCTCTATTGATACGTGTAAAGATCAGCGGTTAAAAAGTTTATGGAACTTATATTAAAAGGTTCATTTTAGTGGTTTCTATAAAACACTTTAGGAAATAAAGTTTTTAAAATAAAATTTCTTAGAAATTTTTTTGTAATAAAATTCTAGATTTATGGTAAAAGTTCAAATTTTATTTATTAAAATCTTAAAATAAAAGTTCATATTAAGTGAGAAATAAACAATTATTGGGTTTATATTTGGGGTATTTGTGCCAACGTTTCAACCCAAACATGTGGATGATCTTCAGGGCTGAAAATTTTAAAATACAATTAGAGATATAATATTATACGACCGATAATGGTAAATAATAAACTATAGTGATTTGATGGTACATGAATCTTAACTAAAATTACAATACACAATATTAAAATGAAATGTGTAAAAAGTTATACTGTACAGTCATTTTTAATATTGTGTATTGTAATGATAGTTAAGATTCATGTACCATCAATCACTATAGTTTATTATTTACCATTATCGGTCGTATAATATAATATCTCTGATTGCATTTTAAATAATTTTCATCCCTGAAGATGAGCCACATGTTTGGGTTGAAACGTTGGCGCAAATAAAAAATTAATTTTTTTTTAAAAGACTGCGTCCTGAATATTTATCACCCATGATATGTAGAACAGTCGACTAATTTTCTTCAGTAAAAGTTAAAATGTCATTTCAGGCCCGAATAAAAATACATCTGAAACAAATGTTCTTAGCAGACACGTGGTTCATCCCAATTTTAACAATACGATTCCTGATTTTTACAGTTACCAGGTTCTTTCAAATATTATATATTTAAATAAAAAAAAAAAAAAAAAATTGTAGTTGAATTATATAATATAGTTAGATAAAACTGCTATGGCGGCTAAAGATAAAGAGGAAGAAATACGGGACATTGTTTGGGATTAGACCGGGACGAGCTAGGGGTCTAATGTGCCTGGCGACAGACTTAACACAGGTACACACCCGCAAAATGAGTGCTTGTCAACTCCGGGTCCAGTCAACACTTAACCGCTTTATTTATGTCTCCTCTCCGACGCCGTCTCTCCTAAATGATTTTATACAATTTTTCTCGCCCTTGCAGAAAAGTAAGAAGAAAAAAAACACCATTAGCGTTCGATGGATCAGGTTTCCCGAAATGGAATGGCAGAAATGAACAGTTGATTCCAATTAAGGTTTTGCTTCAAATTGCCTTCTCTTTTTAGGGAGATTTGTGAATAACATATTTAGTTTAACATTATTTGTATTTATTATTATTAATAATGAACTATTGTAATCCACCAAAAAAATAAATAAATAAATAACCTCCCTCTCAAAATTTGAGATTTTACGTTCCACGCAACTAGAATTCGAAAATCGAATTATTTTATTTTTGTCCTCCTCGACTTTTCTCCGAGGCTACCGGACCGTTTTTTTTTTCAAATTTTGAGTCAAAGTCAGAGGTCACCGGAGTATGAACTTCCTACCTCGACATTACTATCCACCCTTTCCTTCCAATATGGCGGCCGAAAAACCTGTGTTGGTGTAGTGTGTAGCGCCTAAACGAATGTATCCATTTCAATGAAACTTGGCTAAAGTCTTTTTCTCGATGACTTTTAAATTTATCCATATAACGTACTTCAACGAAAAGAAGCTAGAAAAAAAGTTATGGGGGTCGTAAAATTACATTTCCGAATAACTCATAAAGTATATATTTTTTTTAAAAATTTTATAATCAGGTGTTTCAAAGATATTTGAATTTCCTAAAAAACACAAACAGTTTCATCGATATCAGAGCATTATTGGTAAAGATATCGCAGTTTTAAAAAATATTTTTGGTTTATTATTTTCAAAAAGGAAGGAGATGGTCCGGGGTTGCGGTCATAAATAGGCTAAATACTTGCAAAACTATTTTATTAAAAGCCAACGATTCGACCCGACAATGCAGGTTTATTCTTCTCTTCTTCAGGTTTATTATTTTCAATAATAACCATTAAATTTAATCCTCCGCCCTCAAAATTATCAATGATAAAAAAAGTAATCTTAATTTTGATGTTAAATTTCGGTAAATAATAAACCATTGTGTAATAATTTGCAGCGTTTTTTGTTATAGAGGATACGCAACTCAACTAATGAGGCGCAATTAAAAAAATACTCTCAAGTAGAAAAAGCGTTTAAAAAAATAAAATAAAAAGCCTCGAAGGGCGATAGAACTTCCGCAAAGACAATTGGGAGATATGATGTAAAAAGTAGCTGGGATCGGAGTGACCTGAACGCTGGTATGGAAAGTGTGTCTCCTCTGAAGACTGCCGCTATCTGGATCTTGATAACTCCTCTGAGGGGCTCACTGTCCTACGTGGCGCCGTCCCAGCCATGTCTTTGGCTCCTCTTCCTTCCTCTTCTTCGGCGACGGGTCTCGGTCAAAACTCATCCTGGAATGTCGCACTGGAAGGGAGTGGAAGATAAAATCCAGGAAACAAGTTAACGGAACGAGAGTATCATCATTCCAAACATCCGAAATCATTCGCAAATGGCTCATAAATAAAAGGATATTTCTGTGAATGGAGGCCATGATCTGAGAAGATAAACAAAGGTACGAAAGTTAATGGAAACCACTAGCGGATCCAGGATTTAATTTTTTTGGGGGCAGGGCTTCAACCCCAAAGCTTTTTTTTCATAAAAATAACGATAATTACTTCAGAAAACAAGAAAGAAACTAACTACCTATATGAAATGGAATTTAAGTGATTCCTAATGTCCTTTTAAATGTAATTACACGAACAATAATACTTTAAGAGATAACTTTGTCCATAAAACATGGTTATATTTTACCATTTGGGAGGGAGGGGGGGGGGTAAGCTTAAGCCCCAAAACCCTCCTCCCCCGTAGATCCGCTAATGTACCCGTGGTGGAAACTAATGTACGATAGATCCACATTCAGTCGAAATAATATATCTATGGTTATTCCACAGACGAAATTCCCGAGAGATAGAGTACATAAATTATAAATCTTTGATAATCATTTATGTTATTAAGGTAATCAGAGGATAAAAAAAAAACTTTATAAAACAAAATAAATCTATTCACTGTTTCAAATACATAGGTCATATCTTTGATTTATTGTAAAAAATCACTAATAAGGAAAGGTCACAGTCACTGTGTCAACGATATCAACCATTTTTTTTTTTTTTGTGATTATACATCGAATCACATGGATGGATATTAGGAGTCAAGAAAAAAATATTTTATACATTTAAAAAAAAAATCTCTTTTCTTTTTAAAAAATAAATGTTTTTCTCGAGTCCTAAAATTCATAACTTTTTTCGCTGTAGAATCACATAAGAGAGAGAATCACTTTATTATCATAAAAGGGTGCTGCCCATTTACATTGGGTTGCTTTAAACACAGCATACTTATTAATCGCTACACACAATTTTCCAAAACTGATATACAATTATATAGTATTAACAATATGTATGAGCATACTACACAATTTTTTTTTTATCTATATATATATTTTTTTTTATTATAATTTTTTTCCGATATTTTTATTTATTTTTTTTACTATTTCTTTCATTCATTTATTAGCATTATAAATCCCTTTCTGTTCCTTCTCTCACCTTATACATTTTTCTCATTCCCTAGATTTTCTCCTCTCTTTTCCTAACCTAATTCATAACATGCATACAAATACATAAAGTGCAGTGGACGTGGTCAATAAATAATGTAAAAATGCTGTAAAACACGCATGCCTCTCCCCATGAACAAACTCTCTCTCTATCCATGCACATGGTGATGGATAATTCCCAGGGAGTCGAGGATTATATTCTCCGCCAACCTTGCCACGTCCTTTATGTCGACACCAAGGCCCTCCATGAAGCTCCTTGTTGAGTTCGGTATCGTTCCGCGAGCTCCGAACCAAAGGCCTCTCACGTGGAACTCTCTCGGCCCGAAACTCTCGCGGAACTTTTCACTAAGGAAAGGAATGCATTTCTCATAGGTCTTTTTTTTTTCTCTTTCCACTTTGCTTGCCTTATCTAGGTCATTGGTCTCATACCTCACGGTAGGATCCAAAATCATCGCCGACTTTCCCGTCTTAGGGAATGCTACAATGTCGGCATATCGGGTGGATCCATCTGTATCTACACAATAAACTTCCTCGAAACAGGCGTAATCTCTCTCTTCAAGGAGCCTCATCAGTTCATGTTTGACTCTGTGGTGACGGTGTGTTATAAGGAGGGAGTTGTTGGGGCATTTTCCAAGCAGATGTGCTGGTGTTTATGGCTCTCTGTCGCATTTGCGACAGAGGGACCCAACTTCTCTTACCTGTCTGCTGACACCTGGGACTCCACGCAGGGATGCATAATTAATATTTAGTTTCAGGGCATTTGACCATTCAGACCCAGAAAGTACGTCCTTATCGTACATGTATTTATTGGCTTTCGGTTAATATCGTTGACGCAGTGACTAACACACTCAAAACTGTTTAGGATTTTTATTTTATTTTTATTTTTTATAAGCTAGAAATAAAGAAAAGCTTCTCAATTTTTTTTTAGTTCTAATTTGTTTATGCAGGGCGGGTTTTTGTTATTTCATGTAGTCTATAGTTAACGAAATCCCTCATAATTTTTATGTGGTTCGTTTTGAAGTATCACAAAGTTTCTGCTTGTGGAAAAATTTCAAAGGGTCCAAATTTTCAAACATTTTGTACTTTTTTTTAAATTTTCTAATTACAATAAAAAAAATCAATGTAAAATCTCAAAATGTCAGATGACTAAATAAATTATATAGAACACTTGTTTTTTAAAAACTGTTTCTCTGCATATTTCTAATTAGTAATAGAATTTTTAAAATATCCTATGTTTATTCTCCATAATATTCATTGAACTTCAAGTTTCTAATATTCGTTTGAAAAATTCAAAAGTCATTTTTTTTTATTGTATTAACTGTGTATTTTTTGTTGTTGAACCAAATAAATAACAATGTTTCCGTAATTTCCAGTTATATAAATGATTCCATGATATAAATTATTCCATCAAGATAAGGGAATAATAAAAAACGTAATGCTCCAAAAATTAAAAGTTAATGATATCATATTATACAAACACAATATACCTAGCTAATAAAAATACAAAAAAAAAAAACCTAATCAAAATTATAAACAGATCTTTTCTTTCTTTTTTTTAAATGAGTAGCCTCTAGAGTCAGACAGCCATAAATATATTTATGGCTGCATTTTAATGGAGGGGGGCAGGCAGCTCATTAAAGTTTTTTTAAATTGGATCCAAAGGAATTCTTTTGAATATTGATTATTTTATGCACTTTTAATTTTAGGTTTGACCTCTCCTTTTCGTTGGAAAAAAAAAAATCTTAAACGAGGGCATTACCTATATATTTTTGAATTAGGTTACTTTTAGAAGTTACTACACTTTTCCATTAATATCATGAAATTAGTTTTTTTTTTTTCCTTTGTTCCTTGGTTTTAAAGTTAAAATTAAACCACCTCAAAAATTTGAAATTTCATAATCAAAGTTGAAAGACCCCACGAATGATCCTCCATAATTGATGCTACCATTCGCCGTTCCCTTTCGCAATGGCGGCCGTTAAAGCTGTATCCTTAAGGCTCGGTCACACAGAACGCGATATTTATCGCGGCGATATAGCGCCACAGTTGTATTACTATCTATTCCACTATAACAGTCACATAGAGAGCGTTACGCCACAGCGATACATGCTGTAGCGCCGGGGCCGGCGATACATTGATACAAATTACAAAAATATCGCCCTCCTTCGACGTTATTCTCTATCTAATGTAGGTAGAAAAGTTAGCTAATACCCAAGTTAATAGGATTATTGCAGGATTATAACGGCGTGTTCACACAGAAGGCGTTATTTAGCGCGGCGCTACAGCGCTACAGTTGTATTACTATCTTTTCCACTATAGCAGTCACACAGAGGGCGTTACACCTCAGCGATACATTCTATAGCGCCGAGGCCGGCGTTACGTTTGAAAAATATTACAAGTGTATCGCCGGGGTCGGCGTTATGTTTGAAAAATATTATAGATACAAATTACAGTTGAAATTATTTAGTGGTAGTATTCATATAGATATGTTAACACCGAATTATTTATATAAAAAGTGAGGAATTGTCCATTTTTATTTGATATGACACCTCAAGCAAATATTACAAAAAATTATTAAAAAGGAGGTTACATGGAAAAAAATTGTGGAAGAGCTAAATATCACAAGTAATGTATTAATTGATATTATTATTATAATTATTGAACATTATAATAATTATATGTTATATTCTTTTTTATCTTGAAATCATTTAAAAATTATACTTACGTTCTTTTACTAATTTTAATTTTGCCTATACTAAAGACATAAATGATAAAAAAAAAATCTGTGTATATTGCATATTTAAAACGGTTGAGGAACAGATAATAACTATCCAAGATATATATGGGAATAAAAGAAATTCGTTACTACGAAATTAATATTAAATAGATATGCCATTTGAAGTAAATAATAATTTGAAATAAATATGAAGTTTTACATAAGAAAAAGTAGAACGAAAGTTCATTATTAAAATCTCTTCTGGAATATACTAAAAAATTATATATATATATATATATATATATATATATATATATATATATATATATATATTTAATTTTTTGAATATTTCAAAGCAAGAAATACAGAAATAACCAAATAACATATCTTTTTAGAATTTTATGTTCATTAGCACAATTTTTAAGAATTGGAATGTAATACAATTTTGTTAAAGAGAAACAAGCTTCATCGCTAGAAATCGGCAGTAAATATTCGAAAAACGTGTAGCAAAAACTCAAACACTAGCAAAAAATTGTTGGAAAACCTAATAAATATAAAGCAAACAATTTCTTAATAAAAACAAATTAAATTGAAACATAGTTTATTTATCTATAAAGTTATGGCCTTATTGTTAATTTAATTTTTTTATTATATTATTAAAAAATAGATGGTTTTTCGATTGTAGATTGTCAAGTCCTCATTTATTTAGTGTTGAATGGAGTGATTCGTAATTTTTGACTAGTGGTTCACTTCAATAGTCATCTCAACAAAAATAATCAAACCAATTGTCCTCTCATATTTATTAACAGAAAAATTAAATTTTGAAATGTTACCAAAACAGTTGTTAATTAATTGGCTTAACCTCAAAACTATAAGAAAATATATTGGTATTTTGACTTTCGCTTACCTATGTATGTAATATATAACAAAGGGAAAGTATTCCTATCGCTAAAATTTTCGAATCTGAGTTTTCAACGGAAATACACGTTATGAGGTCCCCTAAGCCCAAACAACCAAGTCCTGCTAAAGGGTGTCTGTGTGCATTTGAACAGCCTAGCTCAAAAACGAAAACTCACACGAAACTTAAATGCGTATTTAAGGTTTTTATATATAAAATCAGGTAATCGGAAGTATCTCACACATATTTACAGTTTTCCCAAAAACTGCTCTAACGATTATGATTAAACTCGGTGTATCATTGCATAATTAAGTGGTCTTTTTCCCATTAATCTCACTTTACAGAGTTTAAATGTACAATGTTTATATACATCTTTCCCTAAAGCACCTTTAATATGGATTATTTGAAAAAATCAACTCCCTTATATTGATAGTAACTATAAAAAATGGCTAAATATGAAGTTTAAAAGAATATGATAACTGGAAACTGAAGAAAAAAGAAAAATGCTTATCCTGGTTAAAAATGAATCTCCGGAAATAACAGTCAGAAGGTATACGTATAATATATCGTTAAAAAGCGAAGAATTTCAGAAAAATAAAATTAAATAAATAAATGTAATAAATAAATAGAAGGTAACGCAGAGTGACAAAAAAAAAAAATAGAAATAATAATTTCAGAAAACCAACATTACTTAACGTAAATCACATGTTTCCAATGAAATTAAGCGAAATTCCCTTACTAAATATAAACTTTTAAAGTACTTTTCTAAGTTTGAAAAAAAGTATTTAAATTCCACCGAATCATGCTAATGTCATTGTTTAAAATACTATTTAATTGTACTTGTGTGAAAGAAGTGAAATATAAAAATATTTCATGTATATATTTATAACCATAAATACTTTTGATGTGGTTCTATAACTCTAGATATGATATTATATTTAAATTATTGGGTATTTATTGGCCCTTTCTTAAAATCGTCAAGTAACCTTTTAGGAAATTAAATGAGTGAATAAATGAGTGAATAAATGAATTTTCCTTTTGTGAAGCACCAACATTGTCGACTTCCAAGTAGTGTGAAAATTTTCAACCTATCCATGGCAGGCAACGAAAATCTCGTAATTTCATTTTAGTAAATTTTATAATGGAAAATGACAGTTTAATAACTTATAGTCCTACAACCCATAATCATTTATATGTTAAATATTTAGATGTACTTTCAAATCTCTCTAGGCATATATGAACCTTTTGGTTGTCAGAAAAACTAACTTCAATTTCAACATTCTTCATTATTAATTTTAGTGATGTTTCTATTGGCGAACTTTATGCCTTTATTCGCAGTTCTATATTTCAACGTTGAAATCACCTACTCTGGAATCAACTTGCTCACTGTCTGTATAGATACAACTTTTCCAACTAGAAATATCACTAAAATGACATTACTCAAAAATCTTGAAATTATAGTTATTCATTATGTCAACTGAAAGGCCTCAGAGACTGAAGTTATGTGGTTTATAAAACTAGATTTTCATTGGCTACCGTCGATATAATAAATAGACTTTTTGTAATTTTACTGGTCTTAAAGATTTGTTATCTCTAAGCTTTAAACTTTAGCTCCGTTTAAAATGCACTTCTAATTTTTCTAAATAACCCAACATTGCCACAAAATTATTTATATTAAAAGTAGTGGGGTAAGTGAAAGTTATGTGTTACCCGCACCAGATTTTTTTTGTTACTTGTTTAAAGCTGTTATAGATTTGAGAAATACACATGATTTAATAAATTATTTTGATTTTACTGACCTAAATGAAGTTGTTTGGTGGTTTGTCTCTCTGGATAAAGAACATCCAGGTTATCAATCAATGCCCGATCAATTAAATAACACTACTTTTAAACTAATCAGGTTGTAGTTTCAAAATAAAAAAACGTCTGCCAAGTAAGGTCAGTATAGCTTCCTCACCGTTGTCATTGTATATTACAGTGTATACCATTTTTTGTATGAGAATAAAATCTCTGGGAGAAGCTGATTCGGAAATATAGTTACCCTTCAACATTCAACAAAAGAGTGCTGTATTTGAAGATCCCATATTTGATTATCCTTAATAAAAAAAAAATAAAATAAAATGCACCCTGAACATGAATTTCAATACTGTTAGTGTAAAAGGTCTTATGTAAAAATTTATTGTTTTACAAGAGTGCATAAAACTCATTATTTCTTTATGCTTTACTAGTATAATTTCATATTTTATTGTCATCTGCTACTATCCATAGTAGCAGACTACTTATATCAGTTGCAGACTACAAAATGGTACCTTTAATACAAATGGGATACAATTTGAAAAATTTTACATACGACTTTTTGCACTAATAGTAGTAATATTCAGTAGCGGACCCAGATTTAATTTTGGGAGGGAGGGCTTCATCCTGTAAGATTTTTTTTTCATATACACAACGATAATTAATTTGAAAAAAAACCGCTTCAAATTATTGCACAATTTCCAAACAATTATACATTTAAAGTAACATTACCTTCTTAGTTATTAAGAAAAAAGGTGATTTCAATCATTGGACTAAACTTTTTACAATCATTAGTAATATGCTAAAAAAATAATTTAAAACCCAAAACAAAAGATATATATATGTGTATAACCTTTGCAGTAGAAAAAACTAGAGACCATATCTTTGCTCCTAATTATCCGGTTTTAATGAATTATTTTTTTTTAGGAAATCCCTTAAACCTTTAAAAATCATTATAGCCATAATGCGAATGGCGGACGGCGGACTGACAAAAAATTTTGTATTCGTTTTTCGTATTCTATGTATCCTGAAACGTAAAACCTCAAATTTTAAAAGGGGTTTAAGTTTTTGTATCTTTTGGTCGATCACAATGGTTCATCATTGAAAATAATAAACCAAGAATATATTAAAATCGCGATATCTCTACTAATATTGCTTTGATTTCTATGAAACTTCATTCATTTTTTAGGAAATTTAAATACCTTTCCAACATCTTGTCACAACATCGACAAAAATGTGTATATTTTTTGAGTTATTCGAAATTTAATTTTACCATCCCCCGTAACTTTCTTCCCAGCTTCTTTTCGTTGAAATATGTTGTATAGATAAATTTAAAGGGCGTCTGGAAAATGACTTTAAAGAATTTTCATTGAAATCGCTAGTTCGTTTAGGCGCTATAGTCTATAGCAACCTAGGTTTTTCGGCCGCCATCTTGAAAGTAAAAGGCGGATGGCAATGTCGGTGAAGGAAGATCATCCTCGGGCGACTTCTGATTTTATATCCAAATTTGAAAAAAAAGCGGTCCAGTAGTTTCGGAGAATGAGCGGATGGAGGATGGCGTACGGCGGACGGCGGACGGACAAAAAAATTGAATTCGTTTTTCGAATCTACTTATCCTGATACGTAAAACCTCAAATTTTAAGAGGGTGATAAGTTTTGAATTTTTTGGTCACTCACAATGGTTCATTATTGAAAATAATAAACCAAAAATACTAAATAAATAATTAATATAAAATAAATACACTTAAAAATATTAATAATAAGATAAAATAAATAAACTTTAAAAAAATAATAATAATAAAATAAATAAATGAACTTTAAAAATGAAAAAATAATAATAATAAAAATAAAATAAAAGTTCTGCTAAGGATCATTAGTCATAAACACCATATATTTTTTATAAAACTTTCATAATGTAGGAATTTCAGTTAAACCTAAATGAAGTTTTAACCTGAACCTAATTATGAACATATTATTTTATTGAGCGTTTGAAATTTTAATGCACTTCTTAAAATTAAGTAACATTCTTTCATCACAATTAAAGGGTATCAAAATGATGCAGGAGAAACTAATATTACTCAGAAAATGAAATCTTTCCGAGTACATGATGTGAAATTTTACCTTTCTAAAAATGGTAAAACTATGTAGAGGTGTAAATTAAGTTAAATTTTCGATATTTGTTTTCCATAAAGTTAACCAGTTGTGTGTTTATCTGCTTTTCTAGTATTAATGTTTAAAAAAAATTTATTCATTTATGACATATGAGATTATAACTGTTTTTCTACTAAAAGTTACTGGCGATACTTATGTAAACAGACCCAAATATTTATTATTTAACGATCAAGACAATAGAAATCAACATATATTTAAAATTAGAGTTCCTGATTATTTAAAGCATATGAATAAAATCACGATTGTTAAATCCTCTTGAATAGAATAGAAAAATAACTTTATTGTGGAACGAAGTCCCTTTAGAATAACAAAATAGTACAAAAGAAACAACTTAATTTTGGCCGAAATGCTTGGTATTTAATTTCATTAAATTTTTTATTCTATTTAACTTATTTATTGAAAAATATTACAATCTGTTTCAAAGGACATTTATAATAGTGTTCAGAGATAAATACAATAAATAAAATAAATTATACAGAAAAATAATATATATACAATAAATAAGTCATTAAATCAAATACATTTAATGAAATTAGATTAAAAAATCACTGAAAACATGAAATAATCTTGCGATATACAAAACATTCAATCATAATTTCATAATAAAATAATCTATGTTTAAAAAAGAACATAAATGTAAAGAAAGCAAAAATAAAATTCGGAAATATTGAAAAAATCTATCTTCGTAAGATTGAAGCAGACGGCCGAGGCGATGGTATTCTACCAATCAGTCTATGTGCTTTTTGATTTCATGAATCCTTTTTCTTTTTTTTTTTACCTTATGCTGAAGAGCTGAACTAATGAGCCTCCTCGCCAGAATCACTTATTTTCTATTAAAAAAAATGAATAAGAAAAATATCGAAAACAAATTATTAATATACAAGTTGCGGGAAGCAGGCTCTATAGTCGACTAGGCGAGGCAGAACGACGGGGCTGCTGTATCGCTTTCAAAGTAACGCCCTCTGTGTGACTGCCCTGGATTAGATATCGCCGTGAGTATCGCGCGTTATTGTAACGTAACGTCGGATCGCGTTCTGTGTGACCGAGCCTTTATAGTCTATAGCGCCGAAACCATTGCAGCCATTTTAATGAAACTTACATAAACTTTTCTTCTTAAAGCTCTGTAGATTTATGTATATGACATACTTCCCCGAAAAAAGGCTAGAAAAAGAGTAACAATGAATGCAATATGTTATTGCCGAATTACTCAAAACATACACACTTTTTGGCCCTTTTTATTAATGAATATTTTAAAAGTAATCAAATTTCCTATAAGAGAAAAAAAGATTCATCAAAATCTGAGCCTTTTAATTAATTATAATATATATTTTCATTATTGTTATTTAATGCAAAAGAATCATCTTGGTAAATTCCACGTCCCTGTAATTATAAAGTTTACATCCCGCAATTATTATATAGAACGATTTACAAACAAGTTATTTCTCTTCTGCTATTGTAGGTGATGACTCAATCAAGCTTTAAATAAAAATTAATCACATGAGACACTGATTACTTCAGTCTTAAAATTTACATTTTAAGCATCTTATCATTTCTTTTTTGGTCACATTTTTAGAATATTCTAAAAAATTCAACATCCTCCAGCAACCGCGCTATTAGTACCATGCTGTGGAAGCGAGCCTGCATTAATTACACATTTAGAAACACCTTTTCCACCACCAGGTAGAAGGGATTGTTTTAGGGACAGCAGACGTTGGAGAATGTGAAGACATAAGTCTGCCTAATTACATCGAGTATATTTAGGCAGAGATGGGAAAGAGAGAAAGAACGGGTTAAAAGGAGAAAAAACAAAAAAATAAAAGATCCTAACCGATAAAAAGGACCGAAGACGAAAGAGAGGTAGAAACGGTAGAGGAAATTCCACAAGACCGGATTCCGGTGCAATCCAATTATTACCGGCTAGGCCAATCAAAAGAGAAACACGTTTAGTCAACTAAACTATCTGATTAAATTACCATGTGTGAAGACTAACGTCTCGTCGATCGATGCAATATAACGAGTCCTCTGGGTGGTTCCCCTTAATGGCTCAACAAGGGATATACCTACCACCCACGAGGATAGCTTACCGCGAGGAGGCTAAACTAGTAGCTTAGAAAACACGCACACTGATTTAATCAAATGCAAATGAGATAAATAAAACGGAAAATTGTTAAATACTGGTTGGTAGAAAATCCACAGTGTAAAAAGGAACTGAGGTCACAGCCGGATCTACGAGGGGGAGGGGGGGGGGGAGGAGGGAAGGCTTTCCGCCTGAAGCCCCACCCCAAAATGGTAAAGTATTAATTACCATGTTTTACAGAAAAAATATTAAAAACTATATCTTAAAGTGTTCTTGTTCGTGTAATTACATTTAATAGGACTTCAAGAACCACTTAAACACCATTTCATATAGGTAGTTAATTTATTTTTTTCAAATTAATTATAGTTATATAAATATGAACAAAAAATCATTCGGGCTGAAGCCCCCCTCCCAAAAATTAAATCCTGGATCCGCTGGTGGGAGAGGTTGAAACTTTTTTACAGTTTCATTTTAACAGTTTATGTGAAACTTTTCAGAGAAAAAAAACATCCATTTTTACAGTTTATGTGAAACATTTCGGCAAAAAAGTTGTTAAAATGAAACTTCTAAGGAACTTTTTTGTAATAAAGTTTCAGATTTATGGTAGAAGTTTAACTTTTATCTGTCCGAGTTATAAAAAAAAAAATCCTTTAAATAAAAAATAAACAGTAATTGGGATTAGATTGGAGGTATACTTTGTCTTACATGAACTACACATGATTCTGATGTGTCGTTTGTTTGTGTAGCTAAGAATAAAAGTAATTCTTTAAATTTTTGGGGAATTCGGTATAACTTTTAAATAAAAGTTCGTTAAAACCAATATTCGAAAGGGAAAAAGTTCTGGTCTCAAAAGAAGTGAAAAACTATTTCAGTGATACCGAAACTTTAAAAAAATAATTAAATAATAAAATATAATAAAAATAAATAATAATAATAAAATAATATTTTTTTTCGTTTCCATCCCTGTATATATGCATTTCGAATTATCTTAGAGCAGTGTAGATCCCTAGCGGACCCAGGATTTAATTTTGAGTGGGGCTTCAGCCTGACATTTTTTTTTTCATATATATAACGATAATTAATTTGAAAAAAAAGAAGAGAAAGAGATGAACTACCTATATGAAATGGTGTTTAAGTGATTCTTGAAGTACTATTAAATGTAATTACACTAAAAATAATACTTTAAGAGATAGTTTTTAATAATTTTTTTTTTTTTATAAAACATGGTTATATTTTACCGTTTTGGGAGGGGGGGGGGGCTTCAGCTCGAAAACACTCCCCGTAAATCCGCCTGTGATGTAGATAACAGGCAACATACGTCATGTTAACATAGAATAGAAAGATGACTTTATTCAGGGACTATGTCCCTGAGTAAATGTATATCGCTGAGCATTCATACTGTGTCACAAAAATCCTTCAATCTTTGAGTATCATAGTCATCGCAGCAAAAAAAAGAGAAAGAAAAGAGGAGTTACAAAAAAATGTTTCTTATTGCTGTCAGTCATTGGTTCTGATTTGACGTAGGCTAACTTTTTCATTGTATCCGACAGTTTAGCACCTCAGTTCAACTTTCTATGATAACTCCCTTGTATGCAGTTAACTCCCTTGTTAGGTAGTTCATTCTTTCCCCGATTAAAGATTAAGTTTAATTTTTTTCTTTTCAATGTCAAGACATGAATCATTATACACCTATTTGTGCTCAACTTTTGTGATACTTCTTGTGGAAGCTATAAGCATCCTAGCGCGATAACCAGATATCACCAAAACGGTCCATTCTGTTATTTAGAAGGTTGGGTTGTTTACCTTCTGCAGTGACGTAGTAGGGTTAGATACACTTATGGCGGCACCTCACTCGCGGCCAGAGCTCAGCGGACACGCTCGATAAGTGCTGCACTTGAGATTCCCACCATTTCTTGCCATGAAAGTGATGGCGAGACTGTGGAGAGGGGTCCAAGTGAAAACGATACACCGAGTGCCCGTAGACCTGGGCCAGCAAACCCCGACCTAAGGTGATAATTGCAGAGACAAGAATGCTCCGCTATTTAAGAGAACTCTCTTTTATGATAATCTAAGATTTTTTGAAGTGAAAACTTCATTAGGCGCGTTTAGCACTATTTTTTTGGAGAGTGAATTAGATGGAACCGACAGATATCTGATGTGTAACGCTCGGGTAAAGTCGGCTGGAGTCGACTAATTGAAGTGTTTTTGCGTATGGCTTAAAATATCTCAGAAACTAAAAATTGGACCTTCATATTGTTAGCAAGAAAAATGTTCATCATTTCATCCTCTTTGTAATGAGCTGTTATTGAAAATTGTATCTTAACACTAAACCGTATTAGAGAGAAAAATTAGTATCGAAAACCGAATTTTATTGAAGATATGGATTAAAATATTTCAGAAACTAAAAATTGGACCTGCATATTGTTAGCAAGAAAAATGTTCATTTCATCCTCGTTATAATGAGCTATAATTTACGATTTATATTTCATATTATTAATCTCGATGTTTTCCCTTCTATCGTGCAGGTCTTAAGCACGCATCTTCGTTTTTTTTTTCTATTTAGTATACTTAAGTAACCAAAATGAAACAATATAAGACATAACTTAATTCAAGCATTGTGTATATAAGTAATTTCTATTATACAAGCACGGGCGAATCTACGGGGGGAGCTTTCGGGCTGAAGCCCCCCCCAAAATGGAAAAATATAACCATATTTTATGGAAAAAAATATTTAAAAATACCTCTTAAAGTATTATTGTTCGTGTAATTACATTTAAAAGTACTTAAGGAATAACTTAAACACCATTTCATATATGTAGTTAGTTTCTTTCTGTTTTTCCAAAGTAATTATCGTTATTTTTATGAAAAAAAAAAGGTTTCGGGCTGAAGCCCCCCCCAAAATTAAATCCTGGATCCGCTAGTGTATACAAGTGTAATGTTTTGGTTCCTTCATACATACATTTACTATCCCTTCCTTATAAATTAATTCCAGCAAAGGTTCATTGACGAATTTCGCCGCGGACCAAACAACTTTACTGGTCGCTACTATTGGAAATACCACCAATGATTTACCGAGAAAATGACGATTTTGCCTAAATGAAAAACTGATATATATGTTTTAAATAAGACTAAAAATATTTTTTTTTTACATTAAGGTGGTAAGCCTTATATAAGTGTTATATGTTTAAAAATGGCTGAAATGACGCAGAAAAGTTACTAATAAATAATTTTTTTTTTCCTTACCC
Source organism: Nezara viridula (assembly GCA_928085145.1). Taxonomy (NCBI): domain Eukaryota; kingdom Metazoa; phylum Arthropoda; class Insecta; order Hemiptera; family Pentatomidae; genus Nezara; species Nezara viridula. Next base: position 93,887,883 of record OV725081.1, read on the forward strand.
CAGGAATTTATTTACTATACGAAATACAATATATAAATGCATAAAGAAATATATATACAAAAATTTCTAATTTCCTTTTATCGCCCAAGGGCATTTTAAGGTAAAAGGGCTATGCACGCTGTATGCGTACTTTGCATCTGTGGCCAGAGGCCTTTTATGATACCACTGGATAAATAAATAAATATGTGATATAATTTAATAAATTTTTTTTGTTATTCATTTTTATTGTTTGTGAAGAAAAAAAGGTATTTGTTGTTTATTTATTATTTATTTATTTAGACATATAATATTCTGTCACGGGGACAATAATTATATTGATAAATGAACACATTCACACCATATATACAAAAAATAAAATAAAATTAACAAAAGTAAAATAATAACTAAATAATAATAAATAAAAACTATATACAATAAAAAAATAAAATAACCTAAATATAAGTAATGAAGAGAAGAATAGTTGGGGTGTTCAGTCAAAAAGGAAGGCAAAAATAAATAATAATATTTATTTTTTTTTACATATGCCGACGTTTCGACCTGAAGTTCAGGCCTTCATCAGGGCTAAGAAAATAACCAGATAACAAGGTATGAGAAACATAAGTAATGATGGTAAAAAATAAAATAAAAAAATTAGAAAAATAAAATAGATAAATATAAAGTAAAATGAAATTGTTAGAATAATGACTAAGAACTAAGAGATAAATAATAAAAACTAAGAGATAAATAATAACTAAGAGATAAATAATAAAAACCGTTACAAAGTGTGGAATGATGAAGTAGGCATAATCTAAAAGGGGTGACAAAAGTGTTACAATGGGAATCTTAGAATAAAATTTAAAACATAAACATCTTCATTATCCACGACAGTCAACCAATTACCAATTATGAATCTAAATATAAGTAAATTAAAAACATACAGTCATACCTATATACAATGGGGGCTCGGCCGGGATTTGAACCCGGGACCTCTCGTTGTTTATTAATTAAAGTTTTTAGAAAAACAAAACATGTTTACATCCTATTATGTATATGTATGAAAAAAATCTTAAAGAAAATTTAAATAATTATACATATAAAATATATATGTATATACAAAGTCAGTTATGAATGGTTCTGAGATAAGCAGTTGAACATTTTCTCGACACCCCTGTTAGAGACGAGACTTCGACCTTGCGGAGCCGCATAACTCGGAGGATTCCGATCTATGGGCCACCATCTTGGTGTCGACTGCTATTCCATCAGAATTAATATAGGAGGAAGGTAAACCACGTAGATGGGTGAGGGATATGTATGTAGATGCCCGGTAAAAAAATGAGACTGTAATTGGGCGTAATGGATCTGCATGGGGCCTCTGGTTGGAGCCTAGGCGCCAGGCGGACGACCAATTAGCTCCTAGGCGCCGGCCCTCCGCCGGAACCTAGCGGCAAAAAAAAATATTTTTATCCTCCAGGCCCTCTTCCTCATATCCTGTAGATCGGCGAGTCTCTCTCCTTTATAATTGTTCTGGAAGGAACATGTCCACCTGCGGCTGCGGCCGTCCTCGCGCTGACAGTTCCCTCCCGCAAAATACCAGTTATTTTCCCATTAAAGGATCGTTGGATTTCTCTTTACAACAGAAAAAAAAGTGAATGAAAAAAACGCCTTCTGCAAACAACGCATTGATAACCGATAATGACGGTGAATTGGAACCAGTGATTTTGACGATTTCCTTGTTTTTCCAGGAATACCAGTGATTAAAAGGTAGTTAATCTAAGCAGGGGATTGGTAATATCTATTTATTCTACAATATTACAAATGGATACTTTATGGGTATTAATAACAATTGAGCTTGCCTATATAACACATACTTAAAGGATATATATATATTTTTTTTAAGCTTTTATTATGATATTTACAACTGTATTAGTATGGACATCAAGTAAATGTGTACAGAGGGATATTGTCACATGAAACACGCTTGTTGAGAAACTACCCATTGGTAGCACTCTGATAATTTGCCTACATGAGGAGATCACGAGGCCATCTTCTTTTCAGACGCCTCGGAGGGTTACCAGGAATCGAAGAGGAAGAAAGGTTATAAACAAGAGGGTTCGGATGGTTCTGCAGTTTGTTATGGAAGGATAGGTATCTGGATTGGGCCAAATCGCAAACATATGCAACATTAAGGTCTTTATGGATGATTTCATTTGTGACAAAGTAAGGAGCGTTGAGGATTTTACGAAGGATTTTGGATTGTAATGATTGGATACGAGAGGAATTTGATGATTTAGTGGAGCCCCATAGCTCAACTCCATAAGTCCAAATAGGTCTTATTATAGTCATGTATATGAGTCGTCTGTAATTCATTGGAAGTTTAGAGCGTTTGTCCGTAGGATATTAAAAATGATAATAAATGAATTAAACATTATATTCAGAAATAATATTCGAACAGCATTATTTTATACAAAATTAAGTTAGTTGTACATGTCGTTAAATATCCACTAAAATGTCCTTTACAATAATTATTACTTCTAAATGACTTAGGTTAAAAAAATAGATTAAATAGACTAAGGTTTAAAATCACAATACTCTCACAAACACATTGCAAAAACAATACTTTTTTTTAACAAGAAAACAATTTATTTAATTGTTTGATGGATTTTAATTGTTGTATTTATAACGGGTTGAAACTTTTATGAAACCTTTTTTAAAACTTCCATTTTAATAGTTTCTGAGAAGCGTTTTAGGAAAAACGTACTTAGAAACGAAACGAAATTCCAGATTTATTGTAAAATTTCAACGTTTATTTAATATAGTTTTTTTTTTTTTTTTTTTTTAAAGTTCCGTTAAATAAAAATGAAACGGTAATTATGCATAGATTAGAGTAATAATTTGTCTTAAATGAGTGGAACCTAGTTTTAACGTGTCATTTGTTTGAGAAGCTATGGATAAAAGTATTGTTTTACATAGACGTTTTAGTGAAATCGACAGAATTTTTAAGTAAAAGATTTTAAAACTTAAAAGTTCTGTAAAGCCTTTACTTGAAAAGTTGCTCGGCAAAAAGTTCCTGTTCTAGACCTGAAAAATTATATGACTGCCATATTTATTTTAATTATACGTATATATAATATATAAATTTAGATGTAATAATATATAAATAAATAATAATGTATATATATATATATATATATATATATATATATATATAGAGAGAGAGAGAGAGAAAGAGAGAGAGAGAGAGTGAGAGAGAGAGAGAGAGAGAGAGTGTGTGTGAGAGTGAGAGAAGGTAGGAAAACATTGCACCGACGAACGACTATTAGATTAATGTAATTAAATTCAACTTATGAATTGTTTACAATTAACTTATTAAGAATCTACACAAAACAAACAACAATTAAAATGGTTCATAATAGATAACGTTTCGATATGGATCTTATTAAAATTATTTAGGTAAGTTAGATATAAATAAATATTTAATGACTTAATTTAGATATATACAACTTATAAGATCAAATTAGTCTTCGTCAGCGAATGTTTATTTTTCTATTTCATCATTTTGAGTGTTCTATTTGTGATGTTTTATTAAAATATAAACAATCCTTCTTTGACGTTTAATTGATTAACGTTGGATATTGTTATTTTTCCGTTTATATTTTAAATAAATAAATTTATTGAATAAATCCTGATGGGACAGTAATAATTTTTTTCATTTAGTTATAATAGAATCCAAAGCATACATGGAAAACGCCTTATCTCGTTTATAATCGCAAACTAAGAAAACTATTAAATCAATCTTTATCAAATTTTAAGTAAATACGTCTTCATGATTCCCGAAAGCTTTACTAATAATGAAATATACAGATATTTACGGAGTAACATCCTCAATATATTTTTTTTTTTAATAAAGAGCAGGAACAAACTTTTAAGCACATAGTAGTTGACTATTAAAGTTTGTGACTGTAGAGAATGTTTTATATTGCAACACGCCAAACTTTATCGTTCGGTCTTGGGACATGAAACAATATTTACCCTGACTGTAAATCTCTAAACGGACCTAGTCAAATAAATGAAAGAGATGCCGTGTTATTGGATGAGAAGGTAAGAAATGGACGGATAGGAACTCGAGAGGCAGAAGGAAACCGTGCCGCAGACAGAAGAAACAAAGCAAAGAGACAGAAGGAGAAGAATTGCCCTAAAGTGATTTGTCCCCTGGTGAATAGGGTATTGTCCCATCTACGCTTTGTCCAGAGCGGCCATCCTGTTTTCCCCTTCACTATCCACTATTAGCCGCAATAATGGGGATCATCCCCGCCCTCCAGATCTGCGCAACCTACCTAAGTGATCCACTCTCCTCAACAGGAGCCAACCACCTGTCTTCCTATTACAAAGCACTTACCAATCCCGGGTCCTCAGCATTGACAATTCTACAAGCAAGCGATGCGAGATTAGTTCCACCGGAGCCAAGCAGGGATCCGGGATTGGCCGTTTGTTGTAGCTGCCAATCCAACGATTCCTACTTTGGGAAAGTACTGAAAGGAATACAATCGGAGGAGATACCTTGGGAAAGACCTTTAAAAACATTCTGGTATAAAAAAATAACCGAACTTGGCATTGTCTTGCAATAAGCGCGAACTCGCTCTTGCAACCCTCCTCTTGAACTATAACTGTAGCATTGGAAGAAAGACAATTTTAACAATACTTCTTAAGATACAGATACAAGAAAAACTAGATGTACAGTATATTTATCAATCTCATGACCATAAACATATAATTTACCATGTTGAGAGAAAAACTATAGGCACCTTTTTATAAAACTATTTACAACTTGTAAATTTATAATCCGTACTTCACAAATTACCTTTTGAGGAAAGACATGAATTAGTATGTTAGTCAAAATAAATTAAAAATGAATTACGGTGTCACATGATCACTTAGAAAATTTCATAGGGATTTCTTCTTGTACTAATTTATATTAATTATAAATCTAAATGAACATTCTAGACTCGATGAATTAAGATTGTTCTATAGCATATATAATTAATCATAATGTCTTCCTGAAATTATAAAGAGATAAAAAAGCATGGGCATGTTATTTAGTTCCAAATTTATAGTACTTTTCATACTCAATCAGCTAATAAATATTTTTTTAACTAGATAATATTATAATAATATATCTAAAAAGAAATTAAATGAATCTCACGCTAAAAAGGAAATAAGAAGGATTCAACAGAAAACCTTAAACAGTAAATAGGACTTAAAATGAAAAGCTACTAGAGAATATATTGTATCGAAGTAACGGAAATTTAGGTCGCGAGAAAAGTAGAAAAAATAATAAATGAACAAAAATAAGTAACTTATTACAAATATGTCGTATAATAATTTCAATCAAATATACAATTATTTATGTATTTATTCTTTAAAATGGTTGTATTTTGATTGACCAAAATTTTATGTGTTTTTGGTTTTTCACTTTTTATCATAGTCAATAGATTATTAATCATTTTAATGTTCTGTAGATTAGGAATTGATTTCATTATTAATAATAAAAAAACTCCATTTGATCACAAAAGTAATGGTTTGTTTCTTTTTCTGCACCAACGTTTCGTCCCTTTGCCATTTTCAAGGGAAGAAACCTATTTTAAAAAACTAAAATCATTAGGGCTGAATTTCTCTTGTCAATATAACTTAGTTAGTCTCAGGGTTATCCCCCCCCCCAAGATCAATGGGACAACAACCTACTTGCCCCATCTCCTATCAAGATATTTTATTGCTCATCTTTTATTAAAAACAGAGGAAGGTAGAATTAAAAAAATCTTAGATGATATTCAATTACACTTGCTGTGGTCTGCTCTATGTTCCTCCCTTTTCCTATAGTCCGAAAATTCACGAACCCGTTTGCCCTCCACCCCCCTCCCCTCCCCCGAAAATTCAAAAAACTGTCAAAATATGCCCCCTCAAAAATTTTGATGAAGCAACTTGCTCCATGAAACCCCCAACTGGGCAACCCTGATTAATCTAATACCGTTTTTTATTTAATACTGTTGCAGTATTAGAATAAAATTATATTGACAAGGGAAATTCAGCCCTAATGACTTTAATTTTTTAAAATAAGTTTCTTCCCTTGAAAATGACCTAAGGGCTGAAACGTTGGTACAGATAAAGAAATAAAGTAGAACGTTTGTGACCAAATGAAGCGTTTTTATTATTATAATTGGTAATTGGTTGACTGTCGTGGATAATGAAGAGAAGAATAGTTGGGGTGGTCAGTCAAAAAGGACTGACTTCGTCCTTTTTGACTGACTTCGTTTTTATTATTAATATTTTTTCTGTTATAAACCTTATATTTAATCATTTTTTTAATTTCCCATTGACACAACATTAATTTTATTTGAAAACATTTCATTTATGCATGTTTACTTATATGTAAAATGCTAAGGCCAACTTAATTAATTTCATTTTTAGAAATCGTACATGTAAAATTAAGGCAAAATAAATAACCTTTAAAAATATTGTTGTTATTCTTAGCTTTTTAAATTTAAAAACCGTCAATTTCAAACTTTCCTTCTTTGTAACAGATGTTAGTTGCCTGCTTCCCTTCCGGTATTTTAAAATGTGCTTTGGGGTACAGAACAGTTGGGAGCGCCTGGTTTCTATGGCGCTTTGTGCTGTCTGTTATTTTTAAACTCGAAAATGGTGAATTTCTCTGATTTGGATTTCTTCCCGTCTTAAATAACATTTTAAGGAATTTATCGCAATGAAGTAAATCCTCCATACTTCCAAAGCGAAGTCCTTCACAAAAATAGATACATTTTTTTCATTGTTCTATATTTGCTATCCGTTATTTTTAAACTAAAAAATGACGAATATACCTTATTTTTGTTTTCTTATCCCAAAGAATCTAACAATGATTTTTTGCTAAGAAAACCCTTGCATTTCCGAGGGAAGTCCTTAACTAAATATTTTTTTTTTTCATTGTTTCATATTTGCTTCTGTGAGTGAGCCAAATAATCAAACTTTGTACTATTGTTAAATTATAACGGATGTATTTCACCAACTAAACGTAAGCACATGTCAAGAAAAAATATTAAACATTTATTCCAAAGAGCAGTAGTGATGGAATTAGCTAAGTAAGATGTTTTCTTTTTCTTTTTGTTTTCCTTATGCCGCCGTAATTATTATAATTATAAACTTCTCCGTTGTGCATTTAGAATCGCTAGGGTCTCCTTTTTCTATTTAACACTTTAAAATTGAAAAAAATATTCATTTATGCAGATATAATCTCCTTAAAAAAACAACACCATTTTGCAATAATAATTGAACACCCCGAAATTCAATTGTTCTAGTAACGGAAAGGAGATCGGTACCAGTAATGGACATACCTCAGAAAAATTTTTATTTAACTATAAAGAGAAATGTTCAACTTACTCTTAACAAAACTGTTATTAGAACAGTATGAAACACACTGATCTCAAGAGCACTTTAGAAAAAACAATGACAGGCATTTTAAAATTTTCTTTTGGGAAGTTTGTTCATATAGTTGTCAATAGAGGGCATTGTTCTCCAACATAGAAAAAACTGTAAACTTTCAATCATCATAGAAGCTTATTATTTATATTTGAAGTACGTCCTGTCGATCACTGGCCCCCCTGTTCATAACTGGTGCGTTCACCCTATTGTTCCTGTAATATTTTATTTTATTTTTTGTTCTTCAAGAACCTTTAAGACAACTTATTTTATATAGTTCATTTCATTGTCTTTCAGCATAATAACTATAATTTTTTTTTGCACTTTCATTTATTTATCTGCACCTTTCAATTACAACTATCGACAATCAGCAGATGTGCTGGCTGACGTAGTAATGGGAGAAAAAAAAAATAATAAAAAAATTAAAATAAAAAGGCTTGATAGGCATGAGGAATAGCAATACCCAGCAGTATCCCTTCCATGGCTTTTATTTACTAAAACATTAGATCCCTCATCCAGACCCTTTCCAGTCATCTTCTGGAGTTCTCGGGCATCCTAGTTGTGGTCATTCTTTTACCAGCTGGTTGGAGTGCCCATTCAACATATAATGAAATCGCTTGTAATACGTTCGTATGTGTTCATTGACCGTCGGAAAGTATAAGTCGGTGTGCAAAGTGTGGTTGTTTAATTGCCATAATTTAAAAAAACAAACAATAAAAACCTCCTCTAAACATTTTTTTTTATTTTAATGAAATTTACAACAGTATTACACGAAAAATACAACAAGTAAATGTGACATTGGTCACATGACATGTACAACATGAAGAGAAACTACCCATTGGTAGAACTCAAATTAAAGTTCTATATTAGAAGGTCCCGAGGCCATCTTCTTTTCAGACGCCTCGGAGGGTTATCAGGGATCGAGGAGGGAGCAAGTTTGAAACGAGAGGGTTCGGATGGTTCTGCAGTTTGTTATGGAAGGATAGGTATCTGGATTGGGTCAAATCGGAAACATATGCAACATTAAGGTCTTTATGGATGATTTTATTTGTGACAAAGTAAGGAGCGTTGAAGATTTTGCGAAGGATTTTGGATTGTAAGGATTGAATACGAGAGGAATTCGATGGTTTAGTGAAGCCCCAAAGCTCAATTCCGTAAGCCCAAATAGGTCTTATTATTGTCATATATATGAGTCGTTTGTAATTGATTGAAAGCTTAGAGCGTTTGTATAGTAAGTGCTGCAGTAGTCGAAAACGTCGGGCGGTTTCTAGTTGTTTCAGTCTGGTATGGGGGTTCCTCTAGTCGTTTCAGTCTGGTATGGGGGTTCCTCTAAACATTAATTCGCTCTTGCTTATATTAAAAACGAAATAGATATTGATTAAAAGAGTTCGTTCATTCATTGTATATCGTTCAGGGGCTGTGTGAATTTTCCCAACCCCTCTGACTGAGGAAATAAGGAGCGATAGTTTTGAATGGACCTATTGAAGCCCGAGCACTCGAAGGCAAATAAATGATCGGTTCAGCGTGGACAATGGCTGGCTCCCAACAAACACAGGGTTCCATACGTGCAGTGCGTCAGTGAATAGCGGAGGGCTCCTATCGACCCAGAGGATGGTCATTACTAAGGGAGGTGGTGTGGTAGGTCGGATCTAGGGCACGCATATCGCTTACTCTCGGCCCGCTAGTTCAATTGTTCAGTTTACTACAATGATTTAAATAATTCGATAGTTACACCTATTGTAGTCCGTGGTACAGACCCTTTTTTCTCTAATTATTAACAGTCGCCCAAAACTTCGTGTATAGCTTCTCATAGTAACCTACAAATTTTTATTTACGAAAATTGTTGGAATTGAGGCGTTTTGAATATGAATAACGAAAAACTTTGTCGATTTAATTCGCTAGTAAAAACTCATGAACACTTGTTGTGATTTGTTGCGAACGTTTTGGAATTTTGGCTGGTAACAAATTGTTAAAAAAGAGGGTTTGCCAATTGTTGGGATTTTTCGAAAAATGATTTTTTTCGTTTTGCGAAAAATTCTTTTATTGTTGATAAGTTTAGTGTTGCTTGTATATCCAATGTCTCCTTTCTCTGCAGCGTGGCTCCTCTTACAATTTTTCTAATTATTCCATTTTGGAAATATTGTAATCTTTTCAGAGTTGTTTTGCTGATGTGTTCGAACAGAGGCGCACCATACAACAGAGCCGGCCATATTATACTAGAATCTTTAGGCGTAAAGGTAGGTTTGCTGTCCGAATTAAATTTTGGTACAGACTCCAAAATGTCTTAGATCTTACTGTTTTAATTTTTGTTTTCAAAATGTCTAGTAAATTTTAAATGTCTGTCGTAGTGAATACCGAGATGTGTTAAGTCAGTCGATAATTTAATACTGGTGTTGTTAATTTTGGATTCATTTGGCATTTTATTTTTTCCTTTTTGGTATGAAAATATAATTCCTTTCGTCTTTTCCGGATTGACATCTATGTTTACGATTTTTAGCTGTTCTGCATTTTTTTCACAAGCTGTTTCCGCCTGCTGCATAGCTTTATTGGCATTCATACTGCTACTTTAGACAGCTATGTCATCAGTAAATGCTGTCACAGTAGCATTTTGGTGTTTAGTTCCCACTATTTCCGCAGTATATAATAGGAAAAGAACGGGGGATAAAACAGCTCCTTAGGGTACCCCCCACAAGTGAGATCGAGATGAACACCCATTTGCTTTCCACTTGAATAGTAAGGTAATTCGATCACAAAATCGAGAACAAAGGTGGCCTATAAAAATATTGGGCAGATTAACGGGACCTACACCCTCAACATGTCAAAATAATGAGGTTATATAAGCCAAACAGCCCAATATTTTCATTTTGTCATCACATTGTCTAACGATTCGAGTGGAAAGTAAATGGGTATTTTAGATTTTTTTAGAATCTAATTAAATTAAATGATTTTATGAGAAAAATACCAGCTCTGAGAATCATCCTTGATAAAAAATTTGTAGTTTACGATAAGATAAAGCTATTCACTAAATTTTAGGCGGATGTTAAAAAATTAATAAACAGGAGTATGTAACACGGACTATTATTTACTCGGACAGCAATAGGAAGAATAAGTATACGGATTGTATTCATCAATACACTATAACATGGGCGTCGTAGTGTATCAATTACTGAGGGTGGGGGGAGGAGAGAGAGGGCCTAATAAGATACAGTTAAACTCCTCTAAGCGGACACTTCTCTGTAACGGACAATGTTTAAATCCTGAAACCTAAAAAAAAAAATTCAAATTTTTAAAAATTATATAGTATTTAGATCATCCGAACATCCATTTTTCTATAACGAACTCGGACGGGCTGTACTCAAATATTTTGATTGTAAGTTACTCAGGAAACCAGTGAATCTCATGAATACAATTTATACTACAAATTGAACTACTTCTATTTTGTAAGATGAATTATCGAGTAATATCAATGCTTGTGTGGTCAACACAAGCTCTGGTTTGTGTTGACGGATTGGCCACGAACACAGGAAAACACACGCAAACCAAGTATAACTACACTTTTACACGCTTGATTTTATACTAGTGCTCGCCATGATTTTTGTGTGATGTTAGTGCGGCATAACAGAAATTGTTAACGGACAATGGAATACCTCGCGCCTACAATAATAATAGAGAGTTTATTTAATCTTATACTTTTTTTAATGCTACCTTGGAAGATTTTAAGAAATTTTATGCTCTTAAGAGACCATTAAAAACGTTGGTAGAACCGAATGAATCCATTTCAAACATCAGGAGTTGAGGAACGCGTCGTTGATATAAATGTTTCTTTTTATTCTAAACTACACATGGCTGATTTATAAAGTCCATTCATTATTTAAAATATATAACTTATTTTAAAATGTGCTTTCGAAAGGTAATCAGCATTTCATTTTTTGTTTTACTGTTAACTAATTCAGTTAAAGGTACTAATTCTACATTTTTAAAGTTTTTTTGTTTAACCAAAGCACGACGCTTAATTAAGATTACTAACAAGTTTTATAGGATTATACCAAAGATAGTAACGTAAAAAGAGAGACGAAAATTGAAAAATGTATTAAATGTTTATCGGGACAAAACCTTATTACAATAATATAAATATAATAATATAATATAAATAAAAACGATCATTTCTGATAATTTTAAAAGTATACAATATGAAAATAAAATAAATGGCATTAATATTTTGGCCGGATAACTATGCGGCATTTGGTTTGTCGATGTTTCGCTATTATGTGGAAAAGTCATAATACGTATAATTTTAGGACATAAATTACAGGTTTATACCATTTTAGTAATAAAATGTCATTTAATATAAAAACATCTGATATTTTTTTCTATTACCTGTTCTAGTTATGGAGGAGGTTATAGCGTACCACTGCCCTTGTTAATGAGGTACATATTGACATTAAATAAATGATGGCATACAAAACAATAGTTTTCTTGAAAATTTACATAAAAAATGAGAAATGGGAGAGTTAAAATAAATCGGTTTAGAGTATAGCTGAATCCGTGTCTAATAAAAATCTAAACCTGCATGTCTGGTTCACATTTACTTAACAAATAAAAAAAGTAAGAGAGGTCTCACTGATAAAGAACTGGATTTATCTTTATAAGTCATTCTTCAACTTATACTTGATCCTAAGAGTTCAAAAAATAAGGAATTTAATTATTATATTTCCATGATGCGATTCATAATTAAATGAATCCCTGAAGACAAAATTATATTTTAGTATTTTATTCATTTTTTAAAGTTCCTAAGAAATTTTTTGTAGTTGGTTCCATCCTCGCGATTCTCCTGCTTTGATTAATTCATTATTCTTTTTTTTTAACTTATTTATTGAAAAATATTACAATCTGTCTCTAGGAAAAATTCATTATTAACATTATTATTAATTACTTTTAACGGATTAGAAATATTTATATTTATGAAATCATTTTTAAGCCATTTATCAATCATAAATTAATTGAAATTTTATTTTTTTTAAAAACTCTTGAAATTTACTCACTCAAAAAACGAAACAAAATTTCATGGACACCTTATATTATAATGTATAATTAATTCAGTATAACTAATGGAGAAAAAAATTGAATGTTCAAATTTGGTTATCATTGGAACAGTTCATTTACACGATGTATTACACATTTAATAAATATATTGTGTGAATGATTAATTTAGTCCTAATATTAATGTCCTTCAGCGTGGCTTAATGTATTAATAGTCAATTAATAAAAATTAAAAAAAAAATTAAATATAGAATTATTTATAAAAAAATCTGTCTCGATCTGGACTATTAAAATAAAGTTTCTAAAACACTAAGTATGCCATTGTTAAAGGTGTAATTTTACTTTGCTTCTGTTTCGATTTATTATATTTTTATTTGTTGGGTATATTTTTTGTTTTCAATGTTATTATTTATGATGTGTTTTATTTATTTCAATATCATTCAGCTTTAATCTATTATTATATTTATCTTGTATATATGTATATTAATTCTCTTTATCTTATTAACGTTATTTTCCTATTTTTTTATTTATTTTTAATTTTTAATTATCTATATTTATTTCCCTTTTGTATGTACTTACATATCGTGTGAAAAAAAAATTACTTATTATTTTGCTTTTATTTTATTGATAAAATTATATAAACTAAATGAGGCGTGAATTAACCATTTTCTTATTTTAAATATTAACTATATTGACAGAACGTTACATTAAAATCCTTATAACATTTTAGATTTGAGTAATGATAACTTTTTGTTATTACGACAAAATATATATAATGGATTTTATGTCGTATAGAAATAATTTACAACCAATATGTCGTGAAATATGAATGTTTCTAGAAAATAGTTTTGTTGTTTTAAATTACATGAATGTGTATGTCATATTTTTAATGTGATTTTTAATTTTTTTTTTTAAATCATTTCTATATCAATTATTATCAGATTAAAGAGTACTAATAATAGTAATAGAGTAGCCCATTCATTAATTTTGTTGCCTAGTTTGAATCTTAAAAAGAAACCTTGGAGAAAAAATAGAAAAACATTCCGAAACGTTGACTAAATAATTTTATGAAAATTAAGACTACATGGAACAACTATTTTACAATGATATCAATATAATCTCTATGGTTAATTGGCTGTAAACTGGTCTATTCTGTAATACAAGGATGGGTAGATTATCCAATACAAATTCATTTTATAAAATTCCTTTTAATTTTTCTAAGAATGTTAAAATATTTTTTAGTTGGTCATCTGATCCTTAAAGTACCTTTAAAAATTATAGCTGATTTTTCTTTAACCTCCTGTACGAATACGAGAATTCCCTACCTTTGGTAGTGAGGAAGCAAAATCAAAATAGTTCCAATACACTTAAAAAATGTCTACACTATTTATTATTTTGTTGGTTTGTATTTCGTAAAAAGAAGATTTTCTCTTAATAATTAAATTTAAATTAATGTTAATTAGGGTTCACGCGTAAATGAGAGAAGAGTTAAGCTACAGTGTCGATAACATTCTAGACGATACGTAACGAAAACAAACCGAAGATTCTTCATCACCTCCTCAAGGTTGCCTCCGACCTTGCCTCTGGGATATTAAAAAGCGTTTTACGACGATCGGAGGCTCCTAGGTGAGTTGGGACGAACGAAGAATTACGAGATAGCTGTTAATAATATTTCAGTTGGTTTACTGCCGGCGCCAGATATAAGATACGGCCATCAAACCGAACTGGGACACCGATAGATACCCCCCGCCAGGCAGCTGCCTAGCCGGGGAACAATAATAACATAATTAATATTCATGAGGAAATCTATCCTAGGGGGTAAAAACTATGCCCACCCTAGGCAAAACACTGCCACTGGGGGACTGGCTCAGCTCTCCCATGTTAATGGTCGCCGTTTAACATACCGTGTAATTATGTTCTTATCCACGCTAAAAATCTTATCGATCCGCACATAATAACAACACTAGCATGGCATAGTGTAATACATTTTACACGTGACTTGGAGCATGAAAAACTAGTTCACACTCACACTGCGACAGTGTTATGAAGGAATTTGGTGAAAATAGGAGACCAATTTAAGTTGACAAAAGAAACTAAGATAAAATGAAAAGAAAAGTATACCATTTATATATATATATATATTTAAATCATAGCTAAGGTAAAATAATTATTTTAACCCCTGTTCATAAATACTTGATTATTTTTAATAAACAATTGTTAAATATTAACCTTAACTACCTGCATATAAAAAAAAAGTTCTTACATACGGAAATTTTGACGAACTTTTTCCAAAGTTTAATATATAGTATCGTTCCACTTGGGAACCTAATCTATATACCGAATTTCAGCTTATTCGGATATATAAAACTGGCATCTCTAAAAATTGCAGAATCGTGTTCTAGGAGTTCCGAAACGGAAAGAAACTCCAACCCCGTTTTCAATGACGATTTCGATATAGTGCATATAGGCTATTATTTCCGAAGAAAAATAGCCAATAATCTATTAGTATTCACTGTTTAAACAATATAATTTTTTTAACAAAGCCAAAACGACCAACATACCAAAACTATAAACTTTTCAGTCAAAAACATTTAGGACTATAACATAAGCTGCATGGTATGCCACGAATATTACTTTGCATGAAAACCTTCACATACCGACACTCATACAATATATGGTAACAATTCAGATGCTCGAAAACACGCTTAGAAGTCTCAAAAGAAGCTGGATGAAGGATTTCCTCGCTTAAAAAGTGTACTAAAATCAAGATATGAAGGGAATCCGCTGGGCACTCCTCTCCTTCATGCCGATTAATGCTACTACTAGTATTCTTCCCGACAGCAGACTTACTGATTGTTTGTGGGACACTTCTGACAAGTGTGGTTGAAAATTTTAATTTAAAAAAATGAACTATTGAAAAAATGCATTTATTCATTGTTTATTTCTTTGGTGAAAGAGCCTGTTGGTTAAAAAATAAAGTGTGAAATTATATTTATAAATAAAATAAAAACGCTAACTTTTATCCAGTCTTGGTCTTGCTACAAGTTAGGCGATCTTGGTCTTGCAAAATGCAATTTTGGGCAATACGAATCAGATTATATCGATAAGGATAAGAACTAGGATGATATCAAAGGACATTTAATCGTACGTAGATACAAAGAGTTTAATCAAAATCGTTAGTGAATAAAATTGTTGTTGTTATTAAGGAAGCTTGTCTATTATGGAGGGAATAGAGCCAGATGTACCAGGTATTTCGACACCGACGGACCCCCTCAACAACAAAAATCATCAACAATTAATTAAGGCGGAGGCTGGAGTAGAACTATCAGTTACAGAGCGGATAGTAGATCAGATAGGTCCTTAATGAAAATAGACAGGCGCTGGCTAGGGATGGGCGACTCCTAGCCTCCTCACCCCGAACAACCGTGAAGACAGCCCGCCCATAAATCTGGGGGCGCCGTCTATTGCTATCTCTGTCTGTCCATCGCTCTCCAGCAACGGGGAAGGAGAAAAAAAGGCCGCCCTTTCAAAATACATAAAAATATAGCAGATAAATAGATATATCGCGTCGGGAGCAGCTGTACCTCCGGAGCGGTAAAAAAATGTTCCGACATACCTTCCAGACTTGGTGATGATCATTTCGGTCGTGTGCTCGTTGAACTGCTTCCAGAGCGGGGCGTTCTTCAGCTGCAGCGAGGCCCCGACCAGGTTGGGATGCGAGCTCTCCACCACCGCGGTCATCTGGAACAGTCTGCAGTCATCAACACATTAGCCGTTGTCTTCAATAATAAATAATCAAGATTGAAAAAAAAAAAAAAACACATCAATTTGAAAAATAATCTCAATTCATTCAATTGATGGTGAACAGCCGCAAATTTTTCAATTTCATTGGAGCCGATGTGAAAAAAAAAAAAAAAAAAAAAAAAACGAATATACATAATTACTTTGAATCGAACGGGAGAAAGCCTTAATAAAATATGTACATTTCTAGAACTGTACCAGCTAAAAATAAATAATGTCAAAAAAAAATAAAAAATATTATTTTTATATATTATTATTACTATTTTTATATATTTTATTATATTATTATTTTCAACTGCCTTCCGCATTGCCAAATCCCACGCCCTGATAAAGACCTGCAAGGTGGGTCGAAACGTCGGCATTATAATTAAATAATACTATTTCTATAATTTAGTATTTATTTGACAGCACGCCTCCGATCAACTCTTTCTTAGAAAAATATTATTGATTTCTAAGTTTTTAACAACCTTATAAAAGAAATGTTTTCAGAGTCTAAGCAGTTATGTAAAAATGTCTATAAAAATATTCTCTGCAAAATATATTTATACTTGTATTAATTAAAAATACTTTTTCCAACTTTATCGCAGAAAAATTAAAAGAAAATTATGTTAAAATTGAGGTGTCCGCATCAGAAGTGAATGAATCGTAAAATGTTTCTATATTATTAACCCTGAATATAAATGAAAATTTAGATAATAGGAATAATTAGGTCTTGATAAAATAATGACGTTTTATTTATTATTTATATAGGCCTTAAAAGTATTAGACTACTCGACTTTTCTTATTTTATAAATCGATTTTAGTTTAAATATTTCATTCATTCATCTAGCTTATTTGTTATAAATTTTAATTTTTTTTTACTTCAAATTCGGGAGGAGGGGGGAGAGATGCGATGGTCTCTCTCGCCTCTTCCTAGTTTGCGCCTATGATGTTGAACCATATATAAATGCCTGGAGAATTGAAAGAATCTATACTGATATTGCCCAGAAGTGCTCAGAAGGAAGTTTCATGGCGTCATCAAAAATTTTAAAGGGGAACACATTTTGACGGGGTTTTGAATTTTTGAGGTCACATTTCGACAGGTTTTATGAATTTTTGAAATGAAAATATTCAAACCAAAAGCGCATGGAATAGAGCCTGTAGGAAGTCTAATTTTATATAATCTAAAATTTTTCTAATTCTATTTTCGCTTGCACTATTTTTAAGAAGAGTTAAGAACGAATCCATGCTAATATTAAGTGGCTGATTCATGGACCACGCCAAGGAAATAGCAATCAATGTGGATTCAAACGTTTTTCTCTTTTAAATAAACTTTTTAGAAAACCTTTGATTTAAATGTTCCATGGGAAAAATTGCAGTAACGAAATAAATAGAAACAATTGCAAGTAAAATGTTTCCAATTCAAGCTCTGCTAAAGACATCGTATGTTTTCGGATGTTAGTGTTTAAAAACATTAAATTCTTGTATTTATTAATCGGTAACTTCGATACCGATAAGTTTGAGGTTCGTTCAGGTCTAAAACGGGATATGTCCCTTTCCCTAGCTTTATTTATTTTAGCACTTAAATGCGTCAAATTGTATACTTTCGTAAGTATTTGTATAAATACGTAAAAATTGTTTACTTTTTGAGTTGTTCGCAAGTATAGTTTTGAACCCATCGTAACTTTTTTTCACTGTTTTCGGAGAAAGATGTTATTTACATAAATTAAAAGGGTTTCAAGGAGAAGACTTTATCCAAGTTTAATTAAAGTCGTTACAGCGGTTTAGGCGCTATAGTCTATAGTGACATAGTTTTTTCGGTCGCCTTTCCGAAACGAAAGACCGAAGGGTGATTAAATGTATATAAAAACACTCCTGAATGCGAAAGAAACATTATTTCGGTATTTAAAAATAATCGGTGAAGCAGTTTCGGAGATTTTGATGAAACGAACGTTTTTATTAATATAGATATATAAGACATATTCTCTCTATGCTATTGAACTTTTAGTTTAATATTTTTATTTAATGTATAGAACGTATAGTACTTGTACTCAAGAACTATGGTTTTTATTTTCATATTTTTAGTATGCGGAATGTGCTAAATTGAGCAAAATAATATTTATTTTCAATAATATTTCAATCTGGTATAAAAATATAAATTAGTTGGAAAATGCAATAATTTCGATTTTATTATCTAGGGGGTTAAATACTTTAATAAAACGAAATTTAAGACATCATATGGGAAAACCGAGATTAGACATGAAGCCCGAAAGTAAGAATTTACTTGACTATAACAGTTTTATATCACATTAATATATATTATTTAAATTAAGAATGGAAACTTACGTAAAAGGAGGAGACGATGTTTTGAGGCTTTTGAAAGATAGATCGACTAGAAAATTGAATTTTAATAATGTATCTTGCGTGAAACACAATCACTAATAAAAATTCAGGGATGAAACGACAGAGAAACTTCCGATAACAAGGCCGAAAAAATATATGCATCATGATAGATCTAGATTATGCAGAAATGTACGTTGGCGATGATCGACGTTGGAAGGAATAAGAGGAGTATTATGATACTTTACGGATTTATAGATAATTAACTTTATTTAATATCGGGAACGTTTAATTTCACTGAACGTGTAATCTATAAGATGGTCAAAAGTTGCCGTAGGATCAAATAATACTGTAGGGCAAGATGGTTGGATAGTTTTCTGATGAAACTCAATACCTCATTATCATATTATCTTTACCTCATTATCTTAATAGGATGTTATGGATCGATTGTTTTATTTATTTTTTACATTTAAATCGTATGTTTGAATCTAAACCAGTCTCTTATCTTTTAAATAACTTACGATGAGCGATTTGTTGAAACCTAGTCATAGGTAATTCGTTTTATATTTTGGACATCGTCTCAATTCTCTTAGTTTATTTGATTGGAGGTGTAGAAGCTGCTGAAATTATTCAGATAACACCAAGGGTGCACATCTTCCCCATGGTCGAGGGCGCAAAAACCTACCCTTCCCTCTCAAGATATTTTATTTATCACCTTTTCTTAAGAAGAGATCAAGCGAAGGTTGAATTAGAAAAAATCGCAGATCATATACCATTGCACTTGTTCCATGTTTTTCCCTTGTCACATAGTTTGATTTTTTTCATTCTGACTAATTCATAACCCTGTCGATATATGCTCCCTCAAAAATTCAAAAACCCGTCGAAATATGCCCCCTCAAAAAATTTGATAAAACCCATGCGCCATAAAACCACATGCATGAAAACCCCTTTTTAGGCACCTCTGCATATCACCCAATAACATCATAGCTACTTCAGGTTAGAATGAAAACTGCTGTCTTATTTGATATGAGTAATATTATTTTTGTCTAATCCATGTTGATCGAAATCCAATGTTCCTTCTGACAGAAAGTATACTTTTACCAATAAATCTAGCGCTTAAAGAAGCCGCCTTGAAGGGAAGGTGGTCCCGAATACCGCAGTACCAGGGTAGATATAGCCCGATAGCGTATCTAAAGAGGGTCAGATCTGGAGATAACATGAGGGGCTTTTAACCACGGTAATTTAGCTGGTGAAAGACACACCTACCGGAGGAACGGGAGGGGAACTGGTGTCTCCTCCAGCTGGCGGCAGGAAGGACAACTCGCTGGCTCCTGATGAACCAGCCAGATATGGAGTCGCATCTCCGCTCAGACTCAGGTGTCAGAGGATGGTAAAACGAACTTTCAAATCACTCTTATTTTTCTGTTATTTCTCAGTAAACATGCCACTGTCACACAACATAGATTTGATTATGTACATATATAATATACTACTTATTAAAATCTAAATAGAAATGTCCTTTATTAATTTTAATCTTTTAAAAAAAATAATCAATATAAAATGAAAATATTACTTCAAGGTACTACTGAAAATCATGGGCTCAATCCAGGTTGAAACCGCCCGGAAACTTCGTAATAACTATGCAATTTACAAAAATGTATTGAGAAACTGTCGTGGACTCTCGCTCATTTGCATAGAATTGACAAATCAGATTATCCAAAAAGTATCCGACAGACTATGGAACAATAAGACAACGACGACATGGAGAAAGAAGTTCGTAAAGATCTAGAAAGGTCCAACATCCGATACAGAGATTCTGATGTTTGGATGATATCAGATCGATAAATGCGATAACTGGAATATCCTAAACGGAAGTTGCGTCTTCATGAAGGAGTACCTACTGGAGGAAGAGAAAACTTCAAAACAAAGAAGAAATAAAATTGTTGCGTGATCCAAAGTATATAAAAAAATAAGAGAAAATAATAAAACAATGTTTAACTCTTTTTTTCTGTGGATTTTGCTTCTTGTCCCAAAAATAGTTTTGCCGATATTCAAAGATCTTACGTCTACACTATATACACATATATATGTATCAATATAATGTACATATATCATTGAAGAAAATAAACGAAGATATTGCTTCCTAGTTAATAGGAAAAATTCGGTAAAGCAATCCGAACCCTCATATTTAAATTAATATAATAAAAATAAATTAAATTAATATATCAATAACCTTATTTGCAATAGAAACAAACTACCTAAACTCACAACTGATTAATCCGGGAAAATCACGAAGGTCTTTAAAAACAAAACTACTCACACTGAACTTAGTTTTGTAGGGCTTCAGCAAAATTTCAGAAAAATGTATAAGCATATTTACTCAGGAAGGAAAGAATTTAATCACCTATGTGAAATAGAGTTTAAATGATTCTTTATGTACTATTAAATATAATTACACGAACGATAATACTTTTAGAGGTAATTTTTTTTTCATAAGAAATGAATATATTTTACCATTTTTGGGGGGAGGGGGGACTTCAGCACAAAAGCCTCCTCCTCCGCCCCTCTCCCGGTGGATCTGCCTGCGAATTACTATTTATATAATATAACAATATTTTTGTAATCGACGTTTGCATATTATAGAAAAGAAGATTGGTTGATCAGTCAAAAAAATTTGTAAAAATAAATAAGTTATGATTATTCTTGCCAACGTTTCGGGCCAATGTTCAGCCTTGATGAAGGCCTGAACTTTGGGCCGAAACGGCGGAAAAATAAAGATAAATATAACTTATTGATTTATTTTTTTACTAATCATCCTAACCAATCTCCTTTCTATTCACTACAATCAACCATCAATCCACAATTTTGAACATTATAACTTAAGATAGTAATTATAGTCGGATAATTGGTCATTAAACTACAAATAGCTGTTCTGTTTGTTCTTTTTATTCAATACTTTTCGATCCCTGTTTTCTTAAATAAATAATGGGATCCTTTTCAGTTCAGAAAAACAATACCCATTATTGCTACAACAAATGAAAGTTTTCATACGTTCTAACAATAATTCTGAATTTATCTTACTTGTTTTAAATTAAGCATCTACACAAATATGTATTAGTAACATTTGAAATGACTTTTTATTCTTTTTTAATTAAAGCAAACTGATTCAAAGTATCAAAAACGGATATGAGCTGTTAAGAAATAAATTAATAAATAAAAAATTTAAAATGAAATACCATTTACCATTACTTTAATATCTTCTTTAAAAATCCACCGTAAAAAATGATTGCAAACGTGATTTTACAAAGGCTAGATTGTAGATGTAGGGCGCTGGAGCGCTACCAACACTATCTTTACACTGTTTAATCTAGACCTCCTAGCTTATTGTTTACTTAGCCTAAACAAAAGCCAGTGTTAAGGGGAAAAAGGAAAACAGTTATCGCCAAAATGAATAATACATGTAGTTCTTATCTTTACCAAACTATTACGCCCTCTGACAAAACCCGCAGATGTTTACCCTCCAGAATAAAACAAATAAACGTTTTGGATGTCGTCATTATTTACTATGGGTTTAAAATAATATTTACAGCTTTACAGACTCCGCATGTATTGATTATTATAATGACTAATATTATTTTTTAAAAATTAAAACGTTATCATTTTAATATTTAGTTTTTTTTTTTTATTATCCATTGATATTTACAACTGTATTGTAAAAAATAAGAAATACATCTAGTAAATGTGCACTCAGGAATATAATAACATGAAATCGCTTGTTGAGAAACTACCCACTGGTAGCACTCAAATAATAAATTTACACAAGAAGATTACGAGGCCACCTTCTTTTCAGATGCCTCGGAGAGTTCTCAGGGATCGAGGAGGAAGCAAGGTTTGAAACGAGAGGGTTCGAATGTTTCTGAAGTTTGTTATGGTATTAATTAATTAAACAAAGTATGACGATCTCCAGATTGAAAATGTCCCAATTCCAAGAATTTTCCCAAATAAAATATTTCTAGATCACAATGAGTTGAAGCTATTCATGGAGTTTCAGACGGATGTTAATAATTTGATAAAACTGCGTCTGTACCATGGACTGATAATGCAGCAATTACATGTGTGAGTATAATTCAAAATTTACATTTATATTATTAACGACGTTTCTGTAATGAAACTTTCCTCGTAAGCTGTAGCAAAGGGACGAACCTAGTGTCGATCCTTCCTCCGGCAGATGAGCTGACAATAACAATTAGTACATACCCTAAAAGGGCAGGATATCGTGAAGACATTAGGGGGGTGGTTGCCGAAGAGGAGTCGCCAAGGCACTTACTGTATGGAGGAGGAACCATTAGGAGCATACAGCATTATCCAACCAGATAATGGGAGTGGCGCTGTCTGCCACCTGCCGCCAACCCTCCTCCTCCCCTCCCCCCTCTCTCAAATTTAGGATTTTGAAATGTATTTACTGAAATACTACGGTTTCTCCATCTGGAAGCATTCCCTAAATTCGAAAATACTGATATCAATAAATGATATGACAATTGAATCCCACTAGTCGAGAACAAGATGTCGCCAGTATGTAAAAGACTTTCCACAAATAAAAAGTATTCGAAATCCACATACATACGATAAAAATTGAAACATAATTCGAGAATAAATCTATAGGTCTTATGAACATTAATATTTTATATTTATTAATTCAAATTTGTTACATTAATTGAGCCTTTCAGTTGACAGAATGACTGATTCCAACTTCACTATTTTTTAATAAAGTCTATGTTTTTGGCAATGATAACTTCCAAATACACAACAATTTTCAAGTTAATCCACTATCAGCCATATTTACACCAATTTAAAAAAATTTGTTGTCACTTAATGACTACTCATCAAAATGACGACGTTTCGGCTCGTCGAGCCATTTTCAAGTCTAAAAAAATTTTTTCATTTACATGATATGTATATTCACAGAAATGAAAGCGGCGATCTTAGCACGGCATGGTGCAAAAAAACAATAACTAGTGATAGAATCCTAAACTGGCACAGTAACCACAAGAAACATATAATAATTAACACAGCTAAAAATTTAATAAATAAGGCAAAATTAATAACAGATCAAAACCATATAAAAGAAATCAAAGCACAAATATATCAAATTCTATTAGAAAATTGGTACCCCATTCGATTAATTAATAAATTATGGTATGAAAATAAAAAGTTAATTATAAATGACAATAGTAACAAACAGATTATTGACATTAGCAATGATAGGAGTGAGAAAGTGAAGCAAAATATTAAAATTAATAAAGAACCGAATTTAATAACAAATTATTTTAAAACTGAAAATGCAGTAAAACAAAAACCTTCCATGAACGATATACATGACATTAAGACACAAATTGAAAAATGTAATGGGAACAAACAACAACCTAAAAAATATTTTAGCGTCTCATATATTAGAAACTTAACTGATAAAATTGAAAGAACATTTAAACAATACGATGTAAATGAAATTAAATTTGCAAGCAAACCAATTAATAAATTAGATACAATTTATTCGAAAACTAAAGATAAAGTACCTATCGATAAATTAACGAATATTATTTATAAAATAAATTGTAAGAATTGCGACAACAAAGCATATTTTGGACAAACATCCCAATGGTTTGAAAAAAGGCTTAAACAGCATAAACAAAATTGTAATTCAAAAAACACAAAAATTAAATTAGCTACTGGACTCTCACAACATAATATGCAAACTAAACATGAGTTTGATTTCAAAAATGCCAAAATCCTACATAATGAAAGAAATACGAATAAACGTAGAATTAAAGAATCAATATACATAACTAAAAACTTAAAAAACTCAGTAAATAATCATACAGACGTGGATAATATGAATACTTTTTATGCTAGTTCTATTGAAAAAATCAAAATTTGAAATAAATCAACTAATATTACTTAAAATAGATCCACATGTAATATTGAGTAACAGCATTATATATGTTCATAATAAATAGTCTTCCCCTACTCCTATAAGAATAACCAGTCACTGAATAGAAATGAGATGGATGACATGTGGGTGACTCAGAAACATGGTAAATTTAACTTATCTTGAATCATGTAATAGTAAAGATGAGTAATAATAATGTTGTTAAATAATTAAAGGTGAACATGACAATAATAATGAATTTTATTATATTGTAGACGCTTGCAATTCGCATAAGTGAATATGACAGGTACATGATGGGTATTTTAGGTACATAATAAGTATCTTTATAATTTGAAATATGTTAAAATTTAATATATGATTGTAAATGAAAAAATTTTTTTAGACTTGAAAATGGCTCGACGAGCCGAAACGTCGTCATTTTGATGAGTAGTCATTAAGTGACAACAAATTTTTTTAAATTGGTGTAAATATGGCTGATAGTGGATTAACTTGAAAATAATAGTATGCACCGAAGAAGAATTGAGTAATATTGTGTATACAACAATTGTTTTATTTGTTGAATTTACATGTTAACGTTTCGGGAAATTGACTCCTATCTTCAGAACTTACAATCCCATATTTTCTTATCGATTCATGGCTAGAAAGGAGTTAATTAAAAAATAATGCTTGTCACAGGCGGATCTACAGGAAGGCATTCGGGCTGAAGTCCCCCTCTCTCCCAAAAAAATGGTAAAATATAACCATTTTTATGGTAAAAAATAACCATGTTTTATGGTAAAAAATATTTTTAAAATATCTCTTAAAGTATTATTGTTATAAACATATAATTACATTTAATAGGACTGCAAGAATCACATAAACACCATTTTATATATGTAGCTAGTTTCTTTCTTTTTTTCTAGAGTAGTTGCCGTTATATATATATATATATATATATATATATATATATAAATGCAAAAGAAAGCTTCCGGACTGAAACCCCCCCAAAATGAAATACTGGATACGCTAGTGATGCTTGTTACAATACCTGTTAGGGTTGTGTTGTTACATAAATTTTGTAATTACCTACAAGTCTGATGTGCTCCTTTGTCATGTTTTAAACTTATGTTGTAGATAAAATATAGTTATAATATCTGGAGCTTCAACATTCCTATAGACCAATAATCGAGTGTCTGCTATGGGGGATACTATTGATCATTGGATATGATTATTTGCACTTTTACTATTGTTGTTAAATGACTGTTTGTTATGTAGCTGCATTTGATATTTACTATATTTTAATTTTATTTAATATATCAGCATAATGTGTCCCCACATAGTGTCTGTTTAATAACTTACTGTTGTTCTATTGTCTTTTGTGATGTGTATGGCTTCAAGTAATTTTCTATTCTTGTTTTTTTAGTTCTGTGCTTAATATCTGTGGTTTATTGAAATTGAATTTGTGTTGTAATTTAAGTGATATTTCTATTTGGAAAAGTTATAATATCTGTACAGACAGTGAATAATTTGGTTCCAGACTGTGCGATTGCAGTGTTCAAATATACAACTGTGAATAAAGGAATAAATTTTCTCACTAGAAATATCACTAAAAATATTAATAAAAAATGTTGAAATCGGAGTTAGTCATTCTGTCAACTGAAAGGCTCAATTAATAAATGGTTAAATTTAAAAATAGCTTCAAACGATTTTTAATACGTACGAACTCATAATGCTAGTTTTATACAGGATGTCCCATAATCAAAGGGAAATATTTGAAAACGATGATAGTAGATCTCTTGAACTACAAAAAAGTTTATATAAACCATGGTCCGATTTTCGACACAAAAAACAGGAAATTTAAGTTTTGAGATTTTTGTTGAATTGGAAGCGATAACTAAAAAAATATTTTATTAGGGTAATTAGAGATTTCTTCATAATAAAATCAAAATTTACTTCAAAAGCAAGTAGAGTTCGTTTTTGTTAGAACCACTTAAAGGGGACTTTTAAGCGGTTAAAGTTCGCTAAGTTGTATTTTTCATAAAATCATAGATTATCCACGATTTTTTTTTTATCACTCTCCAACTGGACTATAATTTAGAAAAATATCTTTGTTTATTAAGATTTAAGTTAATATTAGTACTCTCCTTCTTTTAAAGTAATATAAATTTGTTTTCAAGTAAACTAGGTTTAAACAGTTAAATAGTAAAACTTTAATCCATAAATTTAACATTATGTTCTTTAAATTTTCAAAAATTATTCATGAGGAGCATTTGAATCCTTTTCAGATATTTCTAAAATCGTTAAGTCAAGATATTTAAAAACCAAAATGTCCCAACGGCGATTTTACCAATCTGACACTTACTTAGGCGCTTAATCCGCTAAATGTATATTGAAATTATATATTATATATTTGTAGCATTGTATGTATTGTTTTATCCATTTTCTAGAAATATTAATTTTATACAATAATAAGATATTTCACGAATAAAGAGGCCTTGTCTCCAGCGAGTAATAAAGCCATAAAACTTTATAAATAACTATTTCCTTATTGAATAATTCATACTATCTTTTATTTCTTAATAAAAATAAATAGTGATGTACATTTCTTATCGTTTATAGATTCTTTATTTACTAATACAAATTTATGTAGGTAAAAAAAATTTAAAAGTCAAGATCAAAACAATAAAAAAATACTGGTTATATTTGACCTATAGTAAAAAAAAAAAAAATATTCATAATATCTATTATTTCTTAATAAAAATAAATAGTGATGTACGTTTCTAATTGTATTATTAAAAGAACAATTATAAAATATTTGATATCTGTCACACTGTTAATATTCATTTTTTTGTTACCTAGTTCATAATCTTACATTCATAGATTAATATTCTTTTATTTATATAAGTGAATTTGTTGTTCGAGTAATAAAGTCCTGATGATGGTATAGGTGCTAAAAATATTCTGTGAAAAAAAAGTTTTTTTTTTTTTTTTTCACCACCGATTTATCCGGAGTTCGGTTAAGAAGGGTTTCTACTCATTTCGTTTTGTGATAAAGATATAAAACGAAACTTAGCGGAAATATTTTGGGGTCAGATACCTGAATTAATAAAAGGACAATGTTCACGACTGGCACCTTCGTTAATGAGGTTAATGCTGGTAAACTTCCCGTGTAATATGTAAATTATTCAGGATACTCCAAAAGATAGTACTAATCTCATATTACTACTAATTTCTTGAATAAAATTATATTGTAGTAACATTTCAAATTTTATCAAATTATTTTCCCCCATAAATATTACTAAATTATCTTTCGAAAGTCCAATTATTTAAGGAATTGTTAGAACTATGATTTTTTCTTTTTTTTTATACTTGATAAGATGTTTTTTATAATTTTATAAAAATTATGTAAGCTATCAAGAAGTGAGTGATTTTCATCTAATATTTGAAATTTTATATTTATTATCAACCAATCAATTTATCGTTCGCTTTTTGAATTTTTATATTTCAATTATTATCCTGCTTTTTCTTTTTATTTTGTGTGTTTTTTCTCATTCGATCATGGCAAAATCGTTAGCTGTGATCTAATGAAAAAAAAAACCTTTCAGGTATCAATGGTTTACCTTACATTCATAACGGATTCAAAATAACTATATACATCATTACTGTATTTGACTG
The DNA here is from genome assembly GCA_928085145.1 of Nezara viridula. NCBI lineage: Eukaryota > Metazoa > Arthropoda > Insecta > Hemiptera > Pentatomidae > Nezara > Nezara viridula. The sequence goes on from OV725081.1 coordinate 93,916,087, forward strand.
GATGCATCTTATTAAATATATTTAAACCTTATATTTGAATGTTTTGTCAATCATTGTTTTATTGATATCAAGTAATTTTTTTTATAATTATCATCTTTCACGAGAAATTTCAATTCCAATTTTTTTTTAACTCAGAAAAGATTAAATTTGCGATACCTTGTTCATTACAGCTTTTTTATTCATTATAAATTTTTCTTTAAGAATCTGTAGTGAGTGGATTTATAAAAAAAAATATTAGTAGATTTATATCGAGAAAGAATTTTTTTTTTATCAGGTTACTATTTTTACCGACCAATCGCTTGAAGTCATAGAACGTTAATAAAATATTATATTAGTAGTATTTATATAAAACGTCACACATTAATTTTATAGGTTTTCTATGTTTTAAAAAGGCCTTACTAAGCAGTTACAGTGCATTTAAAATTGATTACATTTACGACATATTATTACGACATATATTACGAAATCGATATAATTTATCATAAATTTAATTTTTATAAATTATATTTTTTCCGCCATAGATTTAAAGATTTATGAAAATAAAATTGATGTTTTTGAGCAATCATTTGAAATTGGATTAGGACCGTTTTTTTTTTATTATTCGTATCAACAAAAATTAAGGGATAGAATCACGGTAGGTAAAATATATAAAAAAGTATTATTACATAAAAACCTTATTTCAAAGTTCTAAAAATAAATATAAATTCATTTTTAAATTAAAATAAAATATTGCAAAGAAAGTTTTATGAATTAAGGATATAGGTGAGACGTCAAATTTTATTGACTCTTAAGTGACAGATGCATATATGAAGCAATGGTTTAGGAATGAATTTGTAATTCTTTAACAAGAAACAATATGACGTTAATAACAATTAGAAGAATTTACCGTTCGCTTCATAATCTGTGTTCAATAATGTATCAAAATAACCCCTATTATGTTTGAAAACATTCGATGAAGGAAGAAATCTGTTTAATAATTATTACAAAATATGTATTAAATTTATATTTTTGACCGACACGGATATAATTGTAATATTTTTAAGATATACATGTATATGGTAATAGAATATAATATTTATAGTTACATAAGAAAATATTATTTTCAATTGATAACTACTAAAATATAATGTATAGTTCATTATAATTTACTTAAATTTAACAGTTTCTAATAATAAGACGTTACTTTTAGCAGCTGGTTGTTGACATAACTATGGCTGACATTCCTCCCCTAGCAAAGCGCAGTTGGCTGTATCGCCCAACCCTCCCAATAGGGGTTGTCTGCTAAATACATCAGCCTTTAGATAAACATCAGTTGTTTATATAGTACAATTAGCAATTCATTATAGGCATGTGAATAGAGAAAAAAAAATCATCAGAATACGATTTGAACAAGATATTATGTTAACAAAACAAACATAATTATGTATTGGTTTAAACAATAATAAAAACAAACTAAGGTATGAGCTTTAGACCACAAGATACAAATGAAACAATTAAAACGGCGAGATTAATAATACGAAATATAAATTATAAATAATAGCTCAGTATAAAGAGGATGAAATTCTGATCATTTCCCTCGCTTACAGTATGCAGGTCCGATTTTTAGTTTCAGAGATATTTTAATGGATATTTTACATTAAACTCGTCATCTTATGGTTTTCAATACTATTTTCTCCTTTTCGGCTATCTTACTCGGCGTCGCGTTAAGATACGATTTTGAATAACAGCTCACGAAGAGGATGAAATGAGCTAACAATATGCAGGTTCGATTTGTAGTTTTTGAGATATTTTAACCCATGTGCAAGAACACATCAATTAGTCGACTCCAGCCGACTTTACCCGAGCGTTACACATCGGAAATCTGACGGCTTAATCTAATTCACTATCCACAAAAAAAAGTGCAAAACCCGCCTAAAGAAGTCTTCTCTTCAAAAAGTGATTTAAAAAGTAATATCACGATTAACAAGGAATATATTGGAATTTTAAGAATTGTTACTTCTTTGTCAGTTCCAATGGGCCCCAGGAACCGTGAAAAAAAATTTCAAACTTAATTTAAGTAATTTATTTTTACTTTTGCATTGCCCAAAATTTTTAGGTTACAATATTTCAATAGATTTCTTCTTTTTTTTTGTGCAAGATAAGAAAAAAATATAAAGTATATTAATATTAAGTTAGTATATCAGTAAAATAATATAAAGTATTAAGTAAGTTACAATGCATCAGAAAATATAAAAAACAGAAGACGCTTCCAGTAAACTAGATCAATTATATTTTTGTTATGAAAAATCAAGTCAGATTCGTTTTAAGGGTGCTTTAAAACTCTTAAATACGAATTATTATATAGGTAAAACTACAACCTTTTGTACTCGATTGTCTTCGATAGTTTTTTTTTCCGGCCGTAAACTAAAGTATTCATAAATCCTTTAGGATTTTCCTCAAATTGAACTTTAATATGATTCAATCGAAAGCTGAATTGCTGCTCTTCAAACCGACATAAATAACGTTTGGATTTCATTCTTTTTAAGCTAGAAATTAAGAAAAGCTTCTAATACATTTTTATTTTAAAACTTTAGTTCTAATTTGTTTACAAAGATAGGGTTCATACAATTTGCAGAATATGAACTCTATTATAAGTTTACCAAATACCTATAATTTAATAAAAAAAAAAACTCAACTTTATTGTAGTCATCAACCCCCAGGTTTTATAGATGTAGCAGAAATTGTATTGAATTTTTATTACAATATTTTATATTATACTTTTATTCAGCTGAAATTTTATCACATACTAGACAATAAAGATTTCCATAAGGGTTTATTTCTCATAAATCTAACAAATGCGTTACATGTAGAGATTATATAATTTCCAAGACTGTGGAGTTGAAACCTTCACAAATTTAAGATATAATTACGCCGAAACTTTTTCAAAATTAAATCACCATTACATGTTTTTTTTCAACGAAGCAAGCCAATTATTTCTAAGAGCTCTGTCTGTTCGACAGCCGAAAATTGAAATGACCTCTAAGTCATGTAAAAGTAACGTTCAAAATAACTGGCGTGAATTCCTGACGTACCCCGTTACTTTTCGTAACTACCATCTTGACTCTTGTTATTTGTGTGTTAAATTGGTGAAAGTGAAGAGACGTTACAACCGCCTTTTAAAATTTGATCAGACGAGTAGGGCTGACGAATTGGAAACACGCGAGACCCTGACGATGTAAAATGTAAACATATGCAACTTCTTATGAGAATATATGTTTAATTAAGGGTTAGGATTCAAAGGAGAGAAACTGTAATTTTGGGCACAACACTGGCATTTAGAAACTTGAGAGCGATAGGGAGGGATCTACGGGAGTGGCTTTCGGGCTTCCCTCCCAAAATGGTAAAATGTAACCCTATTTTATAGAAAAAAAATTTTTAATTATCTCTTAAAGTATTATTGTTCGTGTAATTACATTTAATAGGACTTTAAGTATCACTTAAATGCCATTTCAGTTTTTTTCCAAAGTAATTATAGTTATATATATATGAAAAAAAAAAAAACTTATCGGGCTGAAATCCTCCAATATTAAATCCTGGATCCGCTAGTGCACAGAAGTGGCTGGCATGGCGCAAGTTGTGCCATCAAAATTTTCGAGGAGGAGGCATATTTTGACGAGATTGCGAATTTTTGGAGGGAATTATACATTTGTGAACAATTTTCAAACCAGAGGTCAAAATTCTTGGAAGAGGGTATGTAACATCCCCTTGCCACTCCTCTGGAGAGAATGGGTACCATTGATCAGCAATGCTTGTATTCAATAAAACATTGTAAAATATAATTATATTAAATATATCAATCATAATTTTAATTCTGACAGTCTTTCTTTTAGGAATGATGTAAATAAACCTAATGATGTCCAGCTGGTGAAAATTGTTTCGCTTACATAATTAAATTATAAATTATTATTATAAATTCTTCAATATTTCTTATTTTTTAATCAGGGGTACTCATCTCCCAACCACAAGAACGACAGCGTACAATCCATCACCTCCTTCCAAAAATATATTACTTTTCTTTTTTTAAAAAACTATGAATGCGAAACTAAAATTAGAAAAATCTTACATATTTACACTTGCTGTGTTCCATGATTTCTCTTTGTTCCCTCGTTTGAAAGTTTCTCCAAATCGAAACCCCCTAAAAAATAGGTTTTACTAAAAAAAATCGTAATCTTGTAAACATTGTCTCCCGCAAAATTCAAAAAGCCCGTAAAAATAAGCCACTCTCAAAAAATTTTATGGCACAACATTCAACTCCTTCTGGACATCCCTGGTTTTAATAGCCAACTTTTTTTATTTATTTATTTTTATTAAGAAATATAAAAATACATTCTTCCACAGGGGAATTAAGTATCGGAGCTATGTATGACATATTCATGCCATATATACAAAAAGACAATGACAAAAACAAAAGAAAAATTATAACAAAAGCAAAAGAAAAATTAGCAATAAAAACAAGACACAAGTTTTATTTTTTCTATTATCAGATCTATTAAAGGAAAATAAGGAGTCCTGTCATAGAATTACAATATACCCTTCCATAAAATCCATCAAAATTAATGTACATATGAAAAGTGCCGGCCTTGAGATGGGACAATCGGGGTAATTGTCCTGGGGCCACCCAATTATTAGAAATTTAAAAAAATACAAAATGTATTAAAATAATTAATATTAATCTATCAATGATGTAATTGTACTATCGAAATGTTTAATGAAATGAAATTCAAATATTACATAATATAAAACAGCTTAAGAAATAATTTTTTTTTTGGGGGGGAGGAAGGAGAGAGATGACGTCATTGCCCAGGGGACGCCGAATGTCTAAGGCCGGCACTGCATATAAATATTATTTGTTAATACGCTGAAATGATAGCTATTTTAATCCGTTACGCAGTCACCCGTACATTTCATTCTATGCTACAAATTTCGATACCTGTAATAAATAACTTTTTGTGACAGTTGTTAACATAAACGGAGCTGAATTTGTTTACGAGTTTTTGCTTGTTTGTCGCCTGTAATGTATACTTCAGCGTTACTTATGGGAGCTACTGGGCTTCAGTTTTTTTTTTTCATATAATGAATGACTAACCGAGTTTTGTGTACGTTTACCAGGCTTTTATCGGATAAACACGCCTTTGTGATTTACCGGTGCTCTAACAGTTTTGGCGCCTTTTATGTTTTGAATTCATTTTTCAAAAGCTCGAATTGCTTATACAACAGTATTATTGTTTATGATCCGCTCATATACACAACAATGTGTACAAATATGCTAGTAAAAAAATTTGGGTTTGCTGAAAACAGATTTTTTGTTAATAATTTGATTATAATATGTATAAGTAATAAATAACTTTTCAATGTCAATATCCAATTTTAAAACTATTATAGAAGTATTAAAAAATGTATATATATTAAAAACATTTATAATAGTACCGTGTTCCTCTAGGACATGCAAAATTGTAATAAAATATTAAAGGTAATAATTTATTTTTGTTTTAAATTTATTTAAGGAAAATATTTTATTTAATTTTCATAACATTCAATTTTGAAGAAATATCCGTTATTAAAATCAATAAGCGTCGATAATTAGCATGTTTTGACTTCTCTTTATCGTAATTGCATTCTTTAATATATATATATATATATATATATATATATATATATATTATATATATATATATATATATATATATATATATATATATATATATATAATAACCAAAAAAAGTTATACAAAATATAGAAACATGTCTGCAAATGGCTAAACATATTCTAAACTTACATTGTCAGATTATATATTAATAATATAATGATAAATAATCCATTTAAGTAACTATCAGTTTGTCGGTTGTCGGAAGCAAAAATAATTATCAATCATGATCAGATTAAACTTATTCCCGAACAAAGTTAATTCTTTGAGTTTTTTTTTTTTCATTTGATGAGCGATAAAGCACTTCTATCATGCAATAGACTTTTCTTAAACCTCCCCTGTACTAAATTTGTACAGTTTTAAAATATTTTTGTTTGGATTTAAAAAAAAGGTTAAATTTCATAAATAAATAAATTAATTTGACCAAAATCTAGACTAATATAAAAATACACAAATTTAGACTCAAAATTATGTATATATTAACAAAATATGATATAATTGAAATAGTGAATTGCTGTATTATGTTGGATTATTTTTTGTGTTTGTGTGAGCTCGACCTTGGTTTACATCGATACCACAAAGGCAAAATTTAAATTTAAATTTAAATTGAATTAATGATGATGGATTAGACGATAACATCGAAGAAGAACGCACACAGATAAGCATAGCCTTATATTTTATGTGTGCCGACGTCTAGGCCCAAGTTGCTGGCCGTTTTTTTTTTCTTTTTATCATGAATCATAATAATTTTCATTAGTCCTGATAAAGGCCTGTAACTTATTCCAAAGCCATGAAAATATAAAATATAAGTTTACATTTATTTTATGTAGTGTGCTTTCTTCTTAGATCATTAACCAATTTTTTGACTGACATCTACACACAGCAATATCTCCAGCTTTATGCAATAAATAACGATTCACTGATTATATGGAGATAACCAACGTAGCGTTATTATTAAATCGTGTTTATTTGTTTTTAATAAATAGAAAAATATTATAATGAAATAATATATAATAAAACAGGTTCTATATAAATAATTATAACAATCCATTCCGATAAGGTTCTATAAAAGTACTTATAAAAATTAAATGAACCATGACTTATAAAATCTGAGATCCAACAAACAATATTATAAAATATATTATTGTAAATCAAATTAAAATAATAGATTATATAAACGAGTTAATATTTAAAAATGGGTGCCAGTAAGTTAAGTTATGTAAAATTAGAGATCATTAATTATATGTATATATATATATATATATATATATATATATATATATATATATATATATATATATATATATAATTTTATCATCAAACGTTAGTATTAAAAATATTTTATTATTTTTTTCTAATCAATGTTTAATAAAATTTAAGCTACAAATAAAAAAGGTAAATTATATTCAAAATTATAATATTAATGTATATTAATAATATTATATATTATGTAATATTTGAATTTGATTTTTTTCAACATTTCTCGAATACAGCTTTATTTATCAGTCTATAAATAATATCAGCATTACTAATAGGCTAAAATAAAATATTTTATTATTTTTTGAATTTTGTTACATTTCTAACAGGTGGCGAGCGCCTTTGAAAATCGGCCGGCGCCCCAACGGACGCCCCCAGATTGCTTCGTTGCCCCACACTAAAGTCGGCACTATATGTATATATATATATATAATGATGTAGAGATGGTTGACCGTAATATATATATGAGAAGGAGTTGATCTGAGAATGCGGTCAAATAAATACTAAATTTTAAAAAAATATTAATTAATTAATTAAAAAATACTATTTTTTTAATTTAGTGTTTATTTTAAATATAAACATTTAAATATAAACTAAATTTTAAAAATTAATTTATAAAAAAATTATATTTATATTAAAAATTTTAATATAAATATAAAATACTAAAAAAAAATTAATTAATTAATTAAAAATGCCATTTTTAAAATTTAGTATATATTTGACAGCACCCCCCGATCAACATCTTCTCATATATATATATATATATATATATTTTTTATATATTTTATATATATATATATATTACAAACTTCATAAACTCTTATTGTTGCTTCTAATAATAATCAACTGCTTAAAATTTAGATAATATGTGTTTTCCTCAATGTCTTAATCAGAGGCCATCCATAATTAGAATAATTTAATTTAAGTGTGGACATCATCACAATAAATTATGAACTAGTTATAATATTTATAAGATAAGAGTAAGTGTTATAAGTGGACTTCTGACATTAACTTGTTAATTCTTATCTCCTTTTGAACACACAAACAAAACATAGCTAATTCTCAACGATAGTATCCGAAGTGTTAAAGTGTAATCTCTAATCCACTATTCACAGGTTATCTTGAATTTTTTTATTGTCTTAAACTGCGGCTTTTTGTTTTATTTATTTATGTTTTATAATAAGAAATAGGATAAGTTATTCATTGTAACAATTTTCAGTTATAATATACATTCTTTATTTTTTAAATTTACTCAAAATTATAATTTTGATTTTTTTATAACTGCAAATAACTTAATATTAAATTGCCGACTTATTTCGAAACGTCAATATGATATCAATATATAATATAATGATTTAAACAGATTTTTAACCAGAAACAATAGGCATTATTAAATAATTTACTTAATGTAACAATATTATTATTGCAAAATAGTAACTTTTTAGTCCGTATCACATTAGTAATTATAACATTTTAAAAATATTTTAAACTGAATCAGTGAGCATTTAAAACCAAAAGAAATAATAAATCTATACCATAAAATCAATTATAAATATAATTTTTATTTATTCAATATTTATTGTAAAATTATAATTAATGAAATATTGTAATTATGTAAGAACTTACAAACAGATTAATTATAAAATGGATATAAAGGAAGGAGATGTTACGGAGTGGCGGTCATAAATAGGGTAAATAGCGGCAAAACTATTTTAGAACTGGACAGTTCTAAGTGAAACTCCTAGCTGAACACACCTACCTGAAGAAGACCTGCAAAGTCGGGTCGAAACGTTGTTTTTCCACTATTTAGCCTATTTATGACCGCCACCCCGGACTATCTCCTTCCTTTATAATGCAACGGTCAACTATTAAATATTCAATAAAATGGATGTATTTTCCAATTTATTTATTTTAAGCTAATTTTACTCCAATTTTTAATTCCGTCAGCTTAATGACTAGAACATCTTTATTTCGATGTTTTGGACTTACATGCGAATTACATGCGTCTATTCCTAATAAAATGTTTCAATCTTGTCATGTCCACCTTGTGTCACCCACATATTGTCGGTCTCATTTCTATTCAGTGACTTTAAATTGGCTTAAAATAAATAAATTAGAAAATAAATATTATGCACCGAAGAAGAAGAGAAAAATATTAAGAACAATTTTTATATGTATAAATGACATAGCCTATATTTCAAAATTATTTTAATTTTACTCATTTATTATTATAAACGAGTTGTTAACTGAATATAACAATTTAACACTAATCCAAATTCAACAAAAAAATATTGTACTTAATAGAACTAAAACTTTGTTATTTTGATTTTATATATTTTATCTTTTCTATCTACTATCTACATATAGTGTGGTGAATGTTGTCTTACCATACTATAATTATTGTCTAAATGACAGAAAAAAGAATAAAATAAAAAATTAACATTGTCATTATGAAGATTTTTTGTTATTGTTTTGTCTAAATGTTTTAATAATTTTATTAAATAAAAAGTATATATATATATAGTTAGCTGAACATGCTTTTCGGAATATAATAATTTTTAATTTTTAGTATTTTGTTTATAGCATAGTATTATATATATATATATATATATATATATATATATATATATATATATATATATATATATATATATATATATTATATATACATTTATATATATTATATAGTAAATTCTGTATAGATTATATATAGTACCTATATGAATAGAATTATGAGTAGTATACAATTTATAGTATGGTTAATGATTTATAGAAAAGATAAAATAGGGAAGTAGTTATAAATAGTAAATAGTTATAAATAGTAACAGTTATAAATAGTAACAGTTACAAATAGTAAAAGTTACTAAGTTGGACGACATAAAAGTGATAAAATACTCACGTTATCGGTTCGCGGAAAAAAGGTCTTGAAGAGAGAAACCACAAGAAAATCCCTTTACACCACTCGAGAGGTGACTAACCGTACAGGTCGAGGCGTGAGGGGCGGGCGCCGCGCGGTGGTGGGGGCAAAGGCCACGCCCACAACATGGCGCCGCTCTGTTTACAGGCGGCTATTTACACAAAAGCTCCACCACCCCCGCCCGTACCACCCGCGGAAGATGCTGCCATCGCCGCATCTTGTTTGTAAACAGTCTCATATAATCTACGATCTTTGCATTTATAAACAGTAGAAACGTACGCTCTCATTTGTAAACAAATTTATTAATTACGGATATATTATATAAATGCAAATTAAATCCCACTGATAGTAAGTAAATGGTAATCACGTAAGAAAAACGGTGAAGGTGTTTACGTAAGCACATTGGCTGATCCACGGGGGAGGAGCAGGGGGTGAGTGAGCTTCTGGGCTGAAGCTCCATAAAATTAAAAATATATATAAAAAATGAAGATGCTATAACGATATATTCAAGATTATAGCAAATATTGAAAAATAATCAATGAAATACAACTAATATAATATTGGCTAAAGCGCTCTCGCTCGAACTCCATTGGCTTTAGCACCAGTGAGGTTGTTGAGAGCGTAGGGCAGGGATCTCCTGGAATTCCCTCGCCTGATTGTAAATAGTGTATTCCCGCATAGTGTATATGTAATACATGTGCTTTTTCTTAGTTTTAATTTTTGTTTATTTTTAGGTTATTTTATTTTATTTATTGTATATACTTTTTGATTATTATTTTGCTTCTATTTATTTTATATATTTTGTACATAGAGTGTGAATGTTATCCTACCTCACTATAACAAGTGTTCATGTGACAGATTGTTGTAATACTCAATAAATAAACAAATAAAAAAAAAAAAATATATATATATATATATATATATATATATAAACAATATTAATCGACGAGAAAAAAAAATGTTCTACCTGGCGGTTTTAAAGTCACTCCATCCCAGAAATCTAAAACCCGAATGCGCAGGCTGATTTATGGGGAGGGGTCTTTTGGGCTGAAGGCCCCCTCCCTCCAGATGACAAAATATGACCATTTCCAATGAAAAAGGTTATAACAAATTATCTCTAGAAGTATTATTTTTCGTGTAATTATATTTAATTAGACTTCAAGAATCACTTAAACACTATTTCATACCGGTTGTTAGGATCTTTCTTCTTCTTCAAACTTAATAATCCTTGTATGTTAGTTATTTTACCACCACCTCGGCCTATCTCCTTACCTAATAATATACCACGGCCAACCATTAAGTATTCATTCATAACTTTCAGTTTCAACCGAAACTCCATACTGCATATACGCTCTTGAAGAATACCTGCAAAGTCGATTCAAAACGATGGCTTGAAATAAATTTTTTTTTCTCAATATTTTAGTCTTTTTATGACCGCCATCCCGGACCATCTCCTTAGTTAATAATATGCCACGGTCAAGCATCAAGTATTCAGTAAGCAATGTTTGAATTTTATTTCAATCAATATGCCTGTAATTCATTTGCTTTATAAATACACTAAAATTAATCATTCTTACACAGTTTGTATTTTTTTTTATTCTGGAAAATGGCGGGCGCCCACATACTGGTCGTCGCCCTTCCAACAATTTCCCTGTTTACCCGGGCGTAAGGCCGTCCTCGAAGTGCGGTGGAGTGGGAGTGTAGATAATCTTTGCACAATACTAAGTTTTGTATTTCATATTAGGGAGTGGGGTAGCTCAGTGGTAGGGTACTGAGCTTCCAATGCTAAAGGTCCCAGGTTCGAACCCTGGCTCATGGCAGAAAATTTATTTATCTGTATCATTGGCCGGGGGGCGACCCTGGGTCGGGAGACCCTCCTGGGGCACACCCAGCCTCTATAAAGTGGGTACCCTTAATTAAATAATTGGTTAAGGGGGAAAAACCTGGCGGTTGAGCGTGATCTCGGCCAAATTACCTCCTTGCACAACCGTTGACCTGGAAACAGTGCTTTCTCTAAATAGTACTGAACCCCAGACCCTTCATGGGTTGTAGTGGTACAGGTATTTCATATTACTAGTAGGATATTTTTAAGAATCACTGTACGAGTATGAGAAGTAATGATATAATTTCTATGTAGTAACATAATTTATACTTCATTATTATACAAAAACATATGATAATTGCCAAAGAGCTACAAATAAGTTAGTAAAAATATAAGAATATAACACCAAGTATGTGCTATATATTCATCTACCCCCATAAAATCTCTATTATTATCGATTTGTTGAAGTCAATTTTAAGTTGTTTTTTTTCACTTTAACTGTTAATGTTTTAATATAATTTAACTTTTATAATTTAAAAAAATCAAGAAAAGTAGAAATCGTTCAATAAAGTAGTACTTTTCCCTCATTTTGGTTTGTAGACAGGTGAAAAGAGATGTAATTGCTTTATTAATTTATTTAGTTCCAGGGAATAAATCGAATCAACAAAGATGATGTAGAGCTGAAATGCTGATAACTGAAAAAAAATATTGCAAGATAGGGAGAGATGGAGAAGGATTGATAAGGCAGCAAAATATCTACAAGGTCTCTAAAGTTAACAGAAAAAAAAAATGCGTATTTGGAAAAAGAGAGTGTAATTTAAAATCAATTGAACTTTTGAAGTGATTTTTATATTTTATTTTTTATAAATGTTTGGCGAATTTGATAAATCGAAATATCGGAGTTGAGACTCACTGAAGGCACTCATTTAACACTAAATTGATTCACATACAAATTCAGATACATAGAGAAAACATACAAATTAAGTGGGGCCCTAGAGGTGCTCAAACCCTTATAATCCGGAAAACCTGCCAAAAACCATGTGAATATACCGAAATTTTGAATAAATTACACCTCTACTTTTGTGGCATTTACCTCAACCGTGTTCCAAAGGTTAAGGAACGGATTTAAAATGTATCTCCTCCCCTCTAATGACCTTCAATACTGTGCAAGAGTCTCGGTAAAATACAATGGTATTATTATGGTTTTCCTGCAAAATACGACAATTCTTTTTATTTATTTATTCTACTATATGTGCAACTGTATTGTGGGATATACAGCAAATCTGTTATTCATCGTTTTAACTTGATTGATATTACCTTTGAACTTTTTTTAATATTATTTTTCGGTAGCAGATCTTTTGGTCATTTTCATTTTAACCTGGGTCGACCAGATAAGAGGGAGTATGAAAGTGTATTTATTGTCTAGATAGGATTTCACTGTTGGAATTTACATATCGTTATGTATGGTATAACATGAAATACACCAAGGTGCGTCTACAATTTTCAAGTATTTTGGATTGTGTTGTTTGTAATTTTTTTTCGTATTTTTACCATAAACTTCTGCTCCGTATGTCCAAATAGAGTGTATCGTCTCGCCAGTTCTAGTTTTTTATTTTATGTGTATGTTCCAAGTAGGTCTCCTGTCCGAGTACAGTCGAGATATCTAGCACACGTTTTTGAAAAAAAAAATAGATTGTTATCGGTGGATATAAGAGGAAAACTGACAGGCCTCGACTTTGTGCAATTTATTTTAAATTTTCACTAGTGAAACCAGTTTTCAAATTCAAATTAATGACTCAAAAGATAGAAGGACAATAGATACTATAGTAAGATTTCTATGGGAACATATAATTGCTGTACCGTCAGCAAAGTTAATATTGCTCAGGGATAACTGAGGTTTAATGGAGATAGAGACGAGGGCTTAATTCGTCCAAACTATAAATTGGAAAATGTGAAATGTTTTGTTAAGTAATGATATTTAGGATTCTAATATTTCTCATTTCTTGAAACTTAAAAAATCTTCAAATTAGTAATATTATTTCCTAGGAATTCAATCATTTAATGTTGGCTAAAATTTGCCTTCTCTTCTCTCTTGTGATATACTTCTGCCCAAAATACTGGAGTGGACTAAGCTATAAACGGACTAAGCCCTAATAAGTGGTGAGCATTTCGAAAGATCCTCCCAAAACAAAAAGTTTATAAACTTAGAGGCCTTAATTTTTACAAGATTATTTTATAGAGATTTTTTCAAAATCATCAAGATACTGTAATGTCATTTTTTTTTACGTATCTGGAGGATAGATGTGAAACATGGGACGCTTTTAATTTAACGCCTTAATTTTTTCCCTGACTATAGAGACCAGAAATTTAGATTCATCTACGTTTTCTCGTCATATCTATATCTCTATAATCATCATCGTTTCTGCCATTTACCATTCGTTGATGCATACCTTCACCATATTAATGTTACCTTCTTCATTTCCTATACCAAATACCTCCTTCAGTAGCCAATTTTTCGTAATAGCTTTGGTTGAACATTTATTTTTTATTTGTATCAATATCTCTAACTTTTTTTTTTTCGGAACTAGAATCTTTTTAACATGGAAAATTTTAATTAAAAATGTTACACAACATTTATTTTAGAAAACCTTTACACCAGAGTTTTGTTACAGAAATCCTTCTTAATATGAGATTCATTCAAGTGTAATCTAATCCCAATTACTGATTATTTTTCATTTAACACAAATTATTTAATGTACTTAAATAAATAAGAGTTATACTTTTACTTTAAACCCTGAACTGTCTTACAAAATATTCTCCAGGATTTTTATTTTAAAACTTTTTTTTCAATAAAAATGTCTCATCGTAACTTTAAAAAAAAAAGTTTGTAAATTGTCCATTAACGTTTTAACTCCTGCTTTATTTTATTTTACGTAATATTAATTGTTCATCATCTCGTGGGGTAATAATTTTATTTTTTTAAATATATTTTTTACATTTTGCAAGTGATTGAACCTTTTATTGATTTTTTTGTCTTCAAAGTGACTATGTTTATATATACCTTATATGTTCCCAGCTATTATTATTAGGTTTAAGGATGGGGAACTATAGTACTTCTTCGCCAGGAAAGTTTTTGGTGTCTGCCAATAAAGAATTCAGAATTTAACTCTGAGGGACTTTTTTTTTTAATTTTATTTATTTTTTATTGACAGTAATTACTTTGGTGGGAAAAAAAAAAATAATAATGTTCAAGTAGACATTAAGGGCATACCAAAAAAATTATAAAATAAATAACAGAAAATATTGTTTACAAGAACAATGTTAATGCTTTAGAGATGAATTTTTTAGTATTTTTTCTTTATGCTTACATTTAGTAGGTGAAATAGATGGAATACAATTTTTAAAAAGTATATATGTTTTGACTGTTTGAGGATTCAGATCACATTACTCACAGAAAGAAATATAGACCAATAAAAATATATATATATTTTATTTTTTATTTTTGGGGCTTCAGCCCGAAAGCTTCCTCCCGCGGATCCCCGCAAGTTAAAGGATTAACTTAACCAAGAATAATAGTCATTTTGATTAGACTTTTTATTTTGATTTATTTTAAAATATGTCTGGATCTGAAGTAATTTATGTTTTTTGTGTTTTACTTTAGATATATACAATTAATTTTAGCACTACATTATGTTTCTTTAAACTATGGTACTGTACCTCCAGAGATGTCTTAAAGCTGTAGGCGCCCGTAACGAGAATTTACGAGACGTGCCTTTTATCTTTAGTAACCTATTCTAAAATGTTTGCAAGCTTAATTGTTATGCACTAATGACAATTAATTGTCATGATTCTTATTGTAATGCTAATTATTAAGAAATAATGTTACACCAGATTTAATATACGATAGTATATATTTAAAATGTCCGGTCCTTTGTGACCACCCACGTGACAGGACTGTTTAGATCATGAGGTATTCCAACGCCCACCGATCTAAAACCAGATCCAAATCGCACACTCCAAATAATGTTACATAGTGACGCAACCCTGGCCCCCGGATAAGTTACACGTCCAGCTGACACATATAGTGTATAACGTGACTCATCTGAAAAGATTACATCCTTCGGTTGGTTTTAATTCTACCTTGCAGGCTCTCGGGCAATCTCCGGGCGGGCACTCCGTGATTAACGGTGAGATCCTTCTCTTCTTGCGGGTGGCCTCCAGCGGTGAAAGAACGTTTCGGCAAGTCTCCCTTCGACTCCTGCGCTAATTGAAACATCACGACCTCTCCACAGGCTCATTTGTGTTGAATACTCAGATCACTGAATCAGATTTTTTAAGTGAGCCTTTGACAAATGTTTGAGGATCAATGATACTATTTTTTGTTTTATATTTTATATTCAGAAATATTACATTCTGTCACATCAAGGACATTTATAATATAGTGTTCAGAGAAAGCACACTCACACTCTATTTACAATAAAAAAAAATAATAATACAGAAACTTAATAATAATAAATACAATAAAATAAAATAAAAATAAATACAATAAAATAAAATAAATGTATATAAACAAAAGAACTAACCTAATCATACACACTCGGGCTTGAGTGGAGGATCTGGCCGTTGCCAAAACTCCAATAGATGCTTATTTACAAAAGGTCTCTGGGCCACTGCCGCTTCAACCTTCGAGGAGGATTGTAAGGATGGGTGGTGCTGGATAGAGATTGTGCAAGGGGATTTGGATGATAGGTAAGGTTCTGGTGAAATTTGGAGAATTTTTCTGGAATAAGGTCTAGGACAAATGGGATATTAAGGTCATGGTGTAGGATTTTGTTATTTACATAGAACGGAGCATCAGCTATTGTTCGAAGGACTTTAGATTGAAAGGATTGAATACGTTTGATGTTAGAAGCTTTTGCTGTCCCCCACAGTTCAAGTCCGTATGTCCATATAGGTTTCAGTATTGTCTTGTAGATAAGTAATTTGTTTTCAATAGAAAGTTTGGATTTTCTGTTTAGTAGTCTGTATAGCTGGCCGTATCGTCGGTTGAGTTCTTGTCTTTTCAGTCTAGTATGTGGGTTCCACGTTAGTCTTCGGTCTTTAAATGAAAGCCAAGATACCGGACTGTGTCTGAGTAAGGAAGCTGGATGGAATTAAAGTGTACTGGTGGACAGGAACTGCGTCGGAGTGTAAAGGTAATATGTTGGCATTTAGATTCATTAACTTTAATGCGCCAGTTATTACACCAGTGTTCAATCAAGGTGAGGTGGTTTTGGAGATTTAAGGATGCTATGTTGGGATCAGAGTTGGATGATAAGATTGCGGTGTCGTCAGCGAATGTTGCAAGAAAAGTATCGGGATGAACAGGGATGTCAGCAGTAAAGAGGATGTAAAGCACGGGACCCAAGACGCTGCCTTGGGGAACACCGGCTATAACGGAGTAGATATTGGAAAATTCTGTTCCACAGCGAACTCGGAAGGAGCGGTCAGAGAGGTAGGATCGGAGGACTAGGTACAAGGACTGAGGTAAATGGATTTTAAGCTTGAAGAGCAGTCCGGAGTGCCATACCCGGTCAAATGCCTGTGCAATGTCCAGAAATGCACCCGAACAGTATTCCTTGTTTTCTAGGGCTGAGGAAATATGATCAACAACTCGGAGTCCTTGTTGAACAGTAGAATGTTGAATGATACTATTAAAATTTAATAAAGAACATAGTCGGAGATAGTGTTGCCCAAAATCGGTTTTGCAAAGTACAAGACCAAGACCAACACCGCCTATCTGTTGCAATGCCAAGACTAAGACTGTTAAAAAAAAAAATCAATTTTTGAATAAAAATTGAGGCAAAATAGTTACTAATACTTGAAAGTTTTAGTTACTATATGTAAAGAATTGGTGTAACCAATATACTTTTGCTTTTAACTCTTCTGATTTTTCATTCAGACTTAGTTAGGTTTTTCATATGTATTAATTACGGTAATGTCTTATTAATTACATAAAAAGTACAGTAACATCTCTCTAGTAATAAGCTAATAGGTAACTGCAAGACTGTTACGAGAGTCTTGAGCAACACCAAGACTGAGTTTGCAAGACCAAGACTCGTCTCGGTCTCGCATTTGGGCAACACTAGTCGTAGAAGAATAGATTACCAGAGATCTTCAATGGCTGGAATTCTTTAAGTTTAATATATGAAATCAATATTACTATTTTTTTTTTTTTTTTTAGAGAACAGACTTTATTCTGGTACTATGAATAACAAATATGTACAATAGAAATAATACACAAATAAGGCTCAAACAATATATACCTACATTACCACGATTAAATAAAGATAACTAGCTGATGTACCCATCATTGACGGGTGTATAGTTGAAATTTGAGAATCCGTGTAAAATTATAATTTGATTTGAATATTGTGGAGGACTTTATGAAATTTTTGGGATTTTTTCTCTGAAATCCGGTTAATCCGTCTGGTTAATCCTAAAAATGTATACAACATTAGTTAGGCTCGTGAAGTTGAATCGAATGACACCTTGAACGGGAAAATCGGACAATGTTGAACAATCAGTGTGTTTTGCCCGTTTTATGCGACAACGCGTTACAGATGGTCGGTATTCCGGATTTTTCCCGTTGAGTTGTGATAATTTCTTCCATCAGTTGAGTAGTACAACTTTTAAATGTAGTAGGTAGCGATAGAGTAGGTTGAGATGAGAATCGAAGTAAGTAACTGCCTAACCGGGATCTCTAGACAAATCACTCAAGAATTCATAGCTTTGGTTCTGCTCAATATTTTGTTTTCATTTAAAGACTATATTTTAATTCAAGCAAACCTAAATATAAAGTCAAAATTTCAAAAGTCTACCACATTAGCCATTGCCGAGTTTACCCCTATCAAAATTTCGTTGGACAATGCGGACATCCAGACAGACAAAAATTTTTTAAAAAGTCGATTTGGTGTCTGTAATGTATAAAACGGAAAGATATAATGAAACGGGTTGATTCTATTCAATGTACAGACAAAATCTTTATTTTATTTATACAGATGTTCTTTAACCTATAAAGATATGTTTATTATTAACATTTATTATCAACATTAACCGAGATCTTTAGACAAATTACTAAAGAATTCATAACTTTGGTCCTACTCAATATTTTGTTTTCATTTAAAGCTTATGTTCTAAGTCAAGCAAACCTTAATAAAATGTCAAAGTTTCAAAAGTCTGCAATAAGCCATTGCTGAGCTTACTGCTGACAAAATTTCGTTGCAATGCGGACATACAGGCAGACAAAAAATTTTTTAAAAGTGAATTTGGTGTCTGCAATGTATGAAATGGAAATATGTCATAAAACGGGTTGATTCTATTCAATATACAGACAAAAACTTTATTTTATTTATATAGACTTTATTTTATTTATATAGATTATGAAAATGGGAGAGTATAAAGTGTTAAATGTTGTTTAATAGCAGAGATGGCATACACGTAGGGATGCCCAGGGAAGGGTTTGCCATAAAAAATTTTGAGAGGGGCGCAATTTGACGGGCTTTTGAATTTTTGAGGGAGGCACATTTCGACGGTGTTACGAATTTTCGAAATGAAAATTTTCAAACCAGGAGTAAAGGGGAAGCATAGTACATTTAAAAAATAAACACGGAATGAGTTAATGCAATGTATTATGGAAAGGAATAATTAATTTTCTCAGCCTCGGTCGATTATAATGATTTCTTCAGATTAGTAAACTAAAATATGTTATCGATACAAATGCTAACTATCGGATATAAAAAAAAATTTAATCCTGCACTCTAGCGATTGTAATTGTAATTAAATATTTTTAAAGAGCAAATACAAAATCTTCAAACATTCATTAAAGTGTGGAAATTTAAACAACCTCGTTGTTTAGGTGATTACATTAGAGTGGTGATTTTCAGATTCAATAGTTAGTATTTGTATCGACGATGTGTGACAATTACATATGGTGGTCCCTTTGTTAATAATGGTCCTATTTCGATGATTTGTTATTTATATGTATTGTTTCTCAATAATAAAGATAATAGATTGTTCACGTTTCAATTATATCATGTCATTATAATTATCAAAATTTTTGACAATAGCCGTTATTCTGGCTATTGCAGTGAAGAAAATTTTTAAAGCCATTGAGAATTAAAATATCGACAGCAACATCCCAAGAGACTGTAAGTACAATTTAATTAGAATATACGGTTTTGGGCTTTCCTGATTAATCTCGGTTGCACACATAAATACAAACTAAAAACGTAATTTAAAAAATTATATTTTTATCTTAAGCGTACAGTAAATGCTCTAAGCTTCCAGTTAATTACAAAAGACTCTTAAACATGACTACAACAAGACCTATTTGGATTTACGAAGTTAAGCTTTAGGGATCCACTAAGCCATCGAATTCCTCTCGTCTCGAATCTGTACAATACTTGAATACAATCGTAATCAATTAAATAACCATAGTTAAAAGGAACACGATTTTAGGAATCACTGACTGAATATATTATAAATGGATCATTTATTTCTAAAATGAACTCTAATCATGATTGACAATTTTTTAAGAAACTCGAAAAATTATATTTTCTATTCCAACTATAATATCAAAACCAAAAATTTTAAAAATAAACCAGTTGAAGAGAATCTTTATTTAAAGGAAATATTTCCGAAAGTCAAAAAACCGTTGAAACTTAAATAGCCTCCCTTTTGTTAAGAATTAAACTAGAAAATCCTTTTAAGAACAAAAAATAGATTGATTGGCGTTTGTTTCATTTACTTTTTTTTATAAAATAATGGTACAATTTATTTTGTATTTGAACAAAACTGTTAAGAAGGCTTTTCATGATTTTTTTAAAAGAATACTCAAGAAATTCATTTTTCATAACATTTCTTAAAAAAAAAACTGTTTCGGAAATAAACTTATTTCACACCAGTTTATTTTAATATTTAGGTTCGTTTTAGAAAAAAAAAAATTGTATTCATTGGGCGTTTTTACATTGGAATCGTACTTATCTCAATTCCCATACATATTTCTTAGGGTTCATTTTTGGAAATAAGCGACTCATTTGATACGTTTCATGAGCATCTCAAAAAAAGAAATAATGTTTTACTTGTTTTAAAAATTTTTAACACCTTAGATTTACATTTATAAATTATAAGTTATGCAGACATACTTTGCTTAAATTCAGTTCAAATGGAAGAATGATGGGATCACAAATAAATAAAAAATTTAGCTGTTAGATGTAGTTGCTAAATAATTCTGTAATTTGTAAATGGTCCTTTTATTTTTTAACATAAATTTTGGAAGATCAGACGCGCTTGCCATAATTAAAAATAATTTCTCTCCGAATTGTACTTGAATGAAATTTAGAAAATCTTAAAAATAGTATCCTTTTTTTAAAAAATGAAGTTATTCCGAAATGTATAGATTAAATCCATGCCAAATTTCAAGGTGGAGAAATAATAGGATAATCATTAGCGAATGGTATGAACCTTCTACATTTTAGTTGTCCGTAAATTTAAGCCGTGACTCAACAGTATACTTATTAAGAACGTTTGCAATTAGATGCATAATTGATAGTGAAAATATTTAGCCAGCCATAGGAGGGGTGTTGAAAATAACTGAGAGTGCCGGGGTAAGGCGATTAAAGAGTAGTTTGGAAGAGTTATCCAAACAGATATAATTCAAGAGGAAGGGCACTCAGCAACTGTAAACAGTAGTAAACCTTTATAAACATGTTTGTGCTGCTTCGGCATTATCCAACAGTCTCTGTAATTTGTAATACTGTACTCTATTCATGTCCACCCCCTGTTTCCCTTTTCAGAGGACAACTTCCCTGAAATCCTGTATTGGTAAGGAATCAGGCACGTGGCCGAAGTTGAAAAGAAGGAGAGTTCATAGTCGAAAATTACCACTCTCATGGTAGAGGAATTTAACTTTCATTTTTATGAACCATATTTAAGGTCAAGTGCGTCTAATTTTTCTAATTTAATACAACTATTATACCCCAGTGTGATCTCATATTAGGTAGCTAATGTTATATAAAATCCTTCTTCTCAATGCTTTGGAAATATAAGGGGCGCAAGCAGGAGAGAAGGAGCAGGGATATTGCCATCCCTCGATAATTTTAAAGAAAATAAAACAATCTAATACAAAAGATTTGCCGAAAATCGAAGAAAAATAAATTTCGAAAAAATGTTGTTCTATGTACATATTTTTTCATACAAAAATATTTATGTAATTGCAATAACAATAAGTTTATCCAAGAATATGAGGTGGAATCTTTGAGAGTGGAATTTGGAGAAAAAGAAAGAATGAGGAGCTGCGGAAACTCTATGGTGAAGCTGATATTGTAGCATTGATAAAAAGAACCAGAATCAGATGGTTAGGTCATGTGGAAAGAATGCAAGACCAAAGAATGCCAAAGAAGCCGGATGGCAAAAGAAGTAGAGGGCGCCCTCGGACCAGATGGCTGGAGGATGTTGAGGACGATCTGAGGCGGCTGGGCGTTCGAAGATGGAGGGAAGTAGCACAAGACCGTGGAGATTAGTTGGCTGTAGTGGAGGAGGACCGGGTTCTTGCAGGACCGCAGCGCCATAATAATAATAATAAATAACAAAAAGTTGCTAGTATAATATCATATAAATGTAGTACAGATTATAGTATCTGAAGCATTCAAAGTTCGAATGGGATAATGGCAGGGAGATGGGACTATAACCGATGTTGTTCAATTTAGCCCTGGATATACATGACTATAATGAAGGCCTATTAGGAATTACGGAGTTGAGCTATGGGGTACCACTAAACCATTAAATTCCTTTTTATCCAATCCTTACAATCCAAAATCCTTCTTAAAATCCTCAATGCTCCTTACTTTGTAACAAATAAAATCATTCATAATGATCTTAATGTTCCTTATGTTTCAGATTTGGCCCAACGTAGATATATCTATCCTTCCATAATAAACTTGAGAACCATCTCAACCCTCTCGTTTCTAATCTTGGTTCCTCTTCGATGTCTGATAACCTTCCGAGGCGTCTTAAAAGAAGATGGTCCCGTGATCTCATAATGTTGAAATATTAGAGTGCTACCAGCGGGTAATTTCTCAACAAATGTTTTCATGTCATTATACCCATTTGTACAAATTTACTAGATGTAAATATCATGAATAAATAAAATAAAAATTATAATCTGAGATTTTCCTTAATTCGGTCTTGCTCCCACTAATATGAAAGCTGCTTACGTACGTCTTCTTTATTCGTTTATAAAACACAAAATGAAAAGTAACAACGTACTTAACATATCACTTATGGACTGTTAAAGCAATAATTTAATTTATGAAGCTTGTACTATTGGGAAAATATACCTTTAGTTTAATATAATAAGCAATAAAAGGTAGCTATCCCTCAACATATAGTAATTCATTATTGTTCTGGTTCAAGATCTATTTATTTAGTGCATTACAGCCTTGGTTTGTAGTTTTCTTGCTAAGAGTTTAGAAATCTATTTGCCACATCTACAGAAGGCATATTTGGATATTTGTTATTGATTAAATATATCAAAAAGTTTCTTTATATATTTTCTGAAGGATCCAAGATTATTCTCCTCCATCTAACTTTTCAATAGATTTTTAGTTCGTCGAGACTAGCATAAAAAGCAATGCGTTCAAGTTGTCAGCTAAAAGCTATGTAGCGATTTTTTGAGCGAACGGCTGGATCAATTTTTGAATTTGATGGCTCAAATTATTCGATGAGATCACCTGAGTTAAAAATAATGTTAAAACCTAAACACATGATAAGTATTCCATGGCAAACAGAGTAGGGATGGCCATAGATAGTCGATATTATCGAAATATCGATATTTTCCATTCGATATTCGATATTTTACCATCGATAGTATCTACTTCGATATTATCGACTATCATTATCTCTCCTTCGATATTATAATTTTTTAATTTAAAAATATCGTTTCGGAAAGCTCTTGAAATTATACACGAATCTGATCGTTCAACCTTAGCTGGCTTTATCACCAGTGATACGGTTGAGAGATTAGCCCAGAGTTCTCCTGGAGTCCAGCTTTTCCCTCCATGGTTGAAGGGACAAGCCTACCTCGGAGTTCCTTCATCCAATTGTAAATAGTGTATTTAGGTATGTATGTGTTTTTTTTAAATTTCCTTATTTTTAAGTTATTTTATTTTATTTATTGTATATACTTTTTGACTATTATTTATTTGTTATTTTGCTTCTATTGATTTTACATTTTTTTTGGACACATGGTGTGAATGTGATCGTGACAGAATGTTGTAATATTCAATAAATAAAATTAAAAAAAAAAAGAATCTAATGATTAGAAAAAAAATTATATTCATCTCACTAATTTCATATAGAATGTAGTGTGCATTAGAGGAAAATATCGATTTTTTTATAATATCAACTATCGGTGGTCATTCCTAAATAGAGTTGAATAGCGCTCGAGGTACACTTCTCACTCAATAAACTCAATTTGCCAAAATTTGTTGGTTAGAACGTTCTCAAACCAACGCCACGAACTGTCAAAGAAATCTATGCAAGATGCATATAAATTAGCATTTCGCTGAATCCGATCTATGGATGAAGGAAGGCATTACTGTTGCCCAAAATCAGTCTTGGTCTTGCACTTAGCAAGACCACCTAACTGTTAAGACCACCTAAGACCAAGACCAAGAATGGTTAAAAAATTGTTTTTTTAAATAAATATTAAGGCAAAATAATTACTAATACTTGACAATTACAGTTACCATATGTAAATAATCGGTATGACCAATATCCTTTTGCATTTAACTCTTCTAATTTTTCATTCGGACTTAGTTAGTTTTCTCATATCTAAAAAATTACAGTAATATCTCTATAGTAATAAGGTAATAGGTAACTACAAGACTGTAGCGAGACTCTTGCACAAAACCAATTCCCAGACCAAAACTGAATGGCAAGACCAAGACGAGTCTTGGTCTCGCATTTGGGTAACACTAGAAGGTATAATTGGTTGAATAGAAATTTATGGAAAAAAACTGAGGATGACCTAGAAGGACAGGAACTAGCAATTAATTTTACTAAGGAGGGTAGAAGAATTGATATTTCCATTAATTAATATAAACAGGAAAATAACATATTTTTTTATGCGCCTATTAGCTAGAGAATCAATATCTATATTGATATTCATATTTCAAAAATGTTTATAATAACGATGAAAATATTGACTATCGATATTTCAAGTCCGATATATTGTTGGCATCGATAGTTATAGACCGATATCCCATCTCTAGCTTTAATACGCAGAGACCGATAGTTCCATATAGTTTACAGAGTCTTGGTGACCGTGTCGAAATTTTTAATACACAATTCATCTCGTCTTGATCCGTTGACTTTTGAAACCAGTTGATTTTTAAAATCTGCCAATTTTTACAATGACTTTTGTTAAAATGTAGAAACATAAGGATCGAAATTTGGCTTCGTCGTTTCTCCGTGAAATACCCTTTCGTTTGATAGCTGATTCATCGAAATCCATCTCTCCTGAGAGCCTTAAAAGGGATCTTCCGTATTCTATATGGAGTAGATGACAATTTAATTATTCGAAGAGATGCCATGACAGGATGACAAATGTAAGGAAAAACCTGCTCAGATCTCGTAGAAAGCTGTGCATTAACCTTTGTGTTGTTAATTTTATAAATAGAGCAAGAAAGCTAGTTTCGAAAGGGTCACCCTTACC
Source organism: Nezara viridula (assembly GCA_928085145.1). Classification (NCBI taxonomy): domain Eukaryota; kingdom Metazoa; phylum Arthropoda; class Insecta; order Hemiptera; family Pentatomidae; genus Nezara; species Nezara viridula. The sequence goes on from OV725081.1 coordinate 93,941,522, forward strand.
TCGATTGCCAAGTGTTTGTGTCTGTTTCAAATATTCCCCCAGCCGGTTGGTCAATCACAAATGTACTATTTGTTTTCGAGAGTCCAGAACAAGGGGAGAGAGGCGTATTCTGAAAGTAAACAAACGAATTCTTCTGGTCTTAAATTCCGTAGCCCTTCACATTATGTGTCGGGAGTATCGCTACCAGCCCGCCTAGGGTATCAATAGAATTAAACAACCTTTAGCCGACGAAAATAGTAGTTGCGTCGAGATTAAAAAACACTCAATATCTAGATACTTTATATTTATTACTTTATAATCCCTAGTTCTGGTCTGTTTCGAATGATTAGGTTAAGAATTATTACTTTTTACTTACCGACATATGTAATATGTATTATGAGAAAGTATTGTGATCGTGGAAATTTTCAAATCTGAGTTTTCAACGGAAATACAAGTTTTGAAACCCTCTCAGTCCAAATAACCAAGTCCCACAAAATGGTCTGTGTGAACACTATCTCAAAAATGAAAAGTCGCACGAAACTGAAATTATGTATTTAAGGTACTAAATGGCTGTGGCTGTGACGTGGAAGCAAATTTTTCTTTAAAATCAGCTAATCGCAAGAGCCACTTTATATTAACTATTTTACATTTTTCTCGAAAACGGCTATGACGATTTTTATTAAACTCGATTTATCGATGTACAATTTTTTTTTTTTTATTGAGAAAAAATACATTTTGTCTCAATCAAGGGTATTAAGTATCTGAGATATAAGAAACTCATTCGTACAATATATACAATTACAGAAATTATAATAAAAATAAGAAAAAGAAACCTTAGTAAAACAGATGAAATAAAATATGATATAACACAAATAAAAACAAAACAAAAATAAATGAGAAAAATAAAACATTCATGCTTATTTACAATATTTACAATCAGCCGAGGGTGCTCCATGTCGGACCCTTTCTCCCACGTGTGGAAGATAAGGCAAGACTCCAAGAGATCCTAGCGGTTCTCTCTCAGCAGCAAAATTGAGATGAAGATCCAGTGGAGACTGAGAAAGGGCGATAAAGCCACATACGCTCATGACTTGAGTGAAGAATCTGGCCATTGCCAGGACTCCAATGACGTATTTACAAAAGATCTCGAAGCCACTGCCTTTTTAACCTTCGAGGAGGATTGTAGGGATGAATGGAGCTGAATAAGGATTGTGCTAAGGGATTATAATGATGGATTAGGTTTCGATGAAAATTAGAGAAACGGGATGGAATAACGTCAAGGACATAAGGCATGTTAAGATCATGATGTAGAGTTTTGTTTGTAACATAATAAGGAGCATTTACTATTGTACGAAGGCCTTTAGACTGAAAAGATTGGATGCGTTTGATGTTCGAAAATTTAGTTGTCCCCCACAGTTCAAGTCCGTAGGTCCAGATAGGTTTCAGTATGGTCTTGTATATTAATTATTAATAGTTTGTTTTCAATTGAGAGGTTACATTTTCTGTTAAGTAGTCTGTATAACTGGGCAAATCGTCGATTAAGTTCTTGTCTTTTTAGTCTGGTATGTGGGTTCCATGTTAGTCTTTGATGTACAATTAAATTGTCTTTAATATCATCTAGGTCTTATCCTTATTGATTTCACTTAACAGGAATTTTCTAGAAAAGTCAAGAATTTTAATAAGCAAAGTTAGTAGACACTATAAATGGCCTATGATTAAAATACAGATATAAATTTTAATTGTTAAAAAATAAATAAATAAATTGTGTTATAAGAATATCAGGTTCATACACACTCGGATCTACGGGAGAGGAAGGAGGGCTTTCGGGCTGAAGCTCCCTTTCCTTCCCTAACGGTAAAATATAACCATATTTTATAGAAAAAAATAATAAAAACTATCTCTTAAAGTATTATTGTTCGTGTAATTACATTTGATAGGACTTCAAGAATCACTTTAACACCATGTCATATAGGTAGTTAGTTTATTTCTTTCTTTTTTTTCAAATTAATTATCGTTATATATATGAAAAAAAAAAAAGCTTTCGGTCTGAAGTCTCCCCCTAAAATTAAGTTCTCGATCCGCCAGTGGTTTCATAAACTCCGTTGCGGAGTATCTTATCCATCAAAATACTTTCATCAATCCGGTCTGGGTCGGATATAGAGAGGTAATGTAAAGACCTTAATACTTTATAACTATTAAAACAATTGACGAAGGTTTGTAAATTTTTCCATTATAGAGAAGTGTCCGCTAATAGAGCTTTAACGGTATATTATGGTTCCTGACCTATGAAACATTTGGTAAAAATCATCCTTTCTTGACCGTTATTATCCACCAAACTACTTAAACAAATTATTATGTTTAGTTAGTCACAGGACGCACAAATTATTGTTTTTCAGTTTCTTAAGTGAATTTAAGTTTTTCTCGCGGATTCACCGTTCAGGAGTTATAGGTGAAAAAAAATGATTTAAAATATCTAGATTTGTTGGCTGATTACTTTGATAAAATTAAATATAATATCGTTTATATGAGTAAACAAGTTGCTGATATCGCTTATACTTCGAAAGAATCAGTGAGGGGGCACAGGTGGATTTATGAGAGAGAGGAGGACATTCAATACCATTTTACCCAAAATAGTAAAATATAATCTTCTTTAGAAAAAAATATTTAAAATTACATTTAATTGCTTCTCAAGAAAAAATTAAATACCATTTTATATAGGTAGTTAGTTTCTTTTCCTTCCAATTTTCCTTCCAAAGTAATTACCATAAAATATATATTAAAAAAAAGTTTTCGGGCTGAACCCCTCCCCTCCTAAAATTAAATCCTGGATCCGTCAGTGCGGAGGGAGGTAACTACCCGATTTGAGAGTTCTCGCAAGGGGTATACTAGTGTGTTTGAATCGCTTTGTGATTGCTTACTACTGCGTACTACTCCTTCAAGCACGGTTCCCTAAATGAAATGAATCTTCGTACAAAGGAGAGCAGTGGGCAGCGGAGTAGGAGATGGTGGAGATAGAAGACAGGCGTGCCGCCCGAGATGAAAGAGACGCCCAGACATCTGTGTACACTTAGCCCTCGGGCTGGTGTCCCATTGTCCTAGAGTAGGCGCCGCTCTAGGCTCCTGCAATTAGTGTATTAGTGTACTTCTGCATCTTCATCACCCACTTCATTCACTTCACCAAGGGCAAAAGCATTCTCAAATATAAGGTCACTGAAGCGGAAATGATTTTTTAAAATATTTTGTTTAAGGTAATTGTACAGGTGATATATACTTTAAGAGAAATTTTTAACATTAATGTATCAGCTTCCACTGGTTTCAAATAACCGTGGCGCGGCTGAGAGAGAAGCACTGGGATCTCCTGGAGTCCTGCCTTGGCTTCCACATCGGGGGATAAGGCATGACCCAGAGTCCCCTGGGTGAATGTAAATATTGTACATAGATGTGAATGTGTTTTATTTACTTTAATTTCATTTAGCTTTTATCTATTATTTCATTTTTTTTGTACACAGGCATATCAATTTACTTATTTTATTTTTTTATATACAATTTTAATTGTATATACATATTGTGTGAATGAATCATGTAGCCTTAATATTAACGCCCTCTAATGTGGCAGAATGTATTAATATTCAATAAAGAAAGTAAGTAAAAAAAAAAAAAAACATTAATGTAAACCACAACTTTAGCTCTGACCACGGGCGGATCTACGTGGGAGGGGGACTTCGGGGCTGAAGTCTCCCCCCAAATGGTAAAATATAATCATGTTTTATGGAAAAAAAAAAAAAAATTATCTCTTAAAGTATTATTGTTAGTGCAATTACATTTAAAAGAACTTTAGGAATCACTTAAACAACATTTCATATAGGTATTTAGTTTCTTTCTTTTTTTCCAAAGTAATTATCGTTATTTTTATGAAAAAAAAAGGTTTCGGGCTGAAGCCCTTCCCCCTCACAAAAATTAAATCCTGGATCCGGTAGATCTGACGGTAGATCTTTGCTAATCGGTTTAAGTGACAGTAATTTAGTCTTTTACCAATTTCGTTTTTTCTATACAATCAATTAGTTTGTTATTCATGGATAACTTAAGAAATTCTGACAGCAGATTTTTCACGAGTAATAAACACCCAGGTCTCATGGGCAACAAAGTTCTTTATATAATTTAGAAAACCCAAAATAAATCCTCCACAGTTTTAATAGGGTGTATACAAAAAAATTACCGTTTTTTAACCAAATATTAATATTATTATTTCTTTGATATAAAATACAATCAATACTCAAAGTATAGTCCATTGTTATCTACTGTCATTAGCCATCTGCTTAATCCCACACTGATACCATTCTTTTGGATGGCTGTCAAATAACACTTGGACCGCAACTTCAACTTCCGCAAAATTATCAATTTTTTTTTCCTTCAAGAAAATGGGCCATGGATCTAAATAAATAGTAATCCGATGGTGCGAGGTCTGGACTATATGGTGCACGAGGCAAGAGTTTTTCAGACAAGGATTTTTCAATAAATTTTCAGAAATTTCTAACTTCTTAGCTGATTGCTGCTGTTTTTCACCTTCCCCATGGAGAGTAGATGGCGACTAACAGCATCTTTCGACACACCACACCCCCTGACAAACTCGCGAGTACTTGTGGACGGATTTGACTCAACAGCTTCCTGCAGAAACTCATCAACATCCATTAATGGTCGCCTGGAGCTTTTCTTCCTTTCCAACGTCGTATCTCCACTGCTAAATTTTTCAAACCAACGCAGCGTAGTGCGCTAGTCAAGGACATCTTTCCCTTCATATTTAATAATTACATGAGTCTCTTCAGCGGAATGGAAATTTAATAATTTCCAGTAATTCCTTAAATTTACGAGAATTTCTTAGGACACTCATGTTTATTTTTTGAAAAAAATAACTAAACTGAGGCTTTTTTTGAAGGAGTCGAAAGGGATCAAACAAGCTTAGAAAATGCTCTAAAGGGATCATTAAATATTAATAAGTATTAAATAGGATTAAAATATTTACAGTCCTTTGAAATCTTCAATTTTATAAAACGGTCATTTTTTTTATACACCCTATTAAATAAGGAAATGGCAAACTACAGATGATTGAATAAAAAATTCATATCTATCTCCTAAAGAAAAGTGATAAGGAAACTATCTTGTAATAGTTTTCCGAGATATCCGTCCTCATAATTCACTAAGTTCGAAAAAAAAACAATTTTTGCCTACAGTTTTTATCTTTATTTTACTAGCTTACGCTTTTTCTTTTCAATTTCATTAAAAAATATATATATATTACTTTACAATTTTTACAAAGAAATAGCAAACTACAAATGAATGAATCAAAATTTCATATATATATCCTGAAGAAAAGTGATACAGAACGTCACAGAAACGAAGATTGTGGCATGGTATCACTTAAGATTCAGGCATCACCCTCTTAAGTGTTCTAGCTTCAAATCTAATCAAATTTGCACTTCATTTTAGACATATAAGGCTTATTACATGTCGATGAATTGAAAATTACTGCTACATTTACCTTAGATGATTTTGGATAACGTAATAGCCGATAGTTTCTTTGGCTACAAAGAAACAAATCCTTTAGATTTATACTATTTACCATCCTTAAACATGAAATGAACGTTAGCTACTTCATATACGGAGATTTTAAGTAGGAAATTAGAATTAACGACTCGAAAAGTATACTTTTTACGATTTTCCGTTTATACCAGTATAAACGGAGCATCAGTGATGGCCATAGCTAAGGAAATTGTTGCCTTTTTTGGGTTATACCGCCGTAATTATTATAGTTCTAAACTTCTCTGATGGACATTTAGAATCTCTAGGGTCTCCTATTTATATTTAACACTTTATAATTAGAAAAATATTCAATTATGCAGGTATAATCTCAAATTAAAAAAAACAACACCTTTTCACACTAGTGACGGATACACCAAAATTCAATTATTCTAGTAATGGACATACCTCAGAAAAATTCTAAAATCTTTATTTAACTATAAAGATAACGTTAACGGTAAGATAACATAAATGTTCAACTTAATCTTAGCAAAACTGTTAGTAGGAAGGTATGAAACTCGCTGATCTAAGGAACACTATAAAAACAACAATTAAAAGGCATTTTAAAATTTTCTTTTGGGAAGTTTGTTCATAGTTGCTAATAGAGGACATTGTTCTTCAATCTAGAAAAATCTGGAACCTTTAAATTTACAAGCAAGCTTATTATTTACATTTAAAGTCCAAGCTATCCATAACTGGTGCGTTCACCCTAGTATGCACTCTAAACTAAAAAAATATAAACTATATTTTATATCAGGTAGAATCTATGCTTTCTAGCCGATGATAATATTTTAAATAAAAATGAAGCTGAAAAATTTTGCAACAGAATTGATTTTATCCATGTTTTTGCTATCTTGTATAGTTTCCGAAATATCCGCCCTAATAATTAATTAATTTCGAAAAAAATAGTTTTCGCCTCCCGCTTTTACTCGACAAGTTATGTGGGAGAAAATTGTTCAATATTAAGTTTTCTTAAAAAATATTATTACTTTACTACATATATTATGTTCAACTCATCATAAATTAGAGAAACTTTGTGTGAAAATTCGGTGTATACCGGTAAATATGATTTTAATATAGTTTTGTATGTAACCATTTTTTTGTCTGCGAGTACGCTTTTTGTATTTTAATGTGGGTTGTTAAATAAAGTGAAAATTGAACTTAAAATAAAATCGGTTATCATTTTTTATCACACCCCTACAAATATTTATACAAAGCTTAGAAATTAAAAGATTTTTCTTGAAAAAAAAATTCAAGGCGCCTAGTAGAAAGATACATTATGGCGCCATGACCCCTCTAGAGGGGAGTGGTTTCCTCCCATATGGGAAGTAAATGGTTAACTTCACAAATGGTTAAGCGCAAATTTTATAGTTCCTTTCAGCACCTGCAAACATTTGTTTTTCAACTGCAAATGGATCATTGTTTCATCTAGTACAACTTTAGATATTCCTCAGAAAAATGTAAAGTGTAAATGTTATTATTATTATTTTTTTCATGATTCTCTTCAAGTTAGGATTCTATTATGCCTAAATATTCCTACAGAGAGATCAGTATAAACAGTTGCGACTGATGGCGATTGCATTGAAACCATGAATGTGTGTTTATTTAATGAGATGAATAGAATTTAGTATAGATTAAATAAATAGAATTGAATACTCGAACTTAAATAATGATCAGTTTCATTATAAATCACAAAGGAATCACTAATAAGGAGACCATTAAGTGAAGTGAAAAAAGTAAAAGTTTTGAGAGTAAATATAAAACGTTGCAAAGTCATAAAATCATTAAGTCTTTCCTCAAAATTTTCTAATTATTTCATATTATCCGGCCTGCCAAGAGGATCCGGCAATGTAACTTCTAAACTCAAAACGTACACAGAACGTCATATGTCCTGGCGATACGATATACTTTGTCGGTATCCACGGGCGGATCTACGGGGGGGAGGGGGAGGGAGGCTGAAGCCAACTGAACCTGAAGCTGAAGCTGACCCCTCCCCCCTCCCAATGGAATAATAAAACCATGTTTCATGCGAAAAAAATACCTCTTAAAGTATTATTGTTCGTGTAATTACATTTAAAAGGACTTGAGGAATAACTTAAACACCATTTCATATAGGTAGTTAGTTTCTAAAGGTTTCGGGCTGAAGCCCTCCCTCCAAAATTAAATCCTGGATCCGCTAGTGTCGGTATCCGTGTGGATTATCGCGCTCTATATGACTGCTATAATGTAATAGATAGTAATACAACTATATCGCCATATCGCCACCCACAGGAATGTCATATCACCGAGACATTTCGCACTTAGTGTCTTAACCGTCCAGATCCATCAAAATAGAATACTAATTAGATCTAATTAGGGTGAACGCACCAGTTATAGACAGCGGGCTCAGTGATGGACAGGCTGTACTTTAAATGTAAATAACGCTGGAAGAGATTACAATGCTAAACACCAACGATGGGGTTGTCGAACATCCAACTCCCGCGGTAACGTCCTTTCCCGTGTCTCATCTTCTAATAGTTATTCAATCCCCTCTCCCATGAGTCCTACTTAGTGGCCAACATCCCTCAAAAAAACGTCCCGATATCCTGGATATATTTATCACCTCCCAGATTTCCTCTTCTCATAATCAAATCTCTGGATGACCTTTCTTCAGACCATAGTCCAGTTCTGCTTTCACTACATTCTAACTTTGTTCCTAAACCATCACCTCTTAAATTGGTTACAGGACGAGTACACTGGAACAAATTTTGTGATGATTTGGAAAACAAACTAGACCTAAAAATTCCGCTAAAGACAAAAGAAGACATTAATGGTGCCATAGAAAAACTCACAGTATCAATAATAGACGGTATAAATAATAACACCTTTATCAATAAGATTAACAATTCACAAAAGACTAACTTGCCACATTATATTTGTACCTTATTAAAGGAAAAACGCAAAGCAAGATCGAATGCCATAGAACTAGATACCGAACAGATAAAGCACATTACATCCAACTGACTAACAAACTAAAATCAGAAATTAGAAAATACAAAATTCAAAATTGACTAAATTTTACTGAAAAACTTACATCTACCGTCAAATCACTATGGACGAACACTAAAAGGCTCCTGGAATTTAAAGATAGTAATCATCCACTTCTTAACGTAGCCCAAACCTGGTCCAAATCTGACGAAGAAAAACCCTAAATATTTGCTCACCACCACTTCAAAACCTTTAATCCACATCGCGATATTCTTAACCAAAATCACCTTGAATGTATTGAAGCAGAACTGGATATACCACTCCAAATGGCTCTTCCACCTAAAGCCTTTCATCCTTCAGAAATATCTAATATCATTCACAGTTTATCTTTCCACAAAGCTCCTGGACACGACCTAATTACATCCCAGATCCTAAAACTACTTCCTCGGAAAACCTTCTATTCCTTACTTATAGATATTGTACTCCAATCCACCTATTTTCTTGACCCTTGGAAACTACCCATTATCAAAATGATACAAAAACCACCAGAAAAAGCCATCCTCTTGCCGTTCTATCTCTCTTTTACCGATCATGGGCCTAGTCCTGGAAAAATTCATCCTTAAACGCCTGTACCCAATCCTAGATTCTAATCACATAATCCCAGATCACTAGTTTGGATTCCGCAGATCCTATTCCACTATCCAGCAATGCCATCGTGTGGTAGATATTGTCTCCTCTGCCTTGGAGCTCGGAATGAACTGCATGGGATGTAGAAAAGGCTTTTGATCGAGTCTGGCACCCGGGACTGCTTTACAAACTCCCTAAATTCCTAAATCCTCATTATCCCTTCCTATCTAGCTCATAGATACTTTAAAGTGTATCACATTAAGGCTTACTCATCCTTTTTTTGCTAATCCACTGGTGTTGCTCAAGCTCTTATCCTAGGTCCTATCCTTAACACAGTTTATACAGTTGACATCTCAACCCATCCTAACACTGTCATCACCACGTATGCCGATGACACATGTGTCCTATCAGTTAATAATGACCCAACCTCTTCAATCACACATCACAAACCTTGAAGAATGGTGTCAAAACTGGAGGATTAAAGTAAAATCCAATAAATCTCAACAAATCACCTTTACCCTTCGTCGTAAATCTATGACTTCCTGTCCTACAGTATCCTTTAATAATACCCCACTTATCCCTGTTGAACAAATCCGATACATTGGACTCCACTTGGACGAACGTCTAACTTGGAATCCTCATACCAGACTGAAACGACAAGAAACCGCTCGAAGTTTCCGACTACTCCGGCACTTACCAGACAAACGCTCTAAGCTTTCAGTTAATAACAAAAGACTCATATACATGACTACAATAAGACCTATTTGTACTTACGGAGTTGAAATTTTGGGCACCACAATGTCATTAAAATCCTCACGAATCCGATTCTTATAATAAAAAATCCTTCGGAAAATCCTCAATGCTCCTTACTTCGTCACCAATAAAATAATCCAAACGACCTTTATGTTCCTTATGTTTTCGACTTGGTCCAATCCAGATACCTATCCTTCCATAATAAACTACATAACCATCTCCGAATCCTCTCGTTTCTAACCTTGCTTCCTCTTCTATCCCTGATGACCCCCCGAGGCGTCTGAAAAGAAGATGGCTTCGAGAACTGCTATTGTATACTATAATACATTTTTTTTTTTTTTTTTTTTTTTTTAGAGTGGTAACAGTAGGTAGTTTCTCAACAAGTGATTTCATGTTATTATTTTCTGTTGTCAAAATTACTAAATGCATTTTAATTCTTAATACAGTTGTAATTATCGTAAATAAATAAATTTAAAAAAATGCAATAAATAAGCTTTATTGTTGATTGAAAGGTTTCAGTTTTTTCTGGATTGAAGAACCACGCCCTCTATTGACAACTGTATGAATAAAGTTCCCAAAAGAAAATTTTAAAATGCCTATAATTGTTGTTTCTATAGTGGTCTTTGGATCAGCGAGTTTCATACCTTCCTACTAACAGTTTTGCTAAGATTAATTTTAACATTTTTGTTATCTTACCTTTTTATTGTCTTTAAAGTTAAATACAGATTTTAGAATTTTTCTGAGATATGTCTATTACTGGTACCGATCCCCTGTCCGTTACTAGAACAATTGAATTTTGGGATGTCCGTCACTAGTGTAAAAAGGTGTTGTTGTTTTTAATTTGAGATTAAACCTGCATAACTGAATATTTTTCCAATTATAAAGCGTTAAATAGAAAAAGGCGATCCTAGAGATTCTAAATGTCGAACAGAGAACTTTATAACTATAATAATTACGGCGGCAAAAGTCAAAAAGACATAAAGTTCCTGAGCTATGTCAATCACTGGTGCGCTTAGGCTACCTAGATGAAATCTATTTTCATTACATTTGGCAATGTGGGGGAATAAAACTTTTAAATTTTATTATGATTAAATCATTCACATACATCTCACTGAAAATACAAAAACTGGAGAACTGAAGCCATAACAAATCGCGTATTCAAACGTAAGAAATAACATGAATCACAAATACTTTCTTGGGAAAAAAAACCTTGTGAGGGTAATAGAATCGCGTATCGTATATGACGGGTACTAGCAGTGGCAATAAAAATTAACTGCAGAACATTAAATCTGATCTAGGTATAAATTATGTTATCGTCAGTTTGACAGGAACCTTCTCGAGTTTGTTAACAATGGAAAATAAATATATGAAACTTGGAAATGATTTTGTGGACATTTTGATAGACTGGGAGGTAAACAGATTAAACCTATGACAGAGGAATAATAATTTTTACCTCGTAGGTCATATTACTAGAGCCTAGTGGCTCAAATGTAAAATAAAAAACCGACAACCACACTGGCGAGAGCTATTAGAAATATGTGGTGGAAACTAACAGACAAGGAAAAGGAAATAATTCTTCTAAAAGAAATTCTTCTGGGTCACTGAAATTCTTCCTTCACATTGTGGAATTGTCAGAAATGAACAGGCAGACATAGCAGTCAATATAGCTAGAAGAGGAGAAAGTTATAATTAACGGCAGTTATAATTAATGGAATTCCCATAGAAGATTTTTTTCTACATTTAAAGACAGAATTGTGGATAACGTGGCAGAAAAGATGGCTACAAAAAGAAGCTAAATCAAAAGAAATAAAAACCCACTGTTCTAAATGGAAAACCTGTAACCGACTTTCTAGGAAAGAAGAGACAGTCCTCTGCCGCTTAAGAATTTGGGCATTGTGAATTTTCACATGCCTATCTACTAAGAGGACGACCCACCTTTATGTGGGAGCTGTAAGGAGCAAAGAACAGTCCAACACATCATCCAAGACTGCCCAGTACATAAATATTTAAGAAAAAAATGGATATGGCTCGGAGTAAAAATAAATCCTGATTGACAATGAAAAAGCCGTGAAATTTTTTAAAATTATAAAATTCTACAACAGAGTATAAGCAAAAGGTGTTGCCAATGACCCTACTGGGTAGATAACTATAAACACAAATAAATAAATTCTTCCCTTACAATTTAATTTTAGTTTAATTACATAACACAGACTAAAAACCAATTTTTCAGAAATATGAAGCATCTTAATAATATGAAGGATTAAATAAGAACTTTTTTTGCATGTTAACGAAAATATTTTGACATGGTAATAGAGAAGTATGCCTAACACGTTGCCGAGGGTTGTTAAAAAAGGAAGTCAATTGTAGTAAAAAAATAGTTTTATATTCTTTCTGAAAATAAAACTATTTGAGATAAACCAAAAGAAAAAAAAAATGATTGTCAAATGTCAAATAACCCGCTCTTATTGAAAGTTTCCCGCCAAATTTTGAGTTTTGTTTATTTCAGATCATAAGTATTTGATTTTAAATTGTATTAAATCATATTAATTATATTGACTTCCTTTTCTCTTTGCTGAGGAGAAATGACGGGATTAATCCATTTATTTTTAATGATGTGGCAGATTTGGTTTTTCTTCTTTGGCATGTGATCACATGGACATGATACGTAAACAAACTTAATGGAGCGTTAAGGTACTATTTCGCTGGCGCGGTCCACGACCGCGACTGCTCGCGGTTGACCACTGCTTTAGTGGAATAGAAAGGAACCTATTTCGCTGGCGCTGCTCGGCAGTCTAGGTATGACGTCATATCTAAGCTGCTCGTATCTGACTCCTCTTGAAGCAGTGGAGCTGTTGGCGGTTCGGCGGTTGTAGGTTATGTTATCATATCAGAGTATTGTTTTGATGATAACAGTCCCGTCGATACGTTTTATTTCCTATGTTTCTTTTAAGTCTGGCAAAATTATAACAAATATTGTTTAAAACTGAAACAATGCAATAATAAATTATTTTTTTGAGGTTGAAGTAACAAGATTATTTATTTATTTATTCCACCAGCAATATTTTACAGCGAAATACAAATATACCTAAATCCAAACGATATTAAATAAATTAAAGAATCCAACAAATTTTATCGTCAGATAAATACTAAAATCCACCCATTGAAAAAACGATTTGTATTTTTTAATTAAATTAAATTTTTTAAGTGGTGATTTACTGATTACTATTGATAAAACTCTAAAACATCGCTTGCTGAGATTTAGTTACAAATATATGATATTTATTACTAACCAATTATGTATTAATTAGTATTATTTTTCAAACTAATAATATGTAATATCAGAGGAACTTTGATGATGAGCATCACATCGAAATACTGATATTCCTTCTCTTTATGAACAACATTTTCTCTTCTTTTTCCAACTCAAATAAAAAAGCGGTAGTCAGAGATGTTCATTATTATAGGATGTTCATTTTTATTATTATATTAGGTCCATCTTTTTATCTTCGAAGATACAGCGAAATGTTCGAAGGTTATAGGCAGGTTATAACAACCCCAGTGAGCAGTTTCAGCGAAATAGCTACGCCAACAGCGGTTGGCAGGGGGGAATAGCGGTCGCTGTCGTCGACCGCGCCAGCCAAATAGTACCTTTATGTTCCGTGTGTTTTTGTTGATAGAAGTAACCTAGCGTTCTAAAATGGTTGACAAGACTCCTTATAATTGTGTTTTATCCCAAACGTTTTCCCCATGTGGCAATTATTTAGTTTGTGGAAATAACTATGGGAATATTGTTGTATATAAGTAAGTTTTTGTTGATGTTTACTCAATTTCATTGTCATGTACTATCTCACCTGATTGTTTAATTTCTCTTTGCCATAGTTTGACTAATATTCTTAACAAATCTGAAAACAACCCGAAAAAATCGCCAAGTTGTTCTTTTACTTCTCCTAACCATGAACAGATATGCAGTATGGTGTCGACAAATAGATTTTGCATCACAGGGACTGTTGGAGTTATATATGGATGGGAGTGGGATTCTCTCAAAGAAGGGAAACCTCAATTACAATGGAAGATTAACTTACCTTCACCTCAGTAAGTATGAATGCTGTAGTCAGTTGAACATAATGCGTTTTTGTTTTTCTCGTTTCCTGTCTAATTTTTTCCATTTATGTATAGTATTTCACCCATTATCTTCTAAAGGACCATGTATTATACAATAGGTTAAATGAAACATTTGCATTTTTATAAAAATGCCTCCTGAGAACATGTTATCAGTTAATGAAATGAAATATCAGTAGTAGGTATTCAGTAAAAATAATCAAAAGCTCACTGCATCTTTTATATTTGAGGACTGTTATTATTGATTATCTAACTTAGTTTCCTACTGACTTTAACCATCTTTCTGAAGTTACTTCTCTAGCTTAATCGTTACAGTGTTTGTTTTAACACTGATTTTTTCTTTTTAAAAATCCTGAGAAGTGACAAATTGAAACTCAAAATGTTTGAAGAAGATATTTTATTAACATTCTGTTCTGAATGGTCACAAAATAGCTGAGATTAATATTAATACAAAACAAGTAAGCTGTATTTACTGAAAATTTGCAAATATTTATTGATTTCTGTAGATTTTCTTCCACAAAATTGTGTATTGTATCATGTAAAGGAATTAATATTATTTAATGTATTATCTTATGTGCAGGAAACGGTTTGATCAGATTGACATTAATTCCCTTTTTGTCACCGAGGATGACCAAGTTAAATATCTGTATGCTGGTTGCGGAGACAATAAAATATATGTTTTTAGTTTGGAAGATGGAAAACTAGTCAGGACATTTGAGGGTCATAATGATTACCTTCATAGTATTAAGCACTGGTAAGTTGATTGTGGTACTTTTTTTTTACCTTAATGCGATTTGTGGGTGTTTTTCCTAAATTTTTCACTACTTAAAATTTTCACTGATAACAAATAATAATTTAAATATTTAAAAGTATTACTTTTATTCTTATAAAAAAAAATAATGTGATATTTGTTCTATCATTGGTCAATCCTTTATAATTTGCAGAAAATTATTGTATTATGATAACCTGAAATATTAAATTTATATTAGTGATGTTTCTAGTTTTTTTTTTGTTTTGTTTTTCTTCTTCCCTACCTCACCTTTTAGGCTGTTCAGGGTTTTCCCAGGCTGGCGGGTAAGAGCAGGGAATTTAAAATGCCCCTCTGGCACAGGCACACAAACTCCTACTTTTTCATTTCTCATAACTTCGGTTATTTGGTTGTCGGGCAACTTGTAGTGCTGCGCACATGTATTAGCCCTTTCGGCCACCCCGCCCCCTTTATATTTCTAGTTGGAACATTTGTAATATTTGTACATACATCGAATAAGTTGATTGCAGTGTTGAAATATATAACTGTGAATAAAGACATTTTCTCACTATAGGGTGGCGACTGACCTGGAAAAATGGGAAGTGAGGGAATTTTCCAAAACAGGGAGAATTCAGAAAAAAATTGTTACTCAGAGAAATGTTTATAGTTTGTAAATATTTGTTGTCAAATTGGAAATGCATATACAATGGATATAGTTTACCTCTAAGTGGTAAACTTCATCGTTACAAACAACCACAGTCGCTATATTCATTCACCTTTGACTGTCTATAACAGCACTGGTCGTTATATTGAAATTAAACAAGAGTAATGAATAAAATTTAAGCAAAATGGACTTGAAAAAGTACTTTTTTGAAAAGAAAAACATAACAATACTATTTACTATTTTATCTTCATACATATTTTTTTTTTCATATTAAAGTAATAAACTTCTTAAAGGTAATTCTGTCTATAGATAATGTCCATTGGAACATTTTTCAATTTTACAATATTGAGTCCGGTCGAGCATCGACTTGTTAAAAAATTCCGTTTCACTATGATTATGTCAGCATCCTGATAATTGTCATTAACTGTTGGCTAAACTTAATTCCATTCATTGATTAACTGAAAGATAACACTGGCAGTTTCACAGCTACTTTTTTTAAATACAGTATTGTGTCGGGATCAGAATCTATGTATCCATCTTTACTAAATATTAGTTTGACGTTCATCAAATGGATAGCGAATTAATTTTAAATATTTGTTAGGCTTTTCGAGTAAAATTTGCCTTAACCCTGATATTGAGATTGGAATATTGAGAACTACCAATATTGTCGTCATTTATTATACAAGTCTTTCATGTATAATAAATGAATTTATTTATACATTATACATTTTTAATATTTGTGTTCACAAATATATTGGTCAAGGAAAACTATCATTAAATAGGGAAATGTCAGGGAATTTCACTTTATCTATCTGGTATCCATCCTGCACTGGAAATATCACTAAAATTAATAATAAAAACTGTTGCAATTGGAATTAGTCACTCTGCCAAGTGAAAGGCTCATGTATATTGTTTTATATTGTAAGGTAATGAACTGCATTACTTCGTAAGGTTTTGTAATGGGAATAAGTGAACGGCAATAATAAACTTGAAGTCATATTCATAATAAAGATCCATCAAAATAAAACTATATATTTTGTTTTTAATATATAATTTTTAACAATGTTAAACATTCTTTACCTTATTATAAATATTATTTGATATCTATATAAATTTAGGGAGTACAAAAAAGAGTTATATTTATAATTTAATGTTAATTACTTAACCTAAGATATCTAAAAAATTTCATCTGCTTTTCTTGAATTTGCTTCCAAGAGAATGCCCTAAATCATTTTGATTATTACGTAAATACAACAAAAGTTATTATATTGTTATTGTAATATAGTTATAATAAAGCAAATGTTTTTAATTTCTATGAACATTTTCATCATTATAACTGTGTTCTAGGAATTCAAAATTCTAGTTAAAAAAATTAATGCTACCTAGACTCATAGAAACTCATTTTTAACTCTCAGGTGTCTATTTAGAAGTTTTACTTTTGTTTAAATCTCATTGAAGATTTTTAAATACTAATGATTGTAATTTCTATTACTTTTAAATAAGCAATCAAAATGAATTGGTTTAGTGACTGGCAGATGGTGTCTGGTAGCGAAGATGGCACTGCACGCCTATGGGATCTGCGTCAGTATGCTCTGACTGCAATGGTTGAACCAGCTTCTGAGCATAGTTTAGCAAGACCGCATTTGGGCAAATGGATTGGTGATGTTGACGTCAATAGCAATTGGCTTGTAAGTATCTCTTTGCAAACTTTGAGCCGTTTTGTATTTGGAAAAGTTATATCAGGTTGAAATTAAAGTATGTTAAAATTGTGCTGTGTTTTAAAATTTTTAATGCACAACAATTTTTTATCAAAATAATAAAACCGTAATGTGCTTTACTCATTTCTAATGGCTGGAGGAATGTGTGGTATTGTTTGTTTTGTTCTTAAATAGGAGAATGCTACATCAAAATCTTGTAGAATTGTAATTTTAAGGGTGGACATCATTAGAGAGAAAACCATGAGTAGTATAAAACTATATACACTGACAGGCAAAAAATTCCACCCACTTGATTTTTTCATGTTTTCATCTAAAAATATTTCTGCTTTGGATTGGTCTATTGTTTTTATTAATAAATAGGTAATATTTTTGTTTGTTTTCAATTAGGAATGTTAATATAGAGGACAATAACCCTTAATCCTTAATTCAATGAAATGATTCTAGATTCCAATGTTTACTTTCTATGGAATCAAAATGTTTATTCAGTATCATTAGTTCAGTGCCGTTTCTTGCAACACATTTCTTAGTCTCCGTCTTTTAATTTTTTCAATATTAAGTTTAAAAATGCTTCTTAGTGCTGTGGATGTTGCGCGTGGTGTGGCACTTATTGATGATGGACGTTCCATTAGATATGCAGCTAATGCCATAGGAGTTCCATATGAAACTTAACGAGACGCCGTCAGGCGTTTTCGGGAAACTGGTTCTTACAATAGAATAGGCCCGGTTGTGGACGACCTAGGGTAACAGAACCACTGGATGACCGGTTTTTGACTTTGAGAATTTTACGAAACCGGCACCTTACCGTTGTTCAAGCGATTCATCAGCTCGAAGAAGTTCGAGGTGTGCAAATTTCTAAACCTACCTCTCGAAGAAGATTAAATGAGTATGGATTAATGGCTTTTCGTCCAGTAAGAGGACCAGAGTTGACCAGAACTCACAGAGTAACACAGCTGGCTTTTGCTCGAGAACACAGCCATTGGACTATGGACGAATGGAGTGCTGTACTTTTTACAGATGAGTCAAGATTCGCTCTTCGATCTCCAGACGCGCGTAAAAGTGTGTGGAGAACAAGAAACGAAAGATATGCAGCCTGTAATTTTTCCCAGAACCAACCTTTCCAATGTGGTTTCTTGATGGTGTGGGCTGGGATTTCAATGGAGCGCCGCACAGAATTGGTTGTTGTTCATGGAGGGTCTTTGACGGCCATTCGCTATGTAGATGAGATTTTGGAACCTCATGTGTTGCCTATCCTCAACGAAATCGGCGATTGTTCTATTCTAATGCACGCCCACATGTAAGAGCGCGTGCAACACTTCCTGATACACTGCAGGACCTTGAAAGGGCTCTTCGGGAGGAATGGGCTATCCTCCAGCAAAGGGACATTTCCCGACTGATGGAAAGTATGCCGAGGCGTCTTCAAGAAGTAGTGAAGGCAAGAGGAGAAAACATGCGCTACTAAACGATGATGTAATTAATTTCTTTTAGAATAATAATGGTTCGTTTTTCAATTTTTTTTTTCTCTAATTTTTCTTACCCAATCACATTTTGATTATTAAAGGTAAAAAAGATTATAAAATTCCATAAATACTAAGTATTATCTACAAATACCATGTATTATATACAAATACAACTTTTTTTACAAGTGGTAAAATATTTTTAGATGAAAACATGAAAAAATCAAGTTGGTGGAATTTTTCGCCTGTCAGTGTATATTAAATTATGTTATATTCTCTATCTAGCGAATGTATATTACCTTATGATGCCTACTCACATGATGACTGTATGCAAAGTAATAATTAATTTTATTACTTTACCTCTTACAAATGATTTAATTTAATTATGAACACTGTCTAAGATACCCTGCAATAAATAATATTCTGATTTAGTGCTACTTTTCAACTTTCATGTTGTTTTTTTTAGATATGTGGTGGGGGGTCGAGAGCTGGTCTATGGGACATGAGAAGTTTAGAACTTTCTGCTGCTTTTTCTGAGACTCATGATGCTGGAGTCCATGTTACTAAACTTCATGAGGACTCAGTGATGATTGGTGGAAATGATGATTTCTTTTATAGATTTGATTTAAAAGGAGAGGTAAAACTAAATATAAGTACTTACTGCTTGAACATTGTTCACTTATATATTTTCATTTATATCAATATATAAAAAGTATTATCTGTTATGTGCAAGTATTTAAATTACTTAAAGAAGAATTTAAGAATTTCTTGGTTATATGTTTGTTTAGATTCTTGGTCTTAGTTACTTTAAAAATAAAACATTAAACTTTTAAATTTTTTATTTAAATCCAAAGTTTTTGGATTTAAACTTTGTGCTCTCAATCAAAGGAAACTTTAAAACCATTTATACAATTCAATATACTTATTGTAATAATAACACTACATCTACATATGTGTTTGTTTTTAGCCATTTTGATTTTCGTTATTTTTATCTTCTTTGTCATTTTCCATGTTGATAAAGTTATCATTTTGTTAGGTGGCATTCAGTTATTACGAGCGAGAGTAAATAGCAATTCCTGAATTTTGTTAACATGAAAATTTTGTTTTTCTGAATCCTAACATAGTTTTTATTTCATTGATTATGAGAGACATGCTTGCTGCTTCAATATTTAGATGGATGAACAATCAGTTTAGTTCATTTTCCCATAATTATTTAATTTAACTATTGATTTCATTAATTTATATATGTATTATTTTATGCAAGTTTTCAATTTTAACATAGATTTTATTGCTTTAGGTACTCTCTAAGATTGAAACATCTTCATCTACAATATATTCTGCAGTTAATATTGAGAAGCCAGTTGAGGTAAGAGTTTTATTAGTTTAATTTATTTTATTGAGAATTCCTCCTATATGTATTATTACTCAATAAACAGATAGAAAAAAAAAAAAAAGAGAGAGAATTCCTCCAACTCTCCTACTGCTCTAAAAGAAACCTCATCTATTTGGAGGTTTTGATATCAAAGCTTTAAAATTAAATTATTTTCATTCTTTGATTAGAATTAGGATTAAAGTATTTCAATTTAAGGCTTTCTCTTAAATTAAGTTTTTTTTTATAGAAATGAATATGATGATCTCTTTTAATAAAAAACTAGGTACTGCTTCACTAGCAGGCCGCGTCAACACCTCACTTCTTATCTATGTTATCTATTTTCACGTCACATAACCTCCCTCTTCTTATCCCGCCAAACCTTTCAGTTATTACATTGTTTATTTTTCAGTTATTCCCTTATTACGTTCACTTATTAAATTCTTTATTTTTGTCCCGTTTGTGTTTATTTTTAAAAGTTTATTTTAGTCAAATTATGAATCTTGTTACATTCTGGGAATTTTTGTGGCGGTGGGTTCACAAAGAAGAAGACCCGTTCCTTGCTATTTTAAATAGCATAAAACTATTTTGTGTACCAAAATAAATAAGACGAAGTGAAAATAAATTGTACATATGTCGTTTATAGTGTTGATATATTTTCTTTTATATCTACATATGTTCTTTAAGTGTTTTTTTTATTATTTCATTTTCATCTTTTATATGTACATATGTTCTTTAAATTATTTTTATTATTTCATTTTCATCTTTTATATTTACATATGTTCTTTAAGTGTTTTTTTTATTATTTCATTAATATATGCGTCGTAAAATAAAAGTATTTTTTTGTTATTACATTTGTTTTTGTTTCTGTTTACACTTTCAATAACATGAATATAAGACAATAATACGAAGATAGGAATTGCGAGAAGGCTTATCACTGCCTTATCGGAATTATCAGTGTTCAGGTTGTAAACATTGGCAGATAGCAGTCACTCCCGGCCTGCTAGTGAAGAAGTACAGAAAACTATTTAAATAAGGCATAAATATTTTTTATTTTAATAAGTTTGATGCTGATTTGTTAGAGCATGTAACCTACAATATTTCCTCTTACTGAAGCTTATTCTGCAACTATGATGTTAACAATGTCCTCCCATTTACGCCTTGTTCATCTCCTATAGTATTAAGTTCATCATTTCTGTTTTGATCAACTTTCTAGTGTTACGTTCTTCATTCATTCTATTATCCGCCTTCTGTTTACTTTTGTAATGGCATAACTTCAATTATATTTATTAGCCATTGGTTGTGTACTGTGTAGTTGTATTAGCACCTCATTCTTCAGGCTAAATAATTCATGCTGTAATTTTATTTTCTAAAATAAATAATTCTTCCCTTATCATGATTGGACATGTTTAACGTACATAAATAATTGAGGGGACCTCAAAATACTGATTACCTTCATATTTGTACATCATCCCCATTGCCAACATCAGTTCTACTATTATTATGACTTTTATTTTTTCCCACTTATTATGTCAAAATCATATGCTTTCCCAAAGCATAGCAAGTGTACTTAGGACCATTCAGTTTTCGAGTAAAAATCGCCTTTACAATTGTTTTACAGGACTAAATAAAACAAAATTGGGAATGTCAATCTATATATAAATTTTACTGATTGTTGCATATTGTTTAATTTATTTTTGTTATTCACATTTTACACAGATATATTATAACTTTTGTGACCAATAAAATTGTAAGCCTTTTTAACTGATATTTGGTAGCTAATATTTTTTAAAAAAAAGATATTTTATTTATTTAGTGAGTCATGGTGCCTGATTCTTGACTTTTTCCTGCATTAATTATTGTATTTTAAAGGGTTATCCAACTCAAGACTCAGGGTGTTTAAGAATTGGCATGCACCCAGCCAGTAGGTTATTCAATTTAAAAAAAAAAAAATTATTATGATATTTACAACTGTATACAAAAAGTACATCTAGTAAATTTGTACATGGATATAATTACATGAAACACATGTTAAGGAACTATCCACTGGGCCATCTTCTTTTCAGACGCCTCGGAGGGTTATCAGGAATTGAATAGGAAGCAAGGTTAGAAACAAGAGGGTTGGGATGGTTATGAAGTTTATCATAGAAGGATAGATATCTGGATTGGGCCCAAATCTGAAACATAAGGAACAACAATGTGGTTGATTTTATTGTAAGGATTTTAGGATTTTATTACGAAGGATTGGATAAGAGAGGTATTTGAAGGTTTGGTGGAGCCCCATACCTCAACTCCGTAATTCCAAATAGGCCGTATTATAATCATGTATATGAGTCTTTTGTAATTAATTGGAAGGTTATAGCTTTTGTCTAGTAAGTGTTGAAGTAGTCAGATACTAGGATACTACCTTGAGAAACGCCTGTAGACTGGAAAAAGTGGGATGTATAGGCATTGTTGTGATTTACTTTAAAGTATCTATCAGTAAGGTAGGAATGGATAATGAGGAAGTATGTAGATGGTAGGAATTTTCGGAGTTTGTACAACAGTCTTGGGTGCCAAACGCCTGTTCAACGTCAAGAAAGACTCCTTTACAATACATTCTGCACTCCAATGCAGAGGATACTACGTCTACCATACGATGAGGTCCCCTGAGTCTATATAACCAAGTCCCATAAAATTGTGTGTGTTTGCAGTCTTACCCAAAAACGAAAAGTCATATGAAAGTTGAATTGCATATTTAATGTTTTTTTATGCCTTAGATTTTCAGCAACTTATTCGTCAAAATCTGCTGACTGAAAGTGGAACTTTATATCATTGATGTAACACATTTTTATGATTTTCTTGAAAACGGCTCTAATGGTTTTGATTAAATTCATGATATCAATGTAAAATTAAGCACTTTTTAATATAATGTGGGTTTTATTCTCATTGATGTTCTCTAACAGGGCTCAAATGGCTAATTTTCAATATTAGCTTCCCCTAAAGTACGTCTAATTTTTTTTATTTAAAACAATTAACTACTTCACATTGATCTCCATAATTAAAAATAGCTAAATATAAAATATGAAAGAATTTTATAATTAGCTAAAGGAGAAATTAGAGATCGTAATGGAGGAACCAAAGGAATAAGAGCACGCTTGAGCTCTCCCGAAAAATTAGAACAGGCTTCTATACGTAACATGAGCATAATATAATACGGACTCCGACAAAATGATGTTTAAGTACACATATATATGCAGTTTTCTTAAATGCTATCGTTGGTAATATTTAATAGTATAGATTACAGCAATATAAATATTAAAATTTGTATATATATGTTTATATTTAAACAAATGCGAATATTTGCAATGAAATATAAATAAATAAGGCGTCTATAATTTTTATTTTTACCTCTCCTTTGTCTGAAAATAGTTATTTCTGCTAAGAAGGGGTGGTAAGTGAAAGGTGTGTTATGCACGCACCGCACCAGATTTTTAAAATTATAATTTCTTTTATCACTTTAAAATTTTTATATTCAATTTAATGATTATTAATATTTATTTCATATTTTTGCAGGTGCTTAGTTTGGCCGGCTCTAGTAACAGTATTGATTTGTGTACAGATCTCTCTTACCGTTACCAGGTTCTTTCATTTTTTGATGAGGCTGCGTAATGCTTCAACTTTTAAATATATCATGTAAATATTGTTTTATATTATTTCTGTTTCAAATTTTTTGTTTAGCATTTAATCAGAGGAAACTTAGACTATAGAAGAACTGTGTTATTTTAATTTCAGAGATATCAATTGTAATTGTAAAAATCATGTTTTTGTTACTATATTTTAGTAAAAGAGAGAGGATATTATTTATATTGAAATACTTTACATATATTTAAAATATGTTGACTTAAAAAAGAATTATATTATCTTTTATAGTTATATAAAGGAATATTTGAAATGAAGTATATAACATACACACGTACTTGAAGAATTGTTGTAATTGTAATTTTTATTTAATTATTATTAATTAGAATCATATGATTACAAGATTTGTTTTTATATCAAATTCATTATTTATGTCATGATTTTTTTTTTATTTATCTGTTTATAAAACTTTAATTTAAAAATATGTTTTGTTTCTTATTTTGGTGTTATAAAACCTTCCCTTGTCTTTAAATTATAAGTGTTCTTACCTCATACAACCTGATTTTGTTTCTGTTAGGTACTCTTTCCTGTAACATTCATTTTTATCATGGATTAATATTAAATCTTACAAAAACAGCCTGTTCATAAAAATCTTACAACTTGTAGGCCTCCCCTAATTAAGGGGGTATTATGGTCTAACTTTCCCATAGTGACCAGCCGTAGTGGAAAGTAGGACCTCGATCCTATGATCTTTGCTTTACTAGAATAGCACACTAAACACTGCTGGTTCATATAATAGTGGCTAAAGAAAATATTTTAATATAACAAATTCTGTAGTTTTGTTTAAGGGCAATGTTGATTAAAATATTACTTTGAGAGTTAAAATAAGGTTAATCCATAAAATATTTTAAATTACAGACAATATTTAATTTAAGAAATGCATTATTTAAAAATATACATGACCTGCAATCAAAAAGTGTCATTAAATTAGCCAGAACAGAAATATAAACAAACCTATTTTGCAAAACCTTATCTCTGACTATTCTGCCTTTTTAAATAAACTGCTTTATTTTTTGTTACAGTTAAAATTTTTTAAGAAACAATAAAACAACATTAAATAAATGTATTAGTTAATTTATATCAATCATCGTTCTGCAATTAAATATAAAATTGCAATAGAAGACATGGATTTATAAATTAATTGATTACTTTATTTTTTTGTGTGAATAATTAATTGAAAGTTAAACTATATTTCAACAGATAATGTACATTAATTAATTAATGAAAGGGAGCATTTGTTTTATTTACCTATACTTTTAATACTCATTAAAACTGTAATGTATTCATAGAGTGGTAAGCTCATATTTCTAAAACCTAGAAAAGAGGGTTGGTAAGGAAACCTAGGAGACATTCAGGGGATAGTGAAAGTAAACAGTGAGGAGAACTGAGTGCATTGGTGTACTCCCAGTCATTGAATTAGAGTGTGGAAAACATACCAGTGCTCTAGAAGACATAAAGTAAAGACTGGATGAGCAGCGATCTCTTGTATTCTTGGCTGAAAATTTAATCGTAATCCATTTTGAATTTAAAAATGAGGTATTGTAACCACTGTAAAAAAATCTCCTGGACTTTATTCTCGGGCTTTACACTCAACTTATGTTATGAGCATACAATGAAAGTTATGATTAAATGTTGACACAAGGTTCATTATGGTAAAAATGGTTTATAAATTATATTCAGATATTGTAAGGCTATCTATATAATTGGCGAATAAGTCAAAAATTGACATGATAAAAAATTATGGTTAATGATTTTTATAAAGGAATGAATTCACCATAAAAGATTATTAAATAATTCTATATTTGATGTAAAGAATCTTAATTTTTATAAGAATAGATATTTTTAGCATAAATAATATTGTTCTAGTTACTTATTTTAACAACAATGAATTGATTTTTTAAACCCATATATATCAAAGATGAGTCCGATGGAATAAATCATGAAATCAATCATACTTATGCTTTTATAGATTTTTTTCACATATATTCTGTTTCAACGCCAAGGTCTGGGTGCCAAAATAAAGAATTTTGCAACCATGACATGACTTAGATATCTGCTGTGTCTTTTCTGTATAAATACTTTCCAAGTTTACTTGGAGTTTAAGACTTAAGTTAAGTCCAAGTTTAAGACTTGTTGAGTTCTTGGCATCTGGTGGATGCCCGATAATGTCTTAGGTATCTTGTTCAGCTATATTTCAAGTCCCTTCACATCATCTTTCCAGCAACCTTCCTTCAGCAAATTTATTTCTGCTGCCATAAATATTATCAATGGTGGTCGGAATCTCTGTTCGATGCACTGATATTGGGCAATATCAGGCATTAAAGACGAGCATCCTAAAAAATATTTATTTTTAATATTATAACACCCATGGGTGCTCATCCTCCTTCCCCCAATGACACAAGAACCCCGCCATCCCAAGATATTTTATTTCTCTTCTGTTCTTAATAATAATGCAAACAAAAGTAAAATTTAAAAGATCAAAGATCATATAGAATTATACTTACTCCAGTCTGTTTCCTCTAGTCCTTAGTTTGAAACTTTCCATTCTAAAAATTCATGACTCTGCCAAAATATGCCCCCCTAAAAAAGTTTGATGATGCAACCTGTGAACCTCCCCCCTTCTGGGCACCCCTGATAACACCCACTAAAATGAACAAGAAGTATTAAAAAATAAATGAAACACTAATCAGTACTTGCCTTTTTGGAACAAGTTTTATCTTCATTTGTTTGGGTAATAAAGCCCCTTTTATATTGGTTATCTGTTCTTTGGTTATTGGTTTTCATTACCAAATTCACTTACACACTTCGAATAGCTCTCAACATCAAGTGGACATTGCCAAATACAAGCCTCTGAGGCATAGTAGCTTTTACAAAAATTGTGTTAACATTTATCTTTAGAAGTGTGGAACACACTTATCAGATTCTTTTAAGGTCAAATGATAAACAGAAGGAGAAAGGACGCACTAGAAGGAGGAAGCACTTGAGTGTACTCTAGGGAAGAATTAAAAATTTACACTCTTCTCACATAGTGTGGGAAATACATGGCTAAGGTGTAAAACTTGGTTTCTTTTAAAGCCAAGTCTTGAGAGTATTGGATATTTATAAATAAAATATGCTATTGGCTTTTCTCACAAGATTCAATTTTTTTTTTGCTGCTCGCCTTTAAGCCTATACGGGGTTTTCCGCGGGGCGGGGATTTAAAAGACTCCCCGGGCACCGAGACGAGAACTCGTGACGACTAATTTTTATCAACTTGTCTCCTACATCAGGTTGCCGGGCAACGGCGGTGCTGTGCACACGCTTTAGCCCGTTCGGCCACCCCGTTTTGTGGACAAGGTGATTTAGTTCTTTCTATTCTCGTTGTAGAATAGTACTTGGCTATCCATAATTAACAATTCTTCCTAATTATAAAAAACGTGATTAAGATTTTCATCCCTACGTAGATAATTTTCCTTATTATTGGGCAGACAAACTCCTCCGCTTCTTTTGATCTTTATTCGTCAACATTAATCTAAAACAGGGGTCTCCAACCTGTTTGGCCCGCGGGACACATTGAGACTCCACTAAGTCCCGCGGACTGTATCCAGACCTCCCTTTAATTTCCGCGGGTCGTTTCAAGACCTTGTAAGCCTTGCGATGAAAAAAATATCTTGTTCTCTAAATGACACTTCTGTTGTGAAATGAGCTTTCTAAGAGAGATAATTTATGCAATAAATGTTGTAGGAACTTCGTGTTAGAATGATTTATTAAATATCATAATTTTTAAAATTTTACCTTGTAATCACAGAAACATTCGATGGTCGTAGTTTGGAGTCCCCTGATCTAAAACTTCAGGATTAATGACCATCAATGTAGATGATACTCTTAACCAGCAAAAGGAGTTCACAGTCTTAACAAACTATGAGCCCACACTGTTCTAAAATATTCTTTGATTTATAGACCTAACTAACTTCTTACATCACTAATTTAGAAAGTAAAGGTCTCGAGTTGTTTCTATGATTAGCTCTCATTTAGAATCTGAGATTGATTGATTGATTGATACATTCAATCTTATCCTTCCTTCTGAGATAAACTGTTGTAATGGACATAATAAATTTTAAATGAATCCGTGCATTCTTGAAGCAGGGAAAGAAGATAAGTGTTAGATAGTTTAATCTCTGAACTAGTGTTAATCAACAACCAAATTTGTTTTTATTTTAAATCTTTAAGATAAAAAAATAATCGGGGACGAGATGGCAGGGCAGATTACTATTTTAATGGGTTGTGTAAAACAACCATTGCTCGCAAACCTGATACCTGCAATATCTTTGCTTTAAAAAAATTGTTAGTAATACTTAGATCTCCGACAGATGATAAAGGAGAGAACTATTCATTTGTTAATAAGAACTGATATTATTTATTAAATTAGCTATTAGATGTAAAAACTACAGTTTAATAATTAATATTAACTATATTTTAAGAATAACAGAATCCATAACTCAATTCTGGTTCAACTTATAATTTTAAGAGAAATTATCTATTTCTCTGATATTGACAACCATACGAGTCACTTCTGAACGACCATCGAACTTTGTTTAGTAAACATCTCCATTTCAAATATAGTCATAAGTGTTCTTAACCATTTATCGTTTATACGAAAATATGTTCGTAAACTAAGAATAATGATGATCAAAAAATAATTAATAAGATAATTTATTAATTGTTCATAGCAGTGCACTGAAATTCTTTAAAAATTGAAAAATGTTTTCTCCGGGAAATGAGATTGTAACCTTTGCTTTGGGACATTATGCTTCTCATGTAGTGACACACTTTTATAATATTCAAGAATCATGTTTTAGCTACAATCCTAAATTTCAGTCTGGAATCAATCATGATGCATTGTTTCGAGAAAGTTCACATGGCTCAAAATCAACATACACTCCAAGGTTAGTTATTCTAGATGACTCTGATGCATTAGGCTTTCTATCCAGAGAAGGGTGTTATAAAACTTCAGGGAATTCTGCTGAAGAAGGTGGTGAAACAGAAGTTGTAGTAAAAGAAAATAAATGGGAAAGAAATGAATATATATCAGACGTAATTAAAGAAAAACAAATAAGTGAACAAGAGTCTAATCCGAACAATACCTTTTTATGGAAAAACTCATATAATCTTGATGAAAATATTGTTTCTTGGTCAGATTATATAATTACTGAGTTTAATAATAAGACTGTAGTAACTTTGCCGAAAAATACAGACTACTATGATAGTTATGATAAGTTCACTGACTTCAACTCAGGAATTTCCTTGTGGAACAGAACATCTCTTCATGAAGACATTGAAGAAAACACAAGATTCTTCATGGAGGAAGCTGACAATTTCCAAGGTTTTCAGGTGATCTATGATGGTGACAATGGCTATTCAGGAATTTCTTCTGGCTGTTTGGAACTATTACATGATGAATACCATAAAAAGGTAATTTTAGCTGTACCAGTTTTATATACTGACCTATCACGTAGTGATGATGTAGTTACTCAATACAGAAAAAAATCTAAAAAGATTTATTCTTTAACTTCTGGCCTTTCTGTGTCATCTCAATACTGTAATTTAATTACGCCTATGAGTCATATATTTGATCCTTGGGGGAAAAATCCTAGAATTCGAGTTATTAATAATATTAAGTATAGACAAGACTTGATGTATCATACCAGTGCATTACTTGCATCAGCATTAGACTTGTTTACTTTACCATACAGATTACAAATTAAATCCAATTGCTTACATAGTCTTGCAACTTCAATGAGTTATTATGGGCGAACTGTAGCAGCAGCAGGATTAAAATTGCCAGTTCCTATCGAGCGAGGAGGAAATGAATTTTCATCGATTGAGAAGTTATCAGGAAATTTTTTTGACTCCCTAACCCCGTATGTTGAGATAAAACCAGAAAATATTGATGTTCAGTCAGTTGCAGCAAAAGGATTAGGAAAAAATCAAATAGATTATAATCCAGAGTCAGTAAACAAATTTTTGAAGCTCTACTTATACAACAACTTTCCTAGAGTACTATCTTCTGTTGGTTCTTGTATATCCAGATTTAGGGTTCCACGGACTTTTCCAAAAGTGATAGATGAATCTTTTAATTTATCATTGATTGATAACTGCTACGGACCGTTAGCAGAATTTATTGCATTTGGTGGTATGCACAACAGCAGGGAAATCGGAAATGTTTTAAACAGTTTATACGAAAATGCTAAATCAATTAACATTAATAAGATTCCAGGGCTTGGAGCAATGGATTCAGAAGTTGATTATGCTGAATCGTTTGAAGAATTAAAAAATCTAAGCCTCAAATATTCTGATATTTCTTTTATATAATATCAGCAAATGTGTGTATATTTAATCAAAACAAGTATTTATTTTCATCTGTAAAAAACATTTATCAGCAATTTATTTTTACAATAAAATAACCCAAGTTTTTAAAATTTAAATACATTTTTTTTTTTTTATGATTACTTATTTACAAACTGAAACAATCCTATCATTACCCATATTACTTTTTATTATGTATGTTCTATAATTTTATGCTCTATATTTTATTTATTGTCTCATTGAATAATTATATTAATTGGATTCTTCTGATTCCAGTTTCTATATTTAGTTTACAGAATATAAAACTAATTTGCTGTCAAATTCAGCACAGCTTTAGCCTAGTCCACTGCCTTATCACAAACTATATTACTCTTGAAGGTATGCAAAGAGTATTCAAATATGATTTTTATTATAAAAATTATTTTAATTTATTATATTCTTAATTACAGAAATGACATTTTTCACTTATTTACTGCATCAGTCAGAAATAACATTGAATTGTTCGTGGACTTTAGCTAATGTATTTCCTTGAATATTGGCTAATGTTCCAATCACTGATTGGGTCATATCCTTCATATCATTATATCTATGGAGTTCATCTAAAAGTTCCTGAGGGTCTACATTCTTCTCCAGCTCTGTAATTACTTTGTCCAGTGAATTTTCAAAAGTACGCAAAACATCCCAAACTTCCTTTGTTTCCTGTTCAAAGCAAATTATATCATTAATAATTAAATAATAATCTAATTGAAGAGAAGGATGGTTGGGGTGATCAGTCAAATTGAAATGGTAAAAAATAAATAATTTTATATATTTTTACATTCGTTGACGTTTCGGCCCGAAGTTCAGGGCTGGTGTACAAGAACTTAAGTCAGACAAAACCCAATTATAGTGGGAGGGATTAATTAATCTAATCAATTGATTTAATCAAGATTAATTTTACTATAAGCCAAAAGTAAATTACACAAGTATAATTAATAACCACAACAGGTAATGTAAGGTCACTCAGTTATGTTTGATAAACACTACTACTCCCTAGTAAAAAACACTATGTTCAGCCGCATTACCGGAATAAACTGGATAGTTCAAGAATACAATACACTAGTCACTAGGGTATTTTTGAGACTAAATTAATATACTATTCTATGGCAGTAATTAAACTAAGCTAAAAGCAATAAACACAAATTGCAATTAAGTAAGTTATCAAGTTTGAGATTTAATGTACAAATTAGTGAATTAAATTGAACATCCTTGAAGAGAGTCCAGAAGAAAATAAATTAATTTAAATCAGGTGCAGAACCTTAAATAACTTTGTCTAACTTATATTTGTTAAACTTAATGAATAATAACTAACTTAACCAAAAAAGAAGATAGTGCACACTGATATGAACCTGGATAAACTTATTATAATTATAAAATATAATAATTATATTCATATTGGCATATGCACCACTATGCCTATATATTTTTAATGTGATAAAAAAAGATCTTAAATTTTTGTTAATTTCACCAGACTAATCACTATTATTATCATAACTATTTTTCAAGTTCATTATCAATAATATGCCTCCAATAGTCATTAAAAATTTTAGCAACACAGCGATATTCCACCTAACAAAATTTTGAATACCATATTCCGCTTTCGACAATTCCCTACTGCATGGAAAACAGCAAAAGTTGTCCCAATAACCAAACTGAATAAAGATTTGACAGAAGTTGGAAATTACAGGCCAATTAGCTTGCTCAATATCTTATCCAAAATATTTGAAAGAATATTTTTAAAGAGAATAAATAAATGTATATCCCTCAATAACATTGAGATTAACGAACAGTTTGGATTCAGAACTCATCATTCCACCGTAGCCCAGTTAGCTGGAGTCTGGAGTGTACACATGCTTGGGAGACACTAGCCGGCTCCAAGAGGGTGGAACTAGTGTCGGTCCCTGGTCACAAGGGAATTAAAGGCAATGAAAAGCCAATACCTTTGCAAGGAAAGAAGCGGAATTTTCTATAGTAAGTCCGGAACCTGCAATAGGAATATCCAAAAAGCATCAGCGGAAAGAAGTCCTCGATTGGACCTGGAAAACAGCAAGTAAAAAATGGAGGGAATGCACTGGGCTTAGAGAAGCGAAACAATTTATCAAAAGCCCTTCTCCCTCCAAAACAAAGTGGCTGCTGGGCCTAACTAGGAAATAAATCGGACAAATCATCGGAGTACTGACAGGCCACTGCAGACATTTAAAGATCTGTGGGATAGTGAATGATGAACACTGCTATCTTTGCAGAAGTGCACCTGAAACTCCCCTCCACTTCATAACAGAATGTGACCAATTTGCGTCACTCAGATAAAGACTTCTGAGAGCAGACAGAATCCAAGTATGCAAAGCTACCTCCATAAAATGACCCCAACTTTTGAACTTCATTAGAAGAACAAAAAGGTTTGAGACAGAGTAGAGGTACAATAGACAACCATTGGCAGTATCAACTTTGGGGTTGGCAAAAAGGACCAATAGGCCCACTTGCTGGACTAAGTCCCCCCACCAGTACCAGCCCAGTTAGTCAGATTAGATTAACTGATTACATCACAGCAGGATTTAATGAAAAAAATCATACTCGGATGATCTTACAGAATATCGAAAAGGCATTCTCACGCATTCATCAAAGGCATTCATCAATTCTCACGGTACAGTGATACATCCAGTCATACGGATTGGAATTGGAAAGATATCCAATCATCTATCCGACAGATCTTTTCAGATCGTAATAAACAACTCTAAATCACTCGAACATTTCTCGTCAGCTGGTCTTCTCCAAGGATCTTGTCCTTCTCCTATACTCTTTAACCTTTGCATATCCAATCTCCCTTCACTCCGATCAGTTGAAAGATCCTTGTATGCATATGACATGGCCATTTACACAAGTTCCCACAGAATAGGCACAATAGAGACTTAAATCTTTATTTACCAGACTGACTAACTACTACAAAAAATGGAAAATAAAAATAAACAAACCCAAAACAGCAGCAATAATGTTCACCAAACAAAGGTCTACCATAACAAATCATATTATCATCAACAAAACTAGAATCATCTGGGCTCAATCCGTTACCTACCTTGGACTGCAATTAGATAAGAAATTAACATTCACATCTCATATCAACAACAAATGCGGTAAAGCTAAAAAACTTATGAATACAATGACTCTCTACTTTCGAAAAAATTTTCTCTTTCAATTAAAAACAAAATTATTTTATATAAATCGGTTATACATCCTTTAATAACATAAGCTTAACCAGTACGAAGTTACACATGTGACTCAAACTAATAAAAAATTAGAAAGAATACAAAATCTGTGTATGAGAATCATAAAGGATTATCCCAGATACACAAGAACAACCAACATGTTAAACGATTTGGAATTCAGACAGTTAAACAATTGATATACTCCCAGACCGAAATTTTTTTCAACCTAACAAACACTTCTGTAAAATCGTTAAGACAGTAGGCCATTACAATAAACAAATTTTAAGAAGATACAGACGTACAAAACATATTTTAAAAAAATAAAAACCGACCAAAATATTGTACTACTTAACATAAGTAACATAAACTATATTCTTTTCTTAAATGTATACAGTTTTTATTTTATTGTTATTGTTGACTAAAATTTACATACTAATTTTATTATTATTTTCTTTATTTAATTTTTTTATTTAGGTTTTTATAATATTTGTTTCTATCAAATAACAAAGAATGTTACAAAAGTTTATAATTTTAAGATACCTTTAGTGTTAAATGTTGTACTAAAGCAGGACCGATTTTTATGTACATTTTGAAATTGTAAATTCGTTTAAATAAACTTACCATTAATAAACATCCATCACTTTTAATATATACAAATTTATTATTAGGTTATAATTATTTTATAAAGAATAAGTATTGCTAGAAGTGGTGCTTAAATATTATGAAAATAAAATTTTCTAAAATTTATTTGATGGACAACTGGTAGTTGTCTCTTAACACTAAACATACTCTTTAGAAGAAATAGAACAGATGAGACTTCTCTAAAGAAGTCCTCGGAGATTTAGATCGAAAATATCTGATGTCCCTGGACAAGAGTCCAAAAGAGAAGAAAACAAAACAATGACACAGAAAAGAAGTTAAAAAAAATACATTTATTTCATTATCTGAATATAGTTTTTACAATAGCATTTGAAATCATAATTATAAATCAATTTCATTAAGTTTGGGTGATTCCAAACTTAAAATGGTGAAGTGAAGACAAGAATAGATTCAAAATTAAATGGTAATAAAATACTTATTACAAAAAAGTAGATTAAAATGATAATGCAGAAAAGGTTTTGGAATACTAACTATAAGACTTTAAAGGAAAAAGTGAAGAACAAAACTTAAACTAGATCAAGGTAAATATTAATTATTTACCTGACATTTTTTCAATTTTTCTAATACATCTGGATAATTATCAAGATTCAATTTTTCCAAAACTTTGAAATCCATTTGACAATTAGCGGGAGATTTCATACTATCACGATGAATATCGATGTTTAGAATTCAGATAAGAACAACAATAAAAGAAACGAATAGATAAGGAATAAGCCGACACCCAGTATGTCACCTTTCCCCCACCTTACTAGTGCATTACATTGTTCTGAGAATTTGACTTCATGAAGTTCAATGTTAACACTTGTATTTTTTAGTTATTACTTAATAAATTAAATTTTTAGTGATTTAAAATTGTTATACTAACACAATGATATAAATTAGTGATCTTTTGATCGCAGGACCGGAACAACAAAGGAGGTCAAAGGCAGAAAATTACGAGTGAATTATTTTATTTAACTTAAGTAAAAAGTTGTTCCTTGGTTTGTTGATTCTTTGTTTTGACCTTAAATAAGTCGCTAAGAAGAGGTCATGATATCCGAGTGTGTTAATTAAAGGGTAAACTAATATTCTTGAGTCAAGCGACTTCGGTTCTAATCAGGCATGGCCGGGTTGAATTTTATTTCGTTTCAGACCCATGAAATGAATCTCGACCTTCCCACTTTGACTTGTGGCTGTCCCTTTAAGACAACCCCAGATTTGGCAAAGTAAGGGGTAATCGAAAAAAAAAAAAGGTCATCAAGATGAATTATTGTTATGAAATTATGATATAATTTAAAAATGTTTTATCTAAATGGCTATTATGAAGCTGTTACATTTTATTAGATGGTGGAGCGAGGAAGAAAAATTAGGATTACTCTCCATGGCAAATATTGTATTTTAGGTCCTGTTAATACAAGGCACGTAGTATATCTAGTCCTGTCATAAATATTACAAGAAAATATATAGATTTCAACAGAAAAAAACTTACAAAAACTTTATTAGAAAGTAAAATGTATATCTATAGAGAGAAAGACAAAAAAGAAATTACTTAAAATGTCTCCCTTTTGCCGTGAAACAAGCATTTAATCTTCGTGGTCAATCATCAATAGCAGACGCAGCACTTCTTGAGGAAAGGGCTCATTGTTTGAGCAGTGAACAGAGATTGTTTGAGGCTAGCCAACTTATGGTGTGCTCTGTGGAATGCCATTCTCTCCAGTACGGACCAAAGCCGATAATCTAGTGGGTTGAGATCAGGGCTTCCTGAGGGCCAATCGGAGGCAGAGAAGAAAAGTATGTTCTTTTGCAGCCACTTCTGTGTTGACCTGGCCTTGTGAGCTGGAGCGGAATCCTGCTGAAAAACCCAATGACTTCTACTAAAATGAGTATCATTTAGAGCCTTGTGATAACCTCTTTCCACTCTTCCAATGACTTCCTGGGCTTCTTTAGAGCTGTGTGCGTAATCACGATTATTTTGGCGATTACATTTTTCTTCAATTGTAAACATTTTCTCATCGCTAAACAAAATCTTTCGATGAAGACCATTGTTGTAATGGCCAAGGAGCACTTTTCATCTATCCACTTTAAATTTTTTAGGGAAGTAGTTAGCCTTTGTCCTATCATTCTTCGAAATGCACCCATCCTAAGGTCACTTTTTATTATGCGAGACATCGATCTGACAGAGATTCCCATTTCTTGACATGAGTTGTTGTTTTCGAATGGGATTTCTTCTGATTCGAGCAGCCACTAATCTCACGGCATTTGCAGTCCTCAGTGCGGAGACATCTGAGACAGCGGAGACAGACGGCCCGGTCGAGATCTGTCACATACAGATAGGAAGAGCTATTCGGTTTTCTTTATCACCCCACTCCATGTTAACTGAGCGAAAGAGAAATAAAAAAACTAATTGGGATTATTAACCTGACATATAAAGAAAATAACCTGATAGAGGTAAGGATTATCTAAATAATACCCAAGGATGTAAACAAAGTTCAACTTTTGTAACAGTATTTATGACTAGATACTTCGTTAGAAACCTATATAGGGTTCTATCCCTACGTCATTATCCATTCACAAACTTAAATATTTAAACATTAGTGTAATAGTCCATAGGGATGAACATTTTCTGAAATTGGGTAAATAATTATTGAAAAACGAAATTGGGTAGAAACAAACATAAATAAAACATGTGAATTGCAATTCTGAAGGTGTGTTTAGATATTTTACAAATTATGGAAAACACAATTATCTAACTTACGTAATAGCGAAATTCTCACTAAACTAAGCTGTTTACTTGACAGTTGACGGAAAATATCAAAAACAAGAAACAAAAATCTGGTGTGTCCACTTACACGACTTTCCTACCTATTTCAGAAAAGTTTTTATATCTTTACATATGTTTATTAATTATATCATAATTTTAAATGCTCTGTACATAGTTTTATCTGTATTGGATATAGCTTGTGCACCTAAGGTTTTCTTTACTTTTTATTTTATATTATCAATTTTATTTATTGTTTCAAACGTTTAGGCCAGTAATATTCTATTATTTTGTACATTATTGTTATTCTAATGGGACTTAGTCCCAGATTAAAGTTTTTTTTTTTCTATCTATCTATGTTCATGAACAAACAAAAAAGAATTGAACTAAATTTATTTTCCTGATAATTGATCAAACAAAAGATTTGAGTACAATATATTAGATAGACTAAAGCAATGAAACAGACTTAAGGTAGATCAGTGTCAAAATTTCAATACTCACTAATATTGCTGATCAAAAACTTTTTGCAATAGCTTAGTATTGTCAAAGAATAATTTCTGTTAAAAGTAGAGGAAATAGTGAAGAGTTTCTTACCTTCACTTAGTCATCTTTATTCTCTCATTCACCCCTTTCTGACATCAGGAAATGAACTCGTAATCTTTCATTGGAAATTTAATAGCTGTAACTTCGTTAATAGTTGTCCAAAATGAACGATTTTTATATGCCTTTGTAGGGAATTTCATTACCTTTCAAACGATAGGCTTAACGGCGTATTTTTTTTAACAACACAGGGGGCTCTGAAATTTGACCCGATTGCAATACTTTCCTTACCTAGTATAGGTAGGAAAGTAATAAGTTAAAAAAATGCGTAAAAAAAAGAATAAGCTGTATCATCGCTAATACTGGTTCGGTTCCGATGATTTTTTTTTTTTTTGTTTTGTCGGTAATTTAATTACCTTTCAAAAGTTTTATTATAAATTTTACCGTATAATATATACTCAGGGAGTTAGGCCCTGTAACATTTGTCTTTTCTTTATAACTTTTTTTCCGGATTTTTTTGGGAAATTTAGTCTATATACGAAAATTGAAAGGACAATGATTAGAACATTATAGAAAAGTTTCATCAAAATCGTTAGAGCTGTTTTTGCGGCTAGTCTATAGAAAAACATGTTTTTCATTTATTGTGCGCAAGCTATTGCGCATGGAGCACCGAATTTCTGTCACAGGCATCAGTAGTCAAAACCCTAATAAATAAAAAAAGAAGCAACAACATCGGTTTAGTAGTTCCCGAGAAAATCTTGGCACAGACAGACAGACCAATGGCTAAAAATGTGTTTTTCGGACTTAGAGGGCTCTGAAACGTGTAGATCCGTCGAAAACCGCATTTTGGAAATTTGACCCGATTGCAATACTTTCCTTACCTAGTATAGGTAGGAAAGTAAAAACAGTAGCATAGTGAGCCATTTATATATTGGTTTGCCTCAAAGTTTGTGAAATGTCTAAATGCATCTTTAATTATTTTTTAAATTTTATTATATATGAAATCTTTCGATTATTAATTTAAATAAAAAAACATCAATCATAAATATTTGCTGTCATAAATATTAAAACACAATGCACGTTGTAGATTTTACTCCACATAAATAGAAATATTTTTTGTGCTTTTGGAATTACAGATTTTAATCGAAATAACTAGAAATACTGCATATAATTATCATCTTAAATTAAAATGTGGATTTTATTTATAATTTATGGGATTTCAAGTTGGTTTTTAAACTCTAATTTACTTTAATCACAAGCTTTGCTGAAGTATGTAACTTCTACTAGTTTAAACTAAATGCCTTGAATTAGTTTCGGTCATACGAAAAAGTGCGGATTATTATTCTCTTAGTATAGCTAATCTGGTCAATGTGAGGAGTTCAAGGTGGAGTTGCCACGTACATCAAGGAGAATTATCTAGCCAGATGTTGAATAATTTTTTTTTCATTAAATATTTTTATTTCTGAAACTTGTACAGTTTATTTTATGTTTATTTTTAGCTCCTTATAGCAGTTGGTCCATTCGTTAGGGAATGACTTTGATTGTCCGATCGCCTTTAACAAAATAGGCGGGCTATCATTTTGAATTAGTTATCAATCCAATAGATGAGCTCAATTAAAGAAATCGTTTTTATCCTAAGTCTCTTGAGTGAAAAACCTAAAAAACATCTTAAAAATATAAAATGCAAGGCAGTAAATTGCTAAGTACACTTTTCTATGAGTTTCCTCCCTGCCAAAAGCTTTATGTATTTAAGGCACCAGAATTTTACATAGTATTTGGGGTGGTTAGTAAAAGTATTTATGTGGCCAAGTTATCTCATGATGAAGTGACTAAAACAGATATTTCCAGAAAAAAGTATGAAGGGGAGGTAAAAACATAACATTGCTTTGTTTTTATAAATGTGTTTTCTATTTTGATCTCGGGCATAGTAATTATCTTTTGACTGATATTTAAAGCTGCTGATTAGTTGATTTGAAGTTATTAATTGCAGGCAATCGAGCATGACAGAATTATTATGGGAATTTTGGAATTCGGAATGAAATATTATATGATTGATCAGTTAGGCTCTTTATTCACTATTTCTGAGGATGTTGGCAAGTAAGCATAAAACACGCTTTATTAACTATGTAGTTGATATTCAGTGTTATATAATTTTTAGTCAATATTTTAGTTTTGTTTTATCAATATTTTTTATATCTTATATTAGCAATGTCATCATATTTATTTTTATTAATTTTTCATCATCATATGTTAATGCCAGTCTTTTTAATTACTGTATGCATTGTCAGGGGTTAAAATGAAACTATAAATTCCAAGAGCCTACGCAAAAATTTTCATTTATTGACAATGGACATAATCAATTTTTGTTTTTAAAGTCTTAAAATTAAGCATACTTAAACTTTGTGGATTTTGAAATATGAAGGTCCTGCTTCCATATTGCACTTCAAGTTGTCTAATGGATTCCTAAGCCTCAAATATAAAATGGGAGTGATTATGGTTCAAATACTTAGTTCAATGTCATTTCAAATTATATATATTTAATTTATTTCATCATCTTAGTATGATTCTTTAATTAATTTAAGTTCCTAAACTCAGAACTGAGCTCATCGATGGCATCCTTTTGCCTAATTTAGAGATGTCTCTGATGCCATCAATGATTTCTGTGCTGTTAGAGAAATTATAAAAGGCATACCATCAACTGAAATTCATCATGATTACTAAGATGCATCCACTGAAATTTTTATGAAAGTTGTTACTTGAAAAATGTTTAAATCTCTGATAAATAAAATTTAATATAAATATTAATTAAATAAGACTTAAAAATCATAAAAATTTAAATAAAATCAATATAAAATAATTTTGTAAATCAACTTTGTAATTCAATTCATATTTGTTTTTCTTTAACTGTCTGATAATTTATTTTATCAGTGAATCAGGTGTGGACTACGATATTTTTGAAGATTCGCCAGAAAAACAAGATAAGTGGGCATTGAAAGATAGAAAGGATATTTTAAATGGCCAAGAAGTTAAAAGTTTCTGTTTCACAGATACGCAGCTTGGACTGTTAGTAAATTCATTAGAGAAGTTAAGTTTAGAAATTATCGATTTCCATGAAGATTTCCAAATTGTAAAATCAATTACTATTCGAAGCCCAGGTATAACTGCTGAAAAAAAGGTACCTATACATTTAAATAAATTTACTAAAGTTGTGATTTAATCATACATTTGATGAGGTAGATAAACTGCTTGTATTTAACATGGGAATAAAAAACAAGGCATGTAATAAAATGAACTGATAATTTATATTTTTATAACTTTTGTGACAACTGATTTTTTATTCTTGAAACTTGTGAAAAATAAAGTGGACAATGGTTTTTACACGCTCATCCACCACAGCTGATTAGATTACATTTTTTTCCTAAAATACCGGAAAATAAATCTGCTGTTTGATGTTAGAAGTTTATAACGAACCTAGTTGTGATAAGTGATTTAAGATATTCAGTAACAAAAAAAATATGTCTGAGACAAGGAATCATTAAAGCAGGAAAATAATTTGAAGATTAAGTATTAGTCTGTCTTCATTTCATTTTAAACCATTATATGTTAACTGTACGGATCTTAACTTGAGCATTTAAAGCGAAATCTTGACTAAAGGTGACTGCATTGGATTAATCAGCATGATAATGGTATTCTACTTCACATTAATGCTAGACAAAGTTCATTAAGTTCACTAAATGAATAACTTTTAATGCTAAGTTTTGTGGCTATTAATTATTTAAGATAAAATTTAGAATGCATTACCCTACTATAAATTAACATTTCTCCAATTATACCATTCGTCTTTGAAAAAAAGAAAATTTCATATTTTTATGTCTTATATTAGCAACTGAATCAAAATTATTTTTAGTTCAGTTTTCTTATTATTTACTCTGATTATTTTGAATACTTTTTTAAACACAGTTTGCCTTTTTTTCCCCATTTACTCTGTGCCCCACCATTCCTGGTTTATGGAGAGAAGAGGGAGTTGTTCTCAGTATACAACCAAACCTATTCTAACCAGAGTGGGAAGGTCGTGATTTATTCCATGGGTCCGCCACTAAATAAATTGTAACCTGCCCAGGCCGGTTTTGAACTGGTATCACTAGACTTGAGAATGGTAAAGCAAGCAACATTTCTACATGTTCAGCCACCATGGCATCTTTAACAAAATATCCTAGTTTTTTTTTCTAAATATTCCTTATTGGTTTGAAATATAATTAGTTTTGTGAACTTTAAGTTATCTTCTAAAAACGTGTTTGTATTTCCCAAACTCCCATCTCATAAATGTGACATACATTTGTTGCAGCATTATAATTTACTATGGATGCCTGCTGGAGAGAGTATTAAGGAATTTGTGAAAAATTGGTTTTTAAGTTTTAAAGGGAATGACGGTTTATTTGTTGTATCAATGCCTGAAGGAAATATTCTAGCTATTGATCCAAATGCAACATCTTCCGAATTTCTGTACACATGGCCATTTCCTGCTCTTATCTCTCATTGGACACCTTTTGAAGAAGGTTAGTAAAAAACAGTTTGCTATTGAACTTTAAAAAAATAAATACATGAAACTTTTTAATCCATTTGATTTCCTTTTTGTTAATAGCTATTGAGTAAGCTCTAGCATTTTCACTTGAACTTCTAATCAAGTTTTTATATTTTACAATATGGAAATAGTAAGTTGTTGAGAAG
This sequence comes from Nezara viridula, assembly GCA_928085145.1. NCBI lineage: Eukaryota > Metazoa > Arthropoda > Insecta > Hemiptera > Pentatomidae > Nezara > Nezara viridula. The sequence continues at coordinate 93,983,424 of OV725081.1, forward strand.
GAATTTGAAACCCACATGGGTAGAAAAAAGAATTTTACTCTACAACTCAATGGTTCCAGCATATAAAAGTAACTGCTGAATTATGTAATTAATATTTTTTTCTTGTTCAGGTTCGTCAGATGGGACTCTGGTGTTTGTCACCGAAGGAAACTGTGTTGTGAAGCTGTCCCAGTTTGGCGAAGTCACTAATGAATTTCTACCTATTGATGACAATGCAAAAGCTGCTTTAATCAAGAAGGATCTTTTGTATGTTTCTGATTGGTCTCATACTGTCAAATTTTACACTAATGATTCAGGACCAAAATCTGTTGCATTAAGTGTAAAAGGTAATTTTATTTTTAGTTTGAGTTCTACCAATGGGTAGTTTCTCTTCATGTTGTACATGTCATGTTACCAATTTCACATTTACTTATTGTGTTTTCTATGTAATACAGTTGTAAATTCCATTAAAATAATTAAAAAAAAAAAAAATTTTAGTTATATAACATTTTTTATTTTGTAAAAAAATATGTTTTTATTAACTGCTATTAGAAAGATTTTTTTTAATTCTTGATTAATAAGGTTATTATTAGAAATTTCAAAGAAGTATAAATAAAAAAATGTTAAGTTAACCATTCCATTCACCAGTGTTTCAACTGCCTCCCGCAGTGCCACATCCTACGCCCTGAAGACGACCTGCAAAGTGGGTCGAAACGTCGGCAAAAATTAAAATAATTAATATATTTTAATTTTTTATTTATTTGATCGCACCCTCGACTAACTCCTTCTCATATTGTTACAGTAAAGTTAAAATAAGGATAAGATAACATAATAATAAGATATCAGTGGATAACAAACAAGTGGAGGTTACATTTAATTGTAAATAAATAGATAACGGGACTAAAGGTTAAGAAGTGATCGGCCAGTGTTTCAGCTGCCTCCCGCAGTGCCACATCCTACGCCCTGAAGACGACCTGCAAAGTGGGTCGAAACGTCGGCAAAAATTAAAATAATTAATATATTTTAATTTTTTATTTATTTGACCGCACCCTCGACTAACTCCTTCTCATATTATATCAACGGTCAACCATCTTTACATCATTAAAAAAATGTTATTATATTAGCTATTTGTAATTTCTTTTATTAATAATGTTCATCACATACCTAATATTTCATACAGCAACGATTGCCACGAATACAAATCTTATCTTTAGTCAAGAAATTATGTTAGAGCTATTATCATTTATATGGCAGTTCTTTGCTTCTTAATAATTTTCATTTAATGTTTTTTTTAAATATTGTTTATATTTAATATTGTTTATGCCATAATAATATTTTTTCTATAAATGAAGTTAATTCATTCTGAGACTATTTTGAATTTTTTTTCCTCTATATTTTTAATTTAAAATGTTGTAAACAAAAGATTTTTAAGTGTGATTTTACTACATTTATTACTCTTTGATAAACTATCTATGTTTCCTGTGGCACTGAGAAAGTGTTCGATCCTCTGACCCTGCAGTATGCCACTAACTGTTTACCATGTGAAAAACATTCTATCATACCGAGTTATGCATAAAACATAAGATAAAGATAAAATAAAATCTTATAATTCTAAGCCTATGAAGTCTTAAACCAAAATGTCTAGAAGCTGATGTGTATCATTGTTTTTCTCTCTAATATATTCTATGTTTATTTGACACCTGGCTATGTTAGGCTTGACCAAAATAACTGTTTAATGGCATGCATCCAGTTGATATCTAATTTTTCGATAAATAAAATATATTAAAAATCTAATACAATTTAAGATTGAAGAGAAGTTGGTTGGTGTGTTCAGTCAAACAACCAACTTCTCTTCAATTATTTAATACAGTCAAACATCAATCCACAATAATGAAATTATAGTATGTCCGTGATTCTGTCCCAAGTTTGCTGATAAAGGTTTCATATTACTGAAAATCTTTTATGACCCTAAAATAAAGTGAATATTGTGAACTTTGCTCTAAATTGTTTTTATTTTGGGCAGATATAATCTTTTAATTTTGTTATTCTCAAGGGGCTTTGTACCAGAATAAAGTAATTTTCTATTAAAAAACTATTATTATTAAATTGGTTAAGGTGTTTTTATATGAAAAATAAATAAGACATATAAATTTTGTTTTAAGGTTGTAGATGGCAGGTTTATATTGCTTAAATGGGGAAGTATTTCATTGAAATAGTCCGTGATACAGACCCATTTTTATCAAATTATTAACATCCATCTAAAAGTTCGTGCATAGCTTCATCTCTTCGTAACCTACAAACATTTGATTAATGAGAATAGAAAAAAAAGATGGCCTTTAAAAATATTGGGCTGATTGGCCTATATAACTTTGTTATTTTGGGGATGGATGTTACACCTAATGGAGCAATATTTTTGTAGGCCACCTTTTTTTTTCCGACCTTGTGATCATGTTATCTTAATAATGATTATATTCAAGTAGAAAGCAAATGTGTATTCAGGAGCTCTTAGTAGCTAGTTAAATAGAGAACGTTTGCTGATCTCCAGAGTGAAAAGGTCCCAATTACAAGAATTTTTGTAAATAAAATATTTGTAGGTTACGATGAGATAAAGCTATTTACTAAGTTTTAGGTGGGTATTAATAATTTGATAAAAAGGAGTATGTACGGTGGACTAAAAGCAGTTCTGCCATTTTCTTTTAATAAACAACCAAAAGACAGATAACAGTCTACTTGTGTTATTTTATTTATAAAGTAACTAATTATCATTTTAGAAAATTCTCTTTATATTCTTGTATTTTTCAGGTGTATTATGCTTTGGAAGCTGTGGAAAAGATACTACTTTAGCTTTGTCTAAGAATGGAGAATTATATATTGTTTATGATACTTACTTGCCACCTGAAAATGAGGTAATTTTGCCAGAGTCTTCATTGACAGCTCTGTTGATGGAAGAAACTGTTAAACTCGAAAAAGTGAATAAAGATCTTCTTGAGTGTGATTCATATATTGCTGCTATCAACTTGGCTATTAAAAAGATTCCATTTTCTATTACTGCTCAAGTTATATACGGTAAGTAATTTATTAGAATCATTATTAATAAGTGATGAGCCATAATGTTGACTCCTGACACCCTCTCCCTTATCCCTACAATTTCTAAAAATTCATACTCATTAATATGAATAATTATTCGATATAGTATTCAATAGTAGCATTCAATATTATAATATTACTGTTTCTAAGTTTAACCGATTTATTATCTACTTATTCTATTTGTTATTTTCTTAGTTTATTATTTATTGTTTTTCGGTACGTTTTACTGTTTTTATTTTATTAGATTATTATAAACATGATTATGATTATAATAAGGTAGATGTAATGTAATTGCTGGGTTTGATGTTTTTTTCATTTTTTATATTTTAGTTTATTTTCATTTTAGCTAGAAAACTGAATTATACTATATGCGTAAGCCTTAGATGTTTACAAGATGGAATAACCATTCAGAAAAAAGATGGGTGGAACTTGTTTCTTTCATTGACAGCAGGACCGGATGTCATTACGCTCTCGCATAAAATGCGAACTGATCTTACCGGTGGAAATGTGTTGACTGATGTGTTTTCTTTTTCTGCTCAGCAACCTATTGCCGATCTCTATGTTAGGGCTAAGCTTATTTATAACAGTATCCCTAAATTTGCTAAATTTATACCTGCTATCAATATTGGAGAGGTGAGGATATTAGATTTACCTATTAATTAATAATACTAGTTATAAATTTAATTCTAAAACATTGAATTTGTTTGATAATTATTGTATATAATTAACTTTAATTATTAATGTATTAATAATACATGAATTAATTAATATCATTAATTATTAAATCAAGCCCGGAGGAGATGCCGTTGGTTACTTCTTTATACTTCTCATACCGTGTTCTTGATTTAATATTCATTCAATTCACTGGTTTTCATTACCATTGATTGGAAAATGTGAATAAATATTTTAAGTTAAAATAACATAACAATGTTCACAAAGTATAAAGTTTTTTTTATTTTTTGTTTATAACAAAAAACACTTGATAGATAAATTATATTATCTAAGATATCATTTATTATCATAGATAAATTTGTATTTTTCTGCTTCTGTTATTAAATTCTATTTCTAGATTATTCACTCCCAGCAGTTTAACAATATTTTAATTATCACTATCAAACCACATTTTCTGATTTTAACACCCTGATTGGCTAATGATCTTTTGTTTTGTAATTTTCTTTCCTTTTTTTAAATGTCTATCACTCAAATTAGCCCAAATAATTATTCATTTTCTAAAAAAAAAAGTATGTTTGTGTATATTTTCATCACGTATATGTATTTTTTTTCGTTTCAACATCATTTGATCAAAAGCCATACTATTGTAATCTACTTAAAACATTTTCAGTTTTTCATAAAATAAGTTATTTATACCATAGCAGTTAAATGATGGTTTAAAAATATATTGAATATATTGAACAGGCATTTCATGGATTGGTGAAATTATTTAGTTAACAGTATCTGTAAATAATGATAAATTTTAAGTGACATTATGTTTACCTTTTATATTTCACAATTTTATGTTTTATTTCCATAGATTATTAAATTAATAGATATTCGAAAGAATATACAATTAATCGAACTCTTCTACAACTTATTGTAACAACACGACCTCTTTCATGATTTACAATTACACCTTAGCCTACATTTAAAAATACATATCAATACTCACCTTCTTTAAATGTATTTAATAATTTAACCAATTACTTAGACCAATGCACGCAACTACCACTTTAATAACGTTAGGTATAATGGCCTTTTCTTATCTCACCCACTTACACTTTTTCGGCAACAGACGAAAAATTCCCTTGTCCCTTTCTAGCTGTATGTTTCTAGACACTCATTGTTACGTGACCGACATCAGACAGCTAGTCGCCATACTGCCTTCAAAATTGCCAGACGGAATGGTATATTTTGACTTTTATTATTATTTTTATTCTTAATATACCTACTACCTATTTATTACCCTTAATATACTCCAAATATCCTAATAATCCATTACCTTTCAAAATTGAACTGAATGTTAATAGCCATCTATCTATACTTTAACTTTCTATAATAATTAATATAAATTGTTTATTTATAATTAAATAATTAATATATATTGTTTGTATCTTATATAGCCCTGAAAAAGACCTGTAACATGGGTGGAAACATTGGACAATGCAATAAATATATTATTATATATTTAAGTTTCTAACTTCTCAAATTAGAACCTACGGCCAACCATCTCCGTACCATTATAAATCCAGAAATATTTTTCCTACAATTCTTAAGTTAATTTTGAAACTATTGTAAAGGTGTTAAAAATATTTCATTTTGTTTTATCACTGATCAAATAGTAGGAAAAGCTAGAACCTTCTACACTTTGTTTTAATGTTTATAATATTTAAATTCAATTATTCCTACTTTATTTTGTTTTTAAATATAAAAAAAAAATCTTGAATATATATATTTTTTTATGAAGAAACACTGTATACGTACTTAAAGTTTTGTAAATGATCATGTTTCTTAATCAGAGAAATATTTCTATTGAGAGATATCTTGAAAAATTTACAATTCTTGACAATGATGTTTAATCTGCTTCATAAATTTTTAAAGTAATTTCAAAGATATATTTAAGTTACTAGATTTAAAATATTAACCACAGTATAGAAAATTTGAGAATAAATGTAAAGTTCTAGATTAATATTTCAGATTTTTTAAGTATGGTTATATATAGCTTTTCATTTCAGTTATTGTTCAAAAAGATTTTGTTTCAGGTCTTTTTGGATCCAAGTTACTTTCTCCAACCTGCTATAGAAGTAGAGTTATCTGAAGTGGAGTCTCATCCTAGCTTGGAGAAAATTCTCGAAAAAGGTTCAGATTCCGAAATGGAAAAACAAGATATTGCTGAGAGTGAAATAGGAAAAAAAAAGGAAATTAAAATCATTGTTGAATATCGTGATACACTTGTGGGTGGTACAATTTTTAAATGGCTTCTTGATCATAGCAAACCTCTTTGGAGGTCATCATTATGGAGCAGTTGCAGTTAAGTAATTACTATTTTGTAATAATAATTTAAATTCAACTATGTAACTTAGGGTGGTTTAAAATCTTAAAACTTGTGAATACTTGTTAATATTACCAAGGATTTACTCTTTATTTCGATTGGGTTTATTCAAATGATTTTTGATTGGGGATTCAACATGATTAATCGATATGAATAAATCCGTTTTATCTAGTGAATAATACATTATTTTTTAAAAACTGTAAATTTCATACATCTTGATTGTAAGGGAGTTGTTTTATATTTGATTTGTTATCAAATACAAGTTTGTAGTTAATTAAAGCTGACATGTTTGAAGCATGCATTGTATATCACATTAAAAAGCTATCTTTTTGCATAATTTAATTTTTAAGTGACATCCACAAAACATGGTTGTTTATATATGCAATGTAATATTATCCAGATAGTTCATTCAGTTCCCGCAGTTGTTAGAGCTTTATGCTTTACCATGGCAGATAAAGCAATAATTTACAATTTAAGTGTTTAGCTTGTTCACTGGATAATATTTCTTTTGGTTTAATAATTAAGAAGACACAGCAACCCCTAACTTATACTAATGCATTATTGTACTTGGTCAAGACCTATTTATTTGGTACTGATTTATATTTGGTTTGTATTTATCTCACTAAGAGCAGTAGCAATCAAGGATTTAGTTTTGGGGAGCTTTGAATTTTTTTTAGTGATCTTTGAAGCCCTATCAAAAACAAACAAAAAAAAACTAGGGATAATTATTCTTATTTTTGACACATGCTTACATATAGTTGAAATATGTGTATTATAATTTGAAAAGAGTACATATTTTGATTGTTTAAGTATTTAGTTTAGATCAATAAAAGAAGTAAATATGGGGCTATGAAAAAAAAAAAAAATATATATATATAAATATATATATATATATATATATATATATATATATATATATATATATATATATATATATATATATATATATATTCCATTTTGGGCTTTAAAATTCTAGGGCTGGTTTAGTTCTGAAAGATTAAGGATCTTGATATCCGCTTAAAAAGTTTTATAACATAATTTATTCAATCTCGATCTGTCCACTTTTAAACCTCCTAATTTTTTCTATGTCTTTATTGTAGTTGCAGTAAAGTTTAACATATTGAAATTAGGATTCGTCCCTTCTCCATGATATTCCATTTCATTTCATACCTCATTCGTCAAAATTCATTGCTCCTGAACGCCCGAAAAAAAGGTCTATACTGCAATATTAAATGTAGTGTAAATATCCAAAATATTTTGAAATATCTTTGTTCAAAAGTGTCCTCAATTTTCTTCCTTAGAAATCTATCTTCTTTACAGCAAATGTTCATCACATCGATCTACTTTCGAGTTCCCCTAATCACTTTGTATTTTTATTTTTTATTGCTTTTGTTGATTTAACCTTTTTAGTCATTTGATTGAAACTTTATCATTATGAATACTCAAACAACCCTTCATAAATTGATATTTACAGGTGAAACAAAAAAACTGGAAGTTGCCATACTTGGGCATGTAGTAGCTTTAGAGGATTGCGGCAGCCATATGGTAATAAGTGGAAAAGATATTCATTCCTGCTATGCATTGAAAAGAGCGTTACTTTCCTCTCTGCCTGGAGCCAAGGAGCTATCCCTTCCTGTAGAATCAATGAAGCAGCTTGAGGTATACATTCAGTCCATTATCTTGACTGACTCTTTTTCAGTTTTCTTATTTTTTACTAAAATTTTTATAACTGCATTTTTGTTAGATCAGTTAAAATAAATAGTAATGTATCATTATAAAATAAGGCTGTTTTATTTCTTTACCATATTTATTTCAATTTACATAGCTACGTTTCGGCCAGTAAGCCATCTGTAAGATAAAACCTTTTTTTTTTCACATAAACACATTTTTTCACCTAAAACAAGCTCATGGAGTAATGTGTCATAATTCAATAGCTAATTGCTAGTCTTTTCTACTAAGTAGCTTGTTTTTTTCTAAACATTCCATTTCAGTAGTTTTCAAAAGATGAAAATTAATTGATCCATACAAAAAGAAAAAAAATCAATCCAATTTTGCTTCAAAGTTTTCTCACTCTCTCTCTCTTTTTTTTTTTTTTTTTTTTTTTTTCGTTAACGAAATTTACAACTGTAATTAATAATAAATACAACAAGTAAATATGAACAAGTAATATGACATGTACAACATGAGGAGAAACTATCCATTGGTAGCACTCCAATTATATTTCTATATTAGAAGGTCCCGAGGTCTCACACTCTTTTGAAATTTATTTTGATATTTATTATTATTTGATTTTGACGTTTGGAATATTAATTTTTCTGGAATAATAGTAATAAAGGTGAATAGATGTGATATAATTTTATCAATTAATTATGGTAGCCTTGGTATTTACAAAACTCTTCTAGCTTAAAGTTTTTATTCCATAATCAGATAAGCTAAGAGTCTTGAAGGAAATTAAATCTTGGTAACAAAACTCATTTTCAAAATGATGAACTTATTAATTTTATTTAAACTTCATTATCTATTTGTAAAATAGCTTACATTAATACATGTAGGTCAGGATTCATTAAAAAGATAAAATTTGAAAACTTTTAAATTTTCTCTGAATTCATTAATTTGATTTACTTTGCTTTAGATTTTTGAAAGAACAGCTGATCTATATCTACATGAAAGTCCCTCTATCGAAGAACTTGAGAAGTTGAGAGAAAATTTTAGGAAAAGTATTTCGTCACACTTGAAGGCTTAATTCCCTCTCTTTCTTTTTTAATGATCATACTGAGTATTGGTGCTGCCATCATTATGGGATGATGTATGGATCCTCTGTGGAGAAAAATATATTTTTTTATATTTATATCAAAAACTATTCCATTGTTCAAAAAAATAGATATCTTAATTTAATATAATTTTCTATTTCATTATATGTATTACTGTACAACATTGTAAAATATTTGTAATTGGTAATTGGTTGACTGTCATGGATAATGAAGAGAAGAATAGTTGGGGTGATCAGTCAAAATTTTTTTTATTTTATATTTTTTTATTTTTTATTATCTTTTTTACCATCATTACTTATGTTTCTCATACCTTGTTATCTGGTTATTTTCTTAGCCCTGATGAAGGCCTGAACTTCAGGTCGAAACGCCGGCATATGTAAAAAATAAATATTATAATTTATTTTTGCCTTCCTTTTTGACTGAACACCCCAACTATTCTTCTCTTCATGTAAAATATTTGCTCTTAAACTATTATCCTATTATGAATATATTTACAAATAGAAACCAACTAAATAAAAAAGCAATTCTGATTGTGCTATATAGCATGCATCATTACATGAAATGTTTAGGTTTAAAAAGTTTAAATAAACAATGTAGTAGGATTGCCAGTAAAATAGTTTCTGATTGCAGCAGGTCATCTGATGCTTTTTTTCGAAGGAAATCATTGGTATTTGATAAAATACCAATTATTAGTTTTTCAAGAGAGAAGTTTGAAATTCATTAATATAGCTCAAATTAGTTAAGAGAATTCATAAAACATTGTAAAATAAAAAGAATATTATTTTATTGGAGAAAACAAAAAAATATGTAATAATTTAGGATGTAGATAAAAAATTTTTCCTGAAAAAAAATTATGTTATTTTGCCGGCTTACCATTGTAAATTGATTGTATTTTTGTAAAAATATAATGTAAATAAATGGAAATGAGATGATTAATTACAAAATACATTTTTATTGAGTTAAATGGTCTTAGGTACCCATAATCACAAAACTATCTAAAATCATGATTTTACTCATACTTCCTGGTTATTAAGTATGGGTATTGGTGTTGATATTTTTAAGTCAGTATCAGAAAATTACTTGTGACTAATGACAAAATTATCTATACCAGAGTAAATGGATTATCGTAAACATTATAATCATTATCAATATTTATATTAGACCGGATTTTTAAAACATTAGACAGGTATTTAATTATTTATTTTTAAATTTTTTCATAGCCCCTAAGATATGATATTGATATTTCAGTACTGATGGAATGGAATCACTTGTACTGTATGGAATGCCTTCTGAGAGAGTCATGAGGAATTAGAATTGGTGAAAATTATAATTGTGATAAAATGAATGTTATTCTGGTGGTGAGGTTCACAAGTTGTCTTGTGTCATTCCTTTTAGTAGTCCTCAATCTAGTTTAGTTTAAGGCTTTTTGCACTTTTAGCCATGCTGTCATAAAATGTGGATTAGTTCCATTTTATAGGCTATCAAACAAATTAATATACCTGTGTGTTATAAACTGTTATCACAGCCTGTAGCCTTGTGGAGTAAATCCTTTTTTTTCCTCCTCTTTAATGAAGTAGGTCTTATATCATCCAACATGTCTCCACACAATGCTCTGAAACATCTGGAGTTTATTTGTCATTGAGGCTGATATATTTGCTAGCATTGGCCCTTCATTATGGAGAACCAGTTTTAGGCTACTTTTTTATATTAATAATTTGAGAGAGAGAGGGATCGATTAATAAACAAGAAATACAATAATTTCAACTTTATATCTATCATTTTGGATATCAGGTACTTGAAACTAACATTAATAATATTAATGAAGAGAAGAATAGTTGGGGTGTTCAGTCAAAAAGGAAGGCAAAAATTCTCATCATGAGAAAAAAACGAAAATAATAATATTCTTGACTCATAAAAAAACAACTTATTTTTATTTACAATAGAGCTATCATTCAATAAATAAACCTGTCTACCTGATTGGAAGTGGGCCAGATTGGGCCAGAATATTTGTGGGCCAGATTAAAAGTGCTAGTTTGGAGACCTCTAGTATAGATCAAGAGTATTCAAACTACATCTGGCTGGCAAGGATTTACTCTCATCATTCATTTATTCTCCCTTCGACACTTAAGGAGAAAGCCCTTATGAAGGCCTGAACTTCAGGTCGAAACGTCCGCATTTGTAAAAAATAAATATTATAATTTATTTTTGCCTTCCTTTTTGACTGAACACCCCAACTATTCTTCTCTTCATTATCCATGACAGTCAACCAATTACCAATTAATAATAATATTAATATTTTATATCCAATTCAGGTGATAAATTTTACCTTGTATTCTTATAGAATAAGTACTCAATTAATTGGTAATATAAACAATATAAAATAATTCTATGTAAATAGAACATACTCAAAGTATATACTTAAGAGGAGTGATAAGCAGTTAAAAAACCTAGGAATTTGGTAGGCCATGAGCTCCTAGACAGATTATTTATTGAATGATAGCTCTATTGGAAATAAAAATAAGTTGTTTTTTTATGGGTAAAGAATATTGTTGTTTTTATTATTATTAATTTTTTTTTGGCATTTCAAAAATTAATTTACCCAGGCCTCAATGGTCTAGATCAGGGATCTCCAAAGCTTTAGGTCCTTAGGCCACATTGAGACCCTCACTTAGTCCCATGGGCCCAGGATTGTGGTAAAAAAAAAAAAAAAAAAAAAGGTTTGTTCTATAAATGACCTTTCAGTTGTGATAGGAACTTTCTAACAGAAACAACCCATACAACATAGTTGTAATAACCTTGTGTTTGAGTGATTTACTAAATTTTATATGTTTAAATAGTTTTCAAAATTTTACCATGTAATTTAATACCAGGTAAAAATATTTGTGGGCCAGATTAAAAGTGCCAGTTTGGAGACCTCTAGTCTAGATCAAGAGTATCCAAACTAAATCTGGCTGGGAAGCACTTCCAATCTGGTAGACAGGTTTATTTATTGAATGATAGCTCTATTGGAAATAAAAATAAGTTGTTTTTTATGAGTCATGAATATTATTATTTTCTTTTTTTTGGTAATTCAACAATTATTTGGCATTAGTAATTCAACAAGGCCTCAATGGTCTAGACCAGTGATCTCCAAACTTTAGGTCTGTGGGCCACATTAAGACCCCCACTTAGTATCGCGGGCCAAGGATTGTGGTGAAAAAAAAAATTATTTAATAAATGACCTTTCAGTTGTGATAGGAACTTTCTAACAGAAACAACCTATACAACATAGTTGTAATAACCTTGTGTTTGAGGGATTTACTAAATTTTATATATTTAAATAGTTTTTAAAATTATACCATGTAATTTAATAACATGTAAAAGTATTTGCGGGCAAGATTGAAAGTGCTGGCTGGCTAGATCCGGCCCGCAGGCCGTAGTTTAGAGAGCGCTAGTCTAGATCAAGGGTCTCCAAACTACATTTGACTGGCAAGCATTTCCAATCTGGCCCCAAAAGTTTTTTATTATTTGGTAAAATTATTAAAAATATATCAAATTACTCACACAAGAGGTTATAAAATAAATATCAAGAGGTTATACAATATTTATTGCATGTTTTTTCCCCTTAGAAAGCTCAACTTAATTGTCAAGTCCAACAAGTTAATTATCATTTATAGAACAATATCGTTTTTTTTTTCTATCACAAGCCATGCAGGAGATCCATGACCCATTGGACTCAAGCGAATGTCTCAATACAGCCCCCGGGATTTATTGGAGATGTAATGTGCCTTTTCAGTTGAGTATATAATGGCTTTACCATTCCCAACAGCCTATAAAGCACAATCATTACTATTTGTTGTCTGTATTTATAATTGTGGCATTTAATTTCCTTAAAATAATCACTTTTTTTTGTTTGGAACTTGGTTCATCATTAATTTCCATTCTTTAAATATAGTACATGGTACAGACCCCTTTTTATCAAATTATTAACATCAGGCTGAAATTTCGTAAATAGCTTCATCTCATACATTACATCGAAATATTTAATTTGCGAAAATTCTCGGAATAGGGGCATTTTCAATCTGGAGATTGTCTATTTAATTAGGTACTAAAAACTCTTAAATGCCCATTAGCATTCCACTTTAATCATAAGATAACTTGAGCATAAAGTCGAGAAGAAAGATGGCCATCGAAAATTTTGACCCGTTTGGTGTAATCTACACCTTCAAATTGTCAAAATAACGAGGTTATATAGGTCAAACGGGTCAATATTTTTGAAGGCCACCCGTTTTTTTTTTTTAGAATTTGTACTCAAGTTATCTTACGACTAAAGTGGAAAGCAAATGGGTATTTCCGAGTTTTTAGTTCCTAATTAAATAGATAAAGTTTGCCTACCACCATAAATGCTCCAATTCCAAGAATTTCCGCAAATAAAATATTTGTAGGTTACGATGAGATGAATTTATTTACGAAGTTTCAGCCGGATATTAATCATTTGATAAAAAGGGCCTGTACCACGGACTAAGAAGTTAAACCTATGATAGTTGTTCTCTAAAAATCTAAAATATTAAGAGATGTCTTTTCTCTCGTTAAAAGGATCCATTTTTGATTAATTAAACTTCGATCTATAAAAGCTTGCAGACTTTAGAAGGGAAAGAAATCATCTTTTCGGAGAATGGCGCACCAATCAGAAACATTGATGGCCAAGTTTAAACCGAAAACTTGGAGAGTAATAAATGAGTATTATACCGTTTAGCTAGAGATTATCTACAAACCTAGGTATATTGGTTTTGAAACAATCATAAACTTCAACTTAAACTAGAACATTACGAACTTAAAAGTGGCTCCTTCTTTCAGTTTCAGAAGATTTGACAAACGAGGACAATTAGCAAAATTGATTTAATTTCATGAAAAAACAAATGATAATTATTAAGTATGAGAAAATCTGTAATATTCCATGAAAAGATTTTTGGATATCACGTCAATTCTCAATTTGCTTAACTTCGAATAATTGTTGGTTTGACTTGTAAATAGCATTTAACCACTTTTAACGAATTTTATTGATGATTACTTTTCATTAGGGATGGGTTGATACTAAAATTTTTGTATCTAGATACAACTGATACGGGTACTTTTTTGTATCTGATACTTTTATCTGATACTTTTGTATCTGATACAAATGGGTCAGTAGTTGGTCATGACCTTCCTACTACTTTGTATCTGATACTAGTATCAGATATTTTTATCTGATACTGGCATCAGATACTTTTATCTGATATTTGTATCAGATATTTTTATCTGATATTTGTATCGGATATTTTTATCTGATATTTGTATCAGATATTTTTATCTGATACCCGCATCGGATACTTTTATCTGATATTTTTATCTGATACCTGGACTAGATACCCAGCGGTATGCATACTGGCGCTTGGTATCTAGTCTAGTCTTGGGCTTATTAGTTAATATATAATAGTTCTAATGACTTTATAGTTATGTCAGATACTATGAAGATATTCACACAGTTTTTTAAACAAAATGTGATTCATATTAGACAAAAGAATGGAATATATTAAATAAAATATAACAAATTCATGCAGAGAAAAATTTTTCCTAATACAACGTTCTTAAGAATTTTGTAAAAATTCTTAATAGCTACGTTTAACATACTCACACACACATATATACTTTTTATTTTCACTGATCAATCTACATCTTGGGATTTAGATTATATAGGACTTGTATAATGTTTACAATACTATTATTGTATTCTTTGAACATATTAAATTACTTATGTAAATCATTTAAAGTAAATATTAATCCACTCTTTTATTATTTTTTTTTCATTAATACAATGGTATGACAACAAAAGTAATTTGTCGTTCATTTCAAATTTCAGTTAAAATTCCATAGTTTATTGTTTTTAGTAACTATCTTGCTGTATTGGGACCTTATTGCTCATATTATGTCTTTAATATATCAGTATAGTTATGTAAATCCTTCTGTTATTACTTATTTTTTAGTTTTTTTTTGTTTTTTTTTTATTGTAATATGCATTTTGGCAAGTTGTTATGTTAATCTTTATGTACAATATTGTTATTCTCAAGAGACTTTGTCCCAGAATAAAGGTGATTATTCTATTCTATTCTATTCTATTCTATATATATATTTATTTTTTCTGTTTGCATTACAGACCATGTAGATCTTTTGCCACCTTAACAAGTATGCTCAATCTCTGCCTGTCTTGGGCTATTTTTTGTCATTTATCTGCACGCAGCTCTGTTGTATCTTTGTTGATTCTATCTATCCATTTGCTTTTTGGCCTCCGACGTGGTCTTTTGCATACTATATATAATAAAAATAGCCCAAGACAGGTAGAGATTGAGCATACTTGTTAAGGTGGCAAAAGATCTACATGGTCTGTAATGCAAACAGAAAAAATAAATATATATATAGAATAGAATAGAATAGAATAGAATAATCACCTTTATTCTGGGACAAAGTCTCTTGAGAATAACAATATTGTACATAAAGATTAACATAACAACTTGCCAAAATGCATATTACAATAAAAAAACAAAACAAAAAAAAAACTAAAAAATAAGTAATAACAGAAGGATTTAAATAATTATACTGATATATTAAAGACATAATATGAGCAATAAGGTCCCAATACAGCAAGATAGTTACTAAAAACAATAAACTATGGAATTTTAACTGAAATTTGAAATGAACGACAAATTACTTTTGTTGTCATAACATTGTATTAATGAAAAAAATAATATTAAAAGAGTGGATAAATATTTACTTTAAATGACTTACATATGTAATTTAATATGTTCAAAGAATACAATAATAGTATTGTAAGCATTATACAAGTCTTATATAATCTAAATCCCAAGATGTAGATTGATCGGTGAAAATAAAAGAAATATATGTGTGTGTGAGTATGTTAAACTTAACTATCCTATAGTGAATATCTTCATAGTACCTGACATAACTATAAAGTCATTAGAACTATTATATTTAAAAATGGTGTAAAATATTTATTACAGGGACAAATTTAATAATAAAGGAATAAAATATATATAGGTACATATTTAATATATGTTTTATTAGGTATCAAATAGGTATTAAAATATCAAACCCGATCAATAATCAATTACAGTTGGATTAAAATATCTGATACAATTATTGAGATATCAAGCCCAAGTGCCAGTATGCATACCGCTGGGTATCTAGTCCAGGTATCAGATAAAAGTATTGA
This sequence comes from Nezara viridula, assembly GCA_928085145.1. Classification (NCBI taxonomy): domain Eukaryota; kingdom Metazoa; phylum Arthropoda; class Insecta; order Hemiptera; family Pentatomidae; genus Nezara; species Nezara viridula. The sequence continues at coordinate 93,999,553 of OV725081.1, forward strand.
TGCGAGTATCAGATAAAAATATCGGATACAAATATCAGATAATGGAAAGAAATAGCCCAAGAGAAGTAGACATTGAGAATACTTGTTAAGGTGGCAAAAGATCTACATGGTCTGTAATACAAACAGAAAAAAAAAAAATATATATATATATATATAAATATATATGTGTGTGTATGTTAAACTTAACTATAAAGAATTTTTTTAATTGTTACAAAATTCTTAAGAACGTTGTATTAGGAAAATATTTCCTCTGCATGAATTTGTTATATTATTATTTAATATATTCCATTCTTTTGTCAAATATGAAGCATATTTTGTTTAAAAAATTGTGTAAATATTTTCTTAGTACCTGACATAACTATACAGTCATTAGAACTATTATATATTAACTAATAAGCCCAAGCGCCAGTATGTATACCGCTAGGTATCTAGTCCAGATATCAGATAAAAGTATCCGATGCAGGTATCAGATAAAAATATCTGATACAAATATCAGATAAAAATATCCGATACAAATATCAGATAAAAGTATCTGATACTAGTATCAGATAAAAATATCCGATAGCAGTATCAGATAAAAATATCCGATAGCAGTATCAGATAAAAATATCTGAAATTAACATTACATAAAAAAAAAATAAGCGTGAATATATTTATCTACAAATAAATATTTAATTAAATTAAACTAAATGAATAGATAGTTCTAAAAAAATTGTGCACAACTAAAATTATAACTAAACATTTCTCTTATATCAATGTGGCATGTCTGGACAACCATTTTGTATCCATGTGAGCATCAGATACTTTTGTATCAGATACTTTTTGGTTGTATCTACTGGTTGTATCAGATACTTTTTTAGTATCAGATAAAAGTATCTGATACATACAATCCGACCCATCCCTACTTTTCATACCTAAATGATTCTCTTTGGAATAGACTCATTCTTGAATGGTACTTATATATTTATAACTCGTGAAGATTATTTGAATTTTCTTATCAATTCCACATAGTTTATTAACTTATTATCTATTAGGCAGACATTTTTGAGATGTCATTTTCAATGAAATTTCTAGTCAAGCCTTTGGTGATATCTTATGGAAACAGCATTACAGGTAAACTTTATCTTTCAGAGTGAAATTTGTAGAACATAAATACTTATATGCAATCATTGGAAATATATTATTGAATTAGTTCATAGACAAATCCATAGATGGGTAGCTCCTACTCTGAAGGCTTTAAACAACAGAAAACGGGAAATGGGCCCTCAACCAATTAATAGAAGAAGTGATTATCTGGAATGGTATTTTTGAAGATCCTAAAATGATAGACCACCTACCAAAAAAGTATTGTTTGTCAAACATTAATAAATCTGATTTATTACAGGAATTATAAAGCTGAAATCTATTCTTTTGGAAAACGGTTAGGGGAAGATTTTAAGGAAGACTTATTACGTGAAGCATTTACTGAAAAATCATTTATAAATCTAGAAGCCGAAAAATTAATGAAAGTTGGAGTTGATCCTCAACTTGATATGAAAGACAATGCTAATTTCTCTGTTGAAGGTGAAAAATTTATAAGTCAATGTGTTCTCAAGTATTTGGTGTCAGTTCTACCCTCTCTTCCATCTGAACATATCGAGTAAGATCATAGTATTTATTTTTTTTGCATTTAGTTCTCCTATAGTGCAGTATTAGTTTCTAAACTCAGTGCTAATCCCACCGATCGAGATTATCAGTCCATTGAATCCAGCTTTAATGGACAGCAAATTGTGGTGAGTTTAGGAATGATCTGCTGGATTCCAGTGGAAGGTTGGCACTTGGAATGTAACTAAATAAAAAAATATTTAAAGTGGTAAAAACCTATCGACTGAATTATTAAATTTAAAAACAGTAATAAATGTAGATAAAAGTAAAATGAATGAAATTAATTAAAGTAAATTGAGAGATAACAATACTGAGGTTAAAATGAGTTTTCATTCAGAGGGATTAATTGACCCTAATAGCCGATGTAACTGCTGGGCTATCTGTGATTTAAAAGAGATTCCATCATAGAATTTAGGAATAGTGTGATAATTTTTCGATGCCGTCAATGAGGTCAGCACTGAGTTTAAAAAACTTGTCCAGTCTTCCCTTGAAATTTAAATTTATTTTATTTTACTGAATGTTTTTTTATTTTAGATCGATACATAATTTCTTGCTAAGTGATGAAAAGCTGTCCACTGTTTCTAAAAATATTGGTATAGATGACCTTGTTTTGACTGCTGTAAGTTTCTTCAAATATCTCATTCATTTTCAAGTATGTTTTTTATTTTTTTATTAAGATTTACATTTCGGAATGAAGTTTTCTGCGATTCGAACAAAAGAGTTTCTTTTTCATTCTTTTGCCTAGTATGCTGCCAAAGATGGATAGATTAGAGAAAGGTTAACAAAATAATGTTATATTTAATCATGATTACTATAGCCATGATTATGAATACAATTAAGTAATGATCTTCTTTTTTTATTAACATTATGATAGCATGATTGATCCTTGTCCTACTTGGAGGAGATACGTACGTATCTGAACAAGGGAGAACGGAATTAGGAGCAAGATAATTAGGGACAGGATGGAGGGTCTCATGTCCGTAAACCAGAGGATTAGACAACTAAGGCTGGTGTGGTACCTATATGTAAAATGAATGTTTGCCAAGTGATGGTCTACAGAATTCTTGATTGGCAGCCATCGGAAAGACTGAGGTGAGGTGGATATATGAAATGGAAGGATGGATGGAGATGGGCTTGACCGTGACCTCTGGAATTCAGCCTTGACGGAACGCATATATAATACAATATAATATAATAATTGCAGCATTGATGTATTTTGTAGTTTATGGATATTAATTATTTTGGATTCAATAAAAAAAAAATAATAATAATAACTGCTTACAATTGCAGATTTTAACAGATTACTTTCATTGAATGCTGTGAACCTTTTCTATCTTACAGGAGCTGATATACTTTCAAGGAATTGTTATAATTTTTAATTTTACAGGAATATCCCCTAGAACAGAGTACATTAAGTCGATCGTTAAAGAGTGTTATCCATGCTCTAGTTTTAAGCAGTGGTGAAGAAAGAGCTTCAAAATTTGTTACGGACTTCATAATAACTCAGCTTTGTGGGGAAGACATCACTCCTTTGTGCACTCCAGAAAATCCAATTGAAAAACTGAAATCGACAGTAGGCGCAAATATAGAATCTAGGATAATTGTTGAAAGTGCGAAAAATACACTTCTGGCTAATTATCAAGTTGGCATATATCAGGAAAAAAATCTTTTAGGAAGAGGTATGTTTTCTTATTGTCTATTTAAAATTCATTATCATTTATAAATTTGAATCTTCATTAGTGTGTAATACAACTAACTATAAGTGAGTGTAAAATCTTAAATTTTATTACATTAAGCATTGCTAGAAATATAATTCCTCTTTATCATATCCTGATAATCTTTTTTTTAATTAACTCATAAATGAGTTTTATAGTGAACATCTTTCAAAAAAGGTACTTTTGTTTAAGTATATATGACTGCTTTTTTTATCTTGATAACATTTGGTATTGGGGTTGTGTTTCATATGTATTTTTTTTCTTTCGACATATTATTTTTTATTTCCATATCTTATTTATTATTATTACATTGCTGCTACTTGGAAGGTTTTAAATTTTTCCAAAACCAATCTCTATGTGATTTTATCACTAGATGTCATCTGGTCATTTTCTCTTTTTTTCATGACCAGTTGTAATTATTTTAATGTTGTTTTTCTAACCGTTCTGTAAATCTTCTGTCGACAGTACTCTTGTATTCTGGTGACTTGACCAACCCAACGACGTTCATTTATTTTTATCACTGTTGTGATGTCTCCATTGCTGAACAAAGTTTATATTTTATGCCTATATATTATTATTATAGCTGAGGATTCCTAAAAGAACTTTTTTCTTAAAAACTTGGGGTTCATATCTTCTTTCTTTGAGGTGGTAGTCCAGGTTTCTGAGCCATAAGTAAGAACTATGTGAATAAAATTTTGTATTTTTTCTATCCAAACAAAATTGGAATAGAGCTGCATGCAGATAACTGGAAAGAAATAGCCCAAGACAGAGGACATGCAGATAACTGGAAAGAAATAGCCCAAGACAGGCAGAGATAGACTAGGCTTGTTAAGGCAGCTAAAGATCTACACGATCTGTAATGTCAACATAAACAAAAAATAACTCAAATTTAAGGATAGCTATTAGTGTGCATTTAGTTTCTGTCCCTAACCTTTTATATTAACTGTGATTCATTTTAAGCAGGTGAATTTGGATACCTGTTTAAAGAATAGAATTTAATTCTTGATATACAAATTTTTGCCATGTATAATGAAACCTATCCTGATGAATATCTCTCTGAAGAAAAGTTTAAATTTCCCGGACTGGAAGTATATGAATTTAGATTGCATAATGTTTAAAAAATATCTCAAACGTATTGTTATCAACTATATATTAGGTTTACATATTTTTTTTTTGTCATATTTTTTTATTTATGATGATAATAAATGAATTGTTAGTTTTTGTGTGCCTATTGAAAAAAATTATATTCTTTTGTTTTTCTTTAAAGGATGTGGAGAAAGCCCATGGATTGCAGAAGAAATGGCTGCTCTTGATGCACTTTGGCGATTATGGGGTATAACTTCAAACAAAAAACCTTTTCCTATTAAATCTCAAAAAATTGTAAACAGTGTAAATATGTAATGATAAATATGAGTGTATATGTATTTATAAATGTATTGTACAAATAATGTAAATAATTTCAATAGATTTTTTTTTTAAATGATAAATTAATAAATTTTACAGAAAAGTTTCGATATTCTTTTTTTTTATTTCCTTATTTTAATAATATTATATATATTTCTGAACAAATTAGTTATTTTTACACTATTAAATTAGGTTTTAGTCTTACGCATGTCATTATTCTTAATGTTTTGTTTTTAAGACTTTTAATGCTGGCAGGAGAATGAAGCAAATCAAATTAATATACAATAGTTGAATTATGCTATATAAATATAATCTCTACAACCAATATAACAGAAGACACTACTTCAAATTCATGTAAATGGGCGAAATCCAAACTGGAGAGACTTATTTTTATGTAATGTTATATATTTTTTTTATTTATTTATTTATATGATATTTACAACTGTATACAAAAAATACATCTGGTAAATTCGCATATGGATATAACGACATGAAACACATGTTGAGAAACTACCCATTGGTAGCACTCTAATAATATGTCTATATTAGAAGATCACGTGGCCATCTTCTTTTCAGACGCCTCGGAGGGTTATCACGAATTGAATAGGAAGCAAGGTTAGAAACAAGAAGGTTGGGATGGTTAATGTTATATGATGAAAGAAAATGTATATTTAAATTAAACACAAGCTCTAACAGATTGAAATATTTTTTTATAGCTAAAATTTTGATGATCTAGTTCCAAGTTAAAATATCTCACCAACATAATGTCAGTCTGAATGAGAGGTTATAATGTTTCATAAATCTGTGTAATATTAAATATAATTTATTACCATCAAATTCAATTTATTTGTAATTTAATGAATCACTGTTAGGAATTTATTTATATATGTCTTTTCGACTATAAATAGTATTCACTAGGTTGTTATTAAACACTATGTTAATAAAGTTTAAGGAGTGTCTACATTTTTATCTATTTCTAAGATTTTGTTGATCAGTTTCAAACTAATCATGGGTTTCTATGATTATTTGTTAAATCGTAAGCATTCCATAGACCTCTGATTAGTTTTGTTGTACTAATGACATTTATTAGAAAATCAAATTATAACTGATGCTAATGTCCATGTATCAAGCTTAGGATCATAAAAAAACTGATTCAAGCCTTGCGAAGTTGACTGTATTACTAGTGTGATGGGACTATCATTCTTAACTATACCTAATTTTCACACTAAATTTTGATTTTGTAGTCTGGACCATTACACTCTTTGTAGAGTTTTCTATCTACTTTATATTAGATATTTTCATCGAGTATAGTATATTAAAACAAATTTCTAGACCAAAACCCTAACAAACCTTCAGGCGATTCAACTTACACCTCCCTCATTGACTTATAATCAGAGACAAGATTTTTGTAGTTTTCAAATTATAAATCTATATGTGTAACAGATGTCAAGCCCTAATAAATAGAATATCTTATAATATTTGTTGTTTTGTATTAATTTGATTGTACTGTTACATCTGAGTTTTTCAAATGATTTTTGAAAACTTAAGTCATTAGTAATGAAATTGACAAAATTAAGCATAATGTATTTTTCGTAATACAAAAAATGAACAACAATGGAAACTTGTAAATAAATTAGTGATTGAGTGCACTTTCAAGAAAAACAAACACAAACTTATATTTTTCAAATTTTACAAAGCAGAGTTTTTTAAGAACACAATTCTTTCTAACTAACAATAATAATTAACATCTGTTTTTTAAATATCTTTTAGAATAGCTATTTTGCCTGGAATTAAAAATAATACATTTCACATTGTATTTAAATATAAAAAAATCAAACATTCATGGTTAACGAATTCCCGAACAATGTACTTAAAAAATAATCTTTAAGATTAACTAAAGATATTAACATTTTAAATAATTATGTAAAACTGAACAAATTTTGCCCACACAACTCATTCTTTATGGATTAATTCTCTTTTGTATTAACTCATGTTACAGAATTAATTGCCTTCGTTCACCACTCTTATTGGTGGTATTCATGTTGAAGTGTGTCATTTTTGTCATCTAATTTCTCACCAACTTGATTAAGCAGAATTGACTGTTTTTTTCTATATATTTTTATATAGATACCTTAATTTCTATAAATGGATACCATCCTAAATAATTTTGTAATTGGTTGGCATAAATATCTTAAAAATAAGCTAATAACAGCTGGTTATTTATAAGAATAACAACGCCATAAGCAAATAACCCTTTAAATAACTGTCCATTCAACTTAAGCTGATAACATGTGTTATCTGAGAATAATGACACAGCTGCTGCATCTCAAATTCTCCAGACACATATCACAGCCTTGGAGAATGGAATGACAACTGAAAAATTTAAATAAATGGTAACATTACCTGAAGCTGTGTTTACAGTTATTACCTGAAACAACCCTCTTGGTCTACAATGTCATTTAATATTTCACTAATCCCTGTCGAATAGATCGACTACCTATGATTTAATCTTGAAAAGCATCTAACGCGGAAACTTTACATTAGACAAACGTCAAGAAACTGCTCATAGATTTCGATGACTACAATACTTATTGACATATGCTCCCAACTTCCAACAAAAAAACTGATTTAAATTACAATCACCTATTTGGACATCCAGAAATGAGCTTTAGGGCTCCACAAAACCATCCAACTCCTCCTTCATCTAATGCCTACAATCTAAAATCTTTTAATGCTCTGAAGATTTTGAAACATGCATCCAACAAAATTATCCATAGAGACCTCAATATTTCATTTCTTACAAATTTGGCGTGAAACAGATATACTTCCTACAATCAAAAACTCCTCACCCATAATAATCCACTAGATTGTAACCTGTCAGCCCAATTCATTCTCGCTAAAACCCTGAGGCATCTCAAAAGAAGATGACCACTTCCAACTAAGAGTAGTGAATCAAGTATTACCAATTAGTAGTTCCTTCACAAGTTATATCATGTTGTTATTGTTTACTCTTATTTCACATTTGCTTGTTTGATGAATACAGCGGTAAATTTAAAAAAATTAAATAAAACAAGGAGGTATACATTTTTTAAATAAATAACTGCTTTTGGGAATAATAATATGAGTAAAAAGATTTCATGTTAATATTATATTTAACAGTCTTTAATTGATACAGATGAGATAATGTTAAATTATTTTAATATATAAATTTAACTTTTCTATTTGGTTAGCATCATATGATTCCTCTAAATAACTTAAATGGAATTAAATGTGAATATTAATTTTTAAGCCTTTTTATTTATAACAAATGATTAATATAATCAGGAATATATAGAGTAAAATATGTAGATGTACTTATAATTAAAATTTCACAGCTATACCAACAGACAGGTTTGTCATATCCAACAATTTTAACCAATAGATGAGGAAAAGAACATAAAAATTCACTCTGAACATCAAGTTTTGTTAAAAATTGAAACTTACAATATTTTACAGAAATTAAATATAAAATGTAAACAGTTGTTTGGTAAAATAAAATAACTCTAAACCTAACCTTTGATGAAGTGGAAATATTTTCTCTTCATCTTTTAGTGAATGGTCTATGACAACAAATGTTATTTTCAGTCGAAGAGTAGATCTTTAAATATACATAGAATTTGGAGAAAGAAACTTTGACAGGCAAAACAGATGGATGATAAAAAGGATAAGGAAAGACTTGTAAGTAAATTGTTCACAGTTGAAGATTATTAAGCCTTCCGTAATATAAAGTGCTTTCTTCCTATATATGAAAATTGTAGCGACTTAATGCTTGGAAATTAATAATTTTAGAATCACCTTTAACTATTCCATAGGTGATGAAATTATTTCAGTTGTAGAGGATTGAGATAGATTTTTCTTTTCCATAGCCGCTTTCATTCTCTCCATTCTTCTTTCTTCAGCTAATAGCCTATTTCTCATCATTCGGGCCTTTTGCTCTTCTGTGAGAGTTGGTTCTTTAGGTTTGTCATTTAGCAAATTATCAAAAGGATCATGTACAACTGGCACAGGATCATCAGGAAATGTCTCTGAGACAGTATCATCCATGCCCAATCGAATTCTACTTACATGAACCAAAACACCTCTTTTTGACCCAATATCTTCTATTCTGTCTATACAATCATCAAATGACATTTTCGGAAATAGTCTATGTGCCCAATGTTCGAGTGTTTTCATAACTTTATCAAGATCATCTTTCTCATGACCTTTACCTTTCAGTTTAACATTTTTAAAAACATCTTCTAATATTCCAATACCGCGAGGTCCTGTCAATCGGGCAGCATCAAGTTTGGGTTGAGGTCTAGCAACAACTTTCTTAGGTTTTACTATCCTTTTAGTCTCTTGATCAGATGATTCCTTCTCAAAGTTACCTTCACTTGCTTCTGCGTTAGGCTCATTAAATATATCTTCATTCGGCTCCTGAATAGTCTCTATTAGATCATCCTCAGTGCCAAACATTTCATTAAAATCATCCATGATACAAATAGTTGACACTAGTCTTTAATCGAAACCGAACAATAAAATACAAACAGAGGATTTTTTCCCGCCATCTATGGCAGTGCAGTGAAGTCACTGGCAATAATGAACGAGTGTTGAAAGAACTATAGTACTTGAACTGTTAAAACTGCAGTTTTGGGTAATTCGTGTTAGTTCTGTTATTTCAATTGACTTATTGGATGATTTTTATATACAGATGAAGATTTTCATAAATAAAAATTATTCACTCAATGTTACAATTGATTACATATTGTTGATATCATATGATTTTTTATGTTATAGAGTTTATGTTTTATGGTTCATGTCGAATTTATGATTACAGCTTAGGACATCAAGTTTTGGTATTTTTGGGGGATTTCACGCACCCATTCTGATGCTGGCTATGGTGCTTACTACGAATATAATACCGTTTAAAATTAAAATCTTATATCATATTTTTTGTAAATTACCTGATTTCTTTGATGTAAGAGACCATTATTAAAAATTAGATGAAGGTTTTTTTTTTTTAATACTATCAGTTCCTCTTTCTTTTTTTTCTTTTTTTTTTAGACCATGTTTATTGAGAGATATTACAATCTGTCACAATTAAGGACATTATTGTTCAAAGAGCAAATTCACACTCCATTCACAATAAATACAAATTAATAATACATAAAAATAGTAATTCTAAAAATAAATGTATATAAACTAGACTAAACTAAACAAAAAGAAACTAAGCTAATGAAAATAAATACCCAAATATCCACATGCTTCTAAACAATATCTAAAAAAGAATCATTCACTCAAGATCTCCGAGCTTCCCACTCATAGAAGGAAAGGCAGGACTCTAGGAGATCCCAGCGCCCCTCACTCAGCCGCATTACTGGTATTAAAGACAAGTAGATTATGAGAAGAGGCGCTATAACCACACTTACATGGCTTGAGTAGAGAATCTGGCCATTGCCAAAACTCCAAAATATACTTATTCATAAAAGGTCTCTGGACCACGGCCGTTTCAACCTTCGACGAGGATGGTAGGGATGGATAGTACTAAATAGGGATTGTACAAGAGGATTTGGATGATGGGTAAGATTCTAGTGAAATTTAGAGAATTTTTCTGGAATAAGGACTAGGACAAATGAGATATTAAGGCAATGGTGAGGGGTTTTATTAGTTACATAGAATAGAGATTAAAGTTCCAAGGATTTTAGATTGAAAAGATTGGATACGTTTGATGTTAGAAAGTTTTGCTGTCCCATACAGTTCAAGTCCATATGTCCATATAGGTTTCAGGATTGTCTTGTAGATAAGTAATTTGTTTTTTATAGAAAATTTAGAATTCTGTTTAGTAGTCTGTATAGTTGGCCGTGTCGTCGGTTGAGTTCTTGTCTAGTATGTGGGTTCTTTGTTAATCTTCGGTCTACGAGAAAGCCAAGATACCGAATTGTGCCCGAGAAAGGAACAGCCTTTGTAGATTTAAGGATGATATTTCGGGATCTGAGTTGGATGATAGGATTGCGGTGTCATCAGCAAATGTTAAAAGGAAGGAATCGGAATCAGCGGGGATGTCAGCAGTAAAGAGGGTGTAAGGCACGGAACCCAAGACGCTACCCTGGAGAACACCGGCTTTGATAGGATAAATGCCAGAAGAAGCTGTTCCACAGCGTACTCAAAAGGAGCTGTCGGAGAGGTAGGATCGAAGGATTAGGTATACGGACTGAGGGAGATGGATTTTAAGATTGATTGGCCCGGGGCACAGCCTGTTTACTCGGTCAAAAGCCTGTGCTATGTTCTGAAATGCACCCAAACAGTATCGCTTGTTCTTCAGGGCTGCTGAAATATGATCAAGGACTCGGAGTCCTTGTTGAACAATGGAGTGTTGTGAGCGAAAACCAAACTGATGGAAGATTTTGGGATTCTATGAAGGGTAGGGTTGGTTTCAAAAGGATCTTTTCAACGATTTTTCAAAGGATTGGGAGTAGAATAATTGGTATATAGGATGTCAAGCTGTTGGGAGGTTTGTCTGGTTTTGGGAAAAGGATAATAGTGGAGTTTTTTCATAATAGATGAAAGTGGTTAGTACGTAGGACGCAATTTTAGATATATGTAAACTTCTGCGAACTTCTGGGCTTTATCTTCATCACATGCAAGGGAATTTTCACGAGTATAGAAGGAAGATAGGTAGGAGTTAAAGGATTGTGATATGAAGGTGGCTAATTCCAGTTAATTATTTACAATTATAATTATAGGAGCTGCGGTCGTTGGGATGTCTAGTACATTGCCATCAGTTTTTAGATTAAGTAATTGCTTATCGATGTGTTTTTAATTTATCAGATTTTTTTGCTATAAGGGTCTATTATTAACTGTTTAGATGTACTGTTCATGAAAACATTCTCCCGAAAGCATAATAATGGATACTTAGATTTAAGAGAAATAACAAATTACTAAAACATGATGGGAGATTGCGTAATCTTAAATCCGGCACGAATTTCATAAAAAGTGCCCTCGACAATCTGAGTGGACACATGAAAGTGGACCCTTATTTCCAAGGAAATTACAATAATAGGAAGCGCGATTGCGAAATGTTAAATCACCTAGTATTTTTAATAACTAGGCCTACGAAAACCTAATAGTAGATGTTTTTACCAATAAAGTCGTAAAATTTAAATAAAAAAAAAAAAAACTGTACCACTAAAATCCAAAAAGGGTCTGTGGTTCAGTACTATTTAGGAAAAGCACTGTTTCTAGGTCAACAGTTGTGCAAGGAGGTGATTTGACCGAGATCACGCTCAACCGCCAGGTTTTCCCCCTTAATCAATTATTTAATTAAGGGTACCCAGTTAATAGAGGCTAGGTGTGCCCCCACGGCCAATGAAACAGATAAATAAATTTTCTGCCATGAGCCGGGGTTCGAATCTGGGACCTTTGCATTGGAAGCTCAGTGCCCTACCACTGAGTTACCCCACTCCCTAAAGTTTAAATAAATCGATAGTATTTTTTCAAAGTACGCCTCCGAAATCCTAATAATAGACCTGTATACCAAATAAATCCGAAATATTTATATTAATCGATTTACATCAAAATAAAAATATTTTTCAAAGCTACGCTCCTGAAAAACTATTAGTAGACCTGACTACTGAATAAATGCGGAATTTTTAAAAAGAATCGCTAGTTAATCGATTTACATTAATATTGATAGATTTAAAAAAAACTAAGCCCTCGATAACAAAAGAATAAATATTGTCTTAATAAATATTGTGGAAAGAAGTACTCGATTACTTTGAAAAGTACTCAAAATAAAATAATGTTGAGGAAAAGCGAACATGGAAATTATTCATGAGGACAGTTGAGTACTTTTTGTATCATCAAGTTGGGTAGACATTAAAATACTCGATTCTCAAATCAAGTGAGTATTGGTGTAAAATATTGTGTAATTTCTAATTTTTTCTTAGAGTTCTTTTTATCCTTGTCTAATATAGGGGGTTCCAGTGGTCGAGCAAGTTAAGGCGCCTGCAAAAATACACTAAACCTGTAGAGCTTTTTTTATTCCAATTTTTATCGAAATTGAAAAGTCAAAAATTCAAATCCCGTTTTGTTGATTCTATTAAAAAAGAAATAATAATAATAATTAATATCACTTATTACCTCTTGATGTGTTAAGAGAGGCTCAGCAAGCAGTTCTCTTGGATGCAGTCAGGATTACTAGAAAGGTCTTAAATATCTAAAAAAATTATAACTATAGGTGGTTGGACTTGTCCCCCTCCTTCAGCATTGAATCCAAAAAAGCGAGAACAATAAAGATAATAATATTAATAATGAATAAATTAAAAATAAAATAAGTGCAGACGCTACTCGAGTACTTGGACCATTATAGCGCTAACTTCCTCACGCTGAGATTCACAGGAAAGTGAACGACACCTATGATTTACACCATTGTTTCTGGTCCTCTAGGTTAGGGATTGGGCATAAAGCTAATAACGCAATCACATTAAAAAGACCCTACTACGAAACCAAAAAAGAACCTAGGAAAATCGGACTTTTTAAATGTGGTAATGACCTCGCCTTTGAATCATTGAACATAGGTAGTTTACACAGACCAGAAGCCACAAAAACGGGAGCTAGAGAACTGAAAAGATTTAACATGCCGTTAAAAGACATCCAAGAGGTAAGATGGCCTGAAGGTGGTGAAATTATTATCGTCAGCTTTCTGCTCCGGGGAGAGGGGAGGGTAGGAGAACGATAAAAATGTACTATCCGGAACGGTATTTATAGTTAGTCCAGCGGCAAGGTAATCAATCATAAACTGTAATAAACGAAAGGATTAATGTATTACGAGTCTTTAGAGGCGAAGGATGATTTCTATTATCAGTTAGAAAATATTGTGAACTAATCTAATACCAGGACATAAAATTAGCCTGAGGTGATTTTAATGCCATGATAGAACGAGAACGCCCATTTCGGCCCGTGAAGAGGTTCAAATGACCCCCGCATCTTACGGGGAGATGAATCAGGTAAGATGTTAACGTCGATTTTGTGCAAATGGACTGCCAATTAGTTGAATAGAAAAATAGCAACACTTTTGACTCTTGTATGCCATTATAACCCTTTTTAACGAAGGTTTAATTTTTTTCTTGACCTTAGTGATGAGAAATGTTCTCATCATCAATAAAGTATAGAGATCTGAATTACATGTTCATGTGTTCAAGAATGAATTTGGTATGCAAAGAAAACATTTCCCAATAAACATAAGGTCCCTTTTATTCCCATTAAACATAAGGTCGTGGCACCGACGCAGTAGAAATTCATTTTTTGTGGTTCCCTCATCCAGAAATTCAGTATATGTTATCAAAATGATGATATCTGGGTAGTATTCAATGCTCATGGAATTATACATCCATTAAAACTGTTTTTTCTACAAAATTTCAGATAAGCAAAATAACTGATAATCTTTTCATGTTTCTCTAAATTAAAATGTTTTTGTCATCCTTTTCTCTATCTTAACATGTTTATAAACATTTCATAGATAAATCATAATTGTTTATTTATGTATAACGAATCTAAAAGCTTAGCTATTATCATTACTGTTATTGTATCTAGAACTTTATCGGTAGAAAAAGTCATAATCCATAAAATAATAATTACTTCTTTTTTCTTGTATCTTGACGTGGTTATTACAGAGTATTTATGAAACATGGTGGAAGCATTTAATAGCTGGCTCAATGGGTGGTATAGTTTCAAGATCTTGTACGGCACCGTTGGATCGACTGAAGGTTTTTGCTCAGGTACATTTTTAAGATTATAAAATACAATATTTTTTGTAAGCACTTTGTATGTTATATCATAACGACTGAGATGTGTATGATGGTATATAGATGATATATTTCCACCATAAACATGCCTGGTGATATCATTGATTAAGTAAGACCCAATGTTGATAAGATTATTTGGACCAAGAAGGTGGCTTCTAATAATAAAAACTTCAAACAAATTTTGGTTATGTTATTTATAAGGTCACCTTAATTGAACTTATCATTTGCAGTCCATTTATTGTGTGCTGCATTGACTGACTCAGTCGCTAAGACCTCACTCTTTCATTTTAGAAGCACAGAGTTGGTTTTATATTGTGCTTGGTGTTGAAATAGTGATGGTGTCTGTGATTGTATTCTTAAATTCCAAATAAGTGTAATTGTTACATATATATAATATGGTAATTATTATGTTAATTTCAGGTTACTGGTGAATTTTATCATCCCGTTTGGGGCTTGGTGAAGATTGTAAAGAAAGATGGATTTTTTTCTCTGTGGAGAGGTAAGTTCAACGGTTTTTACGAAATTAACTTAATGGTTAAAACCATTATTAGTGGCGGCCTTATTGCATGAGGATAATATCCATACCCACGCCCGGAGGCACCGAATCGTAAGAGCGTTCATCACTAAATAAAAAAAATACAAAGCATACAATATAAGTTAATTATAATTTATTAATAAAGAAACTGAAGCATAAACATATCGGATATCCATTCCCGCCGTCCTTGATACTTCTCAAGGTACATACAAGCTCCTTCAATTCAAATTCTCTATCCACTCCTGCAAAATCCGTTCCCAGTCTTCAGATTTATATGCAAGGGCTCACCGAATCGCTGATTTCGACAGATCTTTCGTTATTCGATGCTTATACCAATGGAACTCTATCCCTCCCTACATCCATCGCTCCAATACCCTCCCGACCTTTAGATCCCATCTGTTCAATAACTTCTTGTTGCAAATATGTCTATAAATTATTAGTTCATTTTACTTGGGTTGTCCAGAAAATAATGCAGGATTTTGAGTTTTCTTTAAAATATCTCTCTATATAAAAAATAGTTTACGTTTACTAGGTTATTCATTTGTATGAATGTCAATAACTTATGCTGCTTGACAATAATTCAGTCTTTATTAAGATGTTAACTCATGATTTTCCTATAATTTTGTTTTACGAGTTTGAACTCGGACGGGATGGAGCTCAGACGGCCAGAAACATCAATAAAGTCTGAGGCGAGAGCAGCATTAATGAGTGTGCTGTTCAACGGTGGTTCAAAAAAAATCGAGAGCGAGACTTCAGCCTTGAAGACAAAGAAGGTCGTAGAAGGACTTTCTCTCTTGATGAATTGTTCTGCGGGCTATGGTGGAAGAAACCCCAGAAGAACTGTTCGAGAACTTGCAGGAAAACTTAACCTTAGCAAATCGACCGCCGATGACCATCCCAAGAGATTGGAAAGGTAAACAAGCTTGAAAATTGGATTTCATATTAATTAAAGGGCAAAAAAAAAACAAAAAAAAAAACAGCGTTATGAAGTTTATACTGTACTTCTTTGCGAAATAAAAAACCACCCTTTTCTGTTCCGCATTGTTACTTGTGATGAAGAGTGGATACTTTATACTATAACTGTATTCGTTCTGGACATTGGCTCGACAAAGGAGAAGCAGCAGAACATTTTCCAAAGCCCCCTACTCATAAAAAAAAAGGTGATGGTTACTGCTTGATACACTACTGTTTCTTAAATCCTGGAGAAACCATCAATGCCGAATCGTATTGTAACCAAATTAATGCAATGCATCAGAAATTGGCAATAAATAAGCTAACTTTGGTCAATCGGAAGGGCCCCATTTTGTTGTAGTTTGGATATGAAACTCTGCCACATCCACCCTACTCTTCGGACCTCGCTCCTACGGATTATAATTTTTTTAGATACCTGGACCAGTACTTACGTGAAAAAAACTTCAATGCACAAAGCCAATTAGAAAATGCATTTTTGGAGTTTATCGATTCCAAAAATATTCCTAGGAAATATCAAAGTTGCCAGAAATGTATTGATAGTTGTGGAGACTATTTTGATTAAATAAAACAGTTGTAAATCTCTTTTTTCTATTTAAACTAAAATCCTGCATTATCTTTCGGACAACTCAATATTATTATTTCGCTTTTATTTAATTGTTCCCTTAATTTACTAAAGTTAGGAGGTTATTTATACTTTTTTATATTACGCTTATTCGTTAATTTTGTGATTATTCGTACATATCTCTAAGGCTCCAACGTACACTTTTTGGTTTTGTTATTAAAAAGTATTATTATTATTATTATATATGGCAAAACCCTTCCAGTAGACGGTACCCCACCCAGTTTTCGTCACCTGATGCAGTTGTTAAAGCATATGAAGCGTTACGAATGGTCTACAGCTTGCCAAAGGTGCTCATTTGAAGCAGGAATAACCTGCAGCTCACATATTCTATTATCTTCCACTATTTATTTAGTTTTATAGATCGAAAAAATCGTTAAAGATTAGAAATTTTGCGTAAGGGTACCTGGTATAATTTTATGCCGATACGGTGTGATTATAGTGAAAAACATTTCCCTTTCTCAGAGACAATATATCTAAGAACGCAAACCAGCCAAAGCTAAATGTAGTGGAAGCAGTTACAATCATTTTAATTATAAAAATGTCCTGGGGAATCTCGAAAATCTGTCATTGTCTCCAGCATCTACATAAAAAAAAAAGTTTAGAAAATTTATGTCTTACGCAATGAAATCTTAGGCGCCGGCACTTAAACATTATTGGGGAGGAGGGCTAAGGTTTGTATTGACATATAACAGTGATCAATCCATGGGAGAGGGAAGAGAGGATAGAACGCCATATGTTAAGGAGTAGATCAGTAATCAGTTTATTACCTGTAATATAATATAACTATTTCCCCTACGATTTAATGAACATTTTGTGGGTTATTTTAAGTAAACGAGCGCGAAATATTCGGGGAGAAGAGGAGGAGCTGGCCGTTCTTGAGAACATGTCGAGGGGGCAGAAAGTGCCTTGCCTCCCCAGCACTAGATCCAGAATTTAATTTTGAGGAGGGCTTCAGCCCGAAAGTATTTTTTTCATATATATATTTATATACATATGTGTGGGGCTGGGGTAGCCGTACAGGCTAAGGCGCTTGCAATAGTTAATCAAAGTTAAGCGACGTCGCGTGTGGTTAGTACTTGGATGGGTGACCGTCCACCAGGGAAAGCCATGCTGCCCGAGTCTCTCCCCCCCCGCGGATATGTGAGGCCAGGCAGTCTACTGGAGGCTACTCACACCGACTGGGCGTAGGACTGATGACCCTACCTCGTGTATTTAATCGGGAATCGGGATGTAGTCTACCAGGATGTTAGTAGCCCTCCTGAGGTTCGGTCCATTAACGGCCTGTTTCGGGGAAAGAAATATAGGTCTTCGTGCGCCTTTTAACTGCGAGCAGTCATAATCCATGGATCTAGACCGATTTGTCGTTGTCCTTGTACCCGAGTGAGTCGGTGGGAATGACACTCCAGACTGGCCCCAAAGGGGCCGGCCATGGGGCTACAGGTGGCCTGTCGCTGCACCATGGAGACCATGGTTCGTAGCAACGTCAGGTTGGGTGTCCAGGCTGAGAACACATCTCGCGACTAAAGATCTTCAAGATCTGTAATGCCAACCGAAAAAAAAGAAGAAAAAAAAATATATAACGATGGATACTAACTGCCTACATGAAATGGTTTTAAGTGATTATTGAAGTCCTATTGAGTATAATTATACTTACAATAATACTCTAAGAGATAATTTTTTTAAATTGTTCACCATAAAAAATGATCACATTTTACCATATTTTGGGGTCAAGCTTAAGCTCGAAAGCCCACCACCCCCTTCCGTAGATAGGCCTGTGCTCCCAAGTGCCGGCGCCTATGAATAAAATGCATTATTATGTTATTAACAATTCTTAAAATTAGGATTTTTAAATTTTTAGGATTTGATTTTCTTGAATGAAGTAAAATCTTACATGGTACAGGTAATGGAATAAATATGATGAAGATTACACCTGAAACAGCAAGTAAATTTCTAATTTATGAATACGCAAAATTGTTGATGGGAGCTGAACATGAATCGCTTACTATCTGGGAAAGATTTATTTGTGCTGCATGTGCCGGGATATTTAGTCAAACATTGATTTATCCTATAGAAGTGAGTCTAATTAAATTTTATATTATAAATTTTATTATGGTCACTTATTAGCTAGAAATTAAATTAAAATATTTAATATAAATTTTGTTTTTATTCAAGATAAATCGAAAAGTTTCTATTTATGCCTAAAAAAAAAATCTATATTTTATTTAAATGAACTCCATAACAAGTCGATTTATATTAATAAATAAATCTCCCAACTAGTGATGGGTAAAACTGTTTATCATGAATAAAGGTTACAAAAGTTTCTGCTGCTTTTAAAAGTCAGTTTAAAAAACCAAAACAAATACAAATGTTTCAAAACCTGACGAGAACAAAAAAAAAAAGACCTTATTTTCTACGCTTCACAAATTTACTGAACAGCCAAAACGACCAACATACGAAAACTACAAACTTTTCAATCAAAAAAATTCAGAACTGTAACTAAAATTCCATGATATATCAAAAACATTACTTTACATAAATACCTTCAAATGCCAACAGTTAATGAACATGGTAAATGTCTAATTATTTCAAGATAACTTACACAGGGACATACTAAAACACTCATAAAATATATGGCTACAGTTAATATATCCGAAAACAAGGAGGCTTAAAAGAAGCTGGATGAGGGATCTTCTCGCTTAAGAAAAAAAAAACTAAAATCAAGATAGGTAAGAATGCCGCTGGGCACTCCTTTACCTCTTTACCTCACGCTGTTCAACGCCACTACAAGTAATATCGCTGATTTTCATTACTTGTGACAAGTGTGGGTAAAGATATCAAGATGGAAACAAAAATAAAATATTATACCTTCATAATATCAAGTGTAGAGCAAAAAAAATTATTTAAAATTTGCTGATAAAAGTCAAACTAGTATTAAAATGTTGATGTCTGATCATGTCATAAATCATATAAATAAAATTATTGCTGAGAATAATGAATAAATATTAATTATGAGCTTTTAAAATCATAGGCCCGTGCCACTTTGATCGATAGGAGGGAGATACACAAAAAAAATATATAAATAAAAAATGGTGAGAGTTTATATTATGTGTAGAAATTCGACATAATTATTATCAAACGAACAAATGCACTGACAGGCGAAAAATTCCACCCACTTGATTTTTTCATGTTTTCATCTAAAAATATTTCTGCTTTCAATTGGTCTATTGTTTTTAATGAATAAATAGGTAATCTTTTTGTTTGTTTTCAATTAGGAATGTTAATATAGAGGACACTAACCCTTAATCCTTAATTCAATGAAATGATTATAGATTCCAATGTATACTTTCTATGGAATCAAAATATTTATTCAGTATCATTAGTTCAGTGCCGTTTCTTGCAGCACATTTCTTAGTCTCCGGCTTTTAATTTTTTCAATACTAAGTTTAAAAATGCCTCTTAGTGCTGAGGATGTTGCGCGTGGTGTGGTACTTTTTGATGATGGACGTCCCATTAGATATGCTGCTAATGCCATCGGAGTTCCATATGAAACTTTACGAGACGCCGTCAGGCGTTTTCGGAAAACTGGTTGTTACAATAGAAGGCCGGTTCTGGACGGCCTAGGTTAACAGAACCACGGGATGACCGGTTTTTTACTTTGAGAATTTTACGAAACCGGCACCTTACCGTTGTTCAAGCGATTCATCAGCTCGAAGAAGTTCGAGGTGTGCAAATTTCTGAACTGAGAAATTCTGAATTTCTTCCGCTCAGAGAAGATTAAATGAGTATTTATTAATGGCTTTTCGTCCAGTAATAGGACCAGAGTTGACCAGAACTCACACAGTAACACGGCTGGCTTTTGCTCGAGAACACACCCATTGGACTATGGACGAATGGAGTGCTGTACTTTTTACAGATGAGTCAAGATTCGCTCTTCGATCTCCAGACGGTCTTGCAAGGATGTGGAGAAGAAGAAACGAAAGATATGCAGCCTGTAATTTTTCCCAGAGTCAACCTTTCCAACGTGGTTCCTTAATGGTGTGGGCTGGGATTTCAATGGAGCGCCGCACAGAATTGGTTGTTGTTCGTGGAGGGTCTTTGACGGCCATTCGCCATGTAGATGAGATTTTGGAACCTCATGTGTTGCCTATCCTCAACGAAATCGGCGATCGTTCTATTCTAATGCACGATAATGCACGCCCACATGTCGCCCGCATAGTGCAGACGTTCCTTCAACAGAACAATATTGAGGTTTTAGCCTGGCCAGCACGTTCTCCAGATTTGAACCCCATTGAGCATTTATAGGATAACCTCGGAAGACCAATAAGAGCGCGTGCAACACTTCCTGATACACTGCAGGACCTTGAAAGGGCTCTTTGGAAGAAATGGGTTATCCTCCAGCAAAGGGGGGACATTTCCCGACTGGTGGAAAGTATGCACAGGCGTCGTCAAGAAGTAGTGAAGCCAAGAGGAGGAAACACGCGCTACTAAACGATGATGTAATTCATTTCTTTTAGAATAATAATGGTTCGTTTTTCAATTTTTTTTTCTCTAATCTTTCTTACCCAATCACATTTTGATTATTAAAGGTAAAAAAGATTATAAAATTTCATAAATACTAAGTATTATCTACAAATAGCATGTATTATATACAAATACAACTTTACAGAAATATTTTTAGATGAAAACATGGAAAACTCAAGTGGGTGGAATTTTTTGCCTGTCAGTGTATAATACTGAATATTTAAAAATAAATATTACTATTGGATTTTTTATTTTATTTGTTGCATATAGACACTTAAAATATCTGAAATAATCAATTGGATATATTGCATATTTGTACATTTCTATAACATTTAGAACTAAAGAAAAATAATATTTTTGATTTATTAATTTGTACAATCTCAAATTAAAAATACTTTTCCGCAGTGTGGCTATTCACGTGAAAATGTGTAAAATATAGTGGCTATATACTCGTAAAATATATTTATACTTACTAAATTTTGTAAAAAATGTTTTGATTGTGAGGATCATAAAATTATAGAATGTATTGCTGTATTGTCACCCTTGAATATAAATAAAAATTTAGGTTTAGTTAGGTCGCTATAGTTATAGTTACGTACTTGTAGAACTTAACCTAGCAAGTCGACTTTTCTTTTTTTAACAACAGACTTTAGTTTACTTGTTTTATTCATTTTTCATTCATGTAGCATATTTGTTATAAATTATTGGTGGAGGGTGTACTGTAAGACATCGTGGGTAAGTTCTTAAACTCAGAGCTGAGTTCATCGAAGGCTTCGTTTTGCTCAGTTGAGAGATCTATCCGATGCAATCGATTAGTTCAGCGCTGATTTAAGAACTTACGCTTTCCATTTACTTGTATCTGTTTAATCCCGAGTGAAACAGTTTACTGTTTTTGTTTAATGAAAGAAATTGTTTAATGTTTAATATTGCTATTAAACACCACACCAATAGTCCAAACTTTTTCAGTTCTAGGTCCAAATACCTCGGTCCTGATTCTATTTAAATAAATTTATACTTTTTTCGAATATTATTTGCTTGAATAATAATCAATAAATTATGTGTAACAGGTTCTGAAGACCCGCATGGTAATAAGAGAAGGAAGAAATAGCGTACATTCGCTGAAAAACGTTTATAAAACATTGATAAGAAACAAAGGACACATTGGCTTGTTCCAAGGATACTTTTCAACGATAGTGGGCATTATACTCTTCACTGGAACTGATTTATGCACATATGAGGTAGATCATTTTGTATTTTTTACTTTTAAGTATCGCCAGTTACTTTTAGTAAAATAACAGTTGTAATTTTTTTTATTATTGAAATGGAAACCTCTTAAGGATCGTTTCGCACTTTTTTGTGGAGAGTGATTCGTTAGATTTCCGAGTAGAATCGGGTAAAGTCTACTTTATCGTTCGGATAAAGTCGAATAATTGAAATGTTTTTACATATGGATTAAAATATTTCAGAAACTAAACATCGGGCCAGCATGCTGTAAGGAAATTGTTCAGCATTTCATCGTCTCCGTAATAGACTATAATTCAAAATGGTATCTCAACGCGACGCCATGTCAGAGAGGAGAAAAGGAAAAAAATTGTGTCGAAAACCAAATAAGAACGAATTTAAATGAAGATATAGATTAAAATATCTCAGAAACTAAAGTTTGGACCTGCATACTGTCAGCCAGTTTCAGAAAATGTTCAGCATTTCATCCTCTTTATAATGAGCTATTATTTATAATGTATATTACTAATCTCTCATTGTTGATGTTATATTTTCACTTCTATCGTTCGTTCTAGAGCACACACCTAAGTTTTTAGAGTTTTCATATGTCATAAAACCAGGATATGTTTTATTATATGTTTTACAGGATAATTTTTTATTGAAAATAAATGTCAAACAATAGATAAAAACAAATTAGTTTACTTTGAGAATAACAATTTACTAATTTGTGATGGAAGAGTGTAATTTAATTTTAAGAAGTTCCTTTTTTTACTTTCCTACCTATAATAGATAAGGAAAGTATTGCAATCGGGTCAAATTTCCGACAAGCGGTTTTCGACGGATCTATACGTTTCAGAGCCCCCTGAGTCCGAAAAACACATTTTTAGCCATTGGTTTGTCTGTCTGTCTGTGCCAAGCACAAAAATGGCTCTAACGATTTTGATGAAACTTTCCTATAATGTTCTAATCATTGTTCTTTCAATTTTCAATTCTTCAATAGACTAAATTCCCGAAAAAATTCAGGAAAAAAGTTATAAAGAAAACAAAAATGCTATGGGGGCCTAACATGCTAAGGGCAATACGCTGTTTAGCCTTTCGTTTGAAAGGTAATGAAATTCTCTACAAAGCCATATAAAAATCGTTCATTTTGGACAACTATTAACGAAGTTACAGCTATTCAATTTCCAATGTAAGATTACGGTTACATATCCTGGTGTCAGAAATGGATGAATGACAGAATAAAGATGACTAAGTGAAAGTAAGAAAATCTGTTGCCCGCATCACACAACTTTCACTATTTCCTATACTTTAACAGAAATTATTGCTTGTCAATACTAACCTATGCCAAACAGTTTTTGATCAGCACTATTAGGAAGTACTGAAATTTTCACACTGATATACCTTAAGCCGGTTTACATTGCTTTAGTTTATCAAATAAATCGTACTCAAATCTTATGTTTGATCAATTTTCAGGAAGATGTATCTAGTTCAATTCTTTTTTTTTTCTTCATGAAAATACGTAAAGATATAAAAACTTTTCTGAAATAGGTAGGAAAGTCGTGTGAGTGGACACACCAGATTTTTTTTTTTGTAACTTCACACCCTAATAAAACAAAGCGTTTATAGTTCTGGTTATAACATCATTAGTACAATCGAAATAATATATTAAATTACGTAAGTTTTACGAATCTGTAACATTCCTAAACATGTGACAAAAAGTAACTGGCGATACTTAAGTAAAAAAGACTCAGTTAGTTTTTTATCAAATGCATGTGATTTATAAACTTACATGTTATTTTTATAAACTTACACAATCCTTAGGGACACCGAGATACTGAAATATCTTCTTCTAAGGAAGTGCTCCATTCATAGTAACTTAAAAAACAAAAGGAAAAGAAATAAAGTCACTTCTTAGAGACAACCGAATTCTTACTCAAACAATTTCTTCAGAAGCCCATTTATTTTTTTACTGGTTCGCTTTTGAGTTATGAGTTTCCGTAGACCAATTGATCAATTTTTGATTTTTTTTTTCAAATCCTTCATTTATTTAGGTCAAAACGCAGGAGATTTTAAATAAATTTCAAAATAAAAAGTATAGGCACCCAACCTGTACTAACCAAAGTGGAACCGCAGCGAATTAAACATTAACTAACCCCAGTGAGAATCAATCCCACAACGTTCGGACCATTCTCAGACCTCTTACGCTCAATGAACAGAGCCTCCCATTTAATGATTGGTTGTTAAACTGTTAAATGGAATTTAACAGAAAAACTGTGAGAAATCTGTTATTGCCGTCGGTTCTGGTTCTAAGTTGATGAATTCTACCCTTTAAAAAAAATTATAATTTTTTTTTTTAAACAATTCCCAAACATAAATTGGTCTTTTGGTTCCTATTTGGAATGTATATATCGAAAATAAATATACATAATTTCATATCGGAACAGCTATAAACGTATTCTAAAAATAGCAACAGATAGGCTTAAAACAAGAAAGCCCAACCTATTCAGAAATTGACTACCTACTATCAGAAGTTTTTAATAACGGGGCCAGAAAATCCAGAATAAGAACTGAAGCTAGTTCGTTTTCAATCCTTAAAATTAAGAACTTTTCCGCCAAATCATCTCCGATAAAATTGATCTCAATATATCCTTAAAAACTCCCAATGACCTATATTGTGCCGTCAATTCCTTTACTACTACAATCCAACAAGCTGCCTGGACTGCCTCCTCTCCAAAAGACTCCCCAATTGTATCCTACGTACTACCCACTTTCCTCTATTATGAAAACACTCCACTATTATCCTTTTTCCGAAACCAGGCAAACCTTCCAACAGCTTGACATTCTGTAGACCAATAAGTCTACTCCCAATCCTTTCAAAGATCTTTGAAAAGATCCTTTTGAAACGAATCCTACCCTTCATAGAATCCCAAAATCTTCCTTCCCATCAGCTTGGTTTTCGTTCAGAACACTCTACTGTTCAACAAGGACTCCGAGTCGTTGACCATATTTCAGCAGATCTAGAAATCAAGCAATACTCTTCGGACATAGCACAGGCTTTTGACCGGGTATGGCACCCAAGGCTGCTCTTCAAGGTTAAAATCCATCTCCCTCAGTCCTCATAACTAATCCTTCGATCCTACCTCTCCGACCGCTTCTTTCGAATACGCTGTGGAACAGCTACTTCTGATATTTATCCTATCAAAGCCGGTGTTCCCCAGGGCAGCGTCTTGGGTTCCGTACTTTACATCCTTTTTATTGCTGACATCCCTGCTGATTCCGATACATTCCTTGCAATATTTGCTGATCCTATCATCCAATTCAGATCTGACCAGCTGAGTGAGGGCGCTGGGATCTCCTAGAGTCCTGCCTTTCCTTCCATGAGTGGGAGGGAAAGGCTTGGCTTGTAGCTCTTGAGTGAATGAATTTTTTTTTTTTATATATTGTATAGAAGCATGTGGGTATTTGATAATTATTTTCTTTTTGTTTTGTTTATATACATTTATTTTTGGGATTAATATTTTTCTATATTATTTACTTTTATTTATTGAGAATGGAGTGTGAATGTGTTCTTTGAACACTATTATAAATGTCCTTAAATGTGACAGATTGTAATATCTCTCAATAAATATGTTAAAAAATTAAGAAAAAATATAAAATCAATACGTGAATATTTTCCAAGTAATATCAGAGATTTAGGCGAAAAACGAAATATAAGTTTAAGATTTTTAGTGCCACATCACTTCCCTCGAGCTCCCAACTGATCGATATGTGGTCGAACCATAGGAACTGTGCATTACATTAATTAAATTATTTAACTATAAAAAAATAATAAAATAGATGGAGGAAAATCAACACATCATTTAAAATAACATATTATTATGAAGGTGTAAAAAATAATTTAATACACATCTTTGAAGGTAGTGAGTGAGTTTAAAAATATTTTCATGTTTTTAATATTAAGGGGCTATCCTTGTTTATATTTTAAAAAGTATCGCACTGAGATATTTTAATAATAAGGTAGGTAATTTAGAATAGTAAAATTTATAATTAAAACTATTGTGAAAATATATCGATGTATTTATTAAAAATATAGTTTGAAACCATAGATGGGTAAAATCGGAATAAATGAGTACATGATTACAACTGAATATAAAACTTAATTGACCACACAAATTTGTACTAGATTCAATAGCACTATAAATGTAACAAAAATCTGACAAGATTACCTGATTACAATCGTAATAGAAACCTGATTATGATTACAGTCGTGTTATCACAATCACTGTAATCGTAATCGTTATCGTTTCTATGAAAGATTTATTTTTTACAAATACATATTTAATGATAGACAGTGTTGTTTTTAAATTTAAAATATGGCGTGACCTTGGTTCATAAGCTTAATAGATTTTTTTAAAACTACTTCTCTTCATTTGAGTGGTTAGTAAATCGATACGGAACACCTGTTTTACGAAATTATAAAATTGAAAGATGATCGAAAGTTAATTTTTTTTTTTTGTATGTTTTTATTCACCCTAGTTTTTCAATGATAAAAAAATAAATGATCGGGTATATGACAAATATTAAATTAGTTAGAAGTATACCAATTGGACATTGATTAATTTCAAAACAATAAGTCATACGACATAAGTTAATTTTTATTTAATTATTACGATAAAGTATATACATTTTCAAATACATCATTTTAAATAAATGCAAAAAACAAAAAAAACTCAGAAGATGATCTCGAGATACAGCTGTTATAACCGACTTGGTGTGGACGCTGATTTATTATGTTACATTCTATTTACAATGAAAATTTTGATTTTTATCATTATATAAAATTTAGATAATCCATCTGAGAATTGAAGAAACACAGTTCCAAATTCTCTTTGGAGCACCAAACCTATCAATAAAAAAATTTAAGAAGTCACAAAATCGACAGGAGAGAATCCCCAAGAACAGATGATTACACTTGAAGGAAGCGGTGGCAACAATATTTGCCATCATAAGTTAATTGATTAATTTATTTATTTTTATTATAAATTTTTAAACAAAAAGTAATAGGATTAGAGTGGGGACGGTAAGTAGTTTTATTTTCGACTTAAAAGTAGAATTCGAAGGAGGGAATCGTAAACATGGTGAAAACGCTCGATTTTTTTCATCTCGCTCTCTAGTGCACGATTAGAAAATTCCCAAACACATGTTCACACATATACACAAACCCAAACATACATGAGTACTTGAGCAAGGTTAAGATTTACCGATGTTGCCTCAGCACAGAATTCAAACGAATTTTATTCCGACTGGTCAATCAAAACTTATTGCACAGTGGATGCTGGGAGATGAACATTGAAACCAAGAAACCGTTGGAGCATAGTAAAGGTATTTAACATGTTAAATATTGGTATTTTGTTTATTGTTCGTTGGGTTATTAAAAGGTTGCTAGCTATTTCGGTATTCCACCAAAAATTAAAAATAAATCCGTGAGTGGGAACAAAATGGCCTCAATCGTCGATGGAGTTAGGAATATTTTTTACCGATGATAGTTTTTCTTTTTATATCAGAGTTATGTATTATTTAATACATTTTAAAATTAACTATTAAGCTACACATTTTATTTATCTGAATTTACAATTTTTAAAAGTGTTATTTCATGATAAATCCTCAAAAATATAAAAAGAATTTCATTATATATATTTGAAACTTAAGTATGAACATCTTAATACTTACATGGAATAAGAAGCGTCAAAAAGTGACATGAAGATATTTTTTAATTTTACGTCTCATATTAGAATTATTTACATTAATGGCTGATTCTGTTTGCTATTTGTTCTCTTTCACATAATTATATTTTATACCTATTATGCTCTACGATGAGTTGTGATAAATGAATCTATTCTCAGATTTTATTATTCGAATAAGTGATTGCGATTTAAGACATTCACTTTTATAGTTAGTGTTATTCCTTAATTTAATTTCACATCAGTACATCGAAATCACGTATAATTATGGTGAGTAGACTTTTGCATTGAACTTTGATTTTGCAGCTTCATTAATGCTATGTGATTTGCAGACTACGAAAATCTTCCTCCAAGATCGAATATTAGAAGACGAGACAGAAGTTCCTTTGCCTATCATTCTGACAAGTGGTATTTTCGCTTGTATAACTGGACAAGCAGTTGCATATCCTCTTTCAATGGCAAGTACAGCAGTGCAAGCTTCAGGTAAGTTTTTAAGTTTAAAATTATAGTGTTATAAAACTTAATTAAGTTTCTCCGCTAAGAGAATACCATCCGAGTGTCTTCCACTACCGATCTAATATGGTGCCTTCAGCATGTATGTCGCCAAGTACTTCGCAGCAATACACCAATCACGAGTCGGGGACATAAATATGAAGTATAAATAATATTCTTTACAACAGACCTATTTATATCTGCAGACCACGTTCTGGTTAATTATTTTTTATCTTTGTTAAGATCTCCATACATTCTAACCTTAGTTCCAGTTGCTGTTAAAAAAAAAAAAAATACAAACTGATTAGAAATTCAGAATTTATCAGCAGTTGATGAAAGCAAAATATAACTAGGTATGAAAAATGTTACTCTCAAACATGAGAAAATAGGCTACTCTCTGATTTGAAAGTTTATTGGGGGCGCCTAGTGAAATTTGACCGCGTGCGCCTACTTCCCACGTGATTGTCAGCAACACACCAGCCTGTGAAATATCTCAAACTTTAAAAATTATAGCTCGGTATATACATTTACTTATGAATAAGTAAGTTTTCTCTATTGTATTTTGTTTAATTCAGCTTTCAGTTTGTATTATTATAAAAGGCAAGTTTATATCTCAGTTCTTAGTCTCCAAATGTCACCTATTACTGAAAGGGGTTTATGAGCTTTCCATAGACAAATCTTACCCAGAATATTACACCTCTTTATTCATTTTACTCCCATCAGTTTATGACAAAGGTGCTTTTTTCCCATGATGCTTGGTTCCATTTTTCCTTCCTTAAGATTCCTTATTTTTCTAAGCAGCATCGGATCCATTGTTTAATTTTTTTGATTTGATTTGATTTGAGAGAGGCTTGATTAATGTTTTTTTTATATAACGGTAACTACAGTGGAAGAAAGCATATAAAATAACTTTGAAGTGGTCCTGGAAGGCCAAAAAATACGGTTTACAAAACGATAATTCATATATTAGGAATAATTTTTTTTTGTTGGCAAATGTTTACATTTACTAGCTTTTAATATTTTGATTGTATAAGTATTCAGCTTACTGAACTCACAGAAACAAACAAATATGCAAAAATGAATCAAATTCTGAAAAAAACAGGTTTTCCACTTGGTGGGAGGAGAGGAGATGAGATAATTCATATCAAAATCCCCTGTGGATCTGCCAATGTCTCTAGGGGAGGTTTTCTCATTTTGTGCCAAATTAGTTATTATTTATTTCCCACCAAACCTGTTTTTCAGGTTCCATCAAGATTTGTTGTATATTATACAAACATTTGTATTCTATCCCTCTAGTAAGAATAAAATCATTTAAATATTGTCCTCAAATCTCTTTTCATTTTCTAAGGATGCCATTATATTCATAGCCTTCTTTTCCTAGTGGCCCTTTTTTTTCGTATAATGTGTGCAATAAGTATATGCTCTGTGTTCTTCAGTACTCCATGGCTGTATCATAGATGGATGATTTTCTTATTTAGTTACAGGAGCTTGGTATGGAAGCTTCCAGGTCATTCTTCACTATGTTCACTTATATAATTTTCTTCTTTTTCCTGAAATTCTTGTCAAACCTGATATATTCGACGATAGTCCTTTTCTGCATTTTAATATTTATACCCTCTTCTGGCAGAAGGAAAGTGTGAGATAACTATCTAGCTAAATCTTATCCCGTTTCAGAAAACATAAGTCTGTACACCCTGGTGATTTATATTCGATGAATCATCATCAGTCTACTCTTTTATTGGAATGAGAGATTCTGGCTGGCCAATAAGACTAATTGCTTGTATTTTTTTTCCTCATTGAAGTGAATTCTAACATCAGCAATATTAAAATTTTCAGAGATGTATCTCCTTTTAAAGTAATCATGTAACGACCCTGCTTTTGGTTCCTTTTCATTTACCCTTTGTTTGAAGCTTATATTTTACAGGACTCAAGCCTAAACACCTGCCATATCACACTGGGGAGGGTGTCATAAATTATTGAAATCATCTTCTATTTTCTGTTTTTGGTTCATTGATGAACAATTCTATTGTAATAGAATTATAATATTATTGTGGTAGATTGTATTATCATCCATCCAATGTATTATTTTAGATTTATTTTGTTTATGACTCGTGTCTTTCAACTTAATTTTGAGCTTAAGTAAAGCTAATACATTGTTTTATTAATATTTTTATCTTTAATAATTTTAATAAAAGGAATAACTTTTCATGGAAATAATAATAGTAACAAGCTTTATTGACATCAATAGATTTGACAAAAGCCTCTCGTCTCCTTGGTAGGTATTTTAATGGAGTAAGCTACAGTACAAAAGAGTACATACTACCACTTATTTTAAAACATGTAAAATAAAACAGTTTTATTATAAAATAGTTCTGTTTTATTTCATATTCATGAAAAGATAAAGTATATTAATAATTGAATGTGAACATTTGAGAATCTTTCTTCTTCAATGATAAGAAATATACCACAAAATTAATACAATGTTCCAGAGTTGTACTAAATTCCTAATAATCAACTAAAACATAATTTAAATTGGTTACATTGTAAAATATTATTATAAATCAATATCAAATAAGTACATAAACAATTTCAAATGTTAAATTATTTACTATTATTCGATACTTATCACTTTAATTTAATACACATTCTCATTCCATTATTGACATTGAAAAAGAACACTGACAATTTTTGATAATATATGAATTAAATTTATTTATTTATGTATATGAATTAAAAATTTAATATTTTTTATATTTATGTATGCATATTTTTTCAGAGATAGTTCTCATTGAGAATAAAGTGAAACATTTTTTTCTTTTCATATTTAATGTCCTATTTATAGCTTATACTTATTTAATTTAATATTATATATTTTTTTAATCTGTTAATTTTCAGAGACAAAAGTTGAGGCCCGAGATATATTGTATAAAAGGTTTAAGCAACGAGGGTTATATGGCTGGTATCGAGGGTCTAGCATGTCATATCTGAAAGCATTACCAGCAGTCTCTCTCACTTATTTAGTCTATGAAGTGACATTGAACCAACTTGGAGCTCATATGACACACTGATCATGGATAACAGTTTTTTAGGCCTAGATTCAGAATTTGTTGGCAATCTTGTTTACGGAGGTGTAGCCATTTATACTATTATCCGCAACTTCTTTGGAATTGCTGTAATATTTTACAATAATTGGAATGCATTAAATATACTGAGATGGGTTCTTTCAGTTTACAATTTTGGGAGAGCCTTGCTAACAATATACAGAATATTTTACGGAAATGATTCGGATAATAATTTATACCAAATTGGGATGACAATGATTAATGTTTTTGGATTTAATATCACCCTAATTGGTCTTTTAAGTGTTTTATTGGCCACTTCAGGAGTTATTGGCAAAGGGTTTACTATTTACAATTCATTGAAAGTTGTATTAGCAGTTTTACAGTTAATTGGTGGAAAAATGGATCTCTATAATAGTATAATGGCTGGGATAACAGTGCTCCTGGGTTAATTTTATCTCATTATAAATAAAGATCTCTGATTCTATATTGTTTTTATTTATTAACAAAAAGTATAAGTTCACTAAATATATTTGTGATGGGTGTGTGTATGTGTGATATGTGAAACTATGTTTCATTTTCAAGCAACAAATTTTTATATTTAAAGTATTCAAACAACAAAACAAGATTCTCATGAAATTGTTAATACAATCTAGTTTATTTAAAATCAAAGTATACACAATACCAAGTATATACCAACTCCTATTGAATCTTATATGGTAAATATATCTTGTTCCATTCTGCAACTCATTATCACCTCCAATCCATCCGTGCAATCTCTTTAATTCAGTCTGTTTCCCGATGGGCCTAAAGAATGCTGAGAG
This sequence comes from Nezara viridula, assembly GCA_928085145.1. Lineage (NCBI taxonomy): Eukaryota > Metazoa > Arthropoda > Insecta > Hemiptera > Pentatomidae > Nezara > Nezara viridula. The sequence goes on from OV725081.1 coordinate 94,032,124, forward strand.
ATTTCCTGCGAACTAATAATGCCATTATTAAACTAATATTTTCATCACTTTGCAAGTCAAGGTAGAAAATAACTAATTTGATTTGTATTTTGAACAGAGTTCATAATATAATATGGAATTATAATGCATACAAATAGTTATCAAGATTTTGTATGAAAATATAAAATTAATTTCATTTATAAGGAAATCATAATAAAATGTTTCTCAGGCAGGTAATTTTTGATATTTAAAATGTGTATATTTTGAATTTACTATGATAAATGTTAAAATTACAATCTTTGAGACAATTTGCATTCAAACTGTGAAATGTCCAGTGAGAAGAGCAGTTAATAGCCACCATTTTTATGGCTTAAATAATTTGAACATTTTTAATTTTTAAAAGTACCTAGAAAATACATGTTCAAGTTTAAGTTGCAAAACGTCATTAAGAAATCTAATAACCAAGTATTTTGATCATTTTTCAGTCTTGAAATGAGATCACTAGAGTAATTAGTTAGATTTATAAAATAAGTTTTATCATTTGAAATACTTACTACGTTTGTGCATCCATAAACAAAGTAAAAATTCATAAAGCCAGACTTAAACGTTTAGCTCCTTCAAAATTGTACTAAATGACTTTTTGCTATAAACCTACAATATATCTGTGGCACCTGTGAAAAGTGTGGCCTGTGCAATTATGTGGATTTTTATGGGTATCAACAGAAAGCTAATTTTTCTCTCTTTATTTGTGTGCAATAGGTTAAGCTACGTGGTTATTACAGAAATGAACATTCATTTGTGAATAATGTACCTGAAACTCTAAAATTGAACTTGCACCGTTGAAAATTCCAAATTTTCAATTTCATTTTTCTATAACTATATCAAATATATTTACAATGAGTGTACAATTTTCTGATTTCACAATGGAGAAATTCATCAAAATTCAGAGCGATCACGGGCGGATCTACGGGGGGGAGGGAGCTTTCGGGCTGAAGTCCCATCCAAAATGGAAAAATATATCCATGTTTTATGGGAAAAAAATTTAAAAAATACCTCTTAAAGTATTATTGTTCGTGTAATTACATTTAAAAGTACTTAAGGAATAACTTAAACACCATTTAATATAGGTAGTTAGTTTCTTTCTGTTTTTCCAAAGTAATTATCGTTATTTTTATGAAAAAAAAGGTTTCGGGCTGAAGCCCTCCCCAAAATTAAATCCTGGATCCGCTAGTGAGAGCGATTTATGGCTATGAAATGTCAATAACTTTTTACAATAATCCAACGAAATCCTAGTCTCTAGAGAACGAGACAAATACAATAAAAATAAAATTTAATCATATAATTTTGATTAAAAATAACTTCCGTTAATTTCAATTTCTATGTTTTAAGAAGATTTTTTAAACAAATTAATTTGAGTGCTAAAAAAAATTTCTTTGACTTATCTTAAGCTGATTATTATTTTTTTTTTGAAAATGATATTTTTAATAAACCTTTTTTTAATAATCAGAGTATCTTTGAACCTTTGAGGGATAGTACATGCATACAATACATGATAAGGCAAATTCCCCCAGTCAAAATAACCATTGAAAAAAAAAAATACAGCTGTTTATAACATACCTACCGGCATTACTACCAATATTCGTAGATAAATTACCATTCATTAAGTTAAGAAGAATTTTTTTTTTTGGGGTCCTTTCCTTCCTCGCCGTTAAGGCTATACGGGATTTTCCCGGGCCAGAGAGTGTGGGCGGGGATTTAAAAGACTCTCCCAGCACCGGGACGCGAACTCGTGATTATTTTTATATCTTTGATTCATATGTCAGGTTGCCAGGCAACGGTGGTGCAGTGCACACGCTTTAGCCCATTCGGCCACCCCGCCCACTAGTTAAGAAGAATTTATATTTATTTATTAACCAAACATTAAATTCGAAAATCAACAAATTGCTTTGCAATGAGCAAACTTTTTGGCAGCTTCAGAGCGTCCCATCACAGGAAATAAATCATTTCAGCAAATCTCTTGTAATTATCGAGATGGGCTTTATGGGATTTCATGTGTGTTAAAGGATTAGGATTAGGCCAGTATTTGGTGAAAGTTATTGTTTTAGTTAAGAAAAATCTCACAAACATTTACTTGCGAGAAATCGATCGTTGTAGATGCATCAATTAATTAAATCATTTTGTCGATGTCCAAGACTTATTTATTTATTTATCAACCCTGCCGTGCCTAGTAGGCAATACGGGTATCTGCAATAGTAAGATGTTAGGCAGGTCAGCTCAACATCTCACTGCTGCAAATGAATCTCGTTCTTCTGCTCCTTCTTCATTTTTTCCTCTTTCTTCATGGGTGCTTTCCTCATCCGTTTCACGCCAATGGTATAGCACCTCTTCCTCCTCTTCTTAAATTAAAATGGGCTGGCCCCACCGCGACTTTCCACCCGTACACAAAATCTTTGTAGTACGGGTAGTTTTCCGCAGTGACTAACTGAGGAAAATCGTTCTCTGTGAGAATGTAGAGACCGGTTTCCCTCAGTAACTTAGCCCTTAGGTCTTCAAAGGCGGTGCAGTCCACTATGATGTGCTCAGCAGTCTCCGGAACACCGCAGCTAGGGCATAGGGGGTTGATGTCCATCCCATGGCAATGAAGCTTTGCTCGAAAGCCCCCATGGCCTGTGAGAAATTGCGAGATCCAATAGTCTGGGACGATCCACCTTGCTTCTAAACGTGACCGGACGTTGGGGAAGTACTTCCTCAAGGTAGATCCTTTGGGGGTTATCACCCATCGCCGGTTCCATTCCTCCAATGTGTCGTCCCGTATAATGTTTTTCCATTTGCAAGGATTCTCGTCAATTCTCACCTTAAGATGTTCCGGTAGACCTGCTGAGCCGTTTTTCTTGAACATGTGCCTCATCATATCTTCTCGCAGGAGAAGGTCGAGAGGTACCCCTCCTGCTAATACCTGCACCGCCTCATGGGATACGCTTCGATACGACCTGGTGACCCGCAGCAATGCCGTTCGCTGTATTGTCGCCAACTTACTCTTCTGTCGGTGCGAGAGGTTCTGGTTCCAGGCGGGAGACGCATACCTCATGATACCCAGAATGACTCCCTTATAAATTGTTAAGGTTGCTGGGTATCTGAGGCCCCAGAAAGCGCCCCCAACTCGACTGAGACCGTTCAAAGATAGGGCCACCCTGTTTTTAAGATAGTCCAAGTGAGGGGTAACGCTGAATTTTTTCCCAAATTTTACGCCTAGATAAGTGACCACCTCACTTGGACGTATTCTCGAACCTTGAACCGTTATGTTAATAGGGTGTGCCCTGTCAGTTTTCCCTTTCATGACAATTGTATGAGTCTTTGAAGCGGCCATTGATAACTTTTTCCTCTCGCACCATTCTCCGACCAAGTTGGCGCATCGTTCCGCTTCTTGTCTTAAGCCGGCTATGCTATTGGAGGCCACCACTACTGCCAAATCGTCAACGTATCCAGTGGCAGGGAACCGCTGTTCTTCTAATACTCCCAATAACTCATCAAAAACGAGCTTCCATAAAGCTGGACCAAGTACCGATCCTTGAGGACATCCCCTCTCTATGAAAGCTTCAGTCTCATAAGAACTGCCACGAACCTTAACACGTCTATCCTGTAAGTAGCTTCTTATCAAGGCATATAAGTTACTGGGAGCATCATATTTCTGCAGCTGCTGGAGCACAAGAGGCCACCAGACGCTGTCGAAGGCGGAGGATATGTCGAATAGCATCAACATGACATACCGCTCCGTCGTCAGTTCAACGTCTTCACGTACTCTCAGCAGGGCATCAGCGGTTCCCTTCCCCTTAGTGGAGCCGTATTGCCGTGGATGACTTGCTCTGGCAAGAACTGGTGCTAGACTGGTCATGATAAGGTTCTCCAGGACCTTGCTCATCACAGGGAAGAGGCATATTGGTCTATAGGACTTGGGGAGCTGTTTATCCCTATTCCCTCCCTTGTAGAGGAGTCTCAAATCGGCGATCTTCCAGGTTTTGGGAAAGTATCCCCTCTCCAGACAATCATTATATATTCCTAAAAGTCTCTCATCAATGTAGGGAATACTACTCTTTAGGATCGCCGCATCTATAGCATCGAGTCCTGGAGCACGACCGATTTTCTGCTTATCCACAGCAATACGGAGATCATATATGTCCCATCGTGGGCACAAGTCCGTATCCGGTGGGTATGCCGTGGTGCGTCTCACGAAGTTTTCCTCATCGCTGTCTTGAGACGGATCATCCCTGGGGTACGTCCTCGCAATGAAGATTTCGGCTGCCTCCTCGAAGTTGGTTGCCTGAACATCTCCGTGCTTGAGGGCTGCCAATGTTTGCTGCGTACTAAACTTCCCCATGGCTACCCTATAAGGAATACCCCAGGGATTCTTCGTGGACTCTTCAACAATGAACTCATCCCAGGACTTTTTTTTCTGTGAACGCACCTCGTTTCGGTACACCCGGGCCTTGGACTTGTACTGATCACGGAGTGTAGAGCGCCTCTCGTCGCAACTACACCTCTGATACAACCGCCGTGCCTTGTAGAGCTCTCTCTTAAGGTTTGTTAAGGCCGGCGTCCACCATGGAACAGGTCGAGCTTTCGCCTTCCGGTGCTGAAGGGATTCCTCAGCGGCATCACAGACAATATTAGTGATCCTAGACACCCTGTAATCCAGGTCATTAGTCTGTTCTATTTCCGCTTCATCCCATTCATCATCTACCAATTTTCCCTCCAGCGTCGACCGGAAGGCATTCCAATCTGCCCTTCGGGTTAGATAACCCTTGGCAGTACCGTGGGAACTTTCTGAATTTTCCACCAGCCTGAAGGATATCGCTTGGTGGTCGGAACTCGTCTCAGATCGGAGGGTCCAATCAACGATGCGATTGGCTATTAATGGCGTTGCAAATGTAACGTCAATCCAACTCTGCCCGCTAGCGCTAGAGAACGTAGGGGTAGCAGAGGGATTGTTTAATACTACTAACTGGTTCCGCGAAATAAATTCGCCTAGCTTTGCGCCTCTTCTATTCGTTTGATTGGATCCCCAGACCGTGTTCCAGGAGTTGGTATCTGAGCATATGATCACATTTCTGGTGGTAGCCGTGATCATCTCCATGGCGGATATGTCTTCGTCAATATCGTTGCTATCAGGTAGGTAGGCTGATACTAACGTAAAAGCTACATTACCCCACTTGAAATAGCAAGCGACGGAATCCGCCATAGTATGCTGCCTCAGATCCATCACATCGAGGTTCGGGTTATTAACCACTATAGCAGCCCTGGGCCTCCTCTCTCCACTGTTCAAGGCGATAACCCTCGATGTAAGGCCAAACCCCGTGACTATGTTCCCACGGCAGCTCGGTTCTTGGACCGCCATTATGTCGTATCGTTGGGAGAGAACACGAAGTTCATCTGCCACAATGTGTCGGCGGCCCATGTTGAGCTGGAGGATGGTAAGCTTACTCATAGAAGGTTCTTTTAGCTACCTCTTTGGCCCACTGTAGATGCACAGGGCATTCCCTGCTACCCGCCTTGTGTTTCCTTTGAACAACGGGAGCATTTGCCCTCGCACAATTTATGCAGGTTGGGCTAGCCTGTTCTCTTTTCTTTGGACACTCTTTAATTACATGGCCACTAGCTGAACACTAAATGCAGACTACTGCATCTACTGTGCACGTGGCCTTGGTGTGACCGTAGCCCTGACATCTACTGCATCGAGGAGCATCGACGTAATCTTTAAAGGTTATGGTCCACCATCCTCCGTCTAGGCTTCCTATTTCGAGAAGCAAGAACCTGACTGTTGGATGCACCTCTAGTACCCAATTTTTAGTAAACCCGTTTCTGGCCACTGAAGAGAATAGTGGCCGCAGGTCATCCATGATCAGCGGAGTGGGGCCCGACTTCTCGGGTAATCGTTCCCATAAAAATCTTGCCAACTCAGCTGAATTCCATGTGTGAGGAACACCCCTTATTTCCAGCCTGGGTTTTTTCTTCAGAGCTAACTTGGCTTGCAGGCCATGGTCCCGCAATCCCTGCCATCCAATCACTTTCGTGGCATCATTGATGTCGTCCATACGAACCAAGACAGAACCTGCCTTGGTCGCACGGACTATTGCAGCATTTACACCTATTTCTTTTGGTGACGGTAGCCCATTTATAATATCAACAGGACTCTTTCCAGTCCCACTTATGGTGATTTAAGTTGGTCTCAGAGTCTGAGTGGGTTTCTTTGGCAGTGATTTTACAATCTCTGCCATACTTTTAGGTTTCTTCTCATTTGGTTTCGGTTCCTTCGAGCTATCATCTTCACTTTTAGCAGCTGCTTTTGCTTTTCTCTTATTTCGTTTACTCACCACTGTCTCGAAAGGCCTTGTTTTTGCCAAAGACAAAGCTTGGTCAATATCTCCTCTTGGCATTTGTTGCTCTACCTCTCTGGAGCTCTCTCCAATAGGTTCACTAGCTGTAGATTGCAGCTCTCTAGAGGACCCAGGATAAATTTGCTTAAGCTGAGATATATTACTCGTAGCCGAAAGAGCCTCAATTACTTTCGGCACAGAGGCCTCAATTATAATTTGTGTAATCATATCACGTACCTTCTGTGACAGAAGTGTCTCGTTAATCGCCTTTTCTACAAAAGATGAAACACTTCCATCTTTTCTTCCGTCTTCAAGGGTTTCTATCATATCAACAAGACATTGTATTTTGTTGCTAATATGATTACGAATTGACCCAACGGATTTTTTATCGTTCCGCTTTAAATAAGCCCGGAGACTCTCCTGGATTCGTCTAGCATCACTAACTAGCGTATTTGCTTTGCCATCTTTTGCATTTTTACTAACGTCAGGAGAACCGTTTCGAGCTCTTTTAGCAGTACGGGTAAGGTTGGTAGGAGATTCCGAATCTTCCATCTCACTGGTTTAATAAACAATACAACGGTAATAGTCTTATTAAAGTAGAAAATTTCACTAACCTGTATAACCTTCCACTATAATTACGTTTTCTTTTCAAAATGTCTTATAAGTCTTTGTGCGTCTAAAGGAAACTTTTATATAGCAGTACTTACCTTATAACTAGCAAGCACCGCAAGGCAAATCAAGACTAAGTCGCTTTGCACTATAAAACACAAGTTCAACCTAACCTACAAAGTTCAAGTCTATTTACACTTTAAAATAAAAACACAAAAACTAAAAATGTACATAAAAACAACAAAACGAACGAAACTAAGGCATAATGAACAAGAACGAAAAACATGAAACAATAATAAACACAAAAGAAAGCTGGTAAATAACAATCTCACATACACTGGTTAATACACTTGGTCATATCACAGTGGTTAGTTATATCCTTCCGATGTCCAAGACAGTAAATTTTAAATAGTTTGAGCCAGGGGTGCCCATCCCTCCCAAGGTCAATGGCGCAAGAACCTACCTCCCCCTCCTCCCACTCCCAAGATATTTTATTGCACATATTTTCTTAAAAAACAAAGCAAGGGAAGGTGGAATTAGAAAAATCGTAGATCATACACAATTACATTTGCTGGGGTCTGTTTCATGTTTTTTCCTTGTCCCTTGGTATGAAACTTTTCATTCCGAAAATTCATAACCCTTTTAAAATGTGCCCCCCTCAAAAATTCAAAAACCCGTCAAAATATGCCCACCTCAAAAATTTTGATGGCGCAACTTGCGTCATGAAAACCCCATCTGGGCATCTCTGGTTTGAAGTACTAGATGGTAGATAATCGATTTAAATTGTATCGTCAGCCTGATAGTCTCCGTAATAAAAAATAAATCTAGATTCGGCTCTTTTTTGATCCAACGATAAAAAATTCTTTTGAGCGTTGGGGAAAGGTATTGGAGATAATTAGGTTATTTTGAGTAAAAATGGTTTAAGTTTTTCTTCCATTTGCCTCAAATCCTTAGAATATTTCATTTTTTCCAACACAACAAATAGGTTTTATGTTCCAACATTGTCACGAATCACACTGAAGGAACGATATTCTTTCAGGAAAGTGTGTGAGACATTTAAACCCCAGGCGATAACAAGTTATTTTGTGTATCCTTTTTGAGGAAAGCGGTTCAAAAGCAAACAAGGACAATATCACCACTATCGGGTTTTGACCTGAGTGTTTGTCCAAGTAATTGGGGAACAAACATTTCCCACTGTCAGGGCTTCTCGTCGGCTTCAATTTCACTGACCTTTTGTTTACTACGTTCTTCTCTTTCGATCCGCCATATTTTACAAGCTCGCTCCTTAAAACCCGATCGCGTTAAGACCAAACTACAATTTTTTGTACGGTTTAAACTTTCTTAATTTTATTTCGGTATTTACAATAATCTGTATCGGTTCGAATGTGGCCACATCCCTCCAAAAATTTAGTATAAAACATTAATAAAAGTCTCCTATAATATTTGGGAGGAGGGATGAACAACTTTGATTCCATTACCATTCGTCGGCCTTTCTTTTCGAAATGACGGCCGAAAAACTTGTGTCGTTATATAAAATCAGAGTATCTTTGAACCTTTGAGGGATGATACGTGCATACAATACATGATAAGGCAAATTCCCCCAGTCAAAATAACCATTGAAAAAAAAAATACAGCTGTTTATAACATACCTACTGGTAAGTTATAAACAGCTGTATTAATAGCACCGTCTAGATAATAGCACCGATACGGATGTAATGATTTTAATGAATCTTGGAAAAAGTCTTCTCCTTGAATACATTTTAATTTATGTATATCATATACTTCCTCAAAAAGAAACTAATAACAAAGTAACTATGTATTCATAATTTTACTTACAATTTACTCAAAGAGTGCTCAAATGGTACACAACTGTTTTATACCGTAAGTAAATAAAAAAGTGAATGTACTGATGTATAAGAGTAGAAAAGAGAATGTTGGAAAGATGCAAATTTAAATGTTTTCCTCAAATTTTCAATATCGAATAATCAAATTTCGAAAAATAGATGTACACCAGTATGTATAAAAACTTTTGCTTCTTCAAAATAAAATTTGTGCTCAGACTCTAAAATTTTCCCTAGCGTTTTACGTTTCAGACATATACTTTGGTTCGCCGTCTGTGGGTCTGTCTGTAGTCAAATCGATGTAACGGGCATATCACATACTACCGTTTCTCTGATTTTCTGAAATTTTCAGAGAGTGCGCGGGTTGGCGTCTAGATGGCTCCGTAACAATTTTATTAAATTCCATGCTGCACTACTGCTTGCGCTCGCGTAAATAATGTAATATCTATTTTATTCAGTATTCGTGGCTGCAAAAATGATGGGGCAAGTTTAGCCACTGTTCTCTTTTTTAAACCATTACCAAAATAAGGTATATTTTTGAAAACTACACATTAAACTTTATAAGAATAGAAAGTTTGGTTATACAAAATATTTCTTTCATTGAGTGCGAAAATGTAAGTATTTAAAAAAAAAAACAATATACATAAGCTGGATTTTCTCAGACTCTCTGGAGGACATTTAAAGAAAACTAGTGTTCGCCCAGTGGTCGAAATTCGACCATAGCCATTAAAAATTTGAGGAAAAGATATAATCAAATAAAAAATGAAGTAAATAAATAAAGAGTAAATCAAAATTCGAAAATCCTCATTTATTAATACAAACAAAATTTCAATTTCAATTAAAAATCGAACTTAAGTCATTTAAAATTATTTATAAGAAATACAAAATATACTCATTCAAAAATATTTAATTTTCATTTTAATTTATGTGTGTATTATTATCACAATAAATTAATATTATGACTAAGCAAGTAAAAAATAAATTTAAATTAGCAATTTAAATGAACTTTAAATCCATTTTTATTGAGAACTTCTAAGTAAATAATGTTTTTTTTTTTTTTTTTTTGCATGATCTGCTATTGTTTAGTGCATAGCCATGCCCATTGCCATTGAAAATATAAATTTCAATATTTTAAATGAACGTGCTCTAATTGCTGCCACATATAATTGTCCATTCGAAATTACTGGACGTTACAATAATATTCACATTTTTCCAAAACTTTTATTCTGCGATTTGATTATGGTCATAGCAAATGCAGCTATTAGAAATGTAATGAAAGTCGAATGTAAGTAGTATAGTGACAGAAAATGTTAAATTAATTATTGGAATTAACATTCTTTAATTTAAAGTAGCCCCCATTAATACTTCAGTCTCATTCCTGTTCCATTAACTAATGTTTGTGCAGTATTTAAGATAACAATGAGTATAAGTATAGAATATATTTTTTAATTTAATTTGTTAGGTATCATTCCACTAACATTAAATGATATTAGTAATAGACCCAATTACCTCAGTAAATGAAAATAATCCAATTTATCAAAAAAAAAAAAAAATAAATAAAAGAAATCGAATTTGGAAGGGAAAGAAAAAGTACTAAATGTTTAAAATGATATATCTCTGCACTTTTTTTTTTTTTTTTTATCATTTTGTAGGAAATCAAGAAAGCTTTCAAATAAATATTGGTATTTATAAAAAAATGTATACTTTTTGAGTTATTCGCAAATAAAATACTGAATTCATCATAAAAATGTATGCAGCTTGTTTTCGGGAAAGTATGTTATATACATAAATTATAAAGGTTTCAATGGGAAGACTTCAGCCAAGTTTCATTGAAATCGTTGAAGCCGTATTGGCTCTACAGTCTGAAGCGAATCACGTTTTTCGGCCGCCATTTCGAAAGGAAAGGCCCGATGATAATGAACCGTATATAAAAAAACTTTTAAATATTATTGCGACGTTGTGTAAAAATTTAAAAGAAATCGGTGAAGAACTTTCGGAGATAAGCCGTCTTGAACAAACTGCCATTTACATTTTTATTCACATGCTATTTAATATTTTTATGTATTGATAACACTAAAGCTCGTCAATATCTATTAAACAAAAAAAGAAAGAAGAAAATCGGTTGAATAATAGAGGAGTAAAAGGCGATGAACCGATTTGTGTTTGCCTATTAATATAATGATGTTCTAGATTTACAAACCGTTTGTGAAGAAACAAAGTATTTTTTTCTAAAAAATAATAATTTTTAGGACAAAAACCAGCCATGGTCATACTTGCCCATTGGTTGCGCTTACTCATCTTAACTCTATCTCATTATTATTATTATTATTTTGTATATTATATTACTAAACATATATATATACAACCCCACATACACACACACACCTAATGTTATTTATTGTATAAATTTTAGTATCAGTTACTACCATTCTATTTGTGAAGTTATTGTATTTCTTGTAAGTGGTAAAGTACTGGACGGTGTAGTGCTGGCCGGAGTATTGGGTTGACTAAAGTTATTGGTCAGATATTAGCTTACTTGTTGCAATGGATATTGTCTTATCCAAGGGTGGTGTAACAGTTGGCAAACTGTTACTAAAGTTACTATCCCTGTTCCAATTTCAGTTCCGATTATTATCACGGCCTTGGTGAGAGATGTTTTCAACTTTTATTACCTAATTTAATGAAATAGTCGATGAAAGGGGCTTTAAAAACTAAATTTTATGCACTATACCATCTTTATTCCGAATGCTATGATATAAAGATTCATGAGATAGATGGAATAGGTTAAATATCTGTTTTATAGTAGTCATTATCATGTCGAGCATTCTAATTTTATTTGATGGATCAATTGTATAAGTAAACTTAAAAAAAAATAAGCAAGAAGATATTTTATTTTATTGATATTTTTATACATTGCTTTATGTACGCCACTGACACTAGTGGTCGAATTATATAATATAAAGAAATATATAAGTTCAGCCGGAAAAATCTATTCTTAATCTTCTCATGTGGAAAAGGGCTTCCGTGATATGGTCACATCACATCTCGCACCACTCTTAATCCTGTTTTTAATCCTGGTAAGTATTGACGGATGCAATAAAGTATAGGATAATTTTGCACTAATCATTGACAGTTAAGACAGAATAGAAAAATTAATATGTGGAAACGATGTTTGTTCGTATTTTTTTCTATCCACTATGAAAAAAAATATACAGTTGTGATCATAAAAATTGCATCACCCGATAGAAAATAAATACATAAACCCAAATTTTTAACGAAAGCTATTTAAACAAAAACTAATATAATTTATTGGAAAGCAAAGAACCTAAAGAAAAACGCTGTAAATTATTTCACAATGGTTTATTATTTCCCAACAATTATACATCTAAAGTAACCTTACCTTTCTAGTGACAAATTAAAAGAAATAAGAAGTTGAATTGAATTGAATTTATTTGTTAAAGATTATTTTACAATCTTGTACAAATGATACATATATGAATAACTTCATTTCACCTACATGAGTCTAGTTTATCATAACTGTACATTGACTTATTATAAAAATAATAACCAAACAATAATACTTCATTACACTCCAATTAATTTCTATATACATTATCAATAAAACCAAAAAAGAAAAAGAAACACATAATTAATTGAACTGACCAACAATTATCCTTAGTCATAGCACTTGGTTGGTGTGTGGAACATCAGAGCTTAAGGAATCCAGTGAATTACACCCTGACATTATGAACCAGTAAATTTTATTAAGTTTCTCTATGCTATCGATTCGAAGTATGTCTTGTATCTTGTTTACATCACTTGGCTCAGAGAGAAATGCTCGTAAATGTTTTTGCCTGTTGTCTGTTAGCTTTTCACAGTACAAAAGGATATGGAACAGGCTGTTAGTAATGAATTGGTTACAGAAAGTGCAGGTTTCCTGGGCTTTGAAGCAGAAACTTTTGTTTTTCGTATAGAGTTTAATTAATTCGGGATTTGAAACCCTTAACTGACTTATTGATCTTAGCTTTTTCATGTTAGCTCTGTACATCAAATAGGACTCTGGGCTGGAAATATTGAAGCTGGAAATAGTTCTATATATGGGATTGTTGTTGGAATTTATCGATAAATGGATGTCCTTAGATAGGTTATGGTTTTTTAGCTTTTCCAATATTTTATCGCTGTATTTTAATAATAAAGTTGGGTATACTTTATCGAACTCTTCTTTACAGCCATAATCAGCAGCTATTGATCTGACTTGTGTGATCCAATTAAAGATTATATCAGGATTCCTTGTATCCAGCAAAATTAATTTGTTGAAGCAAAGCCTTGGTGACCTCTCTTCAGACATAAACGACAATTTAGACCAGTAATTTATGATCCTTCTCATAACCCTGACACTCAAGGCGTTTCGGCCAGTTTCTAGACGTACATTGTAGTTGGCAGTATTCCTTGGCCACCTAAATAGTTGCTTCAGAAACTTCAGCTGTACCACTTCAATAGCATCCAGGTATCTTAAGCTCCATATTTCAGAAGAATAAAGAAGGGTTGAAGACACCATAGAATCAAAAAGAGCTATTTTTGTCTCCCATGAATCGCTTCTACCCCTTTGCAAAAACTCCAATACTTTTCCCGTGGCAACAGAGGACTTCTGTATAAAATGCTCAGATGCCTTACTAAATTTTCCTGAGGAAGTGAAAGGTACTCCTAAGTAAGTATAATCCTTAGTGTATTCCAGCTTTTTCTCATACCAGTAAAGGGACTTAAGTTTCTTCATCCTGGGGGATTTATGGAATACTACAACTTTTTTTTCCTCATTTACAGTCAGGGAGTTCTTCTCACAGTACTGTTGCAGGATCTTCAGTTTCTTTTGTGCTTCTTGCCAAGTATTACTAAGAAGAATAATATCATCTGCTAGTAAGAGCATTTTAACTTCATGATTGCTATCGATGCTTACGCCTGTGGCTCCACTATGCTGAAAAAATTGGATTATATCTGATATGAACAAGACGAAAAGTGTTGGACTAAGACTTTCTCCCTGTAACAGGCCAGATGTTATATCTATGTTTTCCGATAGTTGTCCTTTCATTGCAATTTGAGTTGTAGCATTGGCATACAGCACCTTCATTATCCTTATAAGTTTTCCTCCAAGTCCGAGAGAAAAGAGTTTTTCCCATAGCAGGTTATGGTTGATGGAGTCGAACGCTTTCCGGAAGTCTATAAATGCAGCATATAAGTAGCTGCCTTCGGATCTAAATTTAATACCAACTAGTTGGTATTAGAAATAAGAAGTTAATTCCAATTATTTTCCTAAACATTTTTTTTTCATCATTACTAATTTGCTGAAAAAAAAGCATTACTTCAGTAACACATTAAACAAATTCAAATCAAAATTCAAAACAAAGGATTTGCAGTAGAACATAAAAAAAAATTCTAGAGACCATATCTTCGCTCCTAATTGTCCGATTTTAATGATTTTTTTTTTTTAGGAATTTTCGTAAACATACAAAGCGTATACTTTTTGAGTTATTCGGAATCTAATTTTACCATCTCTTGTAACTTTTTTCACAGCTGTTTTTCTTTTATGTATGTCATGTAGATAAATTTAAAGGGCATCAAGAAGAAGACTTTAGCCAAGTTTCGTTGAAATCGGTACATTCGTTTAGGTGCTACTGTCTATACCAACGGAGGTTTTTCGGCCGCCATTCTGAAAGTAAGGCGGATAGTAATGTCGATGAACTAAGATCATCCTCAGGTGACCTCTGATTTTAAATCGAAATTTGAAAAAAATTGGTCAAGTAGTTTCGGAGAAAATGCACGGACGGCGGACGGCGAACGGACAACATATTTTGTATCCCTTTATCGAATTCTACTTATTCTGAAACCTCAGACCTCAAATTTGGAGAGGGATTAAGTTTTTGTTCGATTATAATGGTTCATTATTGAAAATAATAAACCAAAATACATGAAATCTGTGAAACAAAATAAAAAATATAAATACAGATTTTTTTTTATAAAATAAGAAATTAGTTTTTGGACGAAAAAACTACAACTTATGTCAAGTTGGTACCTTATCCTCTTCAATATTTCTCATAAAAATTCTTTTACTTCATGTAATGTCATAATTTAAATATTTTATGACGAGGACAGTTGTATAAAACTGGGCATAATTACAGCTTTAATCTTTTTGCCGACGTTTCCGCCTAAAGTTCAGGTCTTCATCAGAGAACCAACACCAAGGTTTTGCGAAATCCCTCATTGGACCTGCCCTGATAAATGACTGAACTTAGAGCCGAAACGTCGGCAAAAATAAAAATAAATATACTTATTTATTTTTGATTGATCACCCCAACCATTTTTCTCTTCACATATTCACTACAGCCAACCATCAATCCACAATTTGTCATAAAAATCGTTGTTTTTGATAATCTAATGTATTAACTTCTGAAGAAATCATTTTATATTTTTTCAAGAAGATGGCTGGTAGATGAAAACTAATGCAGACTTACATATAACTGTGTTAGAGGATCACATTCGGACTTAGTATAAAAAAATTACCAACTTTTCGGATATACCAACAAACTTATAAAAACCTTGGCCTCAAAACACCATATATGCCAGAAAACGCCTGACGAAGGCTGAAATGGAGCTTGTTAAGAGATTCATTTTTTATTTCAAATTAGGACTAGGATAGCCGATGGGTATCTCTTATTGGAAAAATGCATTTAGTAAATTAGTAGTACTTACTCGTTATAGTAATCCAATTAATTAAATTGGTATTACTCCAATAATTCCTAGTAATAGTACTCCAATTAATTACAATTGGTATGTGCAACAATAGTACAATAGTAATCCAATAATTACTGTTAATTTTTTTATATGAATTTAATGATAAAAAAAAATACATTTTGCCTTAATTAAGTGCATTAAGTATTTTATATATATGAAACACAATAATACCATATATACAATAAAAGAAAAACAAGATTATAACAGAAAAGAAAAGAAAAGTTTGAATAACAGAATAAATCAAACATGTTATAACATTAAATAATTTTTTTTTTTTTATATCTTTTTATTGAGAAATAATACATTTTGCCACATTTAAGGGCACTGAGTACAAAAGCTGAGTGAGGCTCATTCATACTATATATACAATGCAATAAAAAAAAAAAAATAAATAAAAAAATATATATCTATATAACAAAGGTAACTATATAACAAAGGTTAAATAAAAAAATAAAATAAAAAAAATAAAAACACATTCATACTTATTCGCAATATTTACAGTCAGCCGAGAGAGCTCTGAGTCGTGCCCTTTTCTCCACGTGTGGAGGATAAGGCAAGACTACAAGCGATCCCAGCGCTTCTCTCTCAGCCGCATCACTAGGATGGGAATCCAGTAGAGACTAAAAGAGGACACTAAAGACACATACGTTCATGACTTGTGTGGAGAAGCTAGCCATTGGCAGGAATCCAGTGACGTATTTACAAAAGATCTTGAGGTCACTACCGTTTCAACCTTCTAGGAGGATTGTAGGGATGATTGGAACTGGATAAGGATTGGGCTGAGAGAGTAGAATGATGAATTAGGTTTTGATGAAAATTTGAAAATCGTTATGGAATAACGTCAAGGACATACGGGATGTTAAGGTCATGATGTAAGGTTTTATTCGTAACACAATATTGACTATTATACGGAGGATATTAGACTGGAAGGATTGGATGCGTTTGATGTTCGAAAATTTAGTATTCTCCCACAGTTCAAGTCCGTAGGTCCAGATGGGTTTCAGTTAGTGTTGCTCAAAATCGGTGTTGGTCTTGCACTTTGCAAGACAAAGACAAACAGCGCGTAACTGTTGCAAGACCAAGACCAGGACTGGTAAAAAAATAGATTTTTAATTAAAATAAAGGATAAAAAAGATAAAGGATAAAAATTAATTGACAATCTTAGTTACTATATGTTAATAATTGGTATACTTCTGAACTTAACTCCTCTAATTTTTCATTCGGGGTTAGTTAGGTTTCTCCCAAAAAAATCACAATAATATCTCTATAGTAATAAACTAATAAGTAACTGCAAGACTGTTGCGAGACTCTTGCGCAAGACCAAGACCATGACCAAGACTGAGTTTGCAAGACCAAGAATCGTCGCGGTCTCGACTTTGGGCAACATTAGTTTCAGTATGGTGTATTAATACAAGTTTGTTTTTAATTGAGAGGTTAGATTTTCTGTTAAGTAGTCTGTATAACTGGCCAAATCCTCGGTTATGTTCTTGTCTTTTAAGTCTGGTATGTGGGTTCCTTGTTAGTCTTTTGTCTAAAAGGAATCCAAGATACCGAACTGTGTCTGAGATGGGAAGAGGTACTGAGTTGAAAAATATATGTTGTTTTTTTTTTACTAATAATAGTACTCCAATTAACTGAATTATTAGTACTCCAACAATTATGAATAATACTACTCCAATTAATTACAATTATTACTACTCCAATGACAGTTTTATGACGAAAGCTCACATTTGATAATAGTGCACACAGATAATTGAAAGAGGAATTGATATCGAATGGGTATTAAATACACAGTGTCTATTTGGTGGACATTGGACCAGTTGGTGGAGTCAAACCATCAACATAATAATTATGGTCAAATTTCTTATCCATAAAACATTCTTTAAGAAGATTCATTGATAGTTGCAATGCTAATTGATATTTATTTGGATACTGTCTCCGGAAATTTGTTCTAATCAATACAGCGGTATTCCTGCGAACAGAATCCTGCAGAATTGAAGTTAATTAACAAACAGGCAACTACCAAATATTGGAACAGCACCCCCTCCACTCTGCGGACATGTTTAATTCTTAGATTAGTATTCTCCAATACGTCTCCTTTTCCTTCAAGCCATGTCCTTTCATTACCGATCTTTCACTTATTTATAAATTAACTAGTATACAGTAGTGAGAACTCTCACCGTAAGATTGTTATCTTTCTCTTTAATGCATATTCGACGTATAAGCAACGTTAGCGATACATATCTATTCGTATGTATGCAATATAATATTATCTAGATAGTCTATTCAACAATTCAAATTGGTGAAGCTTCTTCATACTTTAATAATGACTTTTAAAATAACAATTCACTTGATAAGTGACAAGCTTGTCCCACTGAATGATATCTCTCCAGTTTTATAGTTAAACAATAACACACAGCTCTGAACATGTTTTGATCCATTATTGTACTCGCTCAAAACCCCTTTATTTGGTGCAGAAATGACATGGTTTGTAGTTTTATCTCTTACCAAGAGTATAGAGTCCTATAACAGAGAATGTAAAAGGCATATCTAGATATTTCTTACATTTATTAAAAATTTCAAAAAGTTTCTTTCAATATTATCCCATCTGCCCAAGAGCTGTTCTTTCCAATTTACCAATATATTTTCAGTGAGTCGGAGACGATCATAAATAGAAATATTTTAATTTGTGAAACCCAAGCATATGACAGGTATTCGACGGTTCGGCAGGAGGCTTTGGGTAAGATTTAGGATTTATCTCGAAAAAGGAACATTTTAGGGCTTTAATACGCATGACCTTCTTCATTTGATACCTCACTTATCAAAATACCCGGATACCTCTTGAGACCCGGAAAAGGGATTTATACTACCTTATTATATATACGTTATAAATGGAAAAAATCCGACCTCCAAAGCTGAGTTGAGTTTCTATGAGTATGAGTTTCCAGCATACAGGTGAACAGTTAACGAACCAACGTTTCGGGGGAATGTGAATAGGAAAGGGAAATGAGTGGGAACTCAGGCATCGCCAGAACAGAAAAAAAAAACGAGACACATATTGTATAGAATAGAATGGAAAATAATTTTATTCTGGGACTATTTCCCTTTAGAATAACAAAATAGTACAAAATTAAAATGTTATATCTGGCCTTAATAAAAACAAACACAAAAAGTAAAAAGAAATAACTAAAGAAAACATTAGTTAAACATACTATACACAAAATAAAAAAAAAATCTATATACAAAACACTTGAAACTATGCCAAGGCACTTGAAACTATGTACATTGGTAAAATATAAATATACAATTTTAGAAAAAATAAAAAATACATTACATTCTTCTTAGAAATGAACTATGTGTTTTTATAGAAAAAAAAAAAAGAAAGCTGAGTCTAATAGTCAAAATCGTCAGAGTATTTAAGTGATGAATTATATGTAGATACATCATTATGTCAATCATTATGAATAATATGTAATTTTACATAAAAGGTTAGCGGGTATCTGACTGTTGGATAGGAATTGGAATAGGAGGGTTTTAAATGTAGACAGGGAGGGGGAATGCCGAATTTTGATAGGAAGGGAATTCCAGAAATTAACAGAGCGAGCAATAAAGGAGTTTTGGAACGTGGCAGATCTGTGAGAAGGGATGTAAAGATCGGAAGATCGAGATGTTGTGGAAAGGGAGTGGACTGAAGACTTGAATTGGAGAAGGTTGTAAGTGTAAGAAGGACGATGGTTGTTGCTGATTTGATAGAGGAACGTGCCTAGAAAATATTGTCTTCGAATGGAGGGGAAGAGCCACTTTAACTCAGTGTAGTGGTGAGAGACACGGGAGTATCTCGAGGCACCAATTACAAATCTTACGCACCTGTCTTTTCAGTGTGTCGCGGAGCTACACCGAGAGTTCGTCATACGCCACACAGCTGTAGTCAAAGTGGGGGAAGATGAGAGAGGTAACCAGGAGTCTACGCGTATATTGACGTAGGAGATGGCGGAAGTGTTGGAATAGTTTGGGGGTAGAAATTGTCCGTCGGAAGATCTGAGAAATATCCTGATTTCAGGAGAGGGTTTGATCAATGAAAAATCCTAAATTTTTAACACAGGAATAGAACGAGATTGGCTGGTCATTAAGGTTTAGTATGGGAAAGTCGGTATAGGATCTAAGCAGGGGCTTGGAACCAATTACAATGACCTGAGTTTTGGCAGCATTTAACCTTAATCCGTTTAGATTTACCCAGGCATTGATTTGATCTAGGTCTTCTTGAATTTTGGTAAATGCTATCAACTCGAAAAGGATAGAATGCTATCGAGAGAAAAGGATAGGTAGATTCGAGAATCGTCTGCATAAAGTTGATGTATACACAGAAGATATGAAAAAAGAAAGAAAATAAATAAATAAATCAATAATTAAATGGATAAATAAATAAATGGATTTCCCGTTTCGATCCTCAAATTATTGGCCTAATATTCTTTAAATCAGCCGCCATTTTTGAAAGCAGCGGCTCCGGAACGGCAGACAAGGTTTTTTTTTTACTCAGAATAACATACACTTTCGTAATTTACAATCAAACCTTCGCCTGCGATCAGGTCGATTTTTGGGCGCTGGCTCCAGGGCTATAGGAAAAAGACCCCGTGGAAGACCCAAAACCAGATGGATAGAGTCAACATAGATAGTAGGATTGCATGCGTAATTAAATAAAATAAAAAAATAACATATTAATACAAATAAATGAACTTAATTGAAACATTTTTGTATTTTTTTCCTTATATCCTTTCTAATCAGCTGTTCAATAAAATGTTAATGGAGCCTTCTGTTTCCTTCAGTATGTGTTTGGATGGCTCTGTGAGATGTCAATAGCAAATTAATTTTTTTCTCAATATATTTCTTTTTTTTCTCTTTTTTTTAAACCCATACACATTTTAAACCCATATATACAAGTTAAAAAAATAGAAACTTTTCTCACATTTTTCGCAATGGATTTCCCGTTTCGATCCTCAAATTATTGGCCTAATATTCTTTAAATCAGCCGCCATTTTTGAAAGCAGCGGCTCCGGAACGGCAGACAAGGTTTTTTTTACTCAGAATAACATACACTTTCGTAATTTACAATCAAACCTTTGCTTGCGATCAGGTCGATTTTTGGGACCTGGCTCCAGGGCTACTACTATTGAGGCATTCATTGTCGTTTAGAGGCTTTCAGATGGGTTGCTCCAAGCTACATTCCTCGCCTTTCATAACCTCTTTGCCTTTATATCATGAGATGTTCATTGAGAAGCTCTTCTATAGTACCTTCTCCTCCATGTTTTAGTACTCTAATCCCACATCGCTCCGGTTATCGTGCGGAAGATTTGATTCTATACTTTTTTCTAGGGCGCTGGTTAGTGTCCAGCTCTCACAGCCAACTTTCAATTATTCTTCTCCTGCAAAGGCAGATCTGACTGTAATGTCTGAATAAATCACATAGCCAAGTTACGGCCAGGAAAAACAATGAGTATTTTCTTATCTATTGGTTTCGAAAGTCAATTGTGAGAGTTAATGGAAAAGTAATCAAGATTTTTATTTTGAAATTATACTATCATTTTTTCACAAAGGAAAATTAATAAAACAGAATAATTATGAATTTTAGAAAAATCGTATTTTACAACTTTGACTAAAAAATTTATTTTACTGCTAATTAAGGCTTTCTGATTATTTTTTATTTTCATTATAAGCTAAATTAAAATTTAAAAAAATGATTTTAAGGATGGCTAATCATTTAATGCATATATAATTATGATAAACAATTTGGTTATTATTATTTTTTTTATATATAACGTTTTGGTATTTATCATAATTTTCCAATATTCTAAAAAAAAAAAAAAAAAAAAAAAACAGTTAGAAAATCTTTTAAAAAAATGTTTGGTATGCTGCTCTATGAAAGTAATGGTTGTATTAATTATAACAGATTTAGTTGTTTTCAGATTTTTATTAAAAACTAAAATAACAAAGAGAATAAAAAGAAAATGTAAAAACAACTAAGTATGTGATAATTGATATAATAATTATTTATCTGATAGAGAATATTAGAACTGGTTTTATGTTAACATTGCACAGCCTTAATTTGAGATTTCTTGAGATTTTTCGGGATTTCAACAGAAAGGGAGAACGGTTTGCTCTTGTTATATGCCTGTCCCACACTAAGTCATTCATTGAGATTAATGTGGGTTCGAATTATTTGAATTTGTCGTTTCTCGGAAACGATTTCTCGTCTACGCAGATCCTGTTGTTATTGGGGTAGCATTTTCGGAATCGTATATTTTGTTTTGTCTACATTTACTTTTAGGCCGATTTGCTATGCTTCTCTTTAACAATTTCATTAAATAAACATATTAAGTAATGCGTTTGATTATACTGGTTGACGTTTGCCTTTCGACACCACATGACATTGACTCGGAGCTTGGTGTAGATGGCGCTGGGTTGGCATGCGCTTCAACCTCTAACTGCTCAGTCCTGGACCAAATCTCGCCCTATCTTAGTGTCGCTCTCTTCTCCTGAGTACGCTACGTAAGTTAAAATTTAAATATTTCATCCTTTATATATATTTATTTTCAAGATAAATAATGGGAATTTCTCTTTGGAATAATTACTTAAATTATGATAATTTATTTTAATAAATTGTTTTTTGATAAAAAAAATCCTATTTACTTCTTGCAATATATTTTTTAAAATTATAAAAAAATGTTCTCTGATTAAAAATAATTATGTATAAATTTAATCAGTACAGGATTAATTTTTTTTAAACAGATCTTATTTTATTAATAAAATATCTCTCTAGTATGTCGTTTTATGTATATTTAGCTACTTTTCAGCACTTTTTCAGGGGCACTTATAATACTTAATACGGTATCTTCAAGATTTGAAAAGTCCTTATAATTTTACTATTTATTTAAGTCATAAAAACGTTTCGAGCCTATTTAGCTCATTACCTAGTTATCAATATCCTACATAATTCCATATTATATAATTCTATTATTGTTTATTTTAGTCCAATAAAATGATCGTTCCATGTTCACAATGTTCCTCACATTAAATATAATGCAAGTTTAATTCTAAAAATATGAAACTCTGAACTGCCCCCTCATTCTATTGTTTGAAATGGACTTTGATTTTAACAGCTTCAAAATCAACTAATTAAGCTCGAAAAAGCCGTTATGACTTAAATACATAGTAAAATTTTTAGGACTTTACAAACCTTGATTACGCCGAATATATTTTTTTCTCTATGTATTATATAACGTTTCGAAATTTATTGCCATTTTGAAATATTCCAAAAAAAAGAAGTTTTAAAATTATCAATTTTTTTTCAGTATACTATTATCTCGCAGTAATTACTATATCAATTATTACATATTTAGTTGTTTTAACATTTTCTTTTTATTTCAAATTTCTTTAATTTTTTTTTCTCTTTGATATTTTTGTTTTTAATAAAAATAAAATCTGAAAACAACTAAATTTGTTATAATTAATACAACTATTACTTTCATAGAGCAGCCAGCATACCAAACATTTCTTAAAATGTTTTTTTTAACTGTTTTATTTTTATTTTTTAGAATATTTGAAAATAACGATAAATACAAAAATGTTATATACATGAACAATAATAACCAAATTGTTTATCATAATTATATATGCATTAAATGATGAAATATGATTAGGCATTCTTAATATATATATTTTTAAATTTTATATTTAGCTTTTAATAAAAATAAAGAATAATCAGAAGGGTTTAATTAACAGTAAATTAAATTGTTTAGTAAAAATCGTAAAATGCGATTTTTCAAAAATTCATAATTATTCTGTTTTATTAATTTTCCTTTGTTAAAGACCTATATAAGTAATATGAAATAATGATAGTACGATAACATGAATTTTATTCATGATTGCATTTCAAAATAAAAAGCTGGATTACTTTTCCCATTAAATATCACAATTGACTTTCGTAACCAGTGGATAAGAAAATACTCATTGTTCTTCCTGGCCGTAACTTGGCTATGTGGCTTCTTCAGACACTACATTCAGATCTGCCTTTGCCGGAGTATGCCTAAGAATAATTGAATGTTGTCTTTGAATTTCGACATTCTTGTATAGTTTCTTCAGCAGTCTGTCACAGAAGAAGTACTAAACTGAAATAAGAAGTATCTCTTGGAGAGTCTAAATTTACCAAAACGTAGATTAAATGAAATATTTCATAACTCACGGTCTCAT
This sequence comes from Nezara viridula, assembly GCA_928085145.1. Taxonomy (NCBI): domain Eukaryota; kingdom Metazoa; phylum Arthropoda; class Insecta; order Hemiptera; family Pentatomidae; genus Nezara; species Nezara viridula. Next base: position 94,055,954 of record OV725081.1, read on the forward strand.
GAGGTCACGGTTATATTTCAACGTTTGGTTGAGTCCGCGACTGAGTTTCGACGTTTGGGTGTGGCTGTAATTAGAGTTGGACGTTCTGTTTGTGAACCGATACAAAGAGCTATTTTTACTGGCTGAGTGATTCTTGATTCGATAGAGAAAGAATGGCAGCTCTTTTTCTATTCAACTTTTCTGCAAATCGCCATTTTTTCTACACCATGATCATCAAATTTTTACGAGGTATAGATTCGTAGAGGTCAAAAGAAAAACAGAATTAAAATGACCAAATGAAATTAGAGAGCTTGTGAAGACTGCACTAGGAATTGGGTAAGATGGCGAGGGCTTATTATACCTTCCATCTTAGAAAGCCAGAATTGCCTTCTTGCCGACCAATTCCTCCGTATAGAATACTTCATGCTTCTCCATACTTTTACTGAACGATATTTTTAGTGTGAAAAATATCTATATAGCAGAGACATATAATACTGAAATGGGATTAGAGGCATTGGCACTTGTGCCAATGAAAAACTTAATGTTATGTAAGGGCTAAAGCTGTTTTTTTCTGAGTAACCCATCACCACATTAGCTATTTTGGGGCACCAGAAGGATATCAGAAATTTATCAACCCAAACATTATATACAGATTATTTCAAGCAATAGCAAAGGCATGCCATTCTTTGGATACAGGAGCCATTGGCCCAAGGGATGTATTTTTTGAGCATTAGCTATATCGATATTTTGCTTTCTTAATTATTCACCATAAAGGTTCAGTCATAGAGAGAGAGGAAGGATGAAGAAGGTTAAGATTACAGTTGTAACCTGTTACTAGAACAAAAACTGGATTCAAACTGGACCTTTAACTGGAAATGGACTGAAATTGGAGCAGGGAGTTTAAATGGAGGCTAGGAGAGAGACACTGGAATGCGAAAGAGGAATTTGAGCCTGGACAAGAACTTCATCGGTATAGCTTCCTATTATTGATTATTAGATGATTATAAAATAAACCTCATTATATGTATATGTATATATATATATATATATATATATATATATATATATATATATATTATATATATTTATAATTTTATTTTATATATATATATATTTATATAAAATATGTATATATTCTGTATATAACAATATTATATATATATATATATATATATATATTGTTATATATCTCTCTCTCTCTCTCTCTATATATATATATATATATATATATATATATAGAGAGAGAGAGAGAGAGAGAGATGCGTGTTGTGGACATACTCTGTAATTATTATGGTTCGCAAATAATTGATATATGTCTATTCTCACACTTATTAAGAACGGATATGAATTATGTTGAATACGATTTTAATACATCCTATATCTTTTATTTTCTGAGTAGTTTTTTAAACTAATAATTTTTTTAAAATACTAATAATAACACTCTTCTTCATCGTACCATTGAATTAGGCAAAATGTTTTTGGTATTTGTTTACTTAAGTATTGCCAGTTAATTTTTTTAAATTGTTTATAACTGTTACGATACTTTTAGTAATAGTTATTTTTACTAAAAGTTATGTTTATGAGACAAATAATTATGGCAGAACAGACAGCAACAAAAAGAAGCTAAATTAAAACAAATAAAAAGCCACTGTTCCAAATGGAAAACCTGTAACCAACTCTCTAGGAAAGAAGACAGTCCTATACCGCTTAAGAATTGGGTATTGTGAATTTCCACATGCCTATTTACTAAGAGGACTAGACCCACCGACCTGCGAGAGCTGTAAGGTGCAAAGAACTGTCCAACACATCATTCAAGACTGCCCAGCATTTAAGAATATAAGGAAAAATCTCGACATGGCTCAGAGCCTAAAAGAAAACCTCATTGACAATGAAAAAGCCGTAGAAATACTTTAAATTTTTAAAAAATATAAAATTTTATAATAGAGTATAAGCAAAAGGTGTTGCCAATGACCGGATTTGGTAGAGGCAACAATAAACACAATTAAAGAAATAAAAAAAATTATTATTAAAAAATAATGTATCATAAAAGATTAACTTTAACAATTAAGTCTTTTCTAAATACTTAACAACATTAATTTTCAGGAGGCAAAAGTTTCTCGTTGCCGGTAAAATTTTATGGAATAAATCTAACCATTTTTGTAAATGTAAAGTTTCGTGTTGCGTCCTCGGAAACATTTATTTTTTCTATATATTATTCCCTTCATCTTCATTTTAATGCCCTTCGTCCGTGACGAATGAATATTATTTAATTTTAAGAAGTTCATAATTTAAATTTTAATTACACACTGAATAAAACAATAAGTTTAAATGGAACAATCGTAGTAATTTATTAAATGATATGAGTGGCTTCATTTCAAACACGGACGTCGTGCCACTTTCAGTAAGTCAATTTTCGTTTTATAAGTTCGACTGAAACTGTTACTGATGATTCTGTTTAAGAATGTTCAAGTTGTATAACGAAAAACAATCATTAACATTGGATTTATGTTACATAAATTGGATTTATGATATCACTCCAAATATCCTGCTGACCAGAAGGGATGAAGTGGTACTGGCCCGACTAAGGATCGGACATACTAGGCTTACTCACGAGTATTTAATGAGGAAAGACTCTCCTACTCAATTTCCCGCGGGGTACTTCTCACAGAGAACCATATCGTAACCGAATGTTATGCATTCCGATCTCTTAGGAATCAACATCTTTTCAGAAATAACCTTGAAGAATCACTCCAAAAGAACACCAATACTATTAAAAACTTAATATTGTTCCTTAAGGAAATCAAAATATTTCACAAAATTCAATCACATCTTGTAATTGTAAATATACCTGTTAGGTTTTTTTTATGTTTAAAGGTTCCTCTTCAAATTGTAAATATACCTGCTAATGTTTCTTCTCTTAATCATAATTTTTAATTATAATGGTTTTTCAATTTTTCTTCTTGTAATTTTTAATATTTAAATTGCATTTTTTAACTTTTCTTCTTTTAATATTAATTTTATTTTTTAAACCGTATTTTTAGATTATATTCCTGAATTCATTAACCTTTTATTTATATGTCCTTGTAAACTGTTAACTTATCTCTTTCTAATCTTTAATATTTAATTTTAATGGCTCTTGTATTTTTTAATATTTACACTGTACTCTTTAACTTCGCTTCTATTAATATTAATTTTTATTGTTTAAAAATGTATTTTTTAGCTTCTGTTCTTAAAATCATTAACCTTTATTTTATTGTATTTTTTAATTTAACTCCTTTTAAATCTCTAGCTTTCAATGTTTATAACTTTCATTCAAATGTACTATCCTATATATGTGACTATTCTAATTTTTTTAAAACTTTAAATTGTATTTGTTAGCTGTAGTTATGTGTGTGGTAATTGATCAAATTCTAATAAAATGACTTAGGTGGTTGAAGTTGGCTTTTTCTGAACATTTAAAAATGACAGATGTACGTCTTTGATATGAATGTACTTGACAAATAACTGACAGTTCTAGTCAAGTGACAAAAAAAAAAAAAAAATGAACTGGCTATACTTAAGTAAAAAAACCCAACTTTTTTTATTGCTTTTATATTTTACATCTCATACGCTTAAGAATCAATTTAAGTTGGTTTTCGAACTTCCATTTCTGCTTACTTTCTTTAAGCTCTGAGGGTATTAAATTCGAATATCCGATGATTTATAAAAAGGAATTGTTCCTGATACCATCCAGAGAGTCCTTTCTTTTTAAATAATACAGTTTCGTAACTAACAAGGCTTTATTTCTTCCTTACGTATCGCTTTGAAGTTTTAATTTTATCTCTCTTCTCCGTCATAAATAAGTTTTATAAATATTATTACGTAAATAAAATAATAAAATTAATATAAGTAAAACTATATCGTACTTTATTGTTCATAACTTGTGTCAGTAGTACTAGAGGAACTGTCTGACTTCGGCAACATTTTTAATAAATACTTATTTTAATGGTCGATCTGGTGTTCAATATTTATTTCTTGCATAACGGTATTATTATATTTATTATTAATTGGTAAATAGATTTATAAGTAAGGAAAAGAAATAACTTCATACTTAGGAATAAAAGGGGGAGCGGGCTAGCACAGTGGTAGGGCACTAAGCTTCCATTGCTTAAGGTTCTAGATTCGAATCCCGTCTCATGGCAGAAAACTTATTTATTCTGTTTCATGCCCGTGGAACGACCCTAGGATAGGGAGACCCTCTTGGGACACACCCAGCCTCTACAAAGTGGCCCTAAGCCATACCTTTGATTAAATAATTGATTTAGGGGGGAAACCTGGCGGTTGAGCGTGATCCTAGCCGATCTTCTCCCTTCATAACCGCTGGCCTTGAAACAGTATACTCCCTAAGTAGTACTGAACCCAAGACCCTTCATGGGTGCAGTGGTACAAGTTTTTAGGAATAGAAAGAGCCAATGTCTAAAACAACAACATTTGAGTGAACTGCAAGAAAGAAATAAGAATAATAAAAAATGAATAACTGAAAGTAAATTTTATTCTGTGATAACTAGACCCATAATAATAATATAAATGAATGACCTCGTATTATAGACGGGCATCTGTAATTTTCACAAAGTGGAGAAAAAAAATCAATTTTTGATTTATTGTTTGAAATCGAACTGTTTCTGATGATTTCATTTAAGAATGTTCAAGTTGTATTATGGGAAACAAGTCAACAGTCATTAGAAACAGTCATTAGAATTGAAGCTAAATTATAAAAATCGGATTTCTTTAATATAAGTTCACTGTTGTACATTATTAGAACCTTTTGTCTGATATGTGATAATAACTAAGAAATAATTAAATTATAAAATTAAATACAAGCATAATTAAATAATTAAAATATTGAAATTATATCCTCTTATATCTTCTGTATATTCTAAATTTCTATTCATCAATTTACTATCGCATTTAATTTTCATTAATATTTCTATTTACATTATTCATTAATATTTCTTTAGTATACGAGATAGTTAAATCGTTTTCCATGCAGCTATACAAAAGCTGTTTAATATACAGATTAATTATCATATGCTTAAAGAAAGAAAGAAAAGTTAATATATATGTTAATGTATAAATATAACTAATAATAATAATGTACAGTAATAAAATAATAAAAAAATGGTAAGGTGCAGGCATCAAATAACTTCCATTTACTACTCTACTTTGAGTTGAAATTAATTTTTAAGTTTAAGTTAATTTTACTTGCTTTAAGCTTAAGTTAATTTTACTTACTTGATAAAATTAAGGATATTACTTTATCTATAATTATAAATCCACAAAATTATATAATACGATAGAATTTCGCATAATTTATTTTTGGTGTGGCAAGTTGAAAATATATTTAAAATGTTTAGTTGTGCTTATATAGAAGTTCCATTTATTTATTCATTTTCAAGTTATTTATTCATTCATTCAAGTTTAATTTATTTATTCATTCATCGGAAACATATTCAACAAAACAAAAATAGAAATTATTAGCTACCCAAATTATTATTCAATAGTTCCATCCGCCACAATCCATAATCTTATTCTACTATGTTCTATATAGACTTTATGTTATCTCGTTTTTTCTAAACCTTTTAGCTTTTCAGAGTTCTAATATCCATCTGCATTAATAATCTTACTCTCGGAAATTAGTTTTAAAAATATTTATTGTTTTATTCTACTTTATGTAATTATTAAATTCTTTAATAGTTTAACCATATTTTATTGACGATGAATTATTGAAAACACGGCATTTGAAACTCGGCAGACTATTTTAATATTGATATAGCCTAGGCGGTATGAAATAATATTAAATTATATATTAATAACATTACATAACAAGCTTAATCAAAATTCTATTTATTTATTTTAATGCTTTACTGAGGGTAAAAACTATTGATACAGGATTATTCAAACATTTTCAAACCTTTCGTTGACTGATGTTAATCAATTCTATTATTTTCTCTTTAAAGATGGTCGAAATAAATCTAATAGTTAGCAAACAGGCTCTCGAATTGTAAAAATCTTTTTTTATTATTCAAAATGAAAAAAAATCCTAAGATATGTGCTTTAGACCACACGATAGAAGTAAAAACATCAAAAAGGCGAGATTAATAATATGAAATATAAATTATAAATAAGTGCTCATTATAAAAAGGTTGAAATGCTAAACATTTCTCTTGCATACAGTATGCAGGTCTGATTTTTAGTTTCTGAAACATTTTAATCCATATCTTCCATATAACTCGTTTCCTTTTCGCTTCTTTAACATAGCGTTGCGTTATGATACAAATCTGAATAATAGCCCATTACAAAGAAGACGGAAGATGAACAATTTCCTAGCTTACAGTATGCAGATTTTTAGTTTCTGAAATATTTAAATCCATATGCAAAAATACTTCAATCAGTCAACTCCAGCCGACTTTACTCGAGCTTTACACGTCGATTCACTAATTCACTGTCCACAAAAACGGTGGAAAACGCGTCTAAAGAAGTTTTCGAAAAATAAATGTTAATAAATGCAGGAATTAAAAATAGTTATAAGGGTAATCGAAACTTAACAGTTTACTTGATCTTAAGAAAAATAACATCTCATGTATTTCTGCCATATTTTTTAAAATCCGAGCAATATATATATATATATATATATATATATATATATATATATATATATATATATATATATATATATATATATATATATATTTGCATATATATTTGCTGATATAGCATATATTTTATGTTATAGCCTGAACGCGTTATGAAGTTTTAGCAGAAGTTTAGGCTTGCCTTGAGAGAAAGAAAAATATCTCTATAAATGTGATTTTAGTTTATCGGAAGGTCAACATTATCCCTGGTCAGTAGCGCCTCAAGCGCTTTAGCTATTTTCTCACATTATTTTCTTATTCTTAATAAAACATGAGATTCAATATGGATGGGGTATATTTGTTAGTCAGATGGAATGAAAATAATCTTCTAAATCGATTTTAGTCCAATGACGTATTCGTTAGATAAACTAAATTTATGCTGAGTTAAAGAATTTCCCAGATTAAAGAAAACACAATCTACATAATAGATTTTATAAGAATTAACTCTTCATTTTCTTTTTAAATCTTAAATGGTCAATATTTTGAACCATTTTTTATTTGGTATTTTTCAATTATTAGTTAAATTGACTTGACTGCATTTAATTTTTTGATATATCCTGGAATATTCTCCACTATTATTGGCCATTTCTCTTTCTTGCTTTCGTTCTATCTAAATCTGTATTGAAAAATAAAAATCTTTACGAATTGAACGTAAGTTACTTGGTACATTACACCTTCTGATCTACAGATTGTCTGTGATTTTTTATCCACTTTAAACCCACATTTTAGTATGAGATTCTTTTGAGTTTATATAGGTGTATATTTTTACTTCAACTCACCTATTCATAAAATATAAAAGAAGGAAATTTATTGCGATGATAAAAAATATCTAATCTGAATTTTCAATGGAAATCCAAGTTTTGAGATCACCTGAATTCAAAAAAACAAATCCGATAAAATGGACTACGTGTCTGTGAAAAACCTTGTTTCAGACAAGAAGTCGTACGAAACTGAAATTATGTATCTAAGGTCATCATATGCCTTTAATTCTATAGCAACTTTTTTGTCAAAATCGGCTAATAAGATGTCCCTCTTTTTCTTCAGATGTGTTCCAAAGATTTTGATTAAACTCGTTTTGATAATGTAAAATTAAGTGGTGTTTAATATAAGGTGGGTCTTAACCTTATTATTGCAGACCGACAGGGCTTCAATGCCGCATTTTCAAAATGGTCTTCTCTAAATTATCTTTTGTATGATTGATTTGAAATAATAAGGCGTATCTTATCGTTAGTAAAAATAATGAATTCCTAAGAATAGTTAACAATAGGAGAAAAAAAGATAATTATTTGCTCAGGTAGGAGACAACTTTATGGAAATAAATGTAAAAATGTATAGGTAATATATCCTTGAAAGGTTAAAGATTTTTGAAAAATTGATGTCTATAAAGTTTTCGAAGTAATGGAAAGTGTCGAAAAAATTATGAATAGTTATTTAAGAAAACTTAGGTTATTCGATGGAAACCAAATGTTTCGATTAAAACTAAATGGAATTTCCTAAATAAATGCAAATATTTATTAATAAATGTATTTAACCTGTCATGGTTAGTGAATTTGCGATATTTCAAGTGTTTTTTTGGAATAAGCAAAGCTGTACGCTTCCGGGTAAATAGTCTCTTTACCATCGTCTTATGAACTGTCGGGTTGGGATGTACGCGTCCGTATAAGTGATCTTGGTTTTTCTGCCCTGATATCGACTGAATTAGGAAAACGTGTGCAAGTTAACTGGTCATCTGTGTCTTGGAGATACATGGCTTTGTTGTTTGGATTTTTCCATTTATAAAAAAAAAAAACTTCATAATTTTAATGCAGTAAACAGAGGAAAGAAATTATTCTAAATACGATTGGGTATTAGTTTGTGCATAGACATTATGTAAATAAGTAACATTTCGAGATTAGTGAATATCCATAATTAACTAGATTCTGATAAATTAATTTTAATGAATAAATCAAATAGTTAAATTGCAATTTAATAGTAATATAACTTAAATATAAGGAAATATTATTATATTATATATAAAAATAAGTAAGAAATAACTACTTTGATACAATACTTGGGTTCCTATTTCTAAGAGGTTGTTGGTTATTGGTAGTTAGTAACGTGATATCGACGGAGTTATTTGATCTTGCAATGTTGTAAGGGTGATGACATTGGAAGATGGAGTTACATCAAGTCCCAATAATGCTTCGTTACTTGTTAAAAATAGTAATTATCTTGATATTGCAATACGATCCCAGTCATCAATGGCCGGTGTTAGTATCTTCTATGTAAGTAATAACGTCGTCTTAAATTGATCCGATTCGGAGTATACTATTTATAAATATTTTTATTTGTCGTCCATTTATATACAAATTCCAATAAATTTTTCACTTCACTAAGTATATTAGGATCATATCTTCTGAAAATGAAGTTTAGTACATTCAGTATTCGATGAAAATTATTTTCAATTGCACAAAAAAACTAGAAAGACCTTATTAGATTGAATTATTGATAACTATATATAATAAGTTGTTTGTTTGTTTATTACCCTTGGGTCATCAATTCCTGTGAGTCGGTTATATTTGTGAACTCTTTAGAGGAGAAATAAAAAAAAAAGAATGAATAATCAAAAATTAATAATAGATAGATAGAATGATAAATTAAAAACATATAAAAATGAATTTTACTAAAATAAATAAAAAAAAAGAAAGCACAATAAAATAAAATTGTATTTATTTTTATATTTTATTTAATAGTCTATGTCTATCACTGTTTTTATGTTTGATTCGTTGTTGCTTAATAATGCTGATATGCCCGGTTTCAGAAATAATCAATTTAGGCTTGAAGTATAATAAGTGCATTCTTGGAAAACATGATTGATTATGAGAGGGCTATTGCAGTCTTGACAATTTGGTGGTGGCTGCTTAGTGATGAGATGTACATGAGTTTGGTTTGATGAGGTCCAGGGCTTAACTGATTTTTTAACAACTTTTAATTTGCTAGGTGGTCTTTCGTTCTACATAGATTGCCAACTAACCAATATTTCCTTTAATATATATAATAAGTTTTATTTGGTTTTCATATTATTAGTTGGGGGAAGGAAGGGAGGGTTCGTCGTATCCCCCCTCCTCTCTACATAATTTTGAAAACATGTATAGAATACAAAAGGTTTGCCTAAAATTAGAGAAGATTAATTATAATTTTTTTAGTAATATATATGTGCAGTGTATTCCAATATCTATTCATTGTAATAATAATTAACTTTTCCGAAAACATTTTTTCCATCCCGCCTCAATAAGAAAGCTATGTACGCCCTATTAATCATAGTATTATTATATGCGTAGTTTATTAATACGAATGAACAATAGACTGACTTGTAAGAACTAACTTCGAAGTCAATTTGGGGCCATTTAAAACCACACAATTTCAATTAATTTTGTTGTTGAACTTTTTTGATTATTGTATTTATTTTACCAGTTATTTCCTATTAAAATTTTAAGGCTTACAATTTTTTTATGGCGGTCATTTTGGATTTGCTTTTAGCCTGGCAAATATGCTAGAATTTCTCTAACTCTCATAATTTTGTTGATATCAAATCAATACAAAAAATTTAAATAATGACGACTATTCTACATTTTTTACCCTTCACGAAATCACCTCAGAAGAGAGGAAACTAGTTTAATAAAATCATAAAAAATTAACATTAAACCAGACATTTAGCACTAATGCTGAAGTATAATAATGAGAAGAAAACCACCTTCGATTTTTTTTCTTGTATAGCTCTATCAGTACTATTTTATTCAAGAATTAGGCGATTTTTTTAGAAAATTGCTCGAACGATTTTGATTGAACTCGTTTTGCCAATGTACAATTAAGCGGTTTTTTAATATAAAGTGGGTTTCACCTCATCATTGGAGTCTGACCGGGCTTAGATGCCGCATTTTCAAAATGACTTTCCCTAAAGTACTTTTATACGATTAGTTCGAAATAATATTGCATCCACTAATGGTAATAATAAGATATTCCTAAAAATCCTAATACTTCTACGAAAAAAGATTGTCATAAATGCTACTGAATGAAAAATTATGAAACTGATATAGTTTACACTTCATTATGTACGTATGGAAAGAATTTTATGATTGAGGTTAAATCGGTTCCAGAGTCATATTGTATCAAGTATGGCAAAAAATAATACAGATCAAAAATATCGAGAAAAATGGTCTAGATGGTTTCAAATGGATGTAGGGCTAATAAAAAATAATGTAATTAGTATTTATAACTATTAAATGATTTTTTCATTGCATAGTTTTCTTAATGTAAATATAGTAATAGTACTATTACTTTAAATAATAATTTTACTACATATTGCATTTTAAGGAGAATTGAGTAAAATCAATTTTTAGAAATTGTTCGCAGTTAAATTCTGATCTAAAAATATCGTTATCATTGCTTCGTACAGTAAATATCTGAGAGTATGAAACTTATATTTTGGTTCCTTCAAATAACCTTTTGTATCCTTCATCCTAAATTTATGACTTCCTCTCCTAGATCATCATGTAATAATATCCCTGTTGAACAGATCCACTACATAGGACTTCATCTGGATAAACTTTTTATTTTGAATCCTCATAAATGACTGAAACGACAAGAAACTGCTAGATGTTCCAGGCTATTTCAATACTTACTAGAAAAACGCTTAAACTTTCAATCAATTATATATTCCTCACGTATCTAACCCTTACAATCCAAAATCTTTTCTAAAATCTTCAGTGCTCTTTACTCTGTCACAGATAAAATCATCCATAACGACCTCCATATTCCACATGTTTCCGATTTGGCGCAATCCAGATACACATACTTCCATAGTAAATTTCAGGACCATCCGGTCCCTCTCGTTTCTAACCTTGCTTCCTTTTCAATCCCTGATAACTCTCCGAGGCGTCTGAAAAGAAGATGGCCTCATGATCTTTTGATGTAGAAGCATTTTTAGAGTGATACCAGTGGGTAGTTTTCTACAAGTATTTTCTTTCATTATATTTCTTTTTTTTCACATTTACTAGAACTATTTTTATTTTAATTGTAAATTCCACGAATAAAAAAATATTATTGAATGATTTTTCCGTTGCATATATTTCTTAACATAAGCCTTTAACTATGCATTTCTTCTTATTTACGATAATTTTACTGCATATTAAATGTTAAGGGGAATTATTTTGAATTCAGTTTTAGAAGACGGTTCCTTTATGAAATGGTGAACGGTGGCTTTATAGCTTTGTTTCTAACAATAAATATCTGTGGGTGTAGAACTATATTTTACTTTCACTTACCAATATATGAAATGTATAGTAAAGGAAAGTATTGTGATCGTGAAAATTTGTGAATCTCAGTTTTCAACGGAAATACACGGTTTGAGGTCCTCTGATTCCAAATAACCAAGTCCCGCAAAATGGTCTGTATGTGTAAGTGTGTGTGTGTGTGTTAATAGTGTAACTCCAAAACGAAAAGTCGTACGAAAGTGAAATTGCATATTTAAGGTTTTTATATGGTAGGGATGTTACGGTAACTTTTTCGTCAAAATCGACAGACCGGAAGTGGCACTTTATATCATCGGCTAAACACATTTTTACAACTTTCCCAGAAACGGCTCTAACGATTTTGATTAAATTCATTATAGAAGTGTAAAATTAAGCAGTTTTAAATAAAATATAGTTCTTATTTTGATTAATGTTCTCTAACAGGGCTTAAATGGCTAATTTTCAATGTTAGCTTCCTCTTAAGTACCTTTAATTTTTTTTATTTGAAACAATTGACTATTTCATATTAATCTATAATATAAAAGATAGTTAAATATGAAATATGAAAGAATTTGATAATTAACTAAAGGAGAAATAAAAAATCGTGACGGAGAATATTTGTAATTCATCATATCCGAGCTCGCCCGAAAGATTATAACAGTCTCCCATACGCAACATGAGCTTAATATAATACGGACTCCGACAATATTATATAAATATAAATATGTGGTTTTCATAAATGCTATTGTTGGTATTATTTAATATTTAATTGTATAGATTACACCGATATAAATATTAAAATTTGTATATATAAGTTTACTTGTACAAATAAAAATACCCACTATGAAATATAAAAAATTATATCGTCTATAATTTGTACAATAATTTCTCCTTTGTCTGAAAATACTTATTTCTGCTTAGAAGAGGGTGGTAAGTGAAAGCTGTGTGATGCGCGCCCCGCGCCAGATTTTTTAATAACGTGATATAGGGATCTTTAATAGTTACGTTAGAGGAATATCAAGCAACCAAAGAGAATTTCGAGGACATCTAACGCCTGAAATTTAATTTTATATGTCGAAGGTTAATTCTGGGATCGATCCTTCCGGGTCACACTCGGTTTCTGTTAATTAGCGATCTGACCCTTGAGGTGGAGGGACTTAAAAAAGTCCCCCGCTTCAATAATTGGTAGAGGAGGAACAGTATTTCCTCGCCTTTACCTTTTAAGCATGGGATCACAGGTACTTCATGAGCTTTTGTGAAAAAGGCTTTGTTAGCTGACAGATGAAGAATTCAGACAGAGGATACCAACGACTAAAAGGGACTCAGGTTTTTAGCTTGGGCTCAGACAGTTAATTGGGGCTTTGATCTTTAGCTTTGTATTTTGCAGTCGCTCTCTTCTTTTTTATGCTTGCTCCACATTTGATTTTTCCCACGGAAAAATGCTTACTAAAGAATCAATACGTACTTTTAGGAGTTAGTGCTTTATAATTTAATTTTTGTTCTTCATACTTAAACTTAAGCACCAAAGGAACGTTGCAGATGCAGATATACGTTATCGCCAAACAGGCCCACTTACAAAATCTTCATTACTTACCCAATCAATATTATTACGGCTCATAAATAGAAGCACATTGTAGTCCATGTTAAAGAACACTTATTATCGAATTATTAACATCCGCCTGAAACTTGGTGAATAGTTTCATCTCATCGTATTCTACAACTATTTTATTTACGAAAACTCTTGGAATTCGGGAGTTTTCAATCTAGAGGGGGACAAACATCGTATATTTAATAAGGTACTAAAAATCCGTAAATACCCATTTTCGTTTTACTTTGATCGTAAAATAATTTGATTAGGTGGTCTACAAAAATGTTGGACCGTTTGTCCTATATAACCTCGTTATTTTGAAAATTCGGAGGTATAGGTCACGCCAAATGCCTCAATATTTTTGAAGGCCACATTTTTTCTCGATCTTGTTATCAAATTATCTGACGATCCAAGTAGAAAGCATGATTATTTATGAGTTTTTAGTACCTACATAAATAGACAAAGTTTGCCCCCCTCCAGATTGAAAACGCCCCTCTTCCAAGAGTTTTCGTAAATAAAATACTTTATCATGAGATGAAACTATTTACGACGTTTCAGGCGGTATTATAAAAGATAAAAATCGGCCTGTACCACGGACTATTGGCATGCAACTAATAGAACTCCATGTAACAATAAAATTGTTATAAAATAACGAAACCTTCAACTGTTTATCGACAAATAATGATCCTTTACCAACTATTTTATATAAATTTAAACCTACATACCAACAGTTTAATAAGAGACATGTCTAAAGCTGACTAACCTTAGAATATGAACACACTAATAATAATGCTCTGGATAAGAGATATCTTTCTTTAAACAACCAAAGTAATTGAATCAACCCCGGAAAAAGGTATTGCTGAGTACTGTCCTTTTCCATACTTGACCTGTCACTATTTCTTGCATAGTCAGATCATTTGATGATTTTGAACATATTAGAGTTGACAGTTACAGCAAATAAATGTAAAAACAAAAAAAAAAAAAAATTGTTCTTTGAGTATAAAGAGGTCTGAAATTGAAAATATAATAATTTTTATAATATAATATGTTTATAAAATATAATAATGATATTTTGAGTCAGGAGAAAAAGAGAACACTTTTTTTTTTAGTTATACGAATTTTACAATTAACGAGAAATTAAAATGCTTCTCTGAACATTTAGAAGTTTAACTTTTATCTTGCACCACTGCTGGCATTAATTTAATGCAATGTTTAGTTAATTATAAGGCCGTCCTTTTTATTTGTTTATTATTTTTTTATAAATCTAGAACTATAGAAAGAAAGTAAAATAGTATTTAAAAATTTTTAATGTATAATGATTTTAGACATGATTAAGAATGCATCATCCATGTAAATAAGCAGCTTTGATTTGGTAAATAAAGCTTTTAACATAGTAGTACATTAAAAAATATATAAAATATAATTGGAAGCTATTGGAAAATCTTAATAAGAAAAGGAGATGTTCGAAATCCAAACTTATTGTTAGGAACTCACGATTTTAATTGGGAACGGGTCGAATAGATTTAAAAACATCTATCTATATATCTCTAATATGGAGAAACATTGTGAAGCTGAAAATGATAAACAATATTTATTTATTTATTATTATTAAGGAATATTTACAATGTAATTCTAAAAAAAAGTTTCTGTTAGCAAGACGTTGAAAAGGAGTACTAAACCACATAATCTAATTTTCTGGCATTCTCAGTCGTTCTCATGTTTCCTGCTGGTACACCGAGTTGAAGTGGTTTTATCCTCCTTCCCGACGGCAATTCCTTCCTGGTGTTTTTCTTTTCCAAGTCCTAAGAACCTAAAACCCTCCCTACATCCTCTAACTCCTTATTCTACATCCCTCTATCCACTCTATCAATACCAGATCTCAACCAATAGATTTCTATTCCCCTTCCCATAAAACTACTTCCTTCAGCAAATCCTACATCATTCGTACTACCTCTTTTTGAAACTCTTTAATTACCTCCATACGTCAGTCCTCTTCCAAAAATTCCTTCAAACAGTTCCATAGTAAAATTTACATGCGTCTGTACGCAGTATAATTCAATCAACTGCACAATTGCAATCAACAGTTAATTAGTCATCATTTAGTATTCTTCTAAGCTAGAATAAGATATATAATTATGTAACTCTGTTATTATACTTAGGAGACTGTAGTGCCAGAATAACTTTTTTTTTTTTATTTCATTTCATAATCTACTTCTCACCAATGATGTAACACTACATTGACCTTATGCAATACAGCTTTATTTGTCAGCATAACAGTTATAATAATAAAGTTGTTATATGTGTTTATATAATATGCCAATATGGCTAACCTGTCATTATGTTTATAATGAATGATTTTTTCCCTATTTGTTGCTAAAATATAATATAATTAATTCATGTACACGGTCATAGAAACTTTTTTTTCATAAGGATCAACAGTTTTCTGATAAGGAAAATAATTAATTTATTCTGACTAAAGGAATTAAGTGTTTCCTTAAGGTATGAACAGCTTTGAAAGTACTTCTGAAGTCCGAACTGCTTTTGAATTGGATCTTGTATTCAGTATGCTTCATTATTCATTTCAACCTGTTTCGCTTCTCAATGCTCCTTGATGTTTCAAGGAGAAAATTCATGTATATGGTCTTTCTCTCAAGAAGTCTTCCTAATTCAAAAGCTATGCATACAGTTCTAGTCTGACATCCCTTTGACTGTTTTATTATTTATCTCCTAAGGGAAAAATAGATTTATTTTTATTTACTGAACCCTATAATCGATTAGTGCTATCAATATGCAACGGTTTGCTGTATGTTAATAGAATATCTACTAATAATACTTATAATACCATACGCACCAATACATATACTGACAGGCAAAAAATTCCACCCACTTGATTTTTTCATGTTTTCATCTAAAAATATTTCTGCTTTGGATTGGTCTATTGTTTTTAATGAATAAATAGGTAATCTTTTTGTTTGTTTTCAATTAGGAATGTTAACATAGAGGACAACAACCCTTAATCCTTAATTCAATGAAATGATTCTAGATTCCAATGTTTACTTTCTATAGAATCAAAATGTTTATTCAGTATCATTAGTTCAGTGCCGTTTCTTGCAGCACATTTCTTACTCTCCAGCTTTTAATTTTTCTATATTAAATTTAAAAATACCTCTTAGTGCTGAGGATGTTGGGCATGGTGTGGCACTTATTGATGATGGACGTTCCATTAGATATGCAGCTAATGCCATCAGAGTTCCATATGAAACTTTACGAGACGCCGTCAGGCGTTTTCGGGAAACTAGTTCTTACAATAGAAGGCCCGGTTCTGGACTGCCTAGGGTAGCAGAAACACGGGATGACCGGTTTTTGACTTTGAGAATTTTACGAAACCGGCAAATTTTATGAAACGGCGAGGTGTGCAAATTTCTGAACGTACCGCTCGGAGAAGATTAAATAAGTATGGATTAATGGGTTTTCGTCCAGTAAGAGGACCAGAGTTGACCAGAACTCACAGAGTAATACGGCTGGCTTTTGCTCGAGAACACAGCCATTGATCTATGGACGAATGGAGTGCTGTACTTTTTACAGATGAGTCAAGATTCGCTCTTCGATCTCCAGACGGGCGTGAAAGAGTGTGGAGAAGAAGAAACGAAAGATATGCAGCCTGTAATTTTTCTCAGAGCCAACATTTTCAACGTGGTTCTTTAATGGTGTGGGCTGGGATTTCAATGGAGCGCCGCGCAGAATTAGTTGTTGTTCGTGGAGGGTCTTTGACGACCATTCGCTATGTAGATGAGATTTTGGAACCTCATGTGTTGCCTTTCCTCAACGAAATCGGCGATCGTTCTATTCTAATGCACGATAGTGCAGTCGTTCCATCAACAGAACAATATTTAGGTTTTAGCCTGGCCAGCACGTTCTCCAGATTTGAACCCCATTGATCATTTATGGGATAACCTCGGAAGACGAATAAGAGCACGTGCAACATTTCCTGATACACTGCAGGACCTTGAAAGGGCTCTTCGGGAGGAATGGGCTATCCTCCAGCAAAGGGACATTTCCTGACTGGTGGAAAGTATGCCGAGGCGTCTCCAAGAAGTAGTGAAGGCAAGAGGAGGAAACAAGCTCTACTAAACGTTGATGTAATTAATTTCTTTTAGAATAATAATGGTACGTTTTTCAATTTTTTTTCTCTAATCATTCTTAACCAATCACATTTTGATTATTAAAGGTAAAAGATATTATAAAATTCCATAAATACTAAGTATTATCTACAAATACCATGTATTTATATACTTATATACAAATAAAGCTTTTTTTACAAGTGGGTAAAATATTTTTAGATGAAAACTTGAAAAAATCAAGTGGGTGGAATTTTTTGCCTGTCAGTGTATAATGTTTATAGACTGAATATTTTTCATTAATACTTTAATATACGAAAAACAAACTGAAATGATATAATTCTGTATACATTTTTAAGGAACTTAAAAAATACTCAACATCATAATGGTGTTCGATCCTATTTTTCCATCTCGATTTAATTATTCGTTTCTTGATTTTTTATCTTAATTTTTTTGCAAGTCGACTAAATTTCAAAATTTATTAATATGATAAGTAGTTAGAGAGACTACAATGCAAAGATTAAAAACATTGAATATTCAGTCAACTCTGAAGCGAGAATACCAAAACTGTTTTATTATATTCCAATTTTTATTTCTGCTATGACTAAAATTTTATTTTACAATATTCTACTTAGCGGCGATACTGCCATAAATTGCTTCGAATTTATGGTACGAAAGTTAAGCAATATCGTGGTTCTCACATGGATTGGTGACTACTCATATGAAAAGGCCACTCTGCTACCACACTTCCCATCGTGGCGAATGAGGATGGTGCTTATACAGATTATACAGATGACCCTACCAAATGTACTGTATAATCACGAATCTCATTGTAGTTTTCCATAATGTCAATAGATTTGGTCCATTTTAAAGAACTTTATACCATGAGAGAAAAAAAATTGTTCTGGTTATTAGTTATTGCAATGATGATCCTGAAAAAACATAATCTATGGATCTACCGCAATTTGTCACCTCTAGTGCCCGATTGTTTGTCGGTGGAAAGAATACTGTGGAATGTAGGAATTCCTTACGGAGCCAATGATGTTATGCAGCTTTCTGAGGTTAGATAATTTCTATCAGGCTACCTGTACAGCAATAAATGTCTATAAGAAGATCACATTGCGCGTCCAAATATATATATAAAAGATGAAAGAAAAGTCATTTACATAGTCAGTCTTTAAGTTTTAATTTTTTTTTCTGGTGAACTAGATTCCCGGCTACAGTTATAATGGGCTATAAATCGTTTAACTAGATGGGGAAGAGTGGAAGGAGAGGGGATGTATCCAGGCTGAGCCAGGTCAGACAGCAAAGTTAGCCAAGGGTCTTTGTAAAAGAAATGGAACATTTTCAGAGATAGAAGACCATCTTGAGAAAGAGATTTTTCATCCTTTGCACTATCTACTTTCCTCGGGTTACATAGTTTATTCTCCCAGAACATTATCAACATGGTCTTCTTTTATTATCGTTATAGAACTTAAAGTTGGATAGACTTTGTCTCTTTTCAATTGTTTGATGGTTTTAGAATGTTTTTGCACATTTAAGATGCTCCACAATATAAAGAAGTAGATCAGTTCGATTTCTTATATTATTATTTTTTTTTTAAATTTAGATAATTTCTTTATTAAGATATATCATAATCTGTCATATTCAAGGACAATAGTAATGGTGATAAAGAGTAGCTCATTCTCACTATGCACAATAAATAAACAGCAAAATAATAATGCTAAAAGTAATTATATATAAACTAAACAAAAATAAACTTGACTAATCAAAATAACTAGTTAAATACAAACAAGCTTTTATAAAATATTTACAATATTCATTCACTCAAGGTCTCCGAATCAAGGCTTTTCTCTCACTCGAGGAAGAAAAGGTAGGAATCTAGGAGATCCGAACGCCTCTCACTCAGCCGTATCACTAGTATTTAAGACCATTGGAAGCTGAGCATAGGCTCTATAACCAGACATACATGGCTTGAGTGGAGAATATGGCCATTACCAGAACTGTAATATATTCTTACAACAGGTCTCAGGACGACTATCGCTTCAACCTTCGAAGGGTATGAGTAGAGCTAGATAGAGGTTGTGCAAATGGATTTGGATGATATGTGAAGTTTTGATAGAATTTGGAAAATTATTCAGAGATAAGGTTTAGGACAAATGGGATATTAAGGTAATAGTGTATGGTTCGGTTGGTTACATAGAGTATTGTTCGAAGGACTTTGGACTCAAAGGATTGAATGCGTTTGATGTTAGAAAACTTCGCTGTCTCCCACAGTTCGAGTCCGTAGGTCCAAATAGGTTTAAGTATTGTCTTGTATATCAGTAGTTTGTTGTCAATTGAAAGTTAAGATTTTCTATTTAGTAACCTTTATAGTTGGCCGCATCATCGGTTAATTTATTGTCTTTTTTGTCTATTGTGTGGGTTCTATGTTAGTTTTTAATTTTTATTTTTTTATATTGTGGTATTATTTCATGATCCAATGTTTGTTTTTTTTGCTTTAAACATTTATTTGCACCTGTCAATTTGTGTCGACAATCAGCAAACTTGCTGGAATACGAGAAATAATGACATTTCAAGCATGGAGAATGACTGTACTCAGCAATACCTCTAACCTGGCTTGTTTCAATTACTTATATAGTCTAAGATAGGATATCTCTCATCCATCGCCTTTTAAGTCTCCTCCTCCTGTGTTCTGGGGTAAGTCAGCTGTTGCTATGTCTCTTATTAGTCCGTTGTAATGCCCGTTTAAATTTGTTTAAAATCGTTTCTTCATTATTCATTCTTCATTCATTATTCTCTTCAATTATTCATTACAGTAGACCATCAACCAACAATTAAAATAAGTATTATTTTTTAATTTAAATAAATTTCAATAATCAGTTGCTGATGTCCTAATCATAGGTATATCGTATTTATATTACTCCCATTAGCTCGGTATAGCTTTATTAGCTTTACTTATAGCCTTCATGCGGTTCGTGGTTTTCAAAACCATTTTGTGATTATGTTTTGTAGTGGAGTGGTGCAAAGAACAGCTAAGGGAGAGAAGAGGCCAACACAGAAAACAAACTGAGAATTTAAATGGCTATAGCTATATAGATAGAGGAATTTGTCGTTTTTACGGATTGCTCACATAACTGTGGAGCACCATCAGAATTTTTCGGTTCGAATAGTGATAACGTGATTAACATTTGGAGTAACCTTTTCCTGTATTTTTTTTTACTCCCTACACCCTTAGTTTACAACCACGATGTTGATTTTTTAAAATATAACAAATTATCAAATCATTGTTTAAGAAATGAACTAGTTTCGTTTATTTCCTTCTAAGCCATTTCTAGCATATGGTGTGGGGCAAGGCGCGTTTGGTTTAGAGATACAAATACCAAACCTGTTCTTAACAAACTGAGAAGGTCGAGAATCATTTTCTGGTTCCTCCACGAAATTTCAACCTTGCAGGCGCGCAATGAGGCGAGGTAACACTACTGTTAGGCATTGGGAGAAAAAACAAAAGTTCAAATTTGGAAGTTTGACTGCATTATTGACAAACTAATATCGTTTCTACGCCATGTCCAGCAAATTTTAACTTAATTGTCGCATTAATAATTTTCTGATGTGAGATAATAAGAAAAGAAATGAAAACCATCTTTTTTTTTATTTTTAGAGCTGGTTTGCCAGTAAATTTGTTGTAAATAGCTGTAACTTCGTTAATAGTTGTCCAAAATAAACGATTTTTATATAGTTTTGTAGTGAATTTCGTTACCTTTCAAAAATACAGTTTAGAAGGTGTGTGATAACGGAGGATCTGAAACGTATAGATCCGTCGAAAACTGCATATCAGAAATTTGAACCGATCGCAATACTTTCCTTACCTAATATTGGTAGGAAATAAATAAATTAAAAACATGTGTAGAAAATAGAATGCGCTATCATCGCTAATACTGCTTCGATTCCGATGTTTTTTTTTTTTTGTTTTTATTGGTAATATAATTACCTTTCAAAAGTTTAATTATAAGTTTTACCATATAATATATACTTAGTGAGTTAGGCTCCAAAACATTTTTTTTTCTTTATAACTTCTTTTCCTGAATTTTCGCGGGAATTTGATCGATATACAAAAAAGAAAATGTCAATTATTAGAACATTATAGGAAAGATTCATCAAAATCGTTAGAGCCGTTTTCACGGTACAGTCTATAGAAAAACATGTTTTTAATTTATTGCGCATAGAGCACCCAATTTCTATCACAGTCATCAGTAGTCAAAGTCCGACAAAATAAAAAAAGAAGCAACAAAATCGGTCCAGTAGTTCCCGAGAAAATCTTGGCACAGACAGAAAGACAGACAGACCAATGGCTAAAATGTGTCGGACTCAAGGGGCTCTGTAACGTATAGATCCGCCGAAAACCGCATATCGGAATACTTTCCCTAACTAGTATAGGTAGGAAAGTAAAAAAAAAAAAGAAGAAAATTACCATTGTGAGCGCTCACAGTTTGAATATTAAAATGCACCATTATCTGATATAAAGGAACGACCATAAAGAGTTCCCAGAGTTGATCTAAGTGTGATATGAAGCAAAGTAAATTTTCTACCCATAGTCGGAGTCGAGCTTGAGAATTATTTATTGATTTGATATTTTTTAAAGCTTACTCCTTAAAATGTCTTTCTTACTCCTTAAAATAACTATAATAGAGTTTAAAATCATATTAAAAAAAAGGGGGGATCCGTAGAAATCCAATTTTGAAAAAAGCACTTGAAATAAAACGGCGCAAAAGCTTCTATGGTTCTATCGAGCTGTTGGAGTGCTAGCAGATGAAAACGAATTGCGGTGGACTACCTGAGTCGAGAAACAAAAGCCAAATCCGTGGAACAACGGATGAATAGTCCACTCCATCAGATGTCGGATTCTATTGCCTCTACCTATTTCTGATCCAGCCTTGGATTGAAGCCTTTTTAAATGCTTTCGCCATGAAAATAAAAAGATCATCTTTATCCTAGATTCTGACTTAAAAAGAGGAGGTTACAATAAAAAAAAAAATCTTTACTCTAAATCCCGAGCCAGTTGAGACAAATATTATTTTTAAGAAGTAGCTATAATGTGGGAATAAATTATACCATCCGACGAAGCATTGTGGGGTAAATATTTTTTTAAGCAGGTACAAAGTTGATGTTCAACCTCAAAAACACTTTAATACGATTTTTTAACGAAATCGAACTATTAAAATATTTCCATGTAATATTTGGCTAGGCTCTTCGATGGGCTCTTCGAAGTTTTGTAGACAACGATTAAAATAGGATAATTTCAGGACGCATCCGGCGATACACACAAATTATTATAGATAATTATCTAATAATTGAATCTATTTGATAGTTGACTCTTGATAATTGCTTCAAGAAATGGTGCAAACTCGATCACCATAAAAAAATTAGATATATAATAAAAATGTGTGATATATTTCTATTACTTTAATAAAAATAATTAAAACAATTTTTTTTTTAAATTTGGTTGAAATCGGTGACCCACTGATTTTGTCCAATCCTTGTTAGTTCTGAATGGTGTGTCGAGCGCGGGGTGGCCTGATGAACAATATAAGATGATAGAGTTTACGTCCCCAGGGGACTTTTAACTTTCCCAATAATCCTACGCCTTCTCTCCTGACCCGGGAAGACTCCGTATAGCCTAAAAATAGACGAGGTAGAGGGAAGTAAAAAAACTTAGTAAAGTGTGTTTTTAAAATATTGAAATAAAAAAAAACCAATTGAATATATTTAGAAGAAACCAATCAAAAGAACTATTAATGATCTATTTAAAGCAGGGATCCACAACCTAGATCTCCCCCCCCCCTCCGCCTGACATTATCAGCACTCGTGAATAAACTTGTTCCCACTTATGTCGAACTTAACCTTTAACAGCGATCCCTTCGGCAACAGTTTTATTGTTGCCTGCTGTAGATCAACAATTTTTCATTAAAATATTGATTTTAATTAATATCTAATCATTAATTGTATATGTGAGCAATTGCTTGGCTAATTAATAACTTATTTTATATATTTTTTTTCAATCATTATTGTTATTGTTATTGTTCTATAGATGAGTTTTCACTTATTTTCATAAGTATACTTAAATGCTATATATATATATATATATATATATATATATATATATATATATATATATATATATATATAGAGAGAGAGAGAGAGAGAGAGAGAGAGTAATATTGCGTTCTATCACAATATGGACAATTTTTATATTGAGGAAAGAGTGCATACTATAAATAGTTTAAAATCTAACAAGATTTCATAGATATGAAGTTCCAAAGTATAAATGAATTATTTGAAAATAATAATTCAATTATTGACATAATATCATCACTATTGTTTTATTTGTTCTCTATCTTTGGAAGTTAAACATTAAATAAATGATACTGTTGGTAACACAGCATTAAACTTATTTTATACCTAGTTAGAATCCTTATATCTAATTAATTTTTAATTCTAATTTCAAAATGTTGTAATATAAGGAAACTACATAAAATTAGGAACATTCATTATCCTTGTTTTTTTTTTTTACCTTTTCTGCTGAAGTATGTTTCATTAGTTCTGAAAATAATAAAAATATCTGTTATTGTATATATATATATATATATATATATATATATATATATATATATATATATATATATATATATTTATTTATTTTTATTGATACTCTTTACATTTTCTTTTTAAATGTTATAAAACGAATACTTACCTGCAATTTAAGTAGAATAAAAACACGGTGTACATTACATAACACATATAACACCTATAAATGTGCCCGCATGTAAAAAAAAGATTGTGGAGTCCCTGGTCTAAACGAACAATATAATGGTTTCAAAATGACTTAATTTTTTGTTCCTCTCTGGAATGGTTAGTCTAACTATAAATAAAATCTTTAAAAAATAATCTAATTTTGACATAAAAATTGGAGTTTATGAAATCAGTACTTAGTACATTTAGTCAAATTAAAGTATGTTTTCAATTATCTCTCTTGGTAGCAAAGTCAATAATTCAGGAGATATCACTGCTTTATTAACGCGGTAAACGAGGAGAGTTGAATCCGGAATAGAGCCGGACGAAGTTGGAGTGGGATTTCCACGGCCATTTAATATTTAAAGAGGGAAAATTAGTCTGGTCCGGCCGGGAACTGAGCTGTTAGCAGTGAGGATATTTTCAAATTTTATGGCTCATCTCATGAATAAACAAATCGAAATGCTCTGAGAACGTAGCTTTTGTGTTCGGATAGGAACAGATCCAACGAGATTTTTTTTCTCGAATAACGACCTGTGTTCTGTAAATAAAATATTAATAAAATAAAACTGATATATGTTTGGCCGTGATTTATAAAAAAACAAAACAAAAAAAAAACTAAAAAATAAATACATAAACGTACCTACTCAAACCCACATGGATACACGCCTCACAGATTTTCGGTAAAGAAAAAAAGACGCACTTACAGATACATTAATCATTTCAATCCAAAATTTATGACTGATAACAGCAGCTCCTTGGTATGTTAACAACAAAACTTTAAAAATCGATTTACGACCATCAATTACGGCCAGGCACGTACTCATTACCTCAGATTTCATATGTTTAACTATAAGGACATGGATATAGCCTTAAAAACGACATGGCCCCAATTGACGTGTTGACCAGAAGGCGACTGAAAAAGAGCTCGACGGGAAATATCCTTTCCTGAATTCAGAAAGAAAATATTGAACATTAAGAGGGGCTACAGAATATTATTCTTCCTCATGCCTAACATGCGATTTTCCAAATTCACAACAGCTTGTCTCCTTATTGTCAACTTAATGACAAGTGAGAAATAAAAAACTAGATATTCGTCAACATGATGGCATTGGATCAGCTGATGCGAAGATTGTGTTCTCAACTCGTCTTTCATTTGTTGCTTACTTTTCAGCAGAATCTCTCTGATTATTCACTTAATACAGTTCAAGTGTACATCAGAACAGTTTAAATTTGCTGTTTGATATCTTTTTTATCAATTTCCTTTTTTTTTCTTTCTTTCTTTCTTTCTTCTGATATGATATGCGGTTTAATCACCAAGTGATGTCCGGTAAGGGGTGCAAGAGGACTCCTGAGAATCAGACGGCGTTAGTGCACCTCGTGGTTCACCAGAAAAACAAAGAAATCGTCGCTGCCTACGAGAAACATTTCCAACAACAGAAGTGAACACTTCAGAACCAGAACCTCAGCCACAACCAGGAACTTCTTCGCAAGAAATGATCGAAGAATCCCCTTTCTTTACTCCAAACTCCTACCAAGTGCTTCAAAATGACCGAGATGTAATGGAGTCTGCATCAATACCCATAGAACCAAGGCCTTCTCCGATATTTGTTCTGCACCCAAATAAATACAATCTTTTGCACTAATAGTAGTAATATGTACTTAATCGGCGTGTTTTCACTCGTAAAATCGATGTTACAAAAACTCCAAAAGAGAAATACGAAAAACTAAACTTTTTGTTTTTCAGAGTTAACGATGCCAATACTTTTCTTCATTCAGAACAAAATTATTTAAGCTGGAATATAAAAATATATGTAAAAATCACACATAAACTCGATACCACGACGAGATGGTTGAACTTCAATAGAAATAAACACAATCACAAATAAGATTTTTCTTTTTTACAAACTCAGAGTAAAAATTAATTTATAACTATTGAAAATTACAAGAAATCTACGTAACGTTTGGGATCGACGAAACAATACAGTATAAATTAACTCTTTGAATAAAACCTAAAATTATATAACCCCATAAAACTATTGTCATAATCTATCACTCCCACTCCATATGATCAGTGCCTTTCACATTTCACTGCCATTATATTATTGACAATTATTTATTAATTTTTTTTTTTGGGTCCCTTCCTCGCCGTTAAGGCTATACGGGATTTTCCCGGGCCAGGGGGCTTGGGCGGGGATTTAAAAGACTCCCCCGGCACCGGGACGCGAACTCGTGACTTTTTATATCTTTGATTCATATGTCAGGTTGCCAGGCAACGGCGGTGCAGTGCACACGCTTTAGCCCATTCGGCCACCCCGCCCACTAACAATTATTTATATTAATTTTAATTATTGAATGGGATTCAATGAAAATCATGTTAGAAATTTTTTTTTTATAATATTCTTCAAATTTCCTCCCTTTCCCCCCGTTCGGGTCAAATTGTACGCCCAGTTTTCAAACTATAGGCTTTCCAAATAATACTTTTGCTGATCCGAAAACGATAGTATCTTTTTTTGGAGAAGTAGATAAAATATGATAAAATTCATACAATTTTGATTATCTGTTTACCAATCCCTAACCACCCTTCAAATTTGAGCCAACCAGAACATGCGGTTTTATAGATATAGACGTATCAAGGAAAACAAGTTGGCGCATATATTCTAGAAATTAGTGGACAGAATTCAATAAAATTTACATTACGTTATTTTTTCACCATTACCTACCTTTTATCTAACATTGAGCCAAATCGAACGAGCTCTTTCTGGAATGTTGACATATCTAAAAAAATACGTTTGCGCATGCATAAGCGGAAGTGCTGAATAGAATTTGATAAAATTGATATGGAACCATCTAGGCACCAATCAGCATAATCCCTAAAATTCTCATGAGCATCGGATGAACAGTACTTTTTTATATTATAATGAACAGGTGGTATGCCCATCACATCGATTTGACTACAGACAGACAGTCAGAATAAGAAGATAACATACATTTAATATTTTTTTCCAAGTTAATGAAAATGAATGGATTTTTTTTTTCTTCAAATATCTAACAAAAATTATACATAAAAATAGAAAAAGTGAGAAGTTGGGTACCGAAATAAAATCCCGGCTTATGGTATATTTTTTAAAAAGTTCGTTATTGAGATATATTACAATCTGTCAGATCTAAGGACAATAGAAATACTGATATAATAGTGGCTCGTTCACACTATGTACAATAAATAAATAGTCGTAAATGTATATAAACTAAAACAAAAATAAATTAAACAAATCAAAATTACTACTTGAATAAACACATGCTTTAATACAATATTTACAAAATTCATTCTCTCAAGATCTCCTAGCCAAGCCTTTCCCCCCACTAATAAAGGAAAGGCAGGACTCTATGAGATCCCAGCGCCTCTCACTCAGCCACATTACTTATATTAGATGACAGATTAATTATTTATTCTGTTTCATCGTCGATGGGGTCTGGAGACCCTCCTGGGGTACACCCAGCCTCTATAAAGTGGGTACCCTTATAATTAAATAATTAATAAGAGGGAAAATGGTCGAGCAGTGTGGCAGTCGAGCGTGATCTCGGTCAAATCACATCCTTACACAACCGCTGACCAAGAAACAGTACTTTCCCTAAAAACTACTGAACCCAAGATCCTTCTAGAGTTGTAGTGATCAAGGCTTTTTTATAAATATAAAAAGTATTAAACTTAGGTTGTTAAAAACATAAACACTAGATGTTAAATTATCCTGTTATAAGTTCTAGCTATAAGCTTTACAATCAGTAATGAAAATAACTTCCGATTAATCCAACTTAATGTAGCAGCTGCTGTTGAAGAGTAATCAAATTTATAAACTGTTATTACACACTGCCCTAAGAAAAACTAAATATAAACCACTGTTCTAATGAAGAAAGAGTTATTTTTGTTCCTTTTTGCGCTTCGTTTTATGTTTACTTCAACCGTTAGCCGTCGATGTATTTTATGCCTGCTCCAGCTCCCCCCATCTCGCCCTGAATTAATTTCAATATTAGCATAAGCTTGTTGCTTTTTTACTGTCCGTGTCAGCCCAATGCAAACTCGTGTTCATTCTCCCTGACTCTGCAAAATAAAAGTAAAAATAGCTAAAACACAATAAGATGTAGGCTGTATTTATATGAAAACAAATTTTAGTTTTAGCCTGCGAAAGTATAGAAACAACCCATATTTTTCCACTTACACGTATATTGCTATGTTTCTGACTCTTCACTTTTATAATGATAGTGAGGGTTCCAGAAATGGCATATATTTTATTAATCTATTAAATATATTATTATATTATTGATTTCTGGATATTTCAGAGGAAAACTGATCAATTGAAAAATATATTTTATATTTAAGATAGTTGTAAAGGTAAAATATCTCAGAGGCCTCTGCTATGGTGTAATAGATTAAAATATGATATTTAATATTGGATAATTTTTCCAGAGGTATCACATCAAAACTATATAGATGACATCTATGCTAATCAATTAGAGTCAAATTTTAATTTACGATTCAGCACTATTTTTATTTAAAATTGTGGATTGATAGTTGACTATAGTGAATAATCTTATCTACCTCATTTTACTTTGAGTTTTTTTTTTTTTTTTTTTTACCTACTTGTTTATGTTTCTTATCTAGTTCCTTTCTCAGCCTTGATGAAGGCCTGAAATTCGGGTCGAAACCTCGGCAAATGTTAGAATAAATATTGTTATTTATTTTGCCATTTTTTTTTTGACTGATCACCCCAACTATCCTTCTCTTCATTATTTTTATTTTAGGTCTCTGAGAAGTGATTTTTCCTTTGCTGAATCGTTATTCTGCACGACATATGTCCATGAGGTTAAAAGAAAGAATATTATTTAACCAACTATATATACAAAATAAGTGTATTTCACGTCATAGAATTGCTAGGCTCTGGACCATTAAAACAATATTATTATGAGTTGACCATATTATGGAAAATATTATACTAGAACAGTAAATTTGATATAATGATACACCACGGCGAAATTACATATTATACAAACAATTATTGTAATATATTATAAATAAAACTAAGGTGTGTGCTTTAGACCATACAATAGAAGCGAAAACATCAACAAGGCAACATTAATAATATGAAATATAAATTATTAATAATAAAGAGGGTGAAATACTGAACATTTCCCTCGCTTACAGTATGCAGGTTCGATTTTTAGTTTCAGAAATATTTTAATCCATATCTTCAATAAAACTGGTTATAATTTGGTTTTAGATTCTATTTTTTCATTTCCACCACTCTAACACAGCGTCGCATTAAGATACAATTTTGAATAATAGCTCATTAAAAAGAAGGTGAAACGCTGAAAATTTCCCTTGCTTACAGTATTCTGGTCTGGTTTGTAGTATCCTATATATTATTTCTAAAAGATGTTTATTTGTCAGTACGACATAACTTCGTCACTTCTTCATCAAATTCTATGATTGACCACTCATTTTGAAAATATTCTTCTCCTTCACATTCAAAAAATAGTCCTATCTCCATTACTAAATCACCTACTAAACAAACAAAAAATCGGACAATTATTAACAAAGATACAGTCCAATAGTTTTGGTATACCTAATAATGTCTTCCTCTTTAAAGATATTGGCATTTAGGAGTAGAATAGTCTACTGCACTCTTTTTCCTGGCTGATAAATTAACTTTTTTATTTCTTAAAGGCATTTGTTTGTTCTTAAATTTTATTTTTTTTAGGATTTAGAAAATCCCATGATCGGGGCATTTTTTTGTCTTTATTACTTTTATTAGTCAGCGTTTAAAAATAGGTCCTAGCAAAGCAATTTGTACAAACATTTTGGTCTATCATGTTAAATGGAATATTGTAATCGACGGAGGAAAAAAATATAAATTCCTTCCTTGCATAATACATAGAAATTACTTATTTCCATATTGTTTTGCTATTTCTTCACTAAACAAAATTTTCTGCGAATTATTCGCACGGGCCAACTAGTCAGCCAAATATTTTAATCCATATGTTCAACTAAACTCGTTATCATTTGGTTTTCGATACTATTTTTCCCTTTTCGCCTCACTAGCATGACGTCGCGTTAAGATAAAATTTTGAATTATGGCCTATTACAGAGAGGATGAAATACTAAACAATTTCTTCCTTATAGTATGGAGGCCCGATTTTTAGTGTCTGAGATATTTTAAGCAATACGTAAAAACATTTCAATAAGTCGACTTTAGTTGACTTTACCCGAGCGTTAAAACTTAAAAAGAAATCCGACGGATCGATCTAATTCACTCTCTACAAACACGCGCTTAAGGAAGTTTTTTTCTTAAAAAAAAAGAAATTAAAATCATAATGTATTGAATATATAACAAGGGTAATGAAAATGTATTGCTATTTTATATACATTAAATGATGGAAATTGATCAAACGATTTGATGAAACTGTTTTACTTTTGAAGGATATGAAAATATTGAATTTATTGTAAGGATTTCTCTATAAAAATATAATATATTTATTTTTTATTCGATAACAACAAAATTGACATTAGACCACTTGAATATGAAAAATCATCCGGTTATAACATCATATCACTCGATTTGGAGAAAATATTATTAAAATTAGCTCATAAGCCTGATAGCTCCAAGATTACAAGATTAAAAATACATTATTGAGATTTTAAAGTGATGCAGAAAATAGAGCTGAAAGACAAAAGGTACGAAAGGTAAATATATATAATTTTTTTATATATAAGGTGCAATATTAAAATAATTTCAATTATTTTTGTGTTTAATTTCGATTTATTCGAATAAAAGTAGGAAGAAAAGTTTGTTGAAGCTGAAGAGAAACCAATATTATAGCGGCTATGGGGTGATGAGGGTGTCAAAGAGGATCTTTTATCGGTGTCAAAGAGCGATGTATTAGGTTCAGGCGCTTATATATCTTTGTCATCCGTTTCAGAAGTCAGAATCAGTATCTTTTCCAGACCACTCTGTATTTCATTCTTGGTTACAATGATAGCTAGATATATATATATTAAACTGAATTCAATTGTTTGTATAGATCAATTAAAAAATAATGACCGATTTTTTTCTAAATTTAGAATTTAATGTTTTAAAAATTAGACTCACATCTCATCGAAAGAGGAATTTGTATAATGAACCTTTTAATAGATTTGGCTATAGATTACACAGATATTAAACTTCCCTTTCTAATTAAAAATGATTGATATTGAAGTAAATTGAACGTTTTTCTCTTGGCGTTGAAAAAAAAAGTACTCGTGACTTTGAATTAAGTACTTCACAGTTAATAAAAAATCATAAAGGTTTTTAAAATAAAACTATAATCCCGTTTAATAATCCATTCGTAAATTATTAATCCACTTTAGAAAAGTTACATTGTAATTTAATATAAGGTCAAATCCACATATCAACAAAAAATAAAATAAAATAAAAATGTTAAACCTCACACTGCGACTATTATACTCACTTCTGTCAAAATTTAATCTAAGTTAGAAACTTAACACTTACATTTATCCACTTAGCCCTATGGATTATGGACTTGTGCTTTACAGATATACTGAATAGCCACAACGACCCACATACGAAAACTACAAACTTTTCAATCAAAAACTTTCAGGACTATAACTAAAGCTCCATGGTACGTCACAAATATTATTTTGCAGAAAGACAGACTGTCACATACAGTTAAGGACTACATACGGTCATGGCACAAAAGGTTTCACGATAACTTTACATTGACATACAGGATATGGCTACAATTAACATGCCCGAAAAAATATCTTATGAGGTTCAAAAGAAGCTGGAGAAAGGTTTTCCTAGCCTAAAACGTATACTAAAACTCGACAGTCGGCTCAGTGATTGTCAAGTACTTCTGACAGGTGTGGGTAAAGAAATAAAATTATATTTAAAAAAAATGTTATATTATATTACTATGAAATTAATATAGGTAAATTCTCCGCTGGCTTTATTACCAGTGACGCGGTTGGAAGAGTAGCGCAGGGTTCTCCTGGAGTTCCCTCGCCTGATTGTATATAGGTATGCATGTTTTTTTTTTTTTTTTTTTTTCCTTAGTTTTAATTTTCTTATTTTTTGGGTTATTTTATTTTATTGTCTATTGTATATACTTTTGATTATTATTTTGTTCTATTTATTTTATATTTTTTTGTACATATGGTGTGAATGTCATCCTACCTCACTATAACCAATGTCCAACAGACAGATTGTTATAATACTCAATAAAGAAATTTTAAAAAAAATATAGGTAAATATTTTGTTTAATAATTTTAAATAATATGTTTTTAATTTACTTATCTTTAGATTATTTTGTTTTTTATTGTACACAGTTTTTTTATTATTATTTAGTTATTATTTTAATTTTGTTAATTTTATATTTTTTGTATATATGGTGTGAATGTGTTCATTTATCACTATAATTATTGTCAACGAGACAGAATATTATATGTCTAAATAAATAAATTTAAAAAAAATGTCCAGCAATATTTTAGCCTCAAAAATTAGGTGTTATTTTCAAAAATTAATATTAGAAAGTGAAAATATAAATATAAAAACAATTCTGAAATCAAGAGGAACAACTGATTTGCCCCTTCAATAGATGTAGATATTGTTTTGCATCACCGATCAAAATTGCGGGTCTGCAGAGATTTCTAAATGAAGGGGCAATAGTTGCTCATACTCTTCGCTCCTTATGAGTCGACCGACCGAGTTTCGGTTTACATCAACCAGATTCCTCAAACGGGCAGAGTACTTTATCTCGGACTTACCTTTGATACAAGGATGACATCGGGCTCGTACTTAAAAATGAAACGGAAGACCCTCATAAATGGCTCAAACGATTTCATCCACATTTTTTGAAATCTTCAATACTGAAACTATGGTAAAAATTGAATCATATACATTCATATTTGAACCCATATTCATTAAAGATATACGGTGTAGCTAAAAAGGACTACACAAAAAAACTTTCTAATCTAAATTATTAGACTCTTAACAAAATAACTACTAACAAAACTCTACATACGAACAGTTGATATGACGACCCTTCACTAACGATTTTATACAAATTTACACGGACATTACAATAGTTTAATAAGATACATTGCTACAGCTGATATACCTTTGAATAGAGGTTTGGAGAAGGAAATTAAAAGGGAGCTGGATGAATGATCTTCCTTAATCAACTGTAGTAATTGAATCAAGCCAGGAAAGAGCTGTTGCTGGGTAAACTCCTTCTCTATGCCTGATGTATTATAAATTCCGGTTTCGCCATCTCATTTGCTTATTGTCATAATAAAGTTGACCGGTGCAAGTAAATGTTAAAAGACAAAAAAAAAAAAAAAAAAAAATCTGATTTTCTATTCTAGGACAAATTGAGATTTTTTTTTCTAGCACTACAATTCTTTTTTTTTTTTAAATTACACGTTTTCATCTTAAAAATTATGATGATTTCATGGCTTTCAAATCTAAAGATTCTCCGAATTTAAGTCCCGAATTACACTATGAAGATAATAATTATTGAGTATAAAGATGACTAGTCTGTGGAAAACGGAGCGGGTAGGATTAAGTTAATGGTCATCAGAGAAACAAAGGACTTAAATTGGCTTGAAACTGGTGTTTGACGGTCGGAACGGACCCTCCAAATGTTCAAAGACGCTATTTCAAGGGCCATCGTAATTTTAGATCAAAGCTGTATGACCTTTAAGTCACAGGGAGGAATGCGTTTAAGGGGTACTGATCCTTGAAGTAAAAATAAATTTAATAAACTTAAATGTACTAAGTGCTCCCTCCAACAATTGTTTAAAAATTTTATAAAGGCATCAACCACTAGGGTCATTATCCCTTTGCGTCAATGGTTAATTATCCACAATTTCTAGGGTACGTTTAAGGAAGAAATCATTAGAAGTTTTAAGTTTCATTCATCAAACATCATCCCAACCATAACGATAGCCAAACTGTGATTTGTGTATTATTGCAATAAACACTCATTAATAAAACATTAAATGATAATTTTATAAAAAAGACGTCTTCCTGTATAATCCTTTATTTTTTCCTCTTCGCGCAACCGGTTTCGGTCTTTTATCAGACCTTCATCAGGCTAACTTATGTTGGTCATCCTCTACTGCTTGTCAAACGAGTCCTCATTGCGCAAGGGAAGGATTTGTAAAGAGGAAAAAGTAAGAATTATAAAGGAAAACATGGCATTTTCTATTAAATTAAATTTCAATCCTGTAACATCAAGTCTCAATTAAATAATTAAACGATAATTTCGATTTTACTACACGTACTTATAGGTCTTGAATTCGCTTGATAATTTATTAAGATATGTTAGAAAGTTGCTTCATTAAAAATTATCAGAACTTCATTTGATGTCATGGATATAGAAAAAAATTAGGTCTCTAGGATTCTATGTTAAAATATGTATAAATTACAGATCTTAATTTATTTGATTTATCGATCCGCTGTCTGGTTATTGTTAAAAGTTAATTGAATATTTTTTATTGATTATTTATATATTAAGCCGTGTATTTTATTACAATTTAGCTTCATTATTTAAAAAAAATATTTATATATAAATATTTAAGGACCATTGTAAATAGAAATTCTGAACATTAAATATTTATAACCTACATTTTAATACTGCATTATATACTAAAATATATTAGATGTAAACTGTGCACAATACTTCATGTAAAAGAGACATATCAATCTGTCTAGGATAAAAATTTAATATGTAGTAAAATACGAAATACTAGATTTCATAAGAATTTATTTATACTAATTGGGACATGCTACCACTTTTTCTTATATGAATTTTAATTGTATTATAAAATTTACTACATACTGATATCATTTATCTATTTTATTATTATTTTTATTTTATTTTATTTTATGAAACCTGACTAAATAAATTGTGTTGTGTCAATATAAAAGTGAAATGTTACCTATTTCGAGATTCATCATTTGTTTTTTCTAGAATATTGTTTGTCTCTGATCACTAAATATTTCTCTATATGCAAACCTGTTTTAACGTTATTTTTATCACATTATTTTTTTTTTAAATTGATTTGGGTAGTGAACATTTGTAATAACGACTAAAAGTATTTTCAGATTAGTTTCCCTAATATAATAATAACATGATGAAATAAGTTTCTTATAGTTTTCTTGTAGTTTATATAAGTGAATTTTTTTTTTATAAACTAACTTAAATATTAAAAAATTAACTGTGCCACTAAAACCAATGAAGGGTCTTGAGTAAAGCAAATTGTAAGGAAGCACTTTTTCTTGGTCAACGGTTGTGCAAAGAGGTGGTTTGACCAAGATCACGTTTAACCTCTAAGTTCCTCCCACCCTAATTAATTATTTAATTAATAACATCCACTTTATAAAGGCTGGGTGTGCACCAGGTGGGTCTCTCTATCCCAGGGTCACAACGGCTGATGTAACGGAATAAATAATTACCTGCCATCAGTCGGGATTCGAACCTAGGACCTAGCACTGGAAGTCAGCGCCCCCACTGAAGTAAGCTACCGCATTCCCTATAAAAAAATAATCAAACAAAAATATATTGTATCGTAAAAATAATTTTATTTTCAAAACTGCCCTTTCTTTTTTTCAAAGGTATTAAAAAAAAATTATGTGTATATATTTTCTGACCGTTTTATTCGAATGAAAATAAAAATAAATTTATTTCATTGTACTAGCATTTACTAAAATTGTAAATAAAATGTTAAATTTGTACGTACAATAACTTTTTGCTTCCTAAAAAAACAATTTTTTTTTCTCTCCAAAACGAATTCCAATCTCCAAATATACTTCTGTTTTGTTCCGAAATGAAGTTTAATTCGTTCAAAAAGCGGTCCCATGTAATTTTCAATGTTTTTAAAATTTATATTCAATTCAATATGGAATATCTTAATAATATTACAATATTTTGGGCAGCATATAAAACAAATAAAAAACTCTTTATTTTATAAAAGAAATTGATTTTGGTGTAGTTATTGGGATAGAAAAGTTTTTCGTTTTTTCTGAAAAGTTGTCAATGATGATTAGAACTTACTATGGAAATAAATGTCGCGTTTGATAAGACCAGTGCTGAAAAGAATCATCAAAAGATTTGAATTATACGAATGGACCTATCGCAAATTTGAGAATGGAGGTTTATTGATTTCTCGCTAGACTAATATGTTTTGTGTATCTTGAGTAATTGGAAGGAAATTATGGCAAACGACCCAATAGTTCATTACTTTGTGATTGGCGAAATCGATGCTGTTACAATACTCCACTTCAACTAGTGTATTCTTTAATAAAAGAATAGTCTATTCTGTAATAAAAGAAATGATAAAGAAATAAGAAAAAATAAAATAAAGTAATACATGATATTGTATTTTTGTTTTAAGAACCGTCCATTTTACCTATTGATAAGTGTGCTGTGTCTGTAGGAACCCAATATAATTGAACAGCACACTATTATGAAAATAAAGTGATTCTCTCTCTCTAACGCAAATAATAATTGTTATATTTTTTATATATAATATATAGAAATTCACTTCCATTTTTTTTTCTTTTAATATATGATGTCATGATTAAAATAACATTGAAATTTTGTATGAGTTATCTTTCATTTTTCTATAATTTTAGTGATAATCTTTGCATAATTAATCTTTATTTTCCAGAGTCAGATGTCATCTATCATAAAAAAAAGTGTTTGTTTTTATTTATTTATTTATTTGATTTTTTTTTGTTGCCTCTACCCTGTAGGGTAACACCTTTGAATTACACTCTGTTGTAGAATTTTATCACTTTTAAGAACCTTAAAGTTTTTTTAACTGCACTTTCATGGTCTTGTAGATTTTCTTTTAGACTCTGTGCCATGTCAAACTTTTTCCTTGTTAATTAATAATTGATGATTATATATATTATTATTTATGCATAATTTTTCTTAAATATGTATTTTTAATTTTCATTGATAATAAACAAGAGACCTTTGACTTTAAAAGTATTTTAAAAAATACTAAGATATCTCCTGAAGTTTATCTTGTGCCTCTCATGGTGAATTTTGTATTTTAGCCAATGTAAAACAGCATTTCCATCACAAAGGATTTACAATCTTCATGGAAGTGCCTTCTCTATTATCGAATCAGAAAATAATATCAGCTCCTCTTGTAAAGAGTTTATGTCATCACTGAAGGTAATTGAGTGAGAAATTTAATATTGGTTCGACTAAATTGCTCCATTACTTTTCTAGCAGATAAGATATTTTATAAAATTTGTAAACCTTTATGGAATTACATTAAACAAAAAAAAGGAAAATATATTTTCTGACTAGTGGAAATAACTTGGAGAAATAAGTTTTATGCTTTTAACAACGTGTTGAATAACATCTTATTACCCGAGTGTTTGATGGACTCCACCTAGTATTCCTTTAACGTCTTCTCTTGAGAATTGCGTTAGAGGTTTCCTTCATAGCTAGAAAGTTTCATTCGTGACTTGGGAAAGTAAAATATTAACTTTCGGAGAGTTGCACTTTTACCATATACCTGTTTTGTTTTGTTACCTAAAAATAGTCATAAATTATATGAACAGGTGTTTCAGGTAGTTTATGTTTACCAAAACAATTAAAAAAGAAGTCCTATTTCTAGCTAATTTTTACCGGTACATTTACACTCTGCTTTGTACGTAGTAGTTTATTAGTGACTAACCTGTTTAGCCTGTTATTAGTTATAATTGAGTTTTACCTTGATTTATTGAGAGTGAATGAGGAATAAAATTGCGTATCCCGAAACGAAAGAATGAAATTTCAGAAAAAAACTCCAGCAGATACCAATGTTATAGATTAATATACAATTTAAACATATCTACCCTAGAAAGCTGAACTTGTTGACAGAGATAACTAATTAAGATATGTCAGCCAATTAAGAATTAATAGCCAAGAAATCATCGAAATTTATATGAGAAATCAGGCAACTCTATCGCTCAGGACGAATAAAAAACGGTAATAGCAGAAATTCATCTTGAACAGCCTAAGCCCCGCAGAACATTTAATAAATATAGAGAAAGATATCTAAGGCAATATCTGTCTTCCACTTGACCAGCGATACTAAGGGACAATCTTCCATATTATTATAAGGGTGAACTATATTTTTATATATGCCACCACATATAAATCGATATATTTAATATATAGTGTATATAAAAAAATTAATTTTTTTTAATGTGCAATTGACGTTGTTAAAGGGCGAAAGAAATCATTTTACCTAACTTCAGCTATAACAACAAAATACAATAATATAATTCAAGCAATATATTTTTTTTCTCTATAAACCATCATCCGAAAAAAATGGCAATAAGCAGATTTATTTTTATTGTATGGAAAATGAAATTCTATTTATGAAGAAGAATGGCAACCAGCACCACTTCTTCCCAGGCCTTTGTTTACTTCTTTAAATCAGGAAAGGAGATCTCTCATCAAGCTCCTTTTCAGTTGCCTGATAAGTGTATTTTTGTGACCGTATAGCTTACATAATCAGACTTAAATCAGGAATAAAGAGTTTGAGTGTGTTGGTCGATAGTTGGTTGATGTAAGTCAGTTTATAATGTTTTTTTGTTTACGTACCAAGGAATCGTTATTTGACTTAAAATTTCGGATTGAAAGGATCGCAGCTCTTGTATTTATTTCTTAATGTATGTATTTAGTTTTTTCTGATTAGCAATTTTTTTTTTTTGGAAAAAGAGAGTTATGGATTTTCAGTCGGTTGTTATAGTTTTTATTTTCAGTTAGATCTGGGATCCACAGGTCATTTGTCTGTCGAATATTGGTCCAAGATAATGTAATATGTCCTTGTGAAGAATTCTTGGTTCTCTCTGATATAAACTGGCACGTATTTGGTATAAGTGAAAATATATATGTTTTTTTTAATTACTTAATTTTTCAACTCACACCTGTCACACATGACGCACCTGAAGTTCCGATAATCAGCGAGTGTAAAATCGAGATGTAGAAGATTTGAATAGGTCTTGGTATAAGCGTGAGGGAGATTAGTGCCCAGCGGCGTCCTTCCTGTCTTGATTTTAATATTTGTAGTTAGTGGAGAAGATCCCTCATCCAGCTTCTTTTCAGCCTCCTACGGGTGCTATCGGGCATGTTAGTTATGGCTATGCCTTAAATCAGTGAGTTGGTATGTAAGTTATTGTGAATTGTTTTGTAGTGTGTTCACATATGGTCGTTAACCGTTGGCATCTGTAGGTCTTTGTGTAAAGTAATGTTACTGACGTACCAGGGAGCCTTGGTGATACTCCTGAATGTTTTTGATTGAAAAATCTGTAGTTTACATATGTGAGTCTTTTTACCTGTCCCGTATATATGTGAAGCTTAGGTCCAAATGGGCTTAAGTAGGAATATGTATTCCATTTCTTTCAGAATTTTAATTTAGAATGTCTTAAAGGAGTGAGTATAATAATCGTAGTCTTAGGAGAGTTTTTGTTTTGTTCTTGATATGTTGTTATTTGTAATGATTTAATCTTATTTACCTCAGCGAGAACCAATTTTGTAAATTTAATTAATGATTTTGTAAATACAGCGAGGCTAGTCTGGGGTCATACATTTTATCATAATTAATCTTGTTTTTATGATACATGATAACACCCGAATCTTCGCATTTTATTTTTCTTCGGTTTTCTTTTTCTCACCATTAATCCCTTTTTAATGTTAATAATAAAATGCTTATTTATTTTTTATTTTTTTTGTAACAGCTAAGATATAATAGTTCAAGAAATGTATTTAAGTTTATATTATTTGTATATTAGGCATTTTGAGATGTGTTATCGCGTTTGTGTATACGCTCCAGCCCGACAGCAATGCCCTGTCTTAGGGATTAAGACTGATGCCCCACCATTTTCACCAGCTCCAGGCTCGTCTCGTCTTATTTCCACCTCACCTGCGCCAGCCAAGCGCCATTTTGAAGACCCCAGCTGTGTCATCGATCGAGATCGATATACATATCGATTCCCCCACCATCGACAGCTTTGATAGCTAAACATCGTAGAAGGTAACCTCATTGGAAACAGAACCTGCAACTTGGCTCGTTTTTGTTTATTCTTCACCGTCACGAAATACAGTAAATTACTGTATTTTTTTCCCAGGCTAAATTAGTGTTTTTTTTTTAAGTTTTTCTAGATGTTAAATTGTATTTTAGTTAATTTTTTTCCTTATTACTGATTTACAATTTTAGAAGTTGATTTCATTTTTGTTTTATTAATAATTATTAATTTGTTTATATGTTCACTGAATATTTTATTTTGTGTTTTTTATTTATTTCAGTGAACTTCATACAATTGTTTATTTAGTTTTTAACTTTTGTATATATCTTTTTTATTTAATAATAAATATTGTAAACATTCAAAAAGGGGATTTATATTTATTTTTCATTTCTACTAATTGAATATTTCTATTTTTTAATATTTCTTGTGCATGTACATTTTTCGTGTTTTACAGGTCTCATTCTTATTAACTTTTTTCCCCTTCTTTCCCACCATTTAATTTTGCTCGAAGTTTGCCCACCTTTGAGAAAACTCACCGGGGAAAGGTTTGTAATTTCAATTTTGAAGTATCCCTGGCCCCAACAATACATAATAAGAAGAAACATGCAATAATTATATAAATAAAATTGAGAGCAAACGGGATCGACTTGAGTTTACAAATGACTGGTAATTTCGATGACCAAGCGAAACACAAGGTTCAGCGGGGAACTTATTCCAAAAATATTTGTTCGGTATTGGTTCTATGCTCATTTTAAAGGAAATATGGAGAAGGGTAGAAGGGAGACGAAATTCGATTCTAAACAGAAAATTGACAGTAAGTGAGTCAGCTTAGGGAGCTCCGCGGGGGAGGGTTTTAGATAAAACTCGTTGGATGGGCCTTTCCACCAAATTTAAGAGAAATATTAATCTGTTTACTCAAGCTTTATGAAATTTTAATGCGAGTAAATATTACTTTATTTATCTACCGTATTTTTCAAACGATAATGTGATGGGTATTTACAAATAAATACACACACACACACACACACACACACACACACACACACACACACACACATATATATATATATATATATATATAGTGATCTACTCCTATTGTTAGGGCCAGGGGTACTTCAAAATCGGATGTACAAACTTTTCTCCGGTGAGTTTCCTCAAAGGTGGGGAAAATTAGAGTAAAATTAAAAGGTGGGAATAAAGGGAAACAAATAAGTGGATATGAGACCTGTAAAAGAGAAACAAAACATGCACATGAAAATATTAAAATAAAAGCATTCAGTCAATAAAAATGAAAAATAATAATGCCCCTTTTTTGATTGTTAACAATATTTATTATTGAGATAAAAAAAATTATATACAAAAGTTAAACCAAACAAATGAAAAAGATTATTAAAATTCACTGAAATAAAATCAAAATAAATTACCATATCCAGTGAAAAATAAAAATAAAATTATCCATCTGAAACAGAAACAAAACTAAATTTCCAAAATTAGAGAAAATCATCCCGTAAAAAGAAATTTAGCCTAAGAAAAAAATTAAAGTAATTTACTGTCTTTCGTGACTTGGAGAATAAAAAAAAACAAAAAAAAAAAAGCGAGCCAAGTTGGAGGTTCTGCTTCCAACGAGGTTACCTTCTACGATGTTTAGCTGTCAAAGTAATAGATGGTGGGGGAATCGATATGTATATCGATCTCGATCGATGACTCAGCTGGGCTCTTCAAAATGGCGTTAGGCTTGCGCAGGTGAGATGAGATGAGGCGAGACAGAGATCTGATGGAATGAAAAACTCAGTTTCTTAATTATTTTACATGATTTTTACTTATTTTTAACTCCATTTCTTCACTCACACCTATCAGAAGTATTGATAATCAGCGAGTCTGATGTCGGGAGCAATGCTGATAATGGTATGATCGGCATGAGGGAGAGGAGTGCCCAGCGGCATCCCTTCCTGTCTTGATGTTAAGGAATTTCTAAGAAAGGAAATCCCTCATCCAGCTCCTTTTGAACCAGCCGAGTGTGTTTTCGGGCATGTTACCATTAGCCATGCTTTGTATGTGTTTAGTATGCCTATGTAAATTATTGTGAAATCTTTTATAGTGTGTCTATATGTGGTCGTTAGCTTTTGGAATTTGAAGGTCTTTATGTTACTATTATAATCGTAGTTTGAGGTTCAACGATTTTCTTTTTTGCTGATATTGTATTTTATCATCGGAATTTCGACATTGTCAATATAAATAGCATGTTTCACGTCGAAGAATAAAAATAATGTGTTTTGATTTGTCATGGTTGAGTGGAATTTATTATTCGAAAAATAATTGAAAAATTTAATTTGTTTACATAAATAAAAAGAGCATTTAGGCAATTATTTATTATTATTATTAGTCTCACTTTATGGCAAAACAAGAAATAAAAGCTTTACGACAGTTAATTGTAGTGAGTTTTGCTGAAAACACCAGTACTTTTAGAAAG
This sequence comes from Nezara viridula, assembly GCA_928085145.1. Lineage (NCBI taxonomy): Eukaryota > Metazoa > Arthropoda > Insecta > Hemiptera > Pentatomidae > Nezara > Nezara viridula. The sequence goes on from OV725081.1 coordinate 94,098,930, forward strand.
CAAGAAAAAAAAAAAAAAAAATCGTACAATTTATTTACACAACTTAAGGTGAATCTCAAATTTTTGCCTCTTACTCAATTTAATTAATATAGACGTGGAATTTAATATTTACTTAATTAATATGGATAGCTTATTAAACGGAGAAGTTTGTCTAAATGGGGGTTATCTGTAATATAGTTGGATGATGATATTATTTTTTTTATTTATAAATGTTTTGGGCTCATGACATACATAACAAATCTACAGCTAACAAATATAATTTGAAGTTTAGAAAGTTAAAAAAAGTTACAGGTGAATATGATAGTACAGTTGAAAGTTAAAGATTAAAAGGAGATAAGTTAACAAAGAAAATTAAAACAAGGGTTAATCATTTAAGAACAAAAGCTAAAAATACGTTTTTCAAAATAAAAAATTAATATTAATAGAAGAGAAGTTAAAGAGTACAGTTTAAATATTAAAAACTACAAGAAGAAAAGTTGTCAAAAACCATTAAAATTATAAATTAAATATTAAAAAAAGACAAGTTAACAAAAGCAATTAAAATAAAGGTTAATGATTTCAAGAATATAATTTAAAAATTAATAAAAAAAAGGATGATGGTATAAAACTTCCTAAATTATAACTTATATAACCTCGTTATTTCGAAAATTATGGGATGTAGGTTACGCCAAACGGCTCAATATTTTCGAACTCCTCCTTTTTTCTCGATTTTGCGATCAAATTATCTTACGATCCAAGTAGAAATCAAATGTGTATTTACGAGATTTTAGTACCTAATTAAATAGACAATGTTTGCTCTTCCCCCTCCAGATTGAAAACGCCCCAATTCCAAGAGTTTTCGTAAATAAAATAGTTGTAGTCTACGATGAGATGAAACTATTTACGAAGTTTTAGGCGGATGTTAATAATTCGATGAAAAGGGCTCTGTACCACCGACTATAACCTTTCTTCTGGTATTTTGAAAAGTCTGGTCTATAAGCTAATTATTTTTATAACAACTTTTACCTCCGTAGAGAAATGACCCTTTTCCAAGCGTATTTCATAATTAAATGTGGATCTAGACCAGATAAATAATTAAATTAATGGTTTCCACAGCTTCTATGTATCTGTGCAAGGCTACACAACTCAGAGGCGTAAAGTAATGTTGGATGAAACAGATATATATTGTAAATATATGAGCAACGTGTGATCAATAAATCGGAATAAGGAAAACATTACATGATTTAAAAAAAATTATGTATATATATTTTTTTTTTGAAATTATAATATATCTTACTTTTTTTTAAAGAGATTTTATTTGAAATTCCTACTTACGGTGATTTATTTTTTATTTACCTCGAAGTTTAATCTCTGCATTACCGTGATTAAAATTCAATTTAAGAAAATAGCTTTAAAAACTTTGAAAAAATAACTGGGCCTAAGGCGGAAGTTTAATCTGGTTAGGGTCGGTTGTTACAAGGCAAACTAATTAAGTTTCCCTTCCGGATTAACCCTCAGCTCTTATATTGCGATGGTGGCGATTTTCGCTGGAGGATTAGTAAAGTATTGTTTGAAATTAGTTTAATCTTTCCTATATAATAAAACTTTTGGATCGATACTATACACAATATGCACCAATAGATTTTTAGATTATCTGATTTTTTAAAAATAATTTTAATTCATTTCATTTTTCAAATTTTACAATATATGTTTCTATATCTATAATAACATACATAGAGCTTTAGAGTTTATTTAACCAATAATAATAATTTGGATCGACCAGACGGCAGCATTTATCGATCGGTGCCATTAAAAGTAAATAAGTTTTACATAGTTACTTTTTACCTTCCTATCTTTACTAGGTAAGGAAAGTATTACATCCCTTTGAGTCCAAAAAACACATTTTCAGCTATTGGTCTGTCTGTCTTTGCCAAAAATAACTCTAGAAGTAGTAGACAGATTTTTGTTGCTTCTTTTTTTTATTGTAGGGTTTGAATACTGATGCGCGTGGCACAAATCGGATGCACCCTGCGCAATTAGTGAAAAACTTATTTTTCTATTGACTGTAGCGCAAAAAAGGCTATAACGATTTATATGAAACTTTCCTGTAATTTCCTAATTAATGTCTTTTCAATTTTCATAGATGTACTAAATTCCCGAGAGAATTCAGGAAAAAAAAGTATAAAGAAAAAAAATTGTTTTGGATCCTAACTCTCTAAGTATATATGCTATGGTAAAATTTATTATACAAACTTTTGAAAGGTGGTTAAATTACCTACAAAACAAAAAATATTCTTCGGAATCGAAGCAGTATTAGCGATGATACAGCGTATTCTATTTTCTACACATGCTTTAATTTATTACTTTCCTACCTATACTAAGCAAAACAAGTAGTGCAATTTGGTTCAATTGCCCATATACGGTTTTTTAATGGATCTGTAAGTTTCAGAGCCCTCTGAGTCCGATAAATCAATTTTCAGGCATTGGTCGGTCTGTGCTAAGATTATATCGGGAACTAGTGGACCGATTTATTTGCTTCTTTTTTTTATTTTTTAGGGTTTTGACTACTGATGCCTGTGACACAAATTGGGTACTCTTTGCGCAATAGCGGCTGCGCAATAAGTGAAAAACTTATTGTTCTATTGACTGTAGCGCAAAAACGGCTATGATGATTTTGATGAAACTTCTCTGTAATTTTCTAATTAATGTCCTTTTAATTTTCATAGATGTACTAAATTCCCGAGAAAATTCAGAAAAAAAAGTATAAAGAAAAAAAAATGTTTTGAGGCCTAACTCGCTAAGTATATTTGCTATGGTAAAATTTATTATACAAACTTTTGAAAGGTAGTTAAATTACCTAAATAACAAAAAATATTCTTCGGAATCGAAGCAGTATTAGCGATGATACAGCGTATTCTATTTTCTACACATTAATTTATCACTTTCCTACCTATACTAGGCAAGGAAAGTAGTGAAATTGGGTCTACCAATATGCGATTTTTTAATGGATCTGTACGTTTCAGAGCTCTCTGATAAACCCATTTTCAGGCACTGGTCGGTCTGTCTGTGCCAAGATTATCTCGGGAAATATTTGCCAGATTTTGTTGTTTGTTTTTAAACACGTTTTAGTCTGTTTTTTTAAAAGATGATTAAATACCCTACAAAACTATACAGAAGTCGTTCAATTCTGACAACTATTAACGATGATACAGCTATTCAATTTCTTATGTAAGATTATGAGTTCAAACAATTCCCGGTGATAGAAAGCGGAGAGAGTAAAAACTATTTAGAGAGTAAAAAGAAAACTAAAAAAATCTAGTTCCCGCATTACACAAGCTTCACTATGTTCTCTACTTTTAACAGAAATTATTGTCTGACGAAATTGAACAATGGCAATAAGTTTTTGATTAGCAATATTAGAGAGTATTGAATTTTTGACACTGGTTTTACTCATGCCGGTTTACACTGATTTAGTTTATCAAATAAATCTTATTCAAGTCTTTTCTTTGATAAATTTTCAGAAATTTTCTAATTCGATTTTTTGGACATATTTAAAGATATAAAAACTTTTCTGGAATAGGTAGGAAAGTCGTGTGAGAGGACACATCAGGTTATTTTTTTAACAATTTCAATATATAATACATTATGATAATATAATAATAATTTGAAATAAATGTATTAAATGAATGGTAGTGAATGGGACTAAGCCGTCACGCTCGGAAATGTAACGCTCAATCGGGTAATGTTGGCTGGAGTGGACTAATTGAAGTGTTTTTGCATTTGGATTAAAATACCTTAGAAATGAAAAATCGGACTTGCATAATGTGAGAGAGGGAAATTTTCAGCATTTCATCCTCTTTAATTAGCTATTATTCAAAATTATATTTTAACGCGACGCCGTATTAGAAAGGCAAAAAGGGAAACAGTGTTGAAAACCATGTAATAACAACTGTTTTGAGCATTTGGAATAAAATTTAAATACCATAGAGAACTCAGAAACTAATTTGCGGAGGTAAACTAAGGAAACTAAATATTTTTTTTCAATTAACCATAAAAATAAGGAATAATGTGTTTCTATTCCATTTTCTGTTGCACTCGATAAAGTTTCGACAAATTACAAATTAGAAAAATGAAATAGTTTTTGCTAGATATTTAGCAAATAAATTTCGATCAAAAGTATTCATCACATATTTTAGTTATCATAAACCTATTGTTTCGGTTTTGGAATATGATACAAATGACAAGTTTCAGTTCGTAGATTTTTTTCTTTTCCTACTTTATCTCTTTATTCGTACCTGTCACATGAGAGTAAGAATAAGTAAATACAATGGAGAAAATTATAATTACTTTATGTAATCCTTGCATACATTTTTAACACCATTGATATCAACTGCTTGCAGCGAAGCCAGACTCTGTTGTTTAAGAAACTCTTCAAAGACAAATAAAGCAATATTTTACACTCTATAATCTACTCATTAATATTTCCTATTGATATAAAAATATAAGAATGCGTTATGTATTATTGATGGTTAGAAGGAAAAATTCACTTTTTTCTTTCATTATTTATTAAAATAAATTTTATAATCGAACAAGGTTTCATTTAAAGATACTTAGTACCACTTTGTTAGTGTAAACAAAAAGAAACAAAAATATTCCGTTCATTTATTTACATATTTAATAATGGTATTCTTCTTTCTTCTTTCATAAGGGATATTTACGACGGGAATGAAATTAACTAACTCATACTTGCACCAATAATTTTCTAGCTGAATGTTGGATAATATTTAGTTATTTGAACGTAGCTACTAAATTTTGTTTTGAAGATTTTCTTATCAGGATATCGTCCGTAAATACTAAAACTCAATTCGATAAGCTAACTGAATTTTATCCACCTCAAGAGGGCTCACCCGTTTCGATATATCAAAAGGAAAAGTATTTTGACAACTTAAGTGGAATATTTTATTGGCTCTGTTGGATATTCTTTCCCCTAAATGTTATTTTAATTTATGACTCTTATATAGATTTTCCTCTCTACAGGCTTCAAACATTTCAGTTTTTAAATTAATATAACAGATTAAAAAAAAGAAAAAGACACCGCTGTTTTACTCTTTGAAGGAAGTCTTCAGATGTATTGAATTGGATGTTTGAAGTATTGAATTTAGGGATATTTTCCCTAAAAAATTGAATAGCTAAATTTTCAATTTGTTGATCTTTTATTGAGCTAAACATTGGTGGATGAAATAATGGTTAAGTTATATCTGGTTTCATACATGGAATAAATATAAATATAGACGAATCTACTGCTGAAAGCATTTTATTAATTTGAGGTAAACTAAATACGAAATTGACAGAAATATACATGTATAAGAACAATAAAATATAAATAATAATAATACTATGGTGACATCTACTAGACTCATCTAACTTGAAAGGGACTTATATACAATGTTTGAAAAAGTCTGTTTTAGTAAAAAGAACTATATATATATATATATATTAATTGATTAATTATATTCTATTTGTATTGGGAATACCACCAAAAAAATAAAATTAAAAAAAAAATAAATAAAAATTTCTACTTTTCATTACTACACTATATCTATTGAAAAAATACGGAAATATTTTCTGTTATATACGTTTTCTGTTCTTATGCTCATTTTTTGTAGGACTTACTTGAATTCGATGAATCAGTACTTACAGTAGAGAAAATAATATTGAAGGTTTCCAGAAAGTTCTTAGATTTAAGTTTCAGCTTTTCCTGATTGTCTTGTGTCTTCGATGTTGTCAAGTTATATTTCGAAATGGTAAATTATGGTGTGACTGTTTTTAGGAGTTTACTGTATGGCTTTGGGGAACTTGACACGAATGAGAAGCCCAACAAAATTATTTTTAGCATTTAAAAAAAAAGGGTATTGTTTTGTTTTTGACTTATAACATTCAGAGTAAGCAACAGCCTTTGCCGCGGAATACGAGTAAATACGCATTTTCCACAGCGAGATTTGAACCTGGAAATTATGATAACACTCTCATCTGCATGAATAAAATATAAATGCTATAAACAAATAGATTTATAAACAGTATAAAATAAAAAAAATATAATTAGCTTAGCAATAATATATTACAGTTCTTTTGAGTCAATGTTGAGTATATTAATATAATATATAAAATTGCGGGGTATAATAAAATAATCTTCACTATAAATCTGCAATATTTCCAATTAAAAATATTACAACTGATAGTGAAAGTAACAACTTTCAACGGACAATCAGTAAAAAACATCTTTTTCAGATAATTTTGTAATAAATATCCGTTTTTCTGATTGTAAAAACTTTTTCTCCTTTATTAGTAAAATCGTTATGCTGTAATACCTGCAACCATTGATGAGCCAAATAACGATATGATAACACTCAAAAACATTTTTTTTCAATGATCTTTTAGTGAAAAAGTATTGAAAATCGTAAATGATATGTCTGATAACAGTAATAAATCAGTTACATTGCAAAATCGTCAATTAAATGTAAGCAATTATGAATTAATTTATTATATTTTTTGTAATGGAAATAAATCCTGAATTGAAATTCTATCTTTGCTAGTTGAACTTTAAAATAACTTTTTCAAAACATTAATCTCACAATAATTAACAATCATTTAAGGGAAAAAAAATCTTATTCTAATAGATCCAAACAAAACTCACTAGTTAATATAGTCATTATTTAACTATAATTCTGTTGTAATAGAACTAGGAATCCGGAAAATAGGTCATGCTGTGCGCCCGACTTCGGAACATTGACAAAAGCAAAGTATCTTAAGTGTCAAAGTTAAATCAGGGATGGTTAATTTACGATTCCTAGAACTGTAATAATTAGCTCAGTCCCATAATTACCTCTATCACTATTTAGATGTAATTTATTTGATAAATGGTTTAAGTGTAAATGATTAAAGATATAGTGTTAAATGGGCCACTAATTAATAAATCAAATTTGCCATATTTAATAGAGAAAATAAATTATAGACAGTTGAAAGTTCATTTTTTGTTCCAGACAATGTTAGTTATAACAGATTCGTATATCAATTACAAAATATATTATCGTAGTTTATAGACAAAAGAATATTTCACAAGAATATTGTATAAAATATAACATTGTAATTGATAAAAATCATTATTCGAATGATATATATAATATCATATAATTTTTTTTAGATAAATGATAAGTCATAGTAGAGATTAAATTGAATCGAATTATTTTATGAATCAGTAGAAAAAAGGTCATTTTAGTCTCAATAATTAAAATACTTTATTCTAAATTTATCAAAATTTTCGTCTCTTCAGGCAGCTTCAAGGATTAAATCTGATTTTACAAAATACTGTCTGTTTTCATCTGAAAAAAATATATACAAAAATTATTTCAGGGGATTTACTAGTTGACATTAGCCAATTTGAAAAACTCATAATAACATTTAAAACGAATATTAATAAGTCAACAATATACATACATAAAAAAAATACTGACACTTATTTGCTTATAGCTGTACAACAGAAATTATATTTATATATATATATATATATATATATATATATATATATATATATATATATATATATATATATATATATATATATATATTATATATATATATATATTTGTGTGTGTATTATGATCAAAAAAAGGATAAAAAAGTGATAATAAAATAAGTTTTAGTAAATATAATTTTCTATAGGAAATTTTGCTTGTTGGGCGCCTGGCTTTACCAGCCTTTCATCTCTAAAAAGATAAATCTAGAAAATATAAGGTACTTAACCATTATTTGGCCATCATTAAATATTTATTCTACCATGCTAGCTCAGGTGAGAAGGGGTTAGGTTGGATATTTTTATAAAGCAGCAAAAAAAGGTTAAGCGATCTATTTACAGTAAGAAATATTTACAGAATTAATACAATGTACAAGCATAAGAAATAAAATAAAGGAAAAAGAGAGAATTTATACATAATTACTATATACAATTAATGATAAATAGGAATATATCAAAATACAAAAAAGATACTTATTCTATATACAATGGTATGGTATGCCACATATAAACATCAAGTAGCGAAAGTCAAGATATAAGAGATATAAGATGTAAGAGCACATGCACATGCTAAAATATGAATTCATAATTAGTCACAGGAAACAAAAGAGAGAAGAGTTCTTTTTTTTATCAATGGTTACAATATATATATATATATATATATATATATATATATATATATATATATATATATATATATATATATATATATTATATATATATATATATATATATATATATACATAAATAAATAAATACATATAATGCTGTGCCCTTAAAATCAAATATTTGTCGAAAAGAAAATTTCCTGGAAGCTTACTTACTTCCGAAACACTCCAATAGATACCAAGAATGTTCTAATATCTTCGAAAACATACAACTGCAGACTAAGGGCATCACAATGGAATCGACCCACAAATCAGGTAAAGGAATATACAGTAGTTCATCCTACAGAACAATTATACTACTGCCGATAGGTTCGAAAGACTATGAAAAAATAATATAAGCCTAAAATTCTTCCTTATCTAGCTGTAGGAAAGTACAAAGACCTATCGATAGATTGACCAAGAGATAATATTTGACCATTAATTCGTTTTTCGCAGATTGATGATGAAACTAAACACATAACGTTATATGTTATATTCTAAAAAAAAATAAAAAAATAAAATACCTGCCCTCTAGTTTATTCGACAAAAAACAAATTTATCAGACGGACACTGTACTATATCTTGGACTCACCTTAGACATAAAGATGAAATAAGGTCCGCATATTAAAATAAACGGAAGACCCTTAACAGTCGATTCACATTACTCTACATACTTGGTTCAAATCTTCGAAACTGAATCTAAGGCAGGAACCGAATAAATATTGTACATACTCACTTAAACCCATATGAATAAACCCCTCGTAGATATAAAAAATCAATGTTCTTCCGCATGCCTAACAAGTAATTATTTCCTGAATTATTCTGCTCATTTGCTGATTAACAGTTGTAGACAACACTAGGAAAGTCCCAATCAACTCTACAAAACAAAAATTAATATCACAATTGCTTATCGTAAAAATTGCACAAGTTTACGAACATATATGTATTATCAATTAAATATAAACACATTGCAACTTATTATAGTGTGCGTTGTCTGCCTGATTTTGTTGCTAAAGAAAACGCCCGCAAATTCCATTAAAGAACCAGACCTCGGTGGTCGACCTTTTGTCCATTCACTCACTCCAAGCAAGTATTAAAGTTCTAATGGCGTTTCTATGACTTATCTATAACATAAAATAAAATGGCTGTAAAGAAATTTCCCAATGAAATAAAATTTAATATAAAAACCGTATTATATACCTCTGCTTCTGAAATTATCACGCCAATCTTTATTGGCATTAAATTCTACCTTGCCACTCTTCTTAAAATATCATTATAGAAAAACTTTGACTTTTCAGTTAGTATAACTTCGAAAATTGGACATCCTCGTGAATTATGCTCCAAAAAACACATATATAGAGATCCTGAACTTCTGGACGTCTTCCTAATTTTATTGTTTTCCAATTCGAGTTATCAAGACCGTCCTGATAAGAAAGTTGAAAATTAATAATGAACCGACCGATGAAGGTAAAAAAACCTGGATAAAATAAGTTTATTATCACTTAATATTGACAGCTTCAAAGACACCAGTTAAGGTCAGTTTCTATTACATTTATACGTTTTGGAGGAATAATATTGTAAATTAAATTTCTATAATGCCGCTCTAATGCCCCAGCCGAGACGTGAAGAAGCAAACTAATGCCTCTTCCCCAAAAGAGCACTCTATATCACTCCTATCGAATCAGGCTGGGCTTAGGGAACAGATTGCTGCTGCCGAGAGATTGCCCAATCCTGCCAAATCAGGCTTTTTACACCAACCACTTCTTACCTTCTAGGTATTTTATTTTTATACTTTGGCTGACTCATCGAAGTTTCAAGAGATTGATTCCCACTAAGGATGGTGGGATTCGTTTGAGATAAATAAAGCAGTTTAATTTATTTCTATTTTAGGTTAAACCAATGAATTAATGTAGTTGTTAAATATTATTCGGTACCGAAACTTTTATAACATTATATTATTATGGAGACTAACCAGTATCCTAGAAGTGTAGAAAAATTTAAGAAAAAAATCCTCCGCACCGAGCGGAGCGATCGGAATCAGAGTACTAACACATAGAGAAGAATGATAAATAAAAAACTGCTTTCAGAAACTGTTCAATCAATATCCTATGATATGAAGGCACGGAGGTTAAGATGGGCGGGACATATAGCTCGTAAGAATCCATCTGGAAGCCTCTACGTAAAAATTAATGCCTTAACAGAAGCAAAAAGACTACGTGGAAGGCCAAAAAGTAGATGGATAGATAGAGTCAACAAAGATGCAATAGAGCTGCGTCCAGGCAGGCAGAGATGGAGCTGGCTTTTTAAGGCGGCAAAAGATCTACATGGTCTGTAATGCTAACAGAAAAAAAAATTATTATTATTTTTATTTTATTCTTTCTCGATTTTGTGGGTTGAGTAACTAAGGTGGGAGATGTCCAGCCAACCTCATATTATTATTTTTTTTTATTATTTTTTCAATATTTAGAAATTTTCAAAGAATGCGTGAGGTGTCTTACAAAACTGAATCTCTCTAGCACATTAAGAGGTAGAGCCCCTTAGTGGATGTTATTATTAGCGTCTTTGTAACACTATCCAAATGATATCGTCGATTCAATTGCTACATAACGAATCTGAAAGTCACTACTCCAACATCATTATCAATTCATCCCAAACAACGAGGTTGTTTTAATTTCCACATTGACATATGCTTTAATAAATATTTGAAGATTTTGTTTTCGCTAGAGTGCAGGATTAAACCATTTTCATATTCGATAGTTATGAATTCCTATGAATAGTTATGAAATGGTATCGACGATATAGTTCCTTTCATTTGATAGCCAGTTTCTGGTATTTTATGATTTCCTCTGCCACAGTGGAGTTGATGTTATTGTCATTAGAGATACCGATATCCCTTATCTTCTAATGAGTGAAACTTCATCACCAGGGCCTGAAGAAATTTTTTTGTCTCATTGCTATGCCTCTGGAGATACTCTGTACATCCACCTGTGATATGTTGGATTGATTCTAGCGTCGCTGAGGATAATGGACATTTATTCGGTGTTGTTGAGCGTTTAAAAAAATTCTTCTGTATGATATAGTGGCAATTATTATTATAGAATTCTTATTATGGACTCCTCTGCCGCAAATTTGGCCGAGAGCTAGAAACCTATGTATTGGACAAATGTCCGATAACAAGCTCCTTGTGATCTGTCGGAACAATAATATAAAATATCGAATTGCCGAATTTTTTAGAAGAGAATTTAGAATTTAGACGAGTTTCTATCCGAATTCTCACAAAAATTATAGATGTTTCCTTAAAGCATATTTCATAGATACGAAAATCTCAGCGAGTTTTGTAAGATTTCGCACTATAGGCTAAGATAGATATCTTTGACTTTAGTGCGAAACGAAGAGAGGAAGAGACTCTACTAGTCGATCCTACAATTCGATTTGACAAAAAAAAAAAAAAAAAAAAACCAAGAGGATCAAGATCAAAGTATGCATACAGTCATGAGAAGGAGAAAAATGTAACAATAAGAAATCGGTACTTTGGATGATAATCCCGCGAAAATCTATCCTTTTTCCCTTTTTGTTCTCTCTCATTAAGCATTATCAATTCAGTATGCTGTGGTCAGTATGTTGGGTCAGTATGTTATCAATTCAACATAGTATAATAAGAAGTAAAATTTGTCAGATGGATTGGATTTCAGAAAGAATCAAATGGAACTCAAATTAAAGGCTGTCGATTCCCTCCTCAATAGGGCAAAAACTTATCCCCTCCTCCAAAGATATTTTATTGCTCACCTTTTCTTAAAAACAGAGCAATCTAAGGTAGCGTCTTATTATATGATCTATAGTGTTGTATACTATAGATACAATAGTATTCAATACCCGATCAATATTTGATTCGATCCTATTATTTTTTATCGTTCCTATTTATCGATCCTATTATTGTATCGAATTAATATTTCTTCAATATTAAATTTCATAGATTCAATATAAAACATTGATTTTATAATAATATAATTAAATCATCAATTATATTTCTATGGAGATAATTGAATAAGAGGAGGTTTATTATTATAGATATAATACTCTCCTCTGCTCCAATTTCGTTCGACATTTTTTTTTTACTTTGAGCTCATTGAATTTTAACCATTTATCTGATAAAATGATCGAAATGGGAAGGCTATCTCATCCTGTACTCTGGCTCCAGGAGTAGAACTCGACTAAAATAGAAGTCGGTGCTTTTGAATGGGCGATCATCTTTTTTATTGTTATTTCATTGGAATCAACTCACGGCCAAGAATAGCTTTTATAATTAGACTCTATCTGCTCGTTTTACTGCCCAATATTCTTGATAAAGATATTAGTTTATAGTTATGTTAATTTATAGTATACCCATAAATTAACGAATTCACAAGAATAAAGACGTAAAAAGACTTCGGATCTTCAATAGTAACATCTAATCTTGTGTTTACTAATAAAATGAACATCTTTATATCTAGGTGGTTTGTATAAACTCATTGGCTTGTATAGACTATCGATCCCTAGATAGTGGGGAGAGCGCATACACTTTGTCTGATTTTCTTAGATTAATCCCTTTTGTTGAGTTTCTTAGTAACAGAAATATGATTATTTAAAATTAACCAGAACCATATTGAACACAGCATGACCACACATATACTGTTTCGGCAAACAAAAACAACGAAGTGCTAGCCCATGTTGATAGATGACCACGGTTTAGATAGATGGATAGCTTTGTCAATACGTGTCATACTATGTTGTATACAATTGGTTTATGATTGCTTAATAGGATAGGCCGAAAAGTCACAATATGAATTTAATAGAGTAATATATTAAAATTTGTCAAAATCATTTATATTGTGGTATGTAGATATAGATTTTGTTTTATACAATATATATATTGCATAAAACAAAATCTTTATATACACATCTTGTATACAGATCTTTGTAGAGCTTTTGACGACAAAGTTGCTGTAACATCTCATATATATATATATATATATAATAAAATAATATAAAATAATATATATATATATATATATATATATATATATATATGTAAAATAATAAAGCGCCAGGAATCGATTCTGTGCCGTATGAATTTTTCAATAATTTCCCAGAATGCGTATTGCATCAAATCGTTAACGTATTCAATTATTACTTTAATAGTGGAAGAATCCCACAGAGCTTCACTAAACCAGTCATTTACCCGTTATTCAAAAAAGGAGATATCCATAACGTTTAAAATTTTAGGGGCATATCTTTTATTAATGTAATTACAAAATTACTGACTGGAATTTTATTGGGACGTTTATGGAACTGGGTGAACACAAATGACATATTAAATGATTTCCAAGCGGGTTTTCTTCCGGGGTACTCAACCTTAGACCACATTTTCAGCTTGTTTAGCATTGTCAAACTGACTCTGGCAAAAGAACGTCGTAAAGTTTATGCATTTTTCATTGATTTCAAAGCGGCGTTTGATTCTATAGATAGGGAGGCTCTGTTTTTTAAGTTGGCTTATCTTGGGCTGTCTCATAAATTCTTGAATATCATAAGGAGCTTACATACAAATACTAAAGCTACCGTATATCATAAAGAAGGACTAACTGACTTTTTTGAATCATCAGTAGGTCTAAGACAGGGTTGTCTGCTTAGTCCTTTGCTATTTTCGTTGTTCATAAACGATTTACTCGAAAATTTGGAAGAGGGGCTAGAAATCGCAGGAGTAAATATTAGATGTTTATTGTATGCAGATAACGTAGTAGTATTAGCCCCTTTCCCAGTTAAATTACAGCGTATGATAAACCACTTGGAGAATTACTGCCGAATGTGGAACTTGCATATAAATTTGGCCAAGTCAAAAATAATAGTTTTTCGCAATGGAGGTAGACTATCCAAATATGAGAGGTGGAACTTCGGAGGTATAAGTATAAGTATCTGGATGTTATCATTACTCCAAGATTGGTCTTGGGACGACACTGCTGAAAGAGTAAGTCATGCAAAATTTGGCCTAAATTCTACCTGGCAAAATTTCACAGCTAATAAAAATGTCCCCTATTCAAGTAAACTCGTGGTTTATAATTCGGTCTCTCGGATGGTGATTAGTTATACTGGGTCGGGGTTTCAAACCCTATGAAGTCATATATAAGTAAGTGAAAGTAGAAAATGGGAGAAGAAATAAACAAACGAACAATTTGACCGCCTTATGGTGCGATGGTTTTTAGAATACCGTTTTAAAACTGGCAATGAAATATCAGGAGATCTTGCAGGTAGCAATATGGTAAATAAAATAAAACTTAATAAAATTTTTACTGGGTGATGCAATTTCTATGATTGTGACTGTAGTGTTAAGGAATCGAATTCATCAATACCTATTATAATCGGGGGGTAAAATTATTGAATTTATTTAAAAATAGACAAATAACGTGACAGTATCGTTACAAAATGAATTTAATTATAAATTTCGAGATCTATTATATTATTGTATCAGGTAGCAATGTTACAATATTAATTTTATTAAGAATTTGCAAGATGTATTTATTTAATACATTTTTAAATATCATTAGGAAATAACAAAAAAAAAATTATGTAATTTAATAATGTCTGTCAAAAATGTTATAATTATTTATTTTCGAGACAGACCAGACAGTGGTCCCATTTTACTTTATGAATTAATCAATAATATTAATTATTGAACAATCGAATAAGTGTGTTAGTTAAATGTAAAGCTTTATGTACTTCTTAGTTAGGAGTAACAATTTATTTTTTTGTTCAAAAATAGTTTTCATTTTATCTCACATCTAAATATGCGGAAAATGATTTGAATCTAAAAATTTCATTTTCCTATATTTAAAATTTTAGAAGTATCTAACATGGATAGCTCTTACTAGACTGAAAATAAAACAACACAATACTCCCAACAAACGATTTGGACTGTTACCCAGGCTTCTTGACGGACGCTCCAAATCATCATTTACTAACAAATTTATTATGTACATATTAATTATAAATCTTGATGTACTTACGGGATAGAGCTATGGGGTACTGCGAAAAAGTCTAATATTCATAAAATTCAAACTTCTATGTGACAAATTACTTATTGCACAAGTGCATCCGTACGGTTTCAGATACTGCTACACAATACTTGTTCTCCACTGCCTCGCCTTTTAGGCTACGCGGAATTTTCACATGCCTGGGGGTGAGGGCGGGGAATAAATGCCAGAGTTAAAAGCCCCCTCAGGGCACCGTTCGACTGTCATTTCCCCCGTGCGGTCTGTACTCGCGTCAGCCCGATTGGCCTCCCCACCCTCTGCAGCACAATACAATAAAAATTTCCACCATAGACTGACTTACAATATGAACCCATGAGCCCAAAAACGTAATTCCAACACGAACCCGTACATCCCACCCCGGTGACTTTTGAAGCAGTGGCCGATAGATCCTAATTTAATCTCTATTTGGAAAAGTAAAGATTTGCTTATTTATTATTTTTTGATAGTTTATTGAATAATGATACAATTCGCCTCATTGAAGAGTTACAAGAGTTCATTCATACAATATATATATATAAAAAACGGATTTTTTTTTTAATTTTAATTTATTTATATGATATTTACAACTATATACAAAAAATACATCTGGTAAATTCGCACATGGATATAATGACATGAAACACATGTTGAGAAACTACCAATTGGTAGCACTGTAATAATATGTCTATATTAGAAGATCACGTGGCCATCTTCTTTTCAGACGCCTCGGAGGATTATCAGGAATTGAATAGGAAGCAAGGTTAGAAACGAGAGGGTTGGAATGGTTATAAAAAAACGGAAAATAAATATAAATAATAAGAAAATATATATAAATAAATAAAAGTATTCTTCTATGCAGATTTTTATCTATACACAATATCTACATTCGTCCCGAATTCTCCAAGGCAAGCTTTGTCCTACACATGTGGAAAACAAAGCAAGACTCGGAAGTTCCTAGTACTTCTCTCCAGCCCCGTCAATGGTACTGATTTGCTCATAACAAGAAATGCATTTCTTATCAGTTTAATATAAGTTACAATGATTGTAAAGTGTCGACTATGCATACCACTTAACAACTCTTTATCGTATCAGTGGTCTAAGATGCGGAACAGATGTTTTGTCTATGATTACACGATAGATATATTAGTATTTCAGTTGATAGAATGACTAACTCTAATTTCAATATTTTTGGGTAAAGTCGTTTTAGTGATATTACTAGTTGGAAAATTTATATCTGTACAGACAGTAAGTTGATTCCAAAGTAGGTGATTGCAGTGTTCAAATATAGTACTGTGATTAAAGATATACATTTTCTCACAAATATCACTAAAATTAATAATCAAAAATGTAGAAATTGGAGTTTGTCATCTGTAAATTGAAAGGCTCATGTAATTCTCACAAAAAAAAATAATCTATAATAAAACAGAAATATGTGTAAGTATGACCCTTAACCTTGGTAGAGTTCCTAAAGTGATACACTTTTCCTTTGCAGAAGTAACCGAATAGGGAATGCCACAAAATTGTGCTTTGTCGGCAGTCGGGAAAGGTAACGAATGAGGTTGTTAAAGGAGACGGAACCATGGCGACGGGTAGATATCCAATTTTTGGCCTCTAGTTGCCTTTTTCAATTCTATCATCTTCCGAGACAATAAAACTGATACTTTTCTCCCCCTCTCTGTACAATCTCCTTCTCCCCTCCACCTATTGTGACCGCTTCCCCATAAAAAATCATATATATAAAAAGAAAAAGGAAAAACTGAATTTCATCGGATCTTATCGTCCCGAAATCTTCTATTCCGAAGGAGATTGTTAAAGTCCCCAGAGAAGGAAAAATATTAGACATATTCTTGTAAAAATATTGCTTTTCCGGATCACCTCAATTAAAATGTATTAAGGAATAAAAACTTATAAGGTTTGAATCACAGTATATTGAAAAATATATAGCCGGGCAGAAACCTCATTCTGGAAGATGAGAATACAGTTCCTTAACCCCTGAGTTTAAGACCCTTAACGATAAAAAAAAAGTATCTTAGCCTATTGAAGTTCAATTGATACATAACAGGCCCTTAATACATAACAATATATACTTAACAATGCTTAATACATAATGAATACATTAGAAGCATACACACAGACATACTTCATCCTTCGCCAACGATTCAAATATACTTATTAAGCATATAGACCAATAATAATTGATTGTTCATTAATTAAAATGGGTTGCAAGAATGAATGAATGATTGAATGAAAAAATAATTTATCCTAAGACTACAGTCTCCTAAAAATAATAACAGAGTTCCATAATTATCAATGTTAGTCTCACTTGGAGTATACAGAATGATGCTTAATTAACTGTTTATATCATTTGTAATTACGCAAGTGATTGAATTATACTGTGAACAGAAGCAATTAGATTTTACATCTTTGCGGTAGTTTGAATATAAGTGTTGGAGTAGGAGTTACTTGAAGGAATTTGTGGATGTGTTGAAGGAGGTGGGTAGAGAGTTCGAAAAGGAGGTAGCACGAATGACAAAGGATTTGCCGGAGGAAGTAGTTTTATGAGAGGGGATAGATAAATCTATAGGTTGAGACCTAGTATTTAGAGAGTGGATAAAGAAGCGTAAAGTAAGGAATTTTAAGAAATTTCGAAGGGTTTCGGTTCTGATGATTTGCAAAGGGACGTGGCCAATA
This sequence comes from Nezara viridula, assembly GCA_928085145.1. Classification (NCBI taxonomy): domain Eukaryota; kingdom Metazoa; phylum Arthropoda; class Insecta; order Hemiptera; family Pentatomidae; genus Nezara; species Nezara viridula. The sequence goes on from OV725081.1 coordinate 94,116,860, forward strand.
AATAGTACACAAAGGCTAAACATAAGTACATAATGTTTTTAAATTAAATTTTACTTTTGTAAATTACGGTTTTTTTTTTTTTTTTTTAATTCAAAGGAAACCAAAAAAATAAACCACAGGTACGTTCAAAGCGATATGTCAACAATGACTCATTTAAGTGTCGTTATACTGGCTACAAAAAACTTATTATATGGTTATAAATACTTTTAAAATTTTAATTTTAATTTTTAAGTACAATTCCGATACCTTTTACACAAAAACACTTAAGGTGCTAACCCACAATTTTTAGTTTAGTTCGAATTAGTTTAAGGTTATCGCCTCTGAAAATGTAAAAATTGCATAACGATGTTTTTTCTAAATATTTAATTGTAATCGTATGATCTTATTTGTGTAGTTTTTATTTTCGATATACTGCAAATTATGGTTTGTGGAAAAAAATTTTTTTTTGTTTTCAGAGTAACGGCTTCAATTCTTTGAATGACCAATTGCAACATGTTCATGTTTTTTTAAAAATTATTAATCTTATTTTATTTTAAGGGTAGGTTGGACGAGATGATTCTATACCTATATTCCCTTACTAAAGCCAACTGTTCATAGATTAAACACTCGAGATGTTTAACGTTTTCAAGAAACGCTACGGTTGGAATACACGTAGTAGAGTTATATCTGCTTCGTTTGATTTCCCCAGTGTGGAGCTAAATCTATTCCCTGCAGAAATAAATTAATTATTTTAATAGTCAGAATTTTATGGCGGACACCAATTCAAATGCCGAATATAATAATTAGTTGTATACTAGTAATTACATTACACATACTTCTAAGCTGCTTTTTACTATGTGCTCTTTTGTTGTACACATTGTTGTTATGGATTGAACTGACTAATATCTGACTTAGTATTATCAAAATACTCTGTTGTAATATCTTCATCGATTAATTCAGGATTCCATCTACTAATTAGAACTATCTTTCTCGGAATGTTAAAATATTATCCCTTAGCTTGGTTTGTTATTATTATTGCTAAAGTTGCATGGACGCTTGCTGCAGCGTTTATACACAACCTAGAAAAACATTTCATTTTATTTGATCATCAGATTTCTTCTTAAATCATATTATTCTATATGTTATAACTGTATATAGTGATGTATAGATAAATAATGCAGTAGACACATTTAAAAAATATTTTAGAGAAAGAATGTTTTGAAAATTCGGTGTTAAAGACTTTTCAGACTTTGTTAATGATAGAAAACATTATCTGGTACTAAAGACCATTAAATTTCAATATGATTTAATGAGTTTAATTACAATCATTACCTTTTTCGTGAACATTTCAATCATGAAAATTGTCACTTCTGGTTAGTTATTGATATCGAAAATATTGCAATAACATTCGAGGCAAAATTTCAAAAAGACCTAGGCTGTTCACGCTGACACTTACACGAACCATTTTGAGAGACTTTGTACTCAGGGGTGCATAGAAGATATATTTCCGGGAAAAACTGGACTGACTAGTAGTGTTACGACGTCACAACGTAAGCATCTATGAATCTAGTATCTAATCAAATATTATTATTTTTGCTAGCCTGTTCGGTCTTAGTGAACAGATCGTGTCTGTACTTCAATTAGTTTTATTCTTAACTTCCAAGTTTCAGTGAGTTTTAAATTACTAAAATATCTAGTTAGTATATTGAAGTATCAGTTTCTAAAATTTCGTCAAATTCGGACGATTGACTTCGAAGTTATTTGAAATCTTAACTTAGACGAGAAGGCAGCCATTGGAGGAGCCACCAGAGCTGATGCCGTGGAGGGGATTCCCATTGACAAGAACTCTGATGGTAAACAATTGCTAATACCAACTGCTGGTTTGCAAAGCTGCAGGATTACGACGACCCCCTGGTAAACAGTCTACATTCTGGTATATTAAGCAAACATAGTCTCATCCTTTGTTGTGACGGCCGGACCGGTTGGACTATTAATATATCATATCTTTGGTAGAATATTTAAATATACAATAGTAAAATTAAATAGAATTCTATTAAACACTGTTGTATTTCCCTTTCTCTCAAAAATATAAAAAGAAAAAAATAAGTTTTTACTATCATAATTTATTATTAATAGAACGTTTTAAAGTGGACATTTTTTTTTTTTTTTTTTTTTTTTTTTTTTTACTATTGCTGAACTGAATTTTTTCTTTTTTTAAAAGTATTTAATGATCCTATATTTTGTAATTTATTTTATATATTAGGTTTGATAATGTGATGTGGATAGGTTTGTATATTGTTTTTTTTTAGATTATAACTACTTAAATTTTTATCTTTTGATTTTTAACTGATTTAGGCAATTACTATTTTTATTGTTTTATTTATATATTCTTTTAGATTCTAACGTTTTAACAGTTAATTGATTTTACATTTTAACTCATTTTAGGAAATTATTTTATAGATTTTAACCTTTTTAGATTTTAACCTTTTTAGACTTTGACTTTTTAACTTTTTTTTAGATTTTAACTTTTTAACTTTCTTAGATTTTAACTTTTTTAGATTTTAACTTTCACTTATTTTTAACTTATACTTAAATTTTAACTTTAAACTTTTTACTGATTTTATATTGTAACTTATTTATAAGCAATTTATTTGATAGATGTATATTTTTTTTTTAAGCTTTTATCGATTTTATATTTTAACTATAACACTATTTAACACTTAATTTTATAGTTTTTAACTTTGTATTTATTTATTTATTTAATTATGCACAGATTGTTTCAATCATGCGCGTGGTGGGCATAGTTTAGAACGAAAAAAAAAAATATTGCAATGAACAAAATACCAACGAAGAAGATCGAAGTTGGACAAAAGGTATGGGTTCTGAGAACTGGAGGACCTGTTCAAGAGGCGGTTGTTGCCTCTGTGATGTCTGTGGCTACTGCAGGAGGCGGAGATAATAAATTTGTTAAAGTGGAATGGCCTGACACAGAAGGTGTGGTATTGGGAAAGACGGTGTCGATAGATGATGTCTTTCCCAGATTGCCAAATGATCCGCTGAATGTCGCAGAGGTACTTAGTGAGCGGCAAAATGAAGCTCTACGCCCTGATGATAAAGTTTGTCCGATATGCGGGCTTTCTTTTAAGGGCGAACGAGGTCTCGGAACCCACATTGCAAAAAAACATCCCAGGGAGGCGAATAATAATACATTGAGGGGCATAGTAAAGAACGTGATAGGTCCTAGAAATGGAGAGGGTGAGTCATCAAAAATAAAAGAGGACATTGTTGAATGGTCTACTACGTTCAAGAACCTTTTAAAGCAAGAAATGGTGAATACTGCGGATTTTGATGAGGCCGTAGGCAAGTTCCTAAAGTTCCTCAAAGTCATTAATGCGGAACTGCCAGGTCCCCAGCACCCAGCCGTAAAATTTTATAGGATGAGGAAAAAAAATAAAATGAAAATGGCTGACAAGGGTGCTGGACAAGTCTCAAATCCGCAGAGGGCAAACAAAGTAGACAGGAGTCGTCGGCAAGAGCAGTATCAGTACGAGGTTGCCCAATATAATTATTATAATAAAAGAAAAAAGGTTGTGCAAACTGTAATGAATGCCGACGCTCCTAAACGGTGTCCTCTAAAAATGGCCGATATCGAGAGGCATTATAAAGACCTCTTTGAGAACGAAAATCTCTGCGGGCGTGCGGATTACGAACAGTGTACCCCGATGCCGGATTTGCTGTCCATTGAGATAGAAGCCATCAGGAAAGCCATTAAATCAACATCAATGGACACATCGCCGGGGCCTGATGGAGTTCTGATCCGCACAATAAAATATTTTGAGGTATCAAGCATTATTAAAACGATTGCAGAGATAATGCTGAAGGTGGCCTATGTTCCGGAACCACTTCGACAAGGGCGCACAATATTGATATATAAGGGCAAAGGTGATATAAACAATATCTCTACCTGGAGACCGATCACCATATACTCGATTGTGCGCCGAATCATAGAGAAGGTTCTGGACTACGAGTTAAGAAAGCAGGTCACCTTCCACAAGAGTCAGAGAGGCTTTATAAAAGGCCTCCCGGGAACGCACGTCAACGCGAGGATCATCGACGCGGTATTAAAAGATGCACAAAAAATGAAAAATGACTGTGCGATAGTTTTCCTCGACGTTGTCGGTGCTTTTGACAATGTTGGGCACAAACACATCGTAAGCTCCTTAGAAGCGAGAGGTGTGTCACCGAATCTTACAAATGTCATATCAGCTCTCCTTAGCACGAACACCATAAAGATTGGCAACGGTGTCCATGCAACTAGCCAGATCAAAGTGCTGCGCGGTGTACCCCAAGGTGGCCCCCTGTCGTCTTCACTCTTCAACCTGGCCATCGATCATCTCTACCGCGACCTGTGTGACGAGGACTTTTCCAAGAAATTTGGATACAAATTAAGGAATGAGCAAGATTGTGTGGTCCTCACAGGTTTCGCGGATGACCAGGCAGTGTCGGCGCGTGACAAGGGGGCTGCAGAAAGAGTGATTGACAGCATACAAAGAACATTTAAAGAAATTGGTCTGGCTATAAATCCTCTAAAAAGTATGGGCATCGTTATAAATAAAGGAGAGCTGGAAACTACGGTGCTCTCCCTTGAGAATGGTGAGTACATCCAAACATTGAAGAATGGAGATACGATTAAGTATTTAGGATGTACATTCTCGGGAGAGCTGCAATTCAACGAAGATTCGGTGACTAAATTGAATGATAATCTAAACAAGCTGGTAACCTCTTGCTTACTTAAACCTGAGCAGAAACTCAACATTGTCAATCAATATCTGTTCCCGGGTCTTACTTACCCTCTCCAAACTGCGCCCCTAACAAAGCTACGTCCTGCTATACTGGAGGGCATCGACACTATGATTCGCAGGAGCGTAAAGGCCATTATTGGACTGCCTGCGAATACTTCCACAGCGATGTTGTATGCCCCCAGGAGATACCGAGGATTGGGATTAATCCGCTGCCAATGGGAGGCTCCTCTTCAACATTGGTCCATTGCTCAGCGACTGTCCAATGTACCAGATGCCCTTTTTCAGTCTACCTTCGATTATTCGGCTGAAATTGCTGAATGTGCCGAGAGATTGGGGGTTGATCAGGGTCATCGAAATGTGAAAGCTCTACGGCAGTCGCTACGAGAAAATGCATTTGAGGAATGGGCCAACTGCAGGTGGCAGGGTATTGGTGTTCGCCATTTTAAAGAGACCCCGAAAGCGAATAGATACATCTACGAAAAGCAAGTACTTTCTGGGTCTGAATGGTCGAATGCCCTAAAACTAAACATTAATTATGCACCCCTGCGTGGAGTCCCAGGAGTCAGCGGACAGGTCAGAGAAGTTGGGTCCCTCTGCCGTAAATGCGGCAGAGAGTCTGAAACACCAGCACATGTGCTGGGAAAATGCCCCAACAACTCCCTCCTCATAACACGTCGTCACCACCGGGTCAAGTTCGAATTGATGAGGCTCCTTAGGGAAAAAAAATTCACCTGCTTTGACGAGGTATATTGCATCGATAGTGAGGGCTCTACGAGATACGCTGATATCGTCGCATTTCCCAAGACAGGAAGGACAGCGCTGATCTTGGATCCAACTGTCCGCTTTGAGAGCAATGACCTCGATCAGGCGGGTGAAGTGGAAAGGGAAAAGAAGAACACGTACGATAAATGTATCCCTTTCCTAAAAGAGAAATTCCGTGAGACCTTCGGAGAGAGAGAGTTCACCGTGAGAGGCCTCTGGTTTGGGTCTCGCGGAACTATCCCAAAAAGAACAAGGAGCTTCCTCGAGGAACTAGGTGTCGACATTAAGGACGTAGCGAGATTGGCTGAAAATATAGTCCTCGACTCCCTGGGAATCATTCACCACCACGTGCATGGCTAGCCCGAGAGTTTTAATTTATGTATTTGTTTATTTTTTTTTTTAGTGAATAATTGAAAACAATAGCGATAAAGAGAGAGAAGTGAGAGAAAGGGAAACTTAATGTTAAATAAAAAAAAAAAAAAAAAAAAAAAAAAAAGCATGAACAATGAGAAGAGGGAAAAAGGAAAAAAAAAAAAAAAAAAAATTATAAGGATAAATAAAATAATAAAAATGTATATATATATATATTTCTGTTTTACTAATATTAACTAATACTTCTGTATATTTATATATAAGTTCATATATTGTCTTAAGGATAGAAGAGTATGCTGTGTGTATAGCAACCCAATGTAATTGGGCAGCAATCCTTTATATTTTATATATATTTCAATACCTTGTAGGAAAGCCATTATTTTCTAACACTTTTTTTTCAGTTTGTTTGTAATTTAGTTGATCAATTTATTGGTAAATTCTGGGTTTAGGCTGTTCCAATCTTTTAGGAGATATTTTTTAAAGTCTTCTTTGCTAGAAATTTCGTGTTCTCGGATTTCTAAATCAAATTTTTCCTACAGGCGTTCTATCGCATTAAGATCTGGTGACTGTAGTGGAATTTTTATAAATTTGGGTCAGTTATAAAGTAACCATTCCTCAATTAACATGGCAGTGTGTTTGGGCTCACAATCCTGATAAAAATTTATTTTTATTTTGTTCAGAACTTCTGCAATTTCTTTCAAGTTTCATCTCAAAATTTCTATTTAAATATGTGTATTCACTATAACATCTGAATATTTCCACTATAAAGTGACAATTTTCTTCACTAGAAGCCGCCATACAATCCTACACCATAAAAACAAAAAACATAAAAAGAATATAAAACTTAACATTACGTAAGAAAAAGAAAAAGAACATGTGAAAATAACTTTGTACCTCTCTTGATTAAGTAAAGTGAATACTCAGTATTAACATTAAGCATTCAATTTTTATTTTATCAGATTGCTATTATTTAAAATTAAATGACTTTTTTAAATGTTATTTAATTTTACTGCAATTTTACTGTGACCCCATTAAAGTTTCAATATTTTTTAATTACTATTGAAATTAAATTTTAAAACCAGATTGAAACGACGAGACCGCTTGACATTTCCGATTACTTCAGCACTTACTAGACAAATGTTCTAAACTTTCAATTAATTACAAAAGACTCATATACATGACTATAATAAGACCTATTTGGACTTACGGAGTTGAGCTACGGGGCTTCACTAAACTATTGAATTCCTCTCGCATCCAATCCTTACAATCCAAAATTCTTCGTAAAATCTTCAATGCTCCCTACTTTGTTACAAATAAAACCATCCGTAAAGACCTTAATGTTTCTTATGTTTTAGATCTGGCCCAATCCAGATATTTATCTTTCCATAATAAACTTCAGAATCATCCCAACCCTCTCGTTTCTAACCTTGCTTTCTCTTCAATTCCTGATAACCCTCCGAGGCGTCTGAAAAGAAGATGGCCCAGTGATCTCCTAACGTAGACATATCATTAGAGTGCTACCATTTGGTAGTTACTCAACAAATGTTTTCACGTCATTATATCCATATGTTCAAATTTATTAAATGTATTTCTTTAATACAGTTGTAAATATCATTAAGAAATAATGAAAAAAATAACTATTGAAATAATTAAATATTTTCGGCAATATGTGCTACAAATAAAGTTTCGTAGTTTATTTTATAAAGAATATTAGTTTTAGTATTAATAAAGGATTAGAAGAGTTTTCACATTTTACTGCAATGCATGGAAAATAGTGACCCCATTAAAGTCTCAATATTTTTTCATTACTATTGAAATAATCAAATATTTTCGGCAACATGTGCTGCAAATAAAAAGTTTCGTAATCTATTTTTTAAAGAATATTAGTTTAGGTATTAATAAAGGATTAGAAAAGTTTTTCGAGTTTCCTGAAAAGTTGTCAATAATGGTTAGAATTATTTTTGGGAAATAAACTTATCGTTTAATAAGACCAGTGCTGAACAGAACTATCAACAGCTTTGCGTGTCTCAAAGTGTCAATGTAAACTTGTTTATAAACTATACCATATGAATATTTCCACTATAAAGCGAAGATTTTCTACCCTATAAGCCACCATACAACCCCAAAACATAATATAACATAAAAGGATTATAAGAGTTGTTCGCGTTTCCTGAAAAATTGTCACTAATGGTTAGAATTCTGTTTGAGAAATATATTTATCGTTCAATATGACCAGTGGAGAACAGAATTATCAAAAGCATTGCGTTGTTTGAGAACGAAGGTTAATTAATTTCTAAGTAAACTAATAGATCTTGTGTATCTTGAGTAATTGGACGGAAATTATGGTGAACGTCCGATGGTTCATTAGGTTGTGATTGACGAAAACGGTTCTTAACAATACTCTACTTCCATCATTAAAAAATATTAACGGAAATAAAAATTATTATATTTTTTATACTATTCGAAACAATAATAAAAAAAGTGTAAATATCTTTTTCTTTTAATTTATGATTTCATGATTGAGTCAAGTTATTAAAATTTTGCATGAGTTATCTTTTATTTTGATATTATTTTAGCGATAAATTTGCGTTATTAATTTTTATTTATTATTTTTATTTTTATTTTTGGGTATTTAATTTTTATTTATTTGTTAGTGAATTTCAAAAGTATGTGCAATATATAAATAATAGCTCAATTTATTTTTACTTTCACTTACGTATATATGAAATATACAGTAAGGGTAAGTATTGCGATCGTGAAAATTTTAGAATCTCAGTTTCAACGGAAATACATGTTTTGAGGTTCCCTGAGTCCAAATAACCAAGTGTCGCAAAATGGTGTGCGGTTTTTTAAAAGTCTATGAAATTTCCTCCCCTCCTCCTCCCAAAAAAATCGTTAAAATCGGACAATTAGGAGGAAAGATATGGTCTCTAGTTTTTTTTCCCTGAAGAGGCGAAAATTCGGATAAATTTAAATATACTTTTTTAATTGTAAAACTTGAGACTAAAAAAACTTTTTTTTTTTACTGATATTTAATTAAGTATCTTTCCTAAGAACATCTTTCATAAGAAATAAGTACCTACATTTGTACCTTTATTCTCAGTTCTATATTTCAACACTGCAATCACCACCTCCGGAATCAACTTACTCACTGTCTGCGTAGATAACTTTTTCAACTAAAAATATCACTAAAATGACATTACTCAAAAATGTTGAAATTGGATTTAGCCATTCTGTGGTTTATAAAAGCAAAGAAGGTTGTGTGGTTTATAAAGGCAGATGGAGTGACTATATTTTTATTGGCAACGGCCGATATATTAAATAGACATTTTGTAATTATAATGGTTTTAATGACTTGTTATCTGTAAGCTTTAAGCTTTAGCTCTGTTTAAAATGCATTTTAAAAAATTTTATAATAGCCCAGCATTGCCAGAAAATAATTTCTATTCAAAGTAGAGCGGAATGTGAAAGTTGTGTGTTGCGCGCACCAGATTTTTTTAAATGTAGGTTTAGATATGATAATTGGAAAATAAAATAATCTTTTTCGCGTTTCCTGAAAAATTGTCAATGATGGTTAGGGCTCACTTTGAAAATAAGCGACTCATTTACAAGTTATGTTTAAAATAGCAAGGAAAATTGATTGGAAACCTCAAAGGGAAATCTAAAACTAGATCCTGTTAACTCCTTATCGGGAATCGATGTAGCTGTTAACTTACATCAAATGCCTGAAGGAGAGGGATTGGCAGCTGTTAGCAATTAGGTCTATTGTACGTCTTGGGTCAAATCAAAGGGCTCCGGGTTAGTAATGAACAGGCTCAGGACTTCAAAGCCAACATTAATTAATAACAATAACCCATCGATCCATCAGGACGGAGGTTCCCTAATTTCATATTGCGTAATTTCAAAGCAGAGCCAAAGTCAAGTCACATTGTTAGCCACAAGCTAATATGTCAGACCATACTGATAAATTTAACGCGTGATGTAATTACTTTGACAAATATACCACCAGAGAGAGATCTTACTTAGAATGATTATTATAGGAATAGACCCTTGAAGCAAATAATATATATCCGTATTAATATATTCGTCCTAATGAAGGTCTGAACTGTGAGCCGAAACGTCGGCAAAAATAAATATAATTTATTTATTTTTACATTTTTTTGACTGAACATCCCAACCAATCTTCTCTTTAAGCAAAATATAATTATTATATTTAGTAACATTTATACTGTCAAGATACAACTCAGTAAGAAGAGTTGAAGTGAGAATGATAGAGAAAAAAGAAATTAAGGATCAAGGTTTGATAAAATGAGAGAAAGAGAAGAAAATTTGTGGATTTTCGGAAGAAAAAGAAAAAGTACAACTGCTGCCATGGATTAGTATTCAATATACGAAAATATTTTATTTTAAAACAAAAATAGTAAAGTAGGGAGGCTTTTAATTCTGGCAAGAACCTTCCGGTCTCTCTCCTGACATGGATGCACTAATTAAATAATTGAAAATATTAAATTAGTTAAAAGCAGTAATTTGGGGGCGGGGTGGCCGAATAGGCTAAAGCGTTTGCACTGCACCGTGAGTTTCCTGGCAACCGGATAAGAGATTTGAGAAGATTAAAAAAATTATGAGTTCGCTTCCCGGCACTAGCGGATCCAGGATTCAATTTTGGGGGGGGGGGCTTCAGCCCGAAAGTTTTTTTTTTTCATAAAAATGGCGATAATTACCTTGGAAAAAAAGAAAGAAACTAGGTATCTATATGAAATGGTGTTTAAGTGATTCCTCAAGTCCTTTTAAATGTAATTACACCAATAATAATACTTTAAGAGATAATTTATTAATATATTTTCCCATAAAACATAGTTATATTTTACCATTTTGGGGGGGGTGGCTTCAGCCCGAAAGCTCCCCCCGTAGATCCGCCCGTGCATCCCGGTATCGGAGGGGATTTTAAATTCCCCTCACCCTCTGGCCCAGGAAAATCCCGTATAGCCTAAAAGGCGAGGTAGGAAAAAAAAAAAAAAAAAGCAGTAATTTGAGACACTAAAACTAGTATATAAGAGACTTAACTAAAAGTTTAGAAGGGGCCAAAAAAAAAGAAAAAAAAGTTAAATATTGTACCTTTCATAAACACTACCTCATCCTTCTGCAGGTTTATGAGGACCGAATGATGGAGGAGTGTGATGTACATGATCTTACCTCAAGTTTCTTATTTGGAAATCGTGATGAGGGATCCAGAACATCTATAGTCAACTGGAATTTCGGTCCGTGTACGGTTCGTTTCAGGAAAAGAAACATATGAAGAAAAGAAACAACATAGATGGATCACGCCTCCTGACCTTGAGCTGCTGTACTGTACAGGTCGAATGTTCTTGGAACCGAGTAAGTTGGTAGAAAGGACATTTTCAAAGTGGCCCCGTGGTAATCGGCTATGGAGTAAGGGCAGTTTGCCACTACACCTTGAAAACCATCGTTTGTAGCAACGTGAGATTGGGTGACAGGTTGCGAAGTCTAGGCTGTAATATTGTTCTATAGTATAGGTCTATAATATAGTCTATAATATAGGTGTGTAAAAAGAGCGAATCACTCGGCCAAAGATCCCTATTGTCACTAGTGCCAACCTATATATAAAAAAAAATAAATCAATCGATATATTATATTTGCTAGATTTTATCCTAGTTATTTTTTGTTATCATCATAATTAATTCTGGAATCGGACGCTCGGTTTAAATTACCAGTAGTTGTCATGAGAGCGATAATAATCATTTAGAATAATATTTATAGTATTGTAATATAATATTATATTTCAAGGTATAATAAAAACTAATCTGTTGAAAAATAACATCTTTTTTCAGGCGACTTTGGTGTATTAATAACGATATATTTGCTGTCAGTGCCAATGTCTGTGCCCAATACTGACCTAGAGTCCAAGTTATGAAGGGCTATTACGGTGACCGCAAAGAAGATTGATGACAAACTGTAGCAATGAATTACACAAACTGTTAGCAAAGGGTGTTAGTGAGGGTGGAACCATAAAAAGGGGCCCTTTGTCAACCCTGATTAATGAACTTTCCTTCTCTTTCATTAAACAACTCTGTCTAAAGCGGTTTCAGGATCTCACTTCTTAGCTAATCTTCGAAAGGCTATTTCTATCCATTCGTCATTATTATGTTTGTTCATTTGTCAAGAACTGAAAAAAACAATCTATATAATTTCATTTATTTCATCTTACTGTAAATATTTATCATTTATTTAACCTTCGAAGGGAGCAGACAAATAGTAATTATAAAAGTTGTATTTAATAATATATTTATTATAAATAAATTCTGATTGATTGTTGATTAAGATGGCATATATTTTTGGTGTGTCTTAAATCTTAATTGCTATCACAAAACTACTTTAAATCATTTTGTTAAAATTAATTTTACTCAACACATTCCTGCATAAGATCATTACACAATAATTCTTTCATTCTGAAGGCTGTTAGATTTAATTTTTTAATAAAATTTATAATATCGAGGAAATCAATTTAGCAAGGCATAGTATTATGAATAATCATATTTTTGATTATGATAAAATAGAAATTTTAAATAGGGCTGAAGATAATAAAATAAGGAAGTTCTTAGAATCTATTTAAATAACTAAAAATATTATTAATTTTAAAACAGATATTAAGGAGATTGGTCAACAAAATGTAAATATAATGAATAAATTAGAATTTTAGCTAAATTATTATTAATAACAGGAAAATTAAATCATTTCAATAATGCACTACTCTTAATCCTATTGAGTAAAATAATAGGTAACACACAGTGGACATTAGGCAGTTGTTTTAAATGTGAGGAAAATGTATAGCATTGGAGTAATTTTCAAATTAATTTTTGACTGTAATATCATCCATAAAGACCTTAATGTACCACATGTTTCCGATTTAGCTCAATCCGGATACCTGTCCTTCCATAATAAACTTCTGAACCATCCGAACCCTCTTATTTCCAATCTTGCTTTCTCTTCTATTTCTGATAACTCTCCGAGGCCTCTGAAAAGAAGATGGCCTAGGGACCTTCTAATTTAGAAATATAATTTGAGTTCTACCAATGGTTAGTTTCTCTTCATGTTGTACATGCCATATTACCTGTTCATATTTACTTGTTGTATTTATCATTTAATACAGTTGTAAATTTCAATAATAATAATTTAAAAAAAAAATTGACTGTCCATCAGTAAGTTATAGAATAGGATTTCAAAGTGTTATTTAAAAAAAAAAAATCTTATTTGTCCTTTTCTTATTTGTGATATCTTGTATGTTTGATATGTGTCCTTTCACTTGTTTTTAAATTTGACTATTCATGAATAATTTATGAATTTATAATTTCATGCATTGATTTTTGAGGAGACAAATTTTTGCAATAATTATATAAAATTATGGTTATGTAATAATGTTGTAAATAGAGATATCATTCAGGTTTTTTTTGTTTATTGTTCTTTTATGTGTTGTTATATTTTTTACATATATATTTATAGTTATTGTGTATTTATATTATAGATATAATTATTCGTCTTGAAAAATGGCAAAATTGCCCGAAACGTCGTCAAAGAAATTTGAATGAATTAAAAGTATTGGAGTAAATGCGTATGGATAAAATAAATTGTTTTCCTCGATATTACTTAGAAAATTTTGAAGAATTATTTGTTTAGGTTTGTGAAAATTAGGTGAGGGATACCGAAACTGGTGCATACGGATTTATACATTTTTCCATTTTAGTATAAAGAAATAAATGTTAAACGTATATATTTTGAAGTAAGAGAAGATATATTTGAAGTTACTGACTTAACAGAACCTAAATTGTTGGGCCAAGTACCCACGCGATTAAAAACGCGACAAACATTTATTAAAATATGTGCCGGAATCTAGAGGTTTTATCCTATTCTTTATGTTGAATATCCTGTAGTTAATAATTTATTAAAAATAAAGTATACTTCTTACTTTATATGTTTACTTAGAACTAAAATAATAATATTTAATCAGAAATACCCCTTTTCATTTTTGAGCACTTCATGTTTATATTAAAATATAATCATCTAACACTAGACCTATTTTAATAAAATGAATTATTCAATAGTTTCTTCTTCTAAGCAAGCAAACCCTTTTAATTTATAGTTGTTAAATAATTTATATAATTAAAAGGATTCGATAGGGTAGGTGTGTTATCTACTTTATTATTTTACCTTAATATTGTATTCTGCACACCTTGAGTATTATAGTCCGTGGTACAGACACCTTTTTATCAAATTATTAACATCCTCCATAAACTTCGTAAATATTTTTATCTCATCGTAACCTACAAATATTATATTTACGAAAATGTCCGGAATTGGGGCATTTTAAACCCTAATATTGTCAAACTTTGTCTATTTAATTAGGTACTAAAAACTCGTAAATACCCATCCACTTGATAATTTGAGAAAAAATGTGACCTTCAAAAATATTGAGCTGTTTGGCGTGTATATATATATAGTTTTATATACTTATATATATATATATATATATATATATATATATATAATATATATATATATATATATATATATATATATATAAATTAGACAAAAGACTTACTTGGACATACATACGAAATTAAAAAGACAAGAACTTACAAGACGATATAGGCAACTTTCACATGTTCTGGACTACAGATCTTCACTTAACTTACGAAACAAGCGACTACTCTACAACACCTTACTGAGACCAATATGGACATATGGAGCAGAACTTTGGGGTTCAGCAAAACAAACACACATAAACAAAATACAAACAGCACAATCAAAAATTTTACGAAAAATTATTAACGGACCCTTGGTACATTTCAAATAGTACTATACATAACGACTTAAACACCCCAACAGTAAAATCCTACTGTTTATAATTATATATTCACGTCAAATACACTACATTTCATTCTTCAACCCAAAATCACTCCAATCCTCTGGTTAGAGGTATTGCTATTCTATCTCATGTCTGACATGTCAGTTTTATTACTTTTATCAATCTGCCGATTGTCAACAATTTGTCGAAAGATGCAGATAAATATCTGCAGGCAAAAAAGAAAATGATATCCTTGATGTAAAAAAATTAATTTTTTTTTAACTGAAGCTGGAAATATTTATTCCCATTATTAATTTAGATTTTATTTTAAAGAACCTTATTTTTAAAAATACCTTTGCAAAAGAACTTCAATGCAAATAGATATAAATGTTGATTTATCCGAAAGAGGATATGATTGTTTTTATTATTATTATTTTTAAAATAGTTCTCCTCTTCCCCGGGGGTCTAGGATTGCTACTGCAATACACAATTGCATTTCGAGCTATTCCAATTTGAAATAATGGTTGAAATAATTTCAATGATCCTAATGCCTAACATTTGTTTTCTGAGTTTCCGGCACATTATTATATTTATGAAATATCTGTGTTAACGTTGTTAATCGCTTTGGAATGAACACAGTTGTTATTGATAGGGACAAATATAATTTCAGAGCACCTCCCTTATCAGAAAGCTGTCATTCACTCGACAACTAGGCTGTGTGAACATTCTGTAATTAGACACTAATGATGGCAAATGAACCAGCGGTTCATTAGCTTGTGATTACTCAAGGCTCCTATTGGATCGTGAATTGTCGAATTAACTGTAACTAGGTCCGCTCTCCAGTTATCTAAATGAATATGACGTTAGCAATGCTCAAATGTTCCTCTACAAATCCGGAATGTTTATTAATTATAGTCATATATATTTTTTTGTTTCGCTTTATTCTATATGTGAAATAGTCCTTGAGATTATTCTTTGTTTTATTTATTTTTTTAAGATTTTAATTTCGATACTGATACAACAAGATACTGTTTTCCTATCTTCCGGATTCGGGTTTTATCTTGGAACTGGTTGGTAATTATTTATTCTTTAACAATCACCTGGATCGATCCATGGGTCGGTAGGCTCTCTTGGGGTTTTACCCAGTGGGCCTCTTTAAAATTGTTATTTTTAATTAAATAATTAATTAAGGAAAAAAAACCTGGCGATTGAGCGTCATCTCCTTTTACAACCGTTGACCTAGAATCAGTTCTTTCTTTTAATGTACCGAACCCAAGACTCTCCATGAGTTGTACTTCTCCAGTGTTTTTTTTTTTAAGTTCTTCATTTTTGTTATACATTGTTTTTTGTTTTTTTGCTCTAAATGTTTTATCCTTTTTATTATTATTTTTTTTATGAATTATAATTTCATTATTTTATAGGTACCAAAAATAGATAAATTACTGTAATCAGTAGAATTCAAAAAAATAATTAAATCTTACTATATTTTTTCTATTGTGGTATTAGTTAAATTTAGTTTTAGTTTTCTTGAATTATAACTAAAATATTAATTACTAATTTTTCTAAAACACTTTTTTTTTTGGATGAAAAAAAATTGTCAAGAATTTCGTTTATCCTTATACCTCATTAGTTGACTACTTACCCATCTCATTTTTTTTTTTTAATTTCGAAGAATTTCGGCAACGTCAGAGTTATTAAGAGGACAACGAATATTTTTTAAAAATTGTATTTTATATTGATTATGTAAGTAAGCCAAAACCAATTTTAAGTACTTTTTAAAAATAAAATTACAATCTTTTGCACATGGTTAAACTATTACCTGTAGGAATTTTCTTTTCTTTTTATTTTTTTAAGTCATATGTATCTCAAAATTTTTTATACGCCATATTAAAGCCATCTATTAGTGTCTGAAAGTGCGAGTTATAAAATTTAAAAAAAAAAAAAAAAAACTCCTGAAATTAGATGATATTTATAGACAAGAAAATTGTATTTGTTATTTTTTTATAATTTTCAGGTCTTTAATTTGTTGTAGCGGAAGATTTGAAGTTTTTTCGTAGAGCTGAGTAGTATTAGGCATGAATAATTTTATATTTACATTTTTTTCTATAAATGTTTGTTTGGTTTGCACCAAAAAAAAAGAGCAATAATAAATATATTAAAATATATTCAGACCATTACGCTTTTCTTAGATATAAAAATTAGTTTTTATTAAAGCCTCTAGAATATAATTCGAGGAATTTTCATAATGAAATTATAAATAAAATTGGAATACTTCAATCCTAAAACATTTGTGGGAAAATGTTGCCATTTATAATTTTATAATTTTTAGTTTGGTACAGAAAATACCTACACATGAAATTATACTAAATATGAGAAAAAGTCCGTGTGGGTGCACTGCTAAAAAGCGAAAGAAAATTTCGAATTACGTGTAAAATCAGATTATCCATGATGATGCCTGAAGAGGCGAAAATTTGGATAAATTTTAAATAAAGTAATTATTTATCGAGACTGGAAAGGCCTTTTTCTACTAATACGTATTATAGTCTCTTTCCCAAGACCATCCTTTACTAAATATGATAAAATGCAAGAAAATTATTA
Source organism: Nezara viridula (assembly GCA_928085145.1). Taxonomy (NCBI): domain Eukaryota; kingdom Metazoa; phylum Arthropoda; class Insecta; order Hemiptera; family Pentatomidae; genus Nezara; species Nezara viridula. The sequence continues at coordinate 94,134,233 of OV725081.1, forward strand.
AATTAATATGATGGTAATTTGAGTTAATGAAGTTGTAGCGAAACATACCAAATACAAAAATGTTTTTTTTTTTTTTCTTTCGGTTACTCAATCATAACATGTTGACATTATTTTTTTCATTTAGATATTAATGATTAGGACCATTACAGCACTCTTGAAGTAATTCCTTAAAGTTTATAGACGATCATTTATCCAGATAGAAGCCCTGCTGATTCCATGAGAGGACCCTAAGTGCCAACATTAAGCAAGAAGAACTCTAGCACCCGGAACCCGAACTTAACGGGAAGAAATTCAAGATAAACTGGCAATAGTCGAGCCATTTCAGTTAGGGCTCCAAATGGTCTCGACCTTAATAAACGAGGATATCTACTTCGAAAATTCTATGTTTCATCTTGGGTTATAAACAGATCTGATAGTTGGGAAGTTTAGAAATAATTTAGATTAATAGTAAAACTGCAACAAATTCAAAGAAAGTAGATATAACTCATTCAGTATTTTTTCATGTAAATTATTCATTCAAAGTAAAATTTTGTGGTTAGGTTAATGCTATGTTTTGGGGGCTTATATTTGTTCGGAATGCTACCGGATAATTACTGAGGATAATTATCCAGAAATGTTTAATAAAAAATTCTATTTCTATTTATTTATTGAGTATTATAACGATCTGTCATATGGACATGTTTAATAAAGAATCATATACAGATAACATAAAATTCTTGTGCAAATACTATATACAATAAACTAAATATATGATTCAATGAATTTAAAATGAACTGTGAAGGTATGATTTCAGATGGACTCTTTTGAGAATTATTGCTATGAAATATTTTAACATTAGGATTGGGAATTACAACTTAAGGCTGAATTACAACTAAAGGCTGAATTACAACTTTAACCCGTTACTGGTTAACAGTTACTCTGAGTAGAGATCTTCTCTTGGATCCAGTTACAGGTCGGTCCTTGTAGGGCCCAGGCAGTGTTTGGTGTCAGCATATTTTAAGTTTGTTTTCGGCTCCTCATAACAATTATAAAAGCTTATTCACTATGTTCAACTCATAGCATTAATTATAATAGTAATAATAATAACTTTTCCAAAATTATTACAAATATATAACAAATTATGTTGTCTATAACTAGAGTTTTGAAATTGAATAAATCTTGAAGTTTTTAAATATCACTACTGTTGGTGCAAAAGATCCTATGTAAAAATTGAATATTTTACAGGAGAGCATTAAAAAAAACTAATCATTTTTCTATGATTTATTAGTATTAATTCATATTTTATTTACCTTTGCTATTTTCCATAGTAGCAGACTTTATAGCAATTCCAGACTACAAAATGTCACATTTAACATAACAAGAATAAAAAAGGAGAATACTTACAACCTCCTGTACTACCATTTTTTTACCCACTATCTTCTGTGGCGATATTTTTTTTTCTAATTTTTTGTATATACATTTTGGAGCGTTTGTTTTGGATAAGCTTTATAGAGAGCTATAATACAGCCTTGATTTGAGGTCTATAAACTCTTTTTCGAATCGAAAATTTTAAAAGGTGACTAGATTATATTAAAAAAAGGATATTTTCGCTTGAGATACGATTATGGAGATACAGCTAAATTATATTCTTCCATATCGAATATGACACCGTGCAGCTTTTCTCTGGGAAGCCATAGGCTGCTATGAAAATGCCAAGAAGTGCGTGCATATCTACGGAAGTTTAGACAAATCGGTTTTCATATTCTTCTTATTGATGAAGTTTTAGATTTGGTTGTAGTATGTACACGTCATCAATCTTATTTTAATTCAAATTTCGTTAGTCTGTAAATGAAAACTTTTATTTATTTATTTTTATTACTTTAAACCGATATATCCTTATATGAAATGTTATGTTTAGATATTTAAATGCTAGTGCAATAGGTATTTCGTAAGAAATGTATTTAAAATTAGTAAAGAAGAAGATTCGTTTTTAATATTAAATTCTGTTTAATATTGTTCTTTGCTGATGCAATTTATTGTCTTTTTTTCTTTTTTATTATTATATTTGTTTATTTAGAAATATTACATTCTTTCACATCAAGGACATTTATAATAGTAATCAGAGAAAGCACACTCACACTCTATTTACAATAAAAAAAATAAATAATACAGAAACTTAATAATAATAAATACAATAAAATAAAATAAAAATAAATACAATAAAATAAAATAAATGTATATAAACAAAAGAACTAACCTAATCATACACACTCGGGCTTGAGTGGAGGATCTGGCCATTGCCAAAACTCCAATAGATGCTTATTTACAAAAGGTCTCTGGGCCACTGCCGCTTCAACCTTCGAGGAGGATTGTAAGGATGGGTGGTGCTGGCTAGAGATTGTGCAAGGGGATTTGGATGATAGGTAAGGTTCTGGTGAAATTTGCAGAATTTTTCTGGAATAAGGTCTAGGACAAATGGGATATTAAGGTCATGGTGTAGGATTTTGTTATTTACATAGAACGGAGCATCAACTATTGTTCGAAGGACTTTAGATTGAAAGGATTGAATACGTTTGATGTTAGAAGCTTTTGCTGTCCCCCACAGTTCAAGTCCGTATGTCCATATAGGTTTCAGTATTGTCTTGTAGATAAGTAAATTGTTTTCAATAGAAAGTTTGGATTTTCTGTTTAGTAGTCTGTATAGCTGGCCGTATCGTCGGTTGAGTTCTTGTCTTTTGAGTCTAGTATGTGGGTTCCACGTTAGTCTTCGGTCTAAATGAAAGCCAAGATACCGGACTGTGTCTGAATAAGGAAGCTGGATGGAATTAAAGTGTACTGGTGGACAGGAACTGCGTCGGAGTGTAAAGGTAATATGTTGGCATTTAGATTCATTAACTTTAATGCGCCAGTTATTACACCAGTGCTCAATCAAGGTGAGGTGGTTTTGGAGATTTAAAGATGCTATGTTGGGATCAGAGTTGGATGATAAGATTGCGGTGTCGTCAGCGAATGTTGCAAGAAAAGTATCGGGATGAACAGGGATGTCAGCAGTAAAGAGGATGTAAAGCACGGGACCCAAGACGCTGCCTTGGGGAACACCGGCTTTAACGGAGTAGATATTGGAAAATTCTGTTCCACAGCGAACTCGGAAGGAGCGGTCAGAGAGGTAGGATCGGAGGACTAGGTACAAGGACTGAGGTAAATGGATTTTAAGCTTGAAGAGCAGTCCGGAGTGCCATACCCGGTCAAATGCCTGTGCAATGTCCAGAAAGGCACCCGAACAGTATTCCTTGTTTTCTAGGGCTGAGGAAATATGATCAACAACTCGGAGTCCTTGTTGAACAGTAGAATGTTGGGAGCGAAAACCAAACTGATGGGTAGGAATATTTTGGGATTCTATAATGGGTAGGATTCGTTTCAAAAGGAATAAATGTATTCGATAGGTGAATGGCGAACTCCTCAGCCTTATCTTCGTCAGATGCTGCCCAGGAGCCATCATCTCGTCGGAGGGGATGGGAAATGCGGTGAGGATTTAAGATTTTGGTTGTGGTTTTCCAAAGGGAATTGTCGCGAGAAGAAAGGGAGGATAGGTAGGAGTTGAAGGAATGTGATCTGAAGGTGGCTAATTCCAGTTTTAATTTTTTTGCAGTAATAATTATAGGAGCAGCGGTCGGTAGGATGTCGGGTACGTTGCCACAATAATCTGGCACGGCGTTTGGTTTGGATTAGGTCAAGGAGGTGTTGGGGTAGAATGGTCTTTTTAGGAATTCTGGAGGAGTCTTTTGGGAAGGAAGCAGTCCAGGCGGCTTGTTGGATTGTGGTAGTAAAGGAATTTACGGCACTATCAAGGTCATCGGGAGTTTTGAGGCATATGTTAAGATCAATTTTATCGGAGATGATTTGGCGGAAAAGGTCCCAGTTAACTGGGCCCCTAATAAATGACGGTGGAGAAGGTTTGGTAACGGGTTCAAGAGAAACATTAAGGATTAGAGGACTATGGTCAGAGGAAAGTTCATTTAGACGTGTAATGGAACAATTGAGGGAACTTAAGCCGCTGTGGATAAAGAAATCAAGAAGATCAGGATTACGGTTGGGATCTGTAGGCCAGTAGGTAGGAGAGTTGGGGGAAAGGAGGTGAAAACGTTGGGAATTGAGTGCAGACAGCAGGATTCGGCCACGAGTATTCGTGGTACTAGAACCCCACTGTTGATGTTTGGCATTTAGGTCTGCACCCAAGATGAAGTGATGTCCTAAGGAGTCGAGGAGAGAACGGAATTGGGCATTGGATATGGATCGGTTAGGTGGGCAATACGCTGATGCAAGGGTAACCGGAAAGGAAAAGGTTTTTATCACGATAGCGGTGGACTGTAGGAAATCATGTGTAGGTAACGGGAGTAGGTGATGGGAGAGGGATTGGTGTACAATGACAGCAGTACCGGCATGTGCTTTTCTTTCAGAGTGGTCAGTACGATATGTCAGGTATTGTGGTATTTTGAAGTGCTGTTTATTGGTTAGTCGAGTTTCAGTAATTAGTGCCACGTCAATATTTTTGTCAAGTAATAATGTAGTTAGTTCGTTTGTATGAGTCCTAACACCATTCACATTCCAAAGGAGAATGGATAAAGGTTTATTGGAAGTCATTTAAGGATTTTTTGCGGGAGGGATAAAATGTGATACAAGATTGGTGAGAAGAGATATCAAAGGAGTAACAAGGGATCTGAATTCGGAGAGGAAAGATGTAAGTAAACTGGTGAGATCTGTGGTATTTGAGAGAGGAGGAATGCGGGGAATTTGGTGTTGATAAAACTGTTGATTAGGTGAAGTTTGATTAGGATGTTGAGGGTGGGGTTGAGAATTTTGAGGTATGTGCTGTTGTTGCGGCAGGGTCTCACAATAAGTGACATCATTCTTACCTCCTAATAAGTGTGCAAAAGACACCGTTGGGTCAATTTTTTTTTAAGGTCCTCTTCTTGATGCGTTAGGTTCTCTTCTTGATGCCTCTGCTTCTTCTTGGGTCCGGGATTTTTGATATCTTGATTTGATATTCTTGTAGATCTGACAGCCTTTGTAGTTCGCTGGATGTCCTTCTAGGCACAAAGCACAAACTGCAGGATCCCGTTTCGGTTTTGTGCACTCCCCGGATTTGTGCTGCTCTCCACATTTCACACAGCGCGGCAGATGATGGCAGTAAGTCCTGGTATGGCCATATGCCTGGCAATTGTGACACTGTACGATTTCCCTCTTAGGATATGGCTTCTCTACTATAACACTTGTGTAGTATATTCTTCTTATTTCGTATATTTTTTCGATCCCTTGATTTGGCTCCAAATCTACGAAAAATAAGGGTAGAGGAACTTTTACTCCTGGCTGTTCTTTACTCTCCTTCTGTACATTTGTAATCTGGCGCACTATGAAACCTGAAGTTTTCAATTCTTCTTCTATTGCTTCGGTTGGTGTTGAGGGGTGTAGATTTCTTATGACTACCCTCAAAGCTCGATCTTGCCGTAATTGGTACGTATGAAAATCCGCGTTGGTTTCCGTTAGATACTTCACAATTTTTCTGTAGGTTTCAGCTGTATCTGGTGATATCTTCGTGTCCTTTGTTCTGCTTAGACATGAATAGCTTCCAGAGCCTGTTATTTTGTTCAGTTGTGAGCATAGTAACTGAAAATTGTTTATGTTTTTAACGAATATGGGTGGAGGTCGGGGATCTCTTGGTATTGAAGCGGATTCCATCACTTCTTTATCATTCTGAAGCACCGGATAGGGGTTAGGGGTGAAAAACGGAGATTGTTCGGTTATCTCTTGTGAAGATGTACCTGTTGATGCTGAAGTTCTTCAATTGTTGGTTTTGATGATGTTCCTGGCTGGGTTTCATTTTCTCTGGAGCTACTAGGCGTTACTGCAGGTGTTTGACGACATTGACGAGGCTTTTGTTTGACAGGCGAAGAACAAGGTGTTGAGCCTAACGGCCGAATTCTCTTGATAGACGCTCTACTAGACATGGCCTGATTGTGATATCGCATATAAGGGAAAAAAAAAATGAAAAAAAAAAAATAAATAAAAATAACCCTATAATTTATAACAAACAATAAATATCAATTGTTGTTATGTACTCTTGACTTGTTTTGAATAAATAATCTCAAAGATTTCACTGGAAAATAAGCAAATTCCGAGAGACGATATAGAAACACGTCCTTTCGCATCATCTGATCCACTGCCTTCAATATTGTCTTTTAAATTTCTTTTTAATTCCTTTAAATCTTCCAAGTTTAAATTTTATAGTGTAGTATTAATATAACTTTATTGATTTCTTATTATTCATACCATTACGTGTAATACTCACATTATATATTTTGAATACCATGATGATAATTAATTACATACTAAACAATTCATCATTGAAAAAATTAGTCATTTTAGTTTCAACTGTTTTTGTTTCTTTTTTTAAATAGTCTACTCGATAGTGAAAAATAAATAGGGTTTTTCGCCATTAAATGCAAACAATCCTAAGAAGTTAAGAAATAACTGCTTAATGTGTCTTTGCAGATATAATTTTTTTTTTCACATTCGGTATCTTACAAAATATAAAAATGTTAATCTTTAGAATTTCTACTGAAAATTTGTTTTTTGAACATATTGTTTCCTAGACCGGCCTATAAAACAAAAGTAAATGCTATCGAAAAATTCTAAATCAATAACCTTAATATGTGTATCAGTACTATTAAGAAATTTCTCTTCAAATTAAGAAAGGCTATTCAAAGTACGGGATATTACAAACAAAATTATATTTGTTTGAAAATTTCATGATAAAGTAAATGCAGTGTATAATATAGTAATTTACCAATTATACCCACGGAATATTCGCTGAATAGAAATTCAGGTTTATCCCTGACCTGGTGAGATATCACGGAGACAACTGAGCATCAAGCTTGCCTAAGCATGAGCTGTGATAAGGGAGAGTATACATATGTATGTTACCTCAAGATTTCCAAGGCGGATATAAGCCTATGCATGTAGAATATAATTATGGAATATTTATTATATATGGTGTCTTCATGGAATATATAAGCACTTATACTTTAATTTTTTTTATTCCACTTCAAACGAAGTTTTGAGCTCATTAGGTCATTCTTAAGTGATCTACAAATAACAATTAGCAAACATAATTTACAACAATGATCGCTCATTATCTAATATTATAAAACTTGAGAGTACTTAATCTTATAAAGTGAGAACTTACCAACAATTTTTACCTACGAAAATATATTTCTATATTATAATTTCACCATGCATTCATTTGTGGTACAAAAAATAACCATACTCCTCGTCTCATTTTTTGCGGATTTACTAATTCTTCTCATTCTACAATAAAAAAAAAGTCTGTGCTATTATTTCGGAACAATATTTATTATAAAAAAACAAGTAAGATAAAGTAATATGCCGAAATAATCAGAATTCAAAAGGAATATTTTAATTCGTACTTGGGGCTCATTCACTTAAGTCTATGACATCAGAATTAAGAACAATATTTTTACAAACCCTAATAATAACTTTACATTATATTAACATTAGTTTAAACGAACTTTATGTTAAGAGAAGAATAATTTATAGATTGATAAATAGCAAATTAAATTTGCTTACAAAATCATCCAAAATCAAAATTTCTAAAATAGCTTCCCTCAGCAATTTAAGAAAAGTATGGTGGTAACAACTATAGCATTCAAAATTATAACAGGAAAAAAATTGTATTACAGAGCTGTGAGTATAAGTGAATCTATTTGTTGCTTTAATGTGCGTTCTTAAATTCATTAACACCCGAATCGATGGGCCGATGTCCATGATGCAAGTACACAAAACTGTTTTCAACCATTAACAAAAGTTTTTAAAAAAAGTATATCTCTGCCTACTAAAAATATCAATTGATTTGAAACACTGATTAGTAGAGAATATGTTTTATTATATATTTTCTCACATTGTTTTGAAGTGTTAATTTTAAAGGGGATTATTAGTATTACACATTTTAGCATTTTTAATCTGATTTTTTTTTTAATTTTAAGACGGTTATTGTTCAGTCTTCACCTGCGGAATGCGTATGGAATTCTATTTTAATAACAGAGCACTGGTTTATATACAATTCATCTACAAGGGTAAAGTTCTAATCCAAATATATACATATATATATATATATATATATATATATATATATATATATATATATATATATATATATATATATATATATATATTTGAATTTCGTCAATTTCTTCAACTCTAAGAATTTCTTTAAAGCCGGAATTCATGGTGCCGATAGGCCAAATAATTTGGAGTATTACTCTGATGGTCAACTTTTCTTTATTTTCTTTTTCACAAATTGTTGAGAAGCCGATGTTGAAAAAGAAAAAAAAAATCAAAGTATTTTGTGATTTACAGTAATTTTAACATTAAATTAATGATTAAAAATTTTCGAAGGCATTAGAAGCATCATTTGTCAATACCCTGTAACATTACATAAAATTAAAATAAAACGAATTGCACCATTGTTATTATTGATATGATCTGTAAAGAATCAGAAGATTACAGTTATCTCCATACCATTAAGAAAAGAACTCATATCTAGAAAAGAGGATATCAAGTGCTTATCTGGCGCAGACTGTACTTTCCATGGGTTTTCCCTGAGCTTTACCTTCCTAATCCTCCTATAGATAGCGAGGACTTTATCTAAAGCAGCTTGAAGCTCCAGGTAAGAATTTTGAGTTTTATGTTTCAAGATTGCTCCTTTACATATTACTGTATATGATCTTTGACTGGATAATGTGAAAATTTAAAAAATGTCTTCATTATTTTTAATGCTGTAATTTCTTTATAACTTAAGGGTATAATTGCTTGAGATGAATACTACTGATGTATTGGTTTAAGTAACAAGTCAAATGTGTTGCTACAAGGAAATACAAGAAGTTCGAAAAGAATCCGGATGCGAGACATATGTTATACAAGGGACGCCTGGATGTTCGAAATCACCAGTAGGCGTTTTTAATTTTTTTAATTTATAATTTTATTTATTTAATTTGATTAAGGGGGAAACCTGGCAGTTGAAGGTGATCCTGGCCCGATCTCCTCCTCTCACAACAGTGGGCCTTGTAACATTACTTCTCACATTGTACTGAACTCAAGACGCTTCATGGATTGTAGTGGTACAGTTACAAAAAATATATTTAAAAAATTGAAAGTGTATTTGAGAATTCATATTAGAAGGTATTACATCTATGTGTTTGAAATAAGAAAGAAAATTAGACTTCCTTACTTAATCTATCCTCGTCTACGGCTAAGCAGTGTTTGACTTTTGGTCTACAGAGCCTGATCCACAGTTCTCTATCTTGGACCAATTGCTTTCGTCTGGTCTAATCCTCTTTTGTCAAAGGATTCCTTTATTCCACTTGTTCAGATGTTTCTAGGTCACCCTCTTGATATTCTACTTACCACCTGCGTCTCATAAGTGATCCTAGCTAATATGCTTTCTGCCATTCGAGAGACGTGTTCAAACTACTTTAGCCGACGTTCTTCTATTTTTCCCTTAGCATCCTGCTGACCCAGGCTGGATTAGACAGTGGTGTTCCTCACTTAGTCTCTCCTTGTCTTACTTTCTACCCTACGGACGTTAGCGAGGTAATAAAATTATAACCCCGATATAACATTTTATAATATATTATGTTAGGCTATTAAATAATTTAATACTGATGGTGACAAAATACAGCATTTTATTTTTCATTTCATTTCTTTTTCATTTCATACATTTACTTACTATCAGATCAATTATACACCCGTGCTCTATACTTACAACGATCCATGCGAATTTCCTATATGTCTCAAACGGTGCTGGAAGTCTTCTCTCAATTCCTTCAGTAATCGGTCCACTTTATCTTTCACGGCTTTAACTTACTCAAATCTTGTTCTTTTTAATGTATGATGGAATCAGTTGACCAATTCATTTACTTCTAATGCTGAAAAGCCATGCACCAAGAGTAAAAAAAAAACTGTAATGTGGAAATATGAATTGAAAGCAATGATGATTGTTTTTTCTTTCGATATTCATGAGATTTAGCACCTTTACTAGGTTCTTGACTGACAAACTATTAATCAACGTTAATAAATATCGCTTTCTGTTTGCATAAAAGCCTTAAAAGTTATATTGAAACTTCCAGATTAGAGGTAATTTTCATGATAGAATTCAAGAGTTTTGACTATATTTAATATTTTTTAAATGCCTTCCACCTTCTAGTGACGCTTTATGCTATCAATCTTAATAATTGGCTAAGATTAATAGATTTGAGGGAGGAGAATTTTACATGATCTAACCAATGTCACAGCCACCAAGAATTAAATTTTTTTATATTTATTTTTATGGGTAAAGATACATGTAGCAAATAACAAAAAAAATGAAAAATAACTAGATTTTATTTTTTTAACTGGCTGGTTACTGCTGTTAATATTTTCGGCAAATCTCACAGTCGATCACCAGTCTGTTGATAACGCGTCGGTATTTGAATTGTATACTTTATTTTAAAAAAATACGTAATCATTTTTAAATGTGTAGATAACCGGAATCTGTATGCGGGAGATAAAGTTTGTCGTTGAACGTAAACGAGGTTCTGTGATTTTTTGACTTGTCTGTAAATCCATATATGCCAGAACTTCTCGACACGCACACATTGAATTACCAGGAAGTATGGGAAAGGGAAGTTTCAAACTCTAAACTTCGTTTACCTGAGCGCTTCCTTCAACCGAGTTTCGACTATTAGTGAACTCGTGGGACCTATTAAGGTGACGTTTTATGTAGGTCAAAAGAGGAGAAGGAATGTATTACGGTTTCGATTTTATGTAGCACCGTAAAACGAGAATTGCTAACTGAGGAAAGACAAAATTGACAGAAAACTTATTTTTATAAAAAACTGTTTTTTTTTTTAAAGTTTTTGTTTAAAAACTCGATGATTTTTTGAAGCGTAAGATTCTTTCTCCATCTTGAACCTGGTTTTGAGTCCGGCTGTAGTACATTATCATTTATTCAATTTTACCTGTCGTAGATCGGCCGTGGATCATGACAGACCTTTGTTGAGCTCGCCCATCCAGCCTCTGGAGGATGGGTTCTCTTAATTGGAAAAAAGCTTACCGTTTGAGCGTGATTGAGGGCAAAACATCGCTGCACAATCATTGGCTTTGGAAGAGTACTTCACAATTAAACATAGTACTCAAGACCGTTCTTGAGTTGTAGGTTAACAAACATAACAGGGTTAAAAATGAAACATTATTTTAACTGTCTTTATTATTTTATTGATTTTTTGTGAAAACAAAAGGTATTTAACTTTTAAATGATTTTACATTCAAACGGTTTTCAAACGATTAAAATTAAAAAATAATAATGACTATAACGCATTCAATTTTTTTTTTGGTCCTGAAGAATTCTTTCGTTTGACCAGCCCTGATGAAAGTCTGAACTTTGGGCCGAAACGTCGGCAAAAATAAAAATTAATATACTTATAATTTATTATTTTTTATTTTTTACTAATCATCTCAACCATTCCGCTCTTCAATTATTCACTACAGTGAAACATCAATCCACTGTTATTATTTTCTATTTAATAAAAATAATAAATCAGCAGAACAGTTACTATTTTATTAAAAGTAATTTGTTTACAAAATTTAGTTTTTCTTATCACCAACTTGAGATAAATTGCAACAATAAATAATTATTGTCATAAAACCCTGATGTTATGGTATGCTCTAGAAAATTATTCTAAAATTTTTCACCAATATCACTAAAAAGCTGTTTTAAGTCTTGCTGTGGCTTAAAAACTTATTTTGGTAAAAACATACATCAGGATTCATAAAGACAAGTTTTCTGTCTTTTAAACGAGAAAGTTGTAACATAAACCTAGCGACCAAAGATAAACGATTCCAGGATTTCCTGGGAGATTTGGGGAACTTGGCCTAAAAGGAAACAATTCAGTAGAAGTGAGCTGAACGCTTACCAAAACTTACTTTGAAAGAATCTGAAGTAACTAACCTTAAGAAGAATTTCTTAATAGTTTTCTTGTAGACCTTTTAGGTGTTTTAGTTTGAGATACTCTACAATACATCCTCGTGTATCGATGTTAATGGTGAAATATAATAACCGTTTAAATGTTGTCAAAAACGGCGTTAACAATTTTGATTAAACTCGGTGTATTATTGTATAATTAAGTGGTATTTAATATCATTTAGGATCATCATAGAATCATTTTGAATAATTGACTATCTCTCATTGTTAGGAGTTACAAAAAAAAATGCTTAATATAACTTTTGAAAGAATTTGACAATTGAATAAATGAGAAAAAATAAAAATACTTATCTGGGTAGAACATTAATATATGTAATTAATAGTCAGAAGGTATACGTATAATATATCGTTGGAAAGCTGAGACTTTTAGAAAAAATAATATCAAATAAATAAAGTTGTAGAAGGTAACGGAGAGTGAAGAAAAAATATATATAATAATTTCTGAAAACTAACATTATTTAACGTAAATCGCATGTTTCCAAGGAAATCAAATGGAATTTTCATACTAAATGTAAACGTTTAAATTTTATTTAGTTTGATTTTTTTTAGTATTTAAAATCCATCAAATCAAGGCAATGCCGTTGTTTAAAATATCATTTCAATGTATTTATGTGAAAGAAAAAGTGAAATATTAAAGTATTTCATGGATATGTAACCTTAAATACATTTACTGTAGTTTAATAATTCTAGATCCGATATTATATTTAAATAATTAGGTATCTATCATTCTTTTATTCAGAAAATCATCATGTAAATTTTTAGAAAATTAAATTAGTGTATAATTTGATGAATTTTTCCTTTGTGATATCCCAACAGTATCCACTTACTGTTAGTTTGACAACTTTTGACCTGTCTATGACAGACAATGCAAACTTTGTAATAGAAAAAAAAAACAGTTAAATAATAATTTGTTATTTTAATGGTATTAATGACTTGTTAACTGTAAAGTTTATGCTTCAGCTCGGTTGAAATGTACTTAAACAATTTTATAGTAACCCAAAATTGCCAGAAAATAATTAATATTCAATTAGAGCTGTAAGTGAAAGTTGCGTGTTGTGCGCACCAGATTTTTTACTTTAAATTTTTTGTGTTCAATGTTTTGCTTATGACACTGATACTTTGAATGCATTAGGAAAGGGGGTATCTGTCTCATGTGAGAGGTCTCGCTGGAGTATATTAGTATAAACTAAATTAATTATTAACTTCAAAATAAATTAGAAAATTGGTATTAAAAAGGAAAGAAAAGTGACCTTTACTCTGATCTTTCCCATTTTTTTTTTAAATTTGTTAATGGATAAAAATTGAATAAGTTTGACCTTATACTTACTTTGGTATCTAAAAATAGTTAGCTGTTTGTGAGAGTGCTTGCAGATTGTGCCACGTTTCTTTATTGAATTGCCGGGCCAAAAATGTTATCCTTTTCTCTCCGTTCTAGCTTTATTTTATTTTATTTTTTTGTATTTAATTCTTTTTGGACTTTTTAAGTAAGTACTTTCGCGAATGAAAAAAGTCGAAAAGAAACCTTTTAATTTAGTATAGTGCCAAACATTGATTTCATCCAGTGTTAAATTTAAAAACGATCGTTAATTTCGTCACCTGAAACAGCTTAATCAACTGCAATATTGAACTTAAATACAATTGACGCAGGCAGGTTATGAAAATAAATAAAGTAAGATGAAAATATTCAGTTTATAAACTAATTGGCTGATGGCTCTGGCATTCTGCAACAGACGGTAATAAAGTGTTGAAATTAAAATAAAAACCACTGATATAAGATTTATATAATTGGTAAAAATAAATTTTATGATATCCATATGTATGTAAATATATAAAGTGACTCACATTGAAATTAATACACCCTGTATAAAACAAAAACAATACATAAATGGTTACAGGAAATAAATAATACCAGAAACTCTTCAACAGATTTATATATAGTCCCAATTTAAATATGCACAAACTCAATAAATTTAAAATATTCAGTGGTGATTATAACGGAGGGAAAATAACGCTTCACCTGTCCTCTCTCTACTTATTGAACAGTAATACAATATTTATTAATGTTTCTACAGTGAAAATCTTTATTTAAATTTAAAAAAAAATACAACCACATATTAATATTGATTTTATAAAAATTGAGTATGCGGAATAATAGTTTGTTATTGTAATAAATTGTTTTGTATGCCACTAAAATTAGACCCCAAAGCAATTAAAACAGAAGTTGCAGGCCCATAAAATTTAATCTCAAAATAAATCAAATGTTATGTAATAAAATTAATTGCTTCCGTTTCATTGCTTGAATTTTATTACCAAGACATGTTCAATATCCTAGTAGTTAGATCATGTCCTATAACACAAACAATAAATTGAAGTTAAGATTTCGAGCGTCTCATTTTAATTATAATTTAATAATTTAATTCGATGACATCTGTGCTTTGATTATTATTTAATTTGGAATATTTTTTGTTTGCGTATTATTATTCCACGTCTAAAGTACAGGTTTTTTTAAAAGTTTTACACTTAAAATGAATGTATAAAAAATGAATAAGTAAACTTAAAATTATAGTCAGTGGTAGAGACCCCTTTTTAGAAAATTGTTAACATCCGGTGGAAACTTCGTAAATAGCTTCATCTCACCATATTCTAAAAAAAAATTTATTTACGAAAATTCCCAGAATTGGGGCGTTTTCAATCTCGAGGTCGGCAAACTTATTATACTATTTTGTTTACGACATTTCTAGGGATTGGGGTGTTTTCAATCTGGAGATCGGCAAACTTTGTTTATTTAATTAAGTACTAAAAACTCGTAAATACTATTGTGCTTTCCACTTGGTTCACAGGATATTTTGATCACAAAATCGATAAAAAAGGTGGGATACAAAAATATTGGACCGTTTGGCCTATATAACCTCTTTATTCTGACGATTTGGATGTGGAGGTCACGCCAAACTGCTCAATATTCTTGATGGCCACCTTTTCCCCCTACTTTGTGTGGAAGTTATCTTACGATTCAAGTGGAAAGCAAATGTGTGTTTACGAGTTTTTAGTCCCTAATTAAATAAACAAAGTTTGCCGACCTCCAGATTGAAAACACCCCAACCTCTAGAATTGTCGTAAACAATATAGTTGTAGATTACGAAGCTATTCTCGAAGTTTCAGCCGGATGTTAATGATTGGCTAAAATGGGGTCTGTACCACGTAGTATTAATAGGGCACATGTTATATTATGAAATATTATATATTAATAATATTATGAAATTTCTTTTTTTAAATTTACGTTAAATTCTTTTTGATTATTCCTTTCGATTCATCATATTATTTTAAATATTTATATATCTAATGGTACTTTTCTTCTTTTTGTATGGAATAAATTTATATTAATTACATATAATTCGTCTATTTGAATATAAATTAAAGTATTAAAAAGAATAATATTTTAAGTCTCAATATATATATATATATATATATATATATATATATATATATATATATATATATATATATATATAATGTTTATAAATATTTACTTTTTTATTTTACTATCTTGTCCATATTAAATTTATAATTTTGGTGAGAAAAATATGAGGAAGGTAAATTATTCTGTGATTGGCAAAGATTCGAACATCGTTACAAAAAGAAAAACACAAGTGCAGACTGACTAGTGTTGCCCAAATGCTAGACCGAGACGAGTCTTGGTCTTGGAAACTCAGTCTTGGTCATGGTCTTGTTCTTGTGCAAGAGTCTCGCAACAATCTTGCAGTTACTTATTAGCTTATTACTATAGAGATATTACTGTAATTTTTAAAACTAACTGAGCCTGAATGAAAAATTAGAAGAGTTAAATGCAATAGCATATTGCTTATACCAATTATTAACTTATAGTGACTAAGATTGTAAAGTATTAGTAAATATTTTGCCTTAATTTTTATTTAAAAAATCTATCTGTTCTTGGCAACAGTTAGACGGCCTTGGTCTTGAAGTATTCATTATAATGTGGAATATGTATAATTAATAAATATAAAAATAATTTATAAATATAATGTATGTATATTTATTATTTTTATCGAAATTCAATATCTGATATTAATTGGTAATATATAATATATAGTCATCCTTCATACCTTTTTTCTAGAGTGAAAGTTCCTTTACATGACTTCATTCTTTGTACATGTCAGTCAATTAACCAATTTAAGGTAGATTTAAACAAATATAGTTAATTATTTGTCTGTTAATTATTGAGACATTTTTGTATTTGACCTTTGTGAATTATCTTTAAATTGTCTACTATTTATATTACTCCTTATTTTTTATTCAATTCCCTTTCGTTTTCCTTAGTTAATTGTAATGTAGATTTTATTTTTCAATGTTACATTTTAATTTATGACATAATATTTTAATATTATGTCAAAAGCCTAACATAAGTTTGAGTAGGATTTCGAAGTATTAATATTATAAATTAAACAAAATAGATGATTTTTGTTTTTAGGTGTAAATTAGACAATTTTACATATTTTGTCTTTTTACTGCAAGATATTGCACATTTCAGGGATTTCGCTGCACGTTTTTTTGATTTCTACTGCACGAAGTATTCTGTTTCTAGTGATGACTTATGCACGAATTTAATACTGATGGTAATTCCATCAAGCTTCGAAATTTAATCATTTATGATATTTGTCCAATATAGATGGTAAATACAATAGGTAGAAAATTCCTCTTCATATATAGTAGGATTGGTATTTCTCATATTCTTTGATAGGTTTTTCTTTATTAGTTTTGCAAAAAATCAATATCACTGAAAACATTTTAATTTTGATCATGCTTTTGAAGACCTCCCTAAAGTATACAAAGATAAGGACTCGTATACGCAATCCTACAACTTTGAATATCAAAATAAATATGCTAATTCCAACCGTCATACTTCCCTTTAAATGAGAATTTGGCGATAGATGTATTGCAAGTTTCTTGTTTCACTTTCAGGTTCCTTTTTGTTTGCTTTACAGACCTTGTATATCTTTGGCATCCTTCTCCACCTCTGCTGTTTTTTGTTTTCGTTTACTTTCTACCTAACTATTTCTTGCATACAGTGGGGTGAAGTTGTTCTAGAGATAAGACAAATTTAATATTAAACCTATCCTAATCAGAGTGCAAATATTGAGATTCATTTCGTGGGTACATCACGAATTAAATTTCCACCCGACCAGACCGGATTCGAACCGACGCACAGTGGGACGAGTAAGAGAAAACTCACTACATCTATTTAAATCTATTATTTTATTGTTTTTAGAACTTCAAAAACTGGATAAACTGTTTTATTGAAAGAAACTTTGTGAAGTTCGTGGAGTTACCATGAATATTTTCAGTTGGCAGGATATACATTTTTCACTGTCTTTTTTTTAAATAATTGAAAAAAAAAAAGATTTAGTCGATGTCGCGAGTTTTGCCTTGTCCAATTATGCGGCGCTGTATTATTATCGCTGATTCGATCCATCCATCTGATGCTTGGTTCCCAATATGATTTCTGTGCAACTAGTTAGACATCCATCGCTCCGTTAAATCAATGTTTAATTTATCTTGTGTATATGATGTGAATGCAAATCATGTTATCTACTATAAATCATAGTATCTAAGGTGGTGATAATAATATTTTTCAGTGAAGATAATATCCTCCATATTTGGAGTTTTCCGTTTGCCCATGAATCACACAAGTAACAGATAAAATATTTTCCCGTTTCCTAACATTTCCAGACACAAAACGATAGAAAAATAATTCTAAAGAGAATCACATGCATACCAAGTTTGAAGGAGCTGTCTAAAGAAGAAATGTCTTCTGAGCTTTTATGTCTGAAATAATTCTGAGCTCAAGAATCACGATTGAAAATGGTGCATACATCTCTAGCGAAGCTTCATCGTAATTTATCGAGTGAGTGAAGAAATTTATATGGTTGAGTGGCTTTGAAGTATTCTGTTTCTCTATAGAATGGAATCATACGGGGCCCGTGTTCCCTTTCCGCCCGACAAACAAGTTTATAAAGAACCCCTTCCGACCCTTTGGGATAAATCAATCCCTTTCTTTCATGTGATTGATTCATTAACGTATTTCCCTCGCCCAGTTTTGAAATTTTTCTTAATTAAAAAAAATATTTTAAACGCTTTTTGTAGAGGGAAAATGTTTGATGTTACACGCCAAGTTTCATTCACCATAACAAGCAGTCTCTCATGCTACAAAAACATTATTATAGTTAAAAATCAAGGGCCCTCACACGGTCATTGTTATAGAGTCAATATTATTGAGCCATTAAAACTAAAGGAAATATTGCGTTGGCAAATAAGTCCTTTCCGTTTTTCAGGTTGAAATAAAACTCAATTTATAATAGATATAAAATTTATTATAATATAAAATATATTGACCATTATTTAATATGACTTGTAACTGCCATGTTCATAGAATGTCTGGAGTTTATTGTTAAAAACTGATCCAAGTGGTTATTGTTGTCCTCTACCTTTTGGAATTTCTTCCTATTCATGGAGTTTTGCAGAGACCGGAATAAGTGATAGTCATATGGAGCTAGGTCTGGTGAATAGGGAGGGTGGGGCAAAAGGTCCCATTCAAGGCTCAATAATTTATTGCGACTGACCAATGAGGTGCGGGTCCTAGCGTTGTCTTGGTGGAACACAACACACTTCCGATCATTCATATTTCTTCAGGATATTATCAAAATTCGATTTTACTATATCCCTTGAAAAGCTGAATTATTGCTCTTCAAAGTCGTATAAATAGTTCTTATTATTTAATGCCTAAATAAGGAATAAATAAACATAAACTCCTTATAGGTTTTTATTTTTTATCTCCATTTGTAGTTTGTGTACGAAGGTCCTGTTGATGGCATTTAGTGTAGTTTATGTGGTCCTAAATTTCTTGTGGATAGCTAAAGTCGTATTGAAGTTATAACATTTTTTGTAAATTTCGAAAAAAAAATCATGTGTGGGATCCAAACATTAAGCCTGGAACAATAGCCGAGCTTGTGCAAATGTTTTTTTACGATTGTGTGCGACACATTTAGGGCCATAGCAATCTCTCGCGGTGGGATTTTTATTAACAATGGCCTTAGCATTGCTCGTTTCAATTTCATGTGGGCGACCAGACCGTTGTGCATCGTTGATGTATGAAATTCGGTTGATCAATTTTGACAGGTGAGTTGGGTTAAGGCATCATCCCCTTAATCACTGCAAGTTTTTCTATGAGCTTCTGCAGCACGCTTACATTTTTTAAAATAATACAACAATATATACCGATAATGAATGGTATTTTCTTCCATATTCACAGTGTAATAGCAAACACAATACTGAGCTAGTTTGTTGAACAAGAGTTAAAGATGTAGTTATTGACACATTACAAACAGGATAAACTATCCACCTTAGGGATTAATTCATCAGATAAGAAGTATAGTATATTGATATAAAGAAGTATAGAAGTATATACATATAAAAATAAACAGAAAAACCGAAAGGACTTATTTGCCAACCCAATATATTGAAGAGCCCCTTCACTCGTGTTAATTGTATTGAGTCGATATTATGTCATTTACGGGATTGTTTTCTCCAATGTAGTAGTTTGTTATTTCTTTCATTTTTCTAAACATGAATAATATTGAATTTCAAATTACTCTAATTTCCTTGACATAGCATAACAGAAAAAAATGTGTGATCTTGAAAGTTTATTTTGTCCCATGACATTAAAACATTTCTTGTTTCATGATTTTTTTTTAATATTTAAGAAATAGTTTCTAATAAACAAATTCTTATTAATACATAAAAAAGGGTAATACTAAAACAGTTAAATGGTATAAAATATTATTATTTTGCATAATTTGTTTTTTTTTAAATAGGGGGGAGGAGTGGTGGCGGATTCCTTTCTCCTCTTCTATACACACATACACCGCCCCCTACTCAAATAAAAAAGAACGCTGAAATATCGTATGGCCTCTCAAGGTCCTAGATCCATATATATGATTTAATATTGCACAACGTTGCCTTTAAACGTGCTACTATATTGATACTGTTTTAATAATATTAGAGGAGCTTCAGTAAATAAATTTAAAAAATTGATATCAGTTTGAATGACCTCAATATAATGGATACTAATTGTGTCCTTACAGTGTCAAATATATTGACGAAATTCGATAATAACTCAATAATATTGACTAATGTCAAAGGAATTCTTTGAGGACCTTAAAATAAAACTTATAATTTGGTACATATAATAAAAATAAATATAACTAGAATAATGCGTTCACATACTTTATAAATTTTACATAGGTTCTAAGTAGGTTGAAGAATATTTTCTTATTTGCTCGCATCCAAAGTTTCGGATGCGAGAGAAGCACACCAAGCTCTTCACAGATCTATCACAGTATCGATGAGTCCGTCCTTCGGCTGAAATGAATGGAGGGTATTCATCTTCGTCGATGTTCTTGAAAAATATTTATCTAATGGCTTTAAAACGGCTTCCCTCTCTTTTTTTTCCTTAAAAAGAATGTTAATAAAAACGTTTTTCGTGACTACTAATAATTTAAAATCTATTGAACAAAACGATTTTTAAAAAATAGCTCATTTTTTGCAAACGGCAGTTTGTATTATATGGAAAACTGATAAGACATGAAATTTCGGGATTAAATGGATAATTTAATTGGTGTATAGATTACTTTAAAAAAGCAATACATCATGAAACTATCCTAATGCATAACATAAATTGATAAGAATACTGTACTTGTAATACGGCAATTAACGTTTTTAGCGTATTCGGGCTGCGTTAACTATAAATAATGTATTTTTCTCTAGGTGGGTAAAAATATATCTATCTGCCATAATATCTGCGAAGATAAGAATTTTTTTTCTGTTGGTATTACTGACCATGTACATTGATCTCTTACCACATATACAAGCCTGTTCCATCTTTGCCTGTTTTGGGCTATTTCTTTCCAGTTATTTCCAGTGATACCATTTATCCATGTACTTTTTGGCCTTCCACGTGGTATTTTGCCTTCTATTGAGGTATTCATTGTTACATAGATAATTCCAGATGTATTGCTACGAGTTGTATGCCCCGCCAACTTAACCTAGTGCCTTCATATCATGGGATACTGAATGACCAGTTTCTGTAAGCAGTTCTTTATTGGTGTTTCTTCTCCAAATGTTGGTATTCTGATCCAACATCGCTCCGGTTATCGTGCGAAGGATTTTTCTCTCAAATCTTTCAATACTTTTTTCTAGAGTACTGGTCACTGTCCAGGTCTCACAGCCATATATTAGAACTGGCTTTATCGTAGCATTGTACACCCTTAATTTAAGTTTTCTTGAGTTTTTTTTTTGGATTTCAATAACTTTGAAAGAGAGAAGAAAGCTCTGTTTGCGCTAGTTATACGCTGATTTATTTCTGACCATTGGTCATTCATTAAGGTTAATGTGACGCCGAGGTAATTGAATTTTTCTACTCTCTAGGATGATATTCCTTCTACGCAGATCCTGTTATTGGGGTTAGATTTTCGGCTTATTATCATATATTTTTTTTCTTTTTCATTTAAGATAAGAATATTATAGTAGTAAAAATAAAAACAAAACTATCAGAAACTATTTAATAAATACCGACATAAGTATTAAGCGATATCTTAAAAAAAAAAAATGTTTAACCTCTCGCAAGAATACAATGCTTCACTATCTTCGTAGTGTGGAAGCAAAAAAATTCATATTATTGTTGATTATACAACTAATGTAATGTGATGCAAAATTTCCAAAATAGTATTTTTAATTTTCAGAAGTATCATTAATCATTAATAGAAATTAGGAAATTTCAAATAAGTCGCCTTTAATTAAAATAATATTCAGTTTATGTATTTTATTCATAGTTAATATATGATAAAAAAGCCATTGAAAAAAGTCAACCCACTAAAATAATTAAAAGCTTTGAATTTTTTATATTGTATTTATTACTTATACCGACTTATATGCATCGTATACTTATACTGTATTATACTTATACTAAGTGGTAAAATACCCAGAGGTAAACCCAGGATATCATTCAAAGAATATCAGACTAATCATTAAAAAAAGTTTATGAAACATCGAAGAACTGAATATATTGGCACAAAGCAAAAAGGACTTTTTCTGGTGTATAGAGCGTTCTCTACAGGAGAGATAGAAGAGGAAAAAAGCAGATTTATTTTATAAAATTGCATTTTTTAACCATTTAAGAGTTATAATAATTTTACAATCTTTATATGAAAATCTGACTTATGTTTTCTGATAGAATTAAAAAAAAAACGTCTGCCAAGTAAGGTCAGTATAGCTTCCTCACCGTTTCCGTTGTATATTACAAGCTATACAATTTTTCGAATGAGAATAAAATCTCTGAGAGAAGCAGAATCGGAATAGCCGATTACAGTTACCCTTCAACATTCAACAACAGAGGGTCGTATTTGAAGATTCCATACTTGATTATGCTTAATAAAAAAATATAAATAAAAAAAAATGCATATTGAACATGAATTTCAATACTGTTAGTTCAAAAGGTCTTATGTATAAATGTATTTATTGTTTTACAAGAGTGCATAAAAACTCAATATTTCTTTATGCTTTATTAGAATAATTTCATATTTTATTTTCATCTGCTATTTTCCATAGTATCAGTTGCAGACTACAAAATATCACCTTTAATACACATAAAATTAAAGTTGAAAATTATTACATACGAACTTATGCTCTAATAATAGTATATACATTACCGAATCAAGATTTAATTTTGGAGGAGGGGCTTCAGCACGAAAGATTTATATATATATATATATATATATATATATATATATATATATATATATATATATATATATAACGATAATTAATTTGAAAAAAACCACTGCAAATTATTTCTCTTAGGTATATTATTTCCAAACAATTATACATATAAAGTAACATTAAATTCCTAGTTATAAAGAAAATAAATAAAACGTGATTCTAATTATTGGACTAAAATCTTTTTTAATCATTAGTAATATGAAAAAAAAAAATAGCATTACTTCAGTAACACATTCAGAAATCAAAAAAAAGATAAACCTTTTGCAATAGCACATGTAAAAAAAACTAGAGACGATATCTTTGCTCCTAATTGTCCGATTTTGACGATTTTTTTTTTTTTTTAAATTCCGTACACTTCTAAAAAACCATATACAATATTGACATAAATGTGTATACTTCGCTGAAACTTTCTTCATTTTTTAGGAAATTTTAATACCTTTGAAACACCTTATCGCAATATTGACATAAATGTGTATACTTCTTGAGTTATTCGGAATTTAATTTTACCATCCCTCGTAACTTTTTTTGAGCTTCTTTTCGTTGAAGTATGTAGTATAGATAAATTTAGAGGGCGTAGAGAAAATGACTTTTGCAAAGTTTCATCAAAATCGGTTCATTCGTTAAACGCAGCAACTAGCAACGCAGGTTTTTCGGCCGCCATTTTGAAACTAGAAGGCGAATAGTAATGTCGTTGAAGGAGGATCATCCTCGGGTGACCTCTGATTTTATATCTAAATTCGAAAAAAATCGGTCCAGTAGTTTCAGAAAAAATGCGCGGACGGCGGACGGCGGACTAGTAGTGCACATATAAGAGAAAGTGTTGGACGCAATTCAATGAAATTGACACTACATTATTTTTTCACCAAAGTCTACCTTTTATCTAACTTTGAGCCAAATCGAACGAGCCCTTTCTGAGATATTGGCATATCTAAAAATATACGTTTGCGCGTGCGTAAGCGGAAGTGCTGGGTGGAATTTGATAAAATTGATATGGGACCATCTAGGCACCGATCAGCATAATCCCTGAAAATTTCATGAAGATTGGATGAACGGTACTAGGTGATATGCCCGTCACATCGATTTGACTACAGACAGACAGACAGACAGACTGACAGACAGACAGACAGACAGACAGACAGACAGACAGACAGACACCGAACCAAATTTGATCCTTGATGTCTGAAACGTAAAACGCGAGTGAAAATTTTCGATTCTGAGCAAAGATTTTTTTTTAATTTCCCGCACGAACACAATGCTTCCCTACCTTCGGTAGTGAGGAAGCAAAATATTTTAAAATCGCGATATCTCTACTATTAGTGCTTCGATTTCGCTGAAACTTTCTTCATTTTTTAGGAAATTTTAATACCTTTGAAACATCTTATCGCAATATTGACATAAATGTGTATACTTCTTGAGTTATTCGGAATTTAATTTTACCATCCCTCGTAACTTTTTTTGAGCTTCTTTTCGTTGAAGTATGTAGTAAAGATAAATTTAGAGGGCGTAGAGAAAATGACTTTAGCGAAGTTTCATCAAAATCGGTTCATTCGTTTAGGCGCTACAGTCTATAGCAACGCAGGTTTTTCGGCCGCCATTTTGAAACTAGAAGGCGAATAGTAATGTCGTTGAAGGAGGATCATCCTCGGGTGACCTCTGATTTTATATCCAAATTCGAAAAAAATCGGTCCAGCAGTTTCAGAAAAAATGCGCGGACGGCGGACGGCGGACTAGTAGTGCACATATAAGAGAAAGTGTTGGACGCAATTCAATGAAATTGACACTACATTATTTTTTCACCAAAGTCTACCTTTTATCTAACTTTGAGCCAAATCGAACGAGCCCTTTCTGAAATATTGGCATATCTAAAAATCTACGTTTGCGCGTGCGTAAGCGGAAATGCTGGGTGGAATTTGATAAAATTGATATGGGACCATCTAGGCACCATTCAGCATAATCCCTGAAAATTTCATGAAGATTGGATGAACGGTATTAGGTGATATGCCCGTCACATCGATTTGACTACAGACAGACAGACAGACAGACAGACAGACAGACAGACAGACAGACACCGAACCAATTTTGATCCTTGATGTCTGAAACGTAAAACGCGAGTGAAAATTTTCGATTCTGAGCAAAATTTTTTTTTTAATTTCCCGCACGAACACAATGCTTCCCTACCTTCGGTAGTGAGGAAGCAAAAAATGTTTACAATTCTAAAGTTAGTAATATTTTGTATCAAAACGATTTTTCATAGAAAAATTGTTTATGTGTCTTATTATATAATAATTCTGAAATTTTAGTCTATATTATTTAATCGGCACAAAAACGAATGATTGGTCAAAATGTATTAGGTGCAGTCTAACTATCATTAACCTAAAATATATACATATATTTATTTCTAGTAAATATTAAGTATTAATATTCAATAATTTTTACACGCAATTTTATTTTAACAAGGTCTTAGCTAGACGTCATGAGTCAATGCAATTTTATACGTCATTGTGTTTAAAGATCACACAGAATAATTTAATTTTAGCTGAGTTAAGTAATTTATAAAAAATAAAATCTAAACAAATATTAATTTATTCCTGAATGAATTTTAACTTTGTAGAAGCACGTATCCTATGAGTTGTTCCTTCTCTGTCCTATACCCTGTTAAGAGACAATTCCATTGTACTAAACGTAAGAAATCAATTTTTGAAAAATCTTAACAGTTAGCTAACCCTCTTTTCAACAACAACTATGTACCAGCAAATATTCCAAAATGTCGGTAACAACTAACACAAGATTATTTTTTTAAATTTAGTTGTATAGGTTTGTAAATTTCGATTTGTATAGTAGTAAATTTAGTCATAAGGTAAGTTAGGTCAACTCAAGACTGAGGTGAGCCACATCACCGATGATATTTCAGATTTAGGCAAAATTCACAGAAATGAGCAATAGAAGCACAATATACTTTAACATACTTTTTAGCCGTAAATGGGTTATTAAATTACCAGGATTCAAGACAAAGATATTTAAGGAAATTAAAGGAAATAAAGCCGCCGATATGGCAGCAAAAGAAGCAGATTTTTCATCCTTAAAGTCATCGGAATCCACACCGCATCAGATACATACAGTTTTCTCCAGCTTCAAGTTTGAAAGCTAAAAGGACCTGAGACGCGCTTTGGGAAACGGCCGAGAAATAAAATAAGCTCAACAATATTTAAGCAGAAACTGACTCCTGGAAGAATTCAAATCGAAATAACAGAAGAGAAGAAGTTGCTGTCACTTAATTAAGAATTGGCTACACTTGGTTGACATATGACTACCTCAAATAAAGAACCAGACCGCCAAAATGTTAGAAATGCAACGTGCAGCTGACGTTTGGACTCATTTTGGAAGATTGTCAGATATATGACAGTTACTTTCGAAATTTATAAACTTTGGAAGAAAAATCCAAGCGATACTAGGCAGCAATAGTAGCAACATTGTCAACAAAAATAATAATTGTATTTCTTAAGGAAAATAATTTGTTTAATAAAATGTAATAAAACAAGCAAAGAGAATTTTTAAAAGTCACCATACAAAGACTCTTAAAACCTAAGCAGTTGAGTGTCTATAAACAACTTTACCCAGCCTGAAGATATTTAAAAAGGGACTAAGAGAGAAAAAAAAACAAATTAATAAACATTTATGAGTATTTTAAAATAATTTCAATAACCACAGCATTATATTTATCATCAATTATGGTCCGGAAATCAAACACATTAATTCATCCAGGTACAGCATGTTTCTTTTGAAATGATTCTTCTATGAGTTAGAGTTACAAATCTTGTGATGTTGGTAAGGTTTGGCTTTACAATTGGATTTGAGGCGGGCGAGGGTATACCATGAATGGGCGGGTGGCCCATATATCCTTCCTATCAATACCATATGACTCTCGCCTACGTTCAATCTGGAAAAGTAATCTTTTGAATAAACCTGTTTTGTGTGGCCTTCCGCCTGCTTCCCCCGTTACATTAATTTTTTCATGATTTATTTTTATAGATTTTTTTCCCTTTGTTCACCTTGCTTCTCTGAGAGATCATAGATTCTGCCAACAGGTCATTTCGAAATTTGTATTCTAATATGAAAAGCAAATAAAATTTTACTTTTTTTTTTTAGTATAGAGTCAGATATCGGTGACATGGTTAAATTAACAGGTTTTTATAGACGAAAAAATATTACTTATAGATTTTTCAGATTAGTCAAATGGTGGGGAGTATCGAGTCGATAGGCCTATCGATCTCGATCGATGACTGCCGATGCGCCGAACAGCTGTCATCAGGAAATGGTGAGGTGAGACAGAAGCGGCTGGTGGGGTGGGGGGTCCGATGTCCAAATACAAAGACCCTGCGTCTACGAAAGCTCGCTCCTGACTGATTTACTGGCAGTCTTATCGCAGTATTTTGATGTCTTAATCCCTAAGGCTGAGTATTACTGCCGGGTCGGAGCATATACGAATGCGATAATACATCGGGAATAGGTTACAATATTCAAATAATGTATATTTTAGAGAAAACTATTCTCTGATTATTACAAAAAAATAAATAAACATTATTTAATTAACATTCATAACGAGTCGTGGTGAAAAAAAAAATATAAGAGTATGCAGCGTTAACGATATATATATATATATATATATATATATATATATATATATATATATATATATATATATATATATATTTAATTTTTTTATTTTGTTACATACATAAGGGCTTTTGCTCGTAGCCGCAGGTTGTTAGGAACCCTTATAGTCTGATTAATGTTTGCACAAAGTCCACGGGCTTTGTTTGTAGACATCAAAGAAATGATTAATGTAGCTTATCCAACAAAAAAAAAGGCTTATGATTTATTTTTTAATTATTGAATTGCATTTATCCTTTTAAGTTGGGCTTACTTAGTTCAGATTATACTTTTATATTCATAATGATGAAAGTAGATTAAAAAAAAAAAACATATGGTACAGGAAAATTAATCTTCTTTTTTCATAATCGCTAAAAGCAGAAAGTTTCTGACTTTTTCTTTAGTGTAAATATGATTTATATTGTGAAAGCGTGAAGTATCATTGATATATTGTCGGTCGAGATAGAAGGGCTGTCATGCCCAACATGATTTATAACTTTCTTTACAAGTTTTCTTGTACAATAACTTTGTAGTAAAATAAATTGGTATCCGAGTAAGAATTATACTATAGAAATAAATGTTTTTGTTTGTACAATAATATTTAGAATAAGGCTTCATTAAGAAATTTGGAGTTTAAGAAATATATTTTAGTTTATGCTAATACATGACCCTTAAGAACTATGAAATATTTATATTTCTAGTTTAATTTCATACTATAATTATATGGTAGTTATTTTGATATTATTTTCTTTTCCAAATTATTTTATTTATAATGCTTTGTTATAT
The DNA here is from genome assembly GCA_928085145.1 of Nezara viridula. Taxonomy (NCBI): domain Eukaryota; kingdom Metazoa; phylum Arthropoda; class Insecta; order Hemiptera; family Pentatomidae; genus Nezara; species Nezara viridula. The sequence goes on from OV725081.1 coordinate 94,162,590, forward strand.
ATTGAGTCTCCCGTTGATTTGTCTGCGACATACTCACCGTAATCAAAAGTATGTTGAAAAATTTTATTTGATTAACTAATATTTTTATCGAAAATTACAATGTGGCAGTACACCAAGAAAAGTTTCTCCAATCTACATAATAAACTACCCAAGATATTTCCTTTTGAATAAAATCATATTTGGTTCAGATATTACTTGTGAAAACTTAGGATTTATGGCAAGCAAAAACTCACGGTCTTTAACACAAAGTCTTAAGGAAAAAATAATTTAAATAAATGATTAGTGCAAAATAATACTTTCTACTGTTTTGGATCTGATTTTTTTAAGGTGATAAAATGTAATTAATTTTACTTCCCCAAACATGAAAGGCCAGGTTTAATGGTCAAATCAACAATGAAGTTTAAAAAACTTTCAATAAAATTAGCTGCAAATTCAATATTTAATATATGAATATTTTTGTATAGATTATTGTAAATCTTGGACCGTTTGAATTACAAGTTAAATTTGTTTTAACAATCACTATTTATTAAATTATTGTATAGTTGAATGAAATTAAATTCGTACACAGAATTCAAGTATTACAAAATTAGACTTTTTTAATCATTAATCTTTGTTGTTTTGGAAGATTGTGTGAGATCTTATGTTTTCATGGAAAGGTGCTTAATAAAATTAAATTTAGTACGTGGACGATAAAAGTTATTTAAACTTTAATAAAAATTTAGTAATATTAAATATTTAAAACTGAAAATATTTATTTGCTATTATTTAATTATAGTAATAATGTAGCATTAAACTTTTGTACATTTTAAATAATCAGTTCTTTTATATGATTACATCAAGGTGTTTTCATAGACTATAAGAAAAATAAATTAGAAATTTGAAATAAAAATTTTATGATAAAATTGAAGAATTTTTAATAAAATGTTAATGAAAAATTGTGGTGTAGGTATTATTCACAGTAGACCGAATCGTAGGAGAAATTGGTCGGTGAATGCTATCATTGTTAAAATAAAAAGACTTATTTTAAGACGACACTTCGTTTTATGACTCCCTCAGGGTTACGATATGTGTCTCTGAAGTGCTTTAAATGAAAAATAACTCAGTACCATAGCTCAGGCGTTGGATGGAAATATGAACAATATCATTTTCATAATAAATTAGTGTATTAACTTCATGCTCCTAATTATTTAGATGCAGTTGCGACTGATAGATTTTTAAAAAAGAAATTAAGCAGTCAAGCCTAACCAAGAAATTTTAATTATTATTCTATACCTATCTTTATAGTTATAGTTGTTCTTTAATGTTGAGTATATCAAATCTTCAGTTTTTTACCTACAACACTCTTACATTCGACGTATTATTTATAAATTTTATTTTATTTTATTGAATAGTAAATAATATAATCTAAATAATATAACCACCTAAACAAATGTCCTGCTTTGACGGATATTACGAAATAAAACATACGTAAATGATTATATAAAAAAAATCAAACATATACTGGGCAGCAAGATGTCGGATGATCGAATGACCAATGACTATGGCATAGGAAAAAAAAAATAATCTACCACATTGAAGGACAATAAGTATTAAGGCTAAATGTATATTTATTCAGGCAAATTGTATATGTATATTCATACCATATATATATAGTAAGGAAATAAAAAAGAAATAAATAAATAAAAATAAATGAGTATATATATATATATATAGCTTGGCTCGGAGTTCCCAAGGAAAATGTAAATATTGTACATAAAAATAAATTTGTTTAGAAGGTTCACTTTTATTGATTTATTTATTACTTAAATATATATATATATATATATATATATATATATATATATATATATATATATACACCATTTATATAATTCCCTTTCCAAGTATTAAATATAGATGAAGTAGGATCTCATCTGGTCTATCAGAAAACTTTCTTCTGAATATACCGTCATATATATATATATATTTAAGTAAGAAATAAATCAATAAAGTAAATCTTCTTAACAAATTTATTTCTATGTGCAATATTTAAAATCAAACATATACTGGGCAGCAAGATGTCGGATGATCGAATGACCAATGACTATGGCATAGGAAAAAAAAATAATTTACCACATTGACGAACAATAAGTATTAAGGCTAAATGTATATTTATTCAGGCAAATTGTATATGTATATTCATAGCATATATATATAGTAAGGAAATAAAAAAGAAATAAATAAATAAAAATAAATGAGTATATATATATATATATATATATATATATATATATATATATATATATATATATATATATATATATATATATTATATATATATATATATATATATATATATATATATATATATATATATAGCTTGGCTCGGAGTTCCCAAGGAAAATGTAAATATTGTACATAAAAATAAATTTGTTAAGAAGGTTCACTTTTATTGATTTATTTATTACTTAAATATATATATATATATATATATATATATATATATATATATATATATATATATATATATATATATATATATACACCATATATATAATTCCCTTTCCAAGTATTAAATATAGATGAAGTAGGATCTCATCTGGTCTATCAGAAAACTTTCTTCTGTATATACCGTCATATATATATATATATATATATATATATATATATATATATATATATATATATATTTAAGTAAGAAATAAATCAATAAAGTAAATCTTCTTAACAAATTTATTTCTATGTGCAATATTTACATTTTTCCTGTGAACTCCGAGCCATACTTTGTCCCCCAAAAGTGAAAGGAAAAGCAGCACTCCAGGAGATTCCAGTGCCTCTCTTCCAGCCACGTCTCTGATAAGCCAGTATTTAGAAAACATTGGAAGAATACAGTGATGAAAGGAAGATGAACTCCCCTGTTGTGAGTTTTCAGGAATATTCGCTCTTGAAAAACAGGCTATCTCGTTATTAAGGGTGACCGCCGACATCCTAGAACCGTCAGAAAAAAGAGATTGCTTCCCTTCATCTCATAGCAGATGGGATAGACTGGAAGTATACGAGGTCTCGGAGAAACTGCTGCTTTCCAATCCAACTTTCAGGAAGAGGTATCCTGAGTCTTGTCAGAAAAATCTGATGTAATATTTTCATCGAAATTTGTTTTTACTTGGAGGAATTGGGGGTCGAATATCATAAAATTAGGACATATCTAATTGTAATTATATTACATAAGAATACCAACAGTTAAGCACTTGACAATGATAAAATAATCTTTTTTTTTTATTATCTTGCGTAAATTAAATATTATTGCATACATATTATATTTTATTTTTGCATAAATATTATCTCCGAATTATTAACTGGAATTCAATGAAATTCACTATACTATTCTCAAAGTTTCCTTCAAGTTTAGGTCAAATTTAACTCGCAGTTTTCAAGATATATGCTTGCCAAATAATACTTTTACTGATCCGAAAGAGAAAGTGTTTTTTCAAGGAGAAGTGGATAGAATTTGATCAAATTCATACTTGCTGGATTATATGTTTACCTATCCCTAACTTCCCTCCAAATATGAGCCAAATCGAACATGCGGTTTTACAGATATACAAGGAAAACACGTTTGGCCAAATCGAACGAGTCCTTTCTGAAATATTGGCATATTTAAAAAAATACGTTTGCCCGTTCGTAAGCGGAAGTGCTGGACGGAATTTAATAAAATTGATGTGGGACCATCTAGGCACCAATCCGCATAATCCATGAAAATCGGATGATATGCTCGTCACATCAATTTGACTACAGACCGACAGACAGACAGACACCGAACCAAATTTGATCCTTGACATCTGAAACGTAAAACGGTTCAGTAGTGAGTAGTACTGAAGTATAAAACAGTATAGTAGTGACAAGAGAATATTTCAGTCGAATTCATTATAGATAAATATTTTTTAATTTTTAATCAGTCTACAATTTTTCCCTTTCATATGTGCCTCACTATTTCAACGCAAGATATATAATATTTTAGTAATAGTTAGATGGGTTTGCAGCCATAAATGAAATTACAAACAAACAGGAAGCCTTATTTTATTGTTTACTGATGCTGTGGCCCATCAGGACTAAATGCATAAGAATCCTGGTGCAAATCAATTGATTACTACTACTTTATCTATTATCAACAATATTTTCACCATTATACTTATTTACATTTAATAATTTATAAAAACATTATATATCGAGTAGAAATATTCGATTCTGAACACATTTTTTTAACCTCTTGCACGAACACAATGTTTCTTCCCTACCTTCGCTAGTGTGGAAGCAATAAAATAATTTGAATGTAAAAGTTAAAAAAGATATATAAATTAAGAACTCTTTTAAAATATTCTCATTTAAAAGAATCGCTTTGATATATTCAGAAGAAAGTTTTCTTGTTTCTCATAGACTAGATGAGATCCAACTTCATCTATATTTAATACTTGGAAATGGAATTATATTTCTTTCATCTTTTACTGACTCAGAAGTAAAAAAAAAATATATCTTTTTACCATTCCATTGTTCCATTTCAAACTTTATGAAGCCTCAATAAATATACGGCTACCTTGTTTTCCCTCGACAAGAAAAATAAATTCTTTAATAAGTTCTACAAAGAAGCCCTCGCAAAAGAACTGAATAAGAGATGAATATGATTTTGAAAGTTGGATATTAATACTTTAAACTGATATAAGATCCTTATCTCTCAGTTTGCCATTATCAGTTTATCATTTTCAATTCCTTTTGCAAAATTGTTGTATGGAAAATTAAATCGCTGCCATTTATAAAATATACTTGAATAATTGAAACATTTATTAATATACAAATTATCCTGATGTAATGACAACTTTGACTGGAGTATCAGGAGTTAGTATTATATATTCATGGCCTGTTGATAAGATTATTCAAATAGTTTCCAGTAATTTCTCTATTGAAGTTCCCCACACGCCATGCATAATTAATTGTTCGCATCGTCGCCTAAGATAGTTGTCCATCTAATTCTATATTTAACCACTGGTAAATAAATAAATTTTAAAAAATATATAATTAAATATTCATTCATATGATTTTGAGAAGTGGTGGAAGCAATTTCCGAACAACAGACATTATGACATGATAATGTATATTTCAAAGGTTGATTCAACTTAACTTTCCTTTAGATTTGGGTTGATGTAAGTATGTATGTATGTACATATGTATTTTTTTTTACAGAGGTGTACGAAATATAATTATCATCAACTAATTTTTTTTTTATTCCATTTTAATATTCGTTTCAAACGAAAAATATTTGTTTTCAATTATTTCTATTGTTGATACTAAATAGAAGAATAATTTAAATTTTCAACTTCAAACTGGTTTTGATAAATTTCAGTTGTCAATTTTTTTTCGTACAACAAACATGAAGATTACATGCCCTGAATAGATGACTTGTTCCCAGTATTTTGGTGTTTTTTTTAGGAAATTGGTTTTCAGCACCTTCGTTTTTATTGACTGTATTTTTAGTATCATCGAAGGAAAACATGTGAATATCAGACTGGAAAAAATATATATAGGTACACATTTTTTGGAACTGCTGTTATTTTATTATTATTTCGAGCTATATGAAATGTTACATTAAAAAAAAAGAAGTGTAAATAACTTATAAATAAAAACATGTGAAAAAGGAAATGAAGATAGTAACAACAGTTTTCTGTAATTTCTTACATCAATAGATTCTAGATTAGCATGTACTATTATTAAAGAATAATTTATTTATGTAATGTTTTTACGAATTAAGGTTAGTATATAGAATATTATTGATGAGAACATTATTTATTTTTTAACATATTTATTGAGACGTATTACAATCTGTCACAATTAAGGACATTTATAATAGTGTTCAGAGAGCACATTCACACTTTATCAAACGCAAGATCAAGGCGAGACCGAGGCAGTCTTGCGTCAACAAACCTTAGTCTTGGTCTTGATCTTGCACCATCAGTCTTTGGTCTTGGTCATGATCTTGCGCAAGATTCTTGCAATTATCTATTAGCTTACTGCTATTTGTTATGTATACTACTTTAGATCTTATATAAAAAAAATAATAAATATATATTATTAAACACTTTATTCAGAAATATTACAATTTGTCACAGTTAAGGACACTTATAATAGAGTTCAGAGAGTGCATTCATACCGTATATACAAACATATAAAAAATAATACAATCTGAAGAACTATAGAATATATGTGAATTAAAGTTATACAATTTGAGAAACGAATAGTGCAATTAAATAAACAGTTGTATAATTTGTAAAGGGGGCGGGTGGTCCGCCGTTAGACAGTCAGGTGGTGTATTTTTTATGAGTGTATTCAGTTATGATATTATTATAGTTAAGTAGTATTTCTCAAATATTTGAGGGCAGGTTGGAGAAAATACTTAAAGGGCTATAAAAGGATGGTTGTGTGTGGTAGTCACAATATTCAAAGATAACTTCGGTTGGATTGTTTTCGATTTGTATAGATTACGATTATACACTAGTATGTAAAGTTAGAAGACAAAACCAAACAAAATTTATTAATGAAGATCAGAATAAGTTTTATAAATTTTTTCAGCTATGTTATGATACCTCGGTTATATTGATGGGAAGCAGTCAGCGAAGCGAGATATTATCTGCAATATGAATGAATCTATCCGAACAGTCTGGTCGGTTGAGATAAGGGAGTTTGTTTCTTCTTTTATTGCAGTAGTTGCCTTTGAATTACGCCAGATGCTGCCTTATACGGCCATCGAATAAATAGCTGGCCTGAATCCAGGGTACTTAAACGCTTTAATGTCGTCTTTGTTGAGGAATGCACCGCCCCTAGTGTTTTTTTTTAATGGCTCTTGTCCAAAGTTCATTTATCTTAAATGGACCAAACTCCATGTTACTTCAAGCAAGTAATTAGTGAACTTTGTGTTAGTTGTTGCTTAACGGGAGCTTATTATATGTCTGATGTAGAAGTTGTATATTTATTTATTTAATTTCAACCCTCCCCTGCCTGCCTACGGGTATTTGCAGCAGTGAGATGTTACATACTACTGTTACATAACAACCCACTGCTAATTTTTAAACTTTAAAACAAAAAAAAATTTAAACTATTTCATTATGTTTCTCAGCTGTGCACACACTCTCAGCTCTTTTCTTCACTAGTGTCTGGTTTTGTTTTCTTTTATCTATTCTGGTGGCCTCCTTAGTGCAGCTTCTCTTCTTCCCCGAGAGAAATGGGTTGGTACAACTTGGTAGTACAACTTCTTTCCATCCTTATATAAAATGTTTAAAGTGTACGTATTTATCATTGGCCAAAAGTTTAGGAAGATCTCTCTCTGTTAGGACAAAGAGACATCTCTCTCTCAACAGCTTCGCCCTCAGTGACACATACGGTACAGGTAAGTAAAGCATGCTGAGCGGTCTTCGGTACCCCACAACTTGGGCATAGGGAATCGATATTTATACCATACTGAACTACCTTTGCTCGAAAACCACCATGCCCCGTGAGAACCTGTGAGATCCAGTAGTCCCAAGTCGCTTCTAGTCGCGATCTGACGGTGGGAAAGTACTTTCTTACGGTAGCTCCTTTGGGAGTCGTCAACCACCGTCGGTTCCAGTCCTCTACTGTATCCTCCCGGAGGATCTTCTTCCAGTTTCTTGGATCATCTCCTATTCTCACTCGGAGGTAATCCGGTAGAGCCGCTAAGCATTCCCTCCCAATCTTGTACCGGCAGTAGTCTTCTCTCAGCAGGAAGTAGAAGTCGTATATATCTACATATCTGTAAATATAAATAAAATTATATTAATTATTGGATAGTACTTCTCCCGAATTCTGTGGCCACCGTAATAGTCCCACTCTCCAAAAATTATTTACTTTTTATTTCAACAAATACATAAGTTTGGTAAGCTTGAAATTTACGATCTCTAAAGTTTAGAAATAAGCGAATCTGTGAAAAACCTCTCTGCCACCGCCTTACAAGTCTTCGGGGTGGTGTGTACGGGTTCTTAATGAAAATAAGTGAGATTGTGCAAGTGGGTTCATGATGAAATTCAGTCTCTGGTGGATGTTGTTATTATATTCTGTAGCAGTATCTGAAACTGTTTGAATGTCTATCATAGGCGCAGATTTTCCATTTCAATTTGGTGGCAAAAAAAAAAAAAAAAAAAAAAAAAACTATTCCACTAGTTTCAATATGTGTCAAAATTCATTTCCATACTTATGCAATATGCATACTTATGTGAACATGCATACTTATTGTGAAACGAACAACCATAATATTAAATATTTAAAAATAAATTTATATATTAGGAAGTTTTTTATGTGCATATGGAAATACTTGAAAATATCTAAACAAAACAATTGAATTTATTACAATTTGTATCCATTAAACATGGAAGGAAGAGGTAACGCCATCATAACATAGGTGCATTTTTATAAAGTTTCAAGCCAAAAATAAATAATGTTAAAAAACTGAAAAATATTTTTGAGTTCTTACATTGCACAACCTCCAAATAAAAATAGAATGTTTTCATAGTTTAACTAGTTATACGAAAATTTCTATAAAATATATTTATACTTATTAAATATATTTTTATCAAACTTATCGTAGAAAATTTATAAGAAAATCACGTGTAAATGGAGGCCTACACATGAGAGGTGATTGAATCATAAAATCCTAGAAAATGTTTCTATATTCTATTTTCCTGACAATAAATTAAAATTTAAAAAATAACGATAGCATAACGATTGCCGATAACCAAGAACCTTCAAAGAACTATGTACGGTACCTTGGACTCTACTTAGACAAAAGACTTACTTGGATCTTACATACGAAATTAAAAAGACAAGAACTTACTAGACGATGTAGCCAACTCTCACATCTTTTGGACTATAGATCTTCACTTAACATCCGAAACAAGCGACTGGTCTACAACACTCTACTGAGAAAAATATGGACATATGGAGCAGAAGTTTGGGGTTCAGCAAAACAAACACACATGAACAAAATACAAACGGCACAATAAAAAATTCTAAGAAAAATTGTTACCACACCTTGGTACATTTCAAATAACACTACGCATAACGACTTAAACACCCCGACAATATAATCCTACATCCACGCCAAATACACTATCCTCTGGTTCTTTCTATCTGCGGTTCAATGTTACCTGAACGACGCAGATTAAAATGAAAATGGCCAAGAGACCTACTATATAAAATTTATTTTCTATTCTATATATGGCATAATTATTATTTTTGAATTATTTTCAATCACAGACTTGTGACAAAGACCAGGCAGAGGTGTTGCTGATTGCTTTCCTTCCTTTACTGCTATTATTACAAACTACAACAAAACTGCCGATTTTCGCTGTCACGACAGTTGCGGATTAAGGTCTATAGAGAAAAAAAAATTATTAATGTTGTATAACACATACGAAAATTTGATTGTTAATAAAAAAAACAACTGTTTTTTTTTTTAAGAATCAAAATCGAAATTAGTAGTTTTTCCAATAAGCATATATTTACAATTAATTCGTACATTGTAATTGGTTTTGCCCAGTTTTAAAAATGTTTTAATGTTCTCAGATTCAATGAATTTGAAATAATAACGCCCCCATCTATATTCATAAACGCAATTATTGTCTTCATACATAAATCAATGCAATGCATATCAATGATCTGCTAAATATATCTGTATTAGTAGCTTATAAAGGACATCAGATCACCAATTTAAATCTAATCCCTATATTTTAAATTAAAATTTAGTCTGTAGAAGAGTTGGAAGTGACTCGATGGGTTCACTTAGTAGATGCGAACGGTTATTAAATGTATCATAATGTATATTAGGGCGATTAGAAATGCTTGCAATCTCGATGGTGAAGATTTAGCGAGAAATACGCATTAGAGAAACAGGGCTTCCGTGTAGCTATATACATAATTAGACAGTTCCTAGAATAGACATAATCGATTGTTCTAAATAATGGAACACATAGCTGATCTTAATGGAACGCCAGCTAATCTAGTTAATGCGATTAGTTGTAGTGTTAGCAGGTACAACGCAATTCCTGTAAACACTGTATCAATGACCTTCCAACATCAGTTTACAACGATTAAAATTCATCGGATGTTACATATGGTATTGTAGATATTGACAGCATATAAAATTTGAAGATATTGTTGGATACAAGAAAAAAACGTCTGCCAAGTAAGGTCAGTATAGCTTCCTCACCATTTGCATTGGCTAAAATATATCTATATTACAATTTATACAATTTTTCGTATGAAAATAAAATCTCTGGGAGAAGCCGATTCGGAAATACAGTTACCCTTCAACATTCGCGGATTTGATATTCACGAATTTAGTTTATAAGCTAATATTAAAATGCGAAAGAGCGCCGTATTTGAAGATTTAATATTGATTATTCTAAATGAAAAAAAAAAAATACCAATGCATTCTGAACGTGCATTTCACTACTGATAGTGCAAAAGGTGGTATGTAAAAACTCATTATTTCTTAATGCTTTATTGGTATAATTTCATATTTTATTGTATTTTGATATTTTCATAGTAGCAGACTACTTATATCAGTTGCAGATTACAAAATGTCACCGTTAGCTAATAAAAGTGTCACAAATAGAATAAAAGTTGAAAATTTTTACATACGACATTTTCCACTAATAATAGTGATATATTATAATAGGTACGTTTTCTGTTCGTAAAATGGAGCTAGAAAATCCATAAGAAAAATTCAACTTGTTGTTTGTTCGGAGTTAGCGAGACCAATACTTTTCTTCATTCAGAACAAAACTAATTAAGCTTGAGTATAAAAATATAGTGAAGTTCACACAACGTCGATATTTAAGAAGGAAATCGAGACCAAGACGAACTGATTGAACTGCAATGGAAATAAACAACAAATTCACAAATAAGACTTTTTTTGTTTACAAATTCAGAGTTAAAATTATTTTAAATTTACTGAAAATTACACGAAATCTAATTAAGGCAGTAGGTGCCATGCCAGTAACGTTTGGAATCGACCGATCAATGAAGTATCAATAATTACTAATAATAACCCCATAACAATATTGTTATAACCTAACTCCCACTCCATATGATCAGTGTTGAAGACTTTTCGCAGCCATTATATTGATAACAATTATTTATAGTTATTTTTAATTATTAAATGGAATTCAATGAAATTGATACTAAGTCATTTCTATGCCGTTCTCCAAGTTTGGGTCAAATAGAATGCACCGTTTTCAAACAATAGGCATATAAAATAACACATTTCCTGATCTAAAAGCGTAAATATTTCATTTTTGGAGTAGTCGATAGAATTTGATAAAATTGATGCCTATTTCAATTTACGTTTACCAATCCCTAAACGCCCTCCAAATTCGAGCCAAATTGAACTTGCGGTTTTAGAGATATCGACGTATCAAGGAAAACACGTTTGCGCATATATAAGAGAAAGCAATGGACGACATTCTATGAAATTGACCCTAAATTATTTTTTCACAAATACCTACTTTTTATTCAACTTTGCGCCAAATCGAACGAGCGGTTTCTGAAATATCGTCATATCTACAAAAATGTGTTTGCGCGTGGCTAAGGGGAAGTGCTTGTTAAAATTCAATAAAATTGATATGGGACCATCTAGACACCAACCCGCACAATCCGTGAAAATTTCATGAAAATCGGATAAACGGTTGTAGGTGATATGCCTGTTACATCGATTTGACTACAGACAGACAGACAGACGAACAGACACAGAACCAAATTTGATCCGTGATGTCCAAAATGTAAAACGCGAGTGAAAATTTTCGATTCTGAGCACATCATTTTTTTTTAACCTCTCGCACGAATACAATGGTTCCCTACCTTCGGTGGTGAGGAAGCAATACAATAACAATGGAATGTTGGTAGATATTGTACTTTTTCTTGTATCCATCAATATCTTCAAATTTTAGATACTATAATATTCCTGGTTTTTGTTTTACTACTTACACTCCCCCTCCTCTCCACCATCCCCCACCAACCAGATCAGTAATTTTCTCCGAGTGCATTTCCCTCATGTTTCCCCAGTTTCAACCGAAACTCCATGCTTTACTCACCCGTAAATCTCTATTTTATTTTTTTGTCTCGTTTTATTCACACTCCCTTTATGTTCATTATTTCTCATTATTTTTCCTTTTTATTTCAATCTTTCAATTTACATTCATAATTACGCTCATTATCCATCCTTCTTATTACATTCAATTTTCCCCCATCTACAAAAATTGCTACCATTTATTTACTTCAGTTTAGTATCTTGTTACTTAGTTATACTCCGCTTACTCTGTTTTTATAATTTAGTGTTCTTAATATTTCTATGTACTTTCTATTCACAATGTTTATAATTTTAATATCACATTTGCTATCATTTTCTTCTAAATATTATTTAACTTCCACTATTTTATTTTCTATATCCTTTTGTATCTTGTTCGTTCTAATCCTGAAGAAGAACTGCAAAGTTGGATCGAAAAATTGGCTTGAAATAAAATGGCGTTTCCAATATTTTAGTCTTTTTATGACCGCAAACCCGGACCGTCTCCTTCCTCTAAAATATACAACGGTCAACCATCAAGTATTTAATATAATATTGTATGTTGCAGAGTATCATCTATTCAAGTTTGAAAAAAAAATTAGTCAGGTCTAAGGCTAATGTTAGAGTCTCTTAATAGAAATGTTTTCTCTGAAAAAAAAAATTACTAGCAGGAGTCAAAGAAGGAAAAGTTTTGACTTAAGCAGGAAATCAAAAAGATTTCAAGGATGAAAGAGGAGGAAAAGCGGCCAAGCGTTTACTAATTAAAATCCTTTTTAGACTTTAGTTCCGCCCAATCCTATAAAATAATTACTTAATTCAAAATTAATTTAATTATTTTAATAAACTTTATCGGATTTTTTTCTTATTTAGAAAATCTTAGTTTGTGGTTGGTGTTCCAGAAATTTAATTAAGATATCAACTTTAAGTATTCAAAGATACAATCAACGTAATTTGTTATGTAAAATTAGAAATGATTATTATTGCGATCCCTAAGCCTAGAATAAGGATTATATTTAATTTATTTAACTATAGATGAACATGCCATTTAAAAATATTGCTAACATTTGAACATATATAATATTTTACTTTTGATAGTTGAATTGAGTAAATATATCAATAGACAGATTGAACGTTTCTAATTTCTATGGATAAATCTAGTAAATGATTGATAATAGTGGAGACATATTTAAAAATATTTTAATCGATTCCGATTCCATCATATCAATAAATACAAAATCACTGGAAGCGAAAATTTTGCGTTTCAAAAGTGAATTGAAAAGAAATTTTATGAAATTTCAAATATATATAAATTATTTTAGTTAATCATAATTTTATGCCAGAATATTATAGTAGTACAACACTGTGTATCATGAAATCGTAAATTTCATATATTCCCACATAAAGTTTAAACAGAAAAAATATTACCAATAGAATTAAATTCAATATAAAAAAAAAATATATTTTATTATTATCTATTCATGTATTTTTTAAATGACTTGATTTAAATTCATTCTCAAAATCATCAAAAGACAAAATTTGAGCAGTACACTGCCATTTCCGAGTAAGCTAGAGCCGATGTCGAAGGAAATATTCTTCTTGGTGGATCCACGGAATGAATCCTAAACCATCCCATTCTTGTTAGAATAGGTTAGTTTACACCTCTAGAACATCCTCTCTTCCGTATGCCAGAAATGGTAAGGTACGAATATAAAAAAATTAGTAGCAAAGCAAAAGCGTCGTTAATATTTTATTTAGACTCATATGTCTTGTATTACTTATTTAACAGTTAACCACACTCGACATATAAATACTGCATCTATGTTGTGATTAAAATCTTCCAGCTAATATTTTTAAGTATGATCAGATATTCCATTTCCCAAAACAAAATAATAAATAGTCCGCGGTGCAGACCCCTTTTTATTATATTATTGACACTGCTTCTAGTTTTTTTTATTGAACAGTAGATAGTAAATAAATAGTAAATTTGTTCATTCATACCATATTTACATATAAAAGGAAAATAAAAAATAAAAATAAATAAATGAATAAATAAAAATAAAATTACCACCAGTCGTACATTTCGTGATTAGCTTCATAATTATAATCTAAAAATAAATAATAAAAAAAGTTTGGCTAAATCTATTTTTTTTTTAAACTGAACTATTCAATAAAAACAATTATATACTTTTGTTGTTTACAAGGAAATAAATATAATAAGAAATCGAGTCCCGTTGCAATCTATTGCTGAGCTGTTTTTGATTTTCATTGAACGTTCAAAGTTTTCCATAAGTCAACGGGTAATATAACAGCAAAGCTTGAGGTGTATTCGTAGCATAGCGTGCATAACAAGATAGATTTTTTTTTTAATCGTTCTATTTGAATATATTACAATAAATTACATTATAGTGAATGTGCGATATTTGTACATACACATTCATTCAAATACAAGGACTTATATAAAGAATTAGATCAGCGGAATAACGAAAAATGCGAACTTTAAGTTTTTAATAATTTGTATTTTAAATTGCATTTTTGTTTTTTTATGTATATAATTTAAATATATAGTGTATAATAGATATATATGTTTTATAATATTCTATAACGATCAATGGAGACAGATAACACGAAATAACTGTTGTTCAAAATAAGTTAAAATCCTGTAACGTAGATGCTTTAGTAATTAAAGCAAATTAGGATTTATCGTAAAAATTTGGCTTAACAAGTGTATAACAGCCTCATTCTTTACGAAATGTATAAAAATAATTTTAAAGGAATTAAAATAATGATAAATAATAAAAATTAAACAATAACAAACCTCTACATACTGACCTCCCACCATCCAACACTTTTTTTTGTCCTCCCCTTCCTCGCCTTTAAGGCTATACGGGGTTTTAACGGGCTAGGGGTGTGGGCAGAGATTTAAAACACTCCCTCGGCACAGGGACGCGAACTCGTGACTATTTTAAATCCATTGCTTCGTATATCGCGTTGCCGGGCAAAGGCGGCGCTGTGCACACACGTTAGCCCATTCGGCCACCCCGCCCACGCCCCACCTCCCAACAGCTGATTCTTTACCAACGGTTTTATAAAAAATTAAACGGGCATAATAACAGATTATTAAGAGACATGACCACAGCTGACATATCCCTGAACATGAGGAGGAGACTAAAAAGGCGTTGGATGAGAGATCTCCTTTCTTAAACAAGCTAAGTAATTGAAGCAAGTCAGGGAAGAGATGCTGATGAGTACTTTCCTTCCCCATGCCATTATATGCCATTTTCAGCACATTTGCAGATTGTCAACATAAAGTTGACAGATACAAATAAATTTTTAAAGCCAAAAAACACTATAAAAATTTGATTGATTTATAGTATTTTCTTAGATTCATTTTTACTGAAGAAACAAAATTTTAAATGATATTTGATATATTATTTGGAACTAAAACATAGAGCTATGTTTGTTGGTGAGAATAATCCAATGTTGTTTTTTTCCCAATAATTAGGTATTTGGGATTATTTTATAAAATCGAATTAAATATTGTGAAATTATTATTATTTCGATCAATAAAAAAATAATCATTTTGAAGACTGCTAGTTATTATGAGTAAACTCAATAAATAATTAAAATAGAGAAATTACTGATAGCCAACTTTAATAATTAAGTTCATATTCGATGATATGAAGTTTCAGAGCACAACTCAGGCTGGGGTTCAACTTAGCAAAAACTACGTTCATTAATTACAAGTTTCAATAAATTACAAACTACGGCCCACAATCAATAACTCAAATTTCAAGGGAAGGAAACTTCTTGGAAATTATTTGTTTCGTGTTGAGATCAATTATTACTATAGTTAAGAGTAGTTTCATTAGTACCATTAGCTTTTGTACGTATTGATATAATTTAAGATACATTGATGAAACATGTTTGGCCGACATGTTGGGGGTGGAGGTCATACCAAACGGCCCAATATTTTTATAGGTCACCTTTTATCTCGAATTATCGAATTCAAATGGAAAGCAAATGGGTGTTCATGAGTTTTTAGTCTCAGATTATAAATAGACAAATTTTGGCGATCTCCAGGTTAAGAACGCTCCAATTCTGAGAATTTGCGTAAATAAAAAAGTTTTAGATTACGATCAGATGAAGCTATTCACTATAATGAAAACAAATTAAAATGATGGGACATGAATGAAGAATAGCGATACGTAAGATAGCAAGACGAATTAAAATTTACTATGATGGTACCACTGTATGACGGTATCCCCCTTCCCTCGGTGACGGTGAGGTAAGTTTATACAGGTTGTACCGTAAGTAACGAGAAATATTTGAAGTGGTGATAGCGGACGTCAAGAACTACAAAAAAGTTTATATGATCAATGGTCCCATTCTGTAGACAAATTAAAATTCGCATTTTTTGGTGCTATGTTTTTTGATGAATAGGAAGCGATAATTAAAAAAATATTTAATTTATGTAATTAAATTTCCTCACAGTAAACAAGACAACTTTTTTTCAAATGAAGGTAGAGTTTGTTATTGTTAAACCCATTTAAAGAGGCAATTTGAACGGATAAACAAAGCTTAGTTCTGTTTTGAAAAATCATAAATTATTCCAGTTTTATTTTATCACCTTCCAATTATACTAGACGCTACACTATTAGAAAACCTTCATTGTGCATTGACAGATATAAAATTTTAGATAAACTTTTTTCAGATTTTTTTTTATTTTTGTTATACTTTGATGAATTGTTTTAATAAATATTATTAAATATGAATATTGAAATACATATTCGAGATTAAAATCTTATAAAAAAATATTTAAGAAAAAACAACATTAGTTATTCATTTTCAAAAATAAATTATGTTCTCTTGATTATGCTCTTAGGATTAGTATCTAGATGTCAATAAAAAAAAAAATTGTAAATGTGGTACATATTGACATTAAAGAACTAATTGTACTTTATTTTTCAAATTGTAATATATTTTCATATAGTTGTATTTATAAACAATACTGGCCATCATTATTAAATCTATCAAGATTTATTATATATATATATATATATATATATATATATATATATATATATATATATAGAGAGAGAGAGAGAGAGAGAGAGAGATAAATATATATAAATCTTCCATACGTACTGATAGCAGTTTGATGTCACAAGTGTACTACAGTAGTAGTATTGATGGCATCAAAGCCAACTGGTCTTGTCCTACCATGGAGTACCCTGTAAACCACTCTAGAGCCTTGGTCAGCGATTGGCTTGCGTAATCCTGAATAGGATCCTGACGTATTTCTAGGTTATTGGCCTCTAAACTATCAATTTATTAAGGATCATAGGTTGGGCCTAAATTCAGATAGTTAGTATTAGCAGTGGCTGATTGTATTATTATTCAATATTAATTAAAAAGTATTATAATTATTAGTATTATAATTATTTATGAAAAAAAAGTTAATTACCATTCATCGATTGATTGTCATTTTTATGTAAATTTACTTTATTCTATTTTTTCCATTAAATTTGCCACTGTTTTGTAAAGCATCAAGCAAATGTGTCGGCATTTATTCTGTCTTCTTGTATTCTTGATACTTGCTTAACTTGTCAGCAGAAGATCTCAAGGCCACTGCCTTTTTAGTCATCGTTGAGGATCACCAGGTAACAGGGAGGAAGACAGAGAGATAGAACGAGTGGACTTGGATAATTGAGAGTAGAAGAATGAAATGTTGTGTACTTGTGTATATAGAATTTTACTTTTGGTATGTTCATGTCTGTTTGTATGGTATGATTTGAAATAAACCAAGGAGCATTGACGATTTTACGAAGTATTTTGGATTGTGTGGTTTGAATTTTGTTTACGTGTGTTTATATCATTACGACTATTTAATTATTATATCATATAGTTATCTAAATTTATTTTCATAAACGTTTATTAGAATTTCCAGAAACAAATGCTAGAGTTCACATAACTAACGCACGTATTTTTATACACATCCTCCTCCCCCAACATATTTAGGTAGAGACGTTATTTATAAACAAGTTAATTTTTCTTTTTTTAAATTACATTAAATCTATAATCCTGCTTTACTACACAGAAGGGAGCGAGGTAGCTCAGTGGGTACGTACTGATTTCGTAAGATCAAGGTTCTGGGTTCGAATCCGGCTGATGCCATATCATTTTTTATCGACTCTGGGGTCCGGAGACCCTCCTGGGGCACACACAGCCTCTGTCATGTAACTAATCTTAATTAAATACTATACGATATTCAATAACTCTCTCAATAGCTTGTGATACTGATTTTAGTATAAATTAATCGTTTTTCTATACCCTCAAATAAGTTATTAACCAATTCATGGAGTGTATTATCGCAGTCCTTTATAACTGATGTCTCCACATTTCACGCCTGAAGCTTAAATCATACCCTTATCACAATAACTTCTGATTTTTTCAATGGCCATTCCAGGAATATGACACCAATCTCCTAGAGGTACTCAACTGCACTTTCAGCTATATGTAGTAACTATGTATTTTCATGATTCAGAGAAACAAAAATGTTCTTCTGAGTATCCCATATATCTCTGAGCATTTAAGGACTTGTACTTTAAATAACTACTAATTCCGTGCGGGCTTTAGAAGAAATACCATAACATGGATTCCAATACACGCTTGAGCCTGCTTATAATGAAATGTATGAAGTCAAACAGCACTGGCATTATCGTTCAGATGTGCTTCTAAAAATAAAAACACAACCATCTTATGATTTATGACCTCTCACATCATGAGTAAAAAGAACTCTCTCCCAGTTCCCAGGTCTCCAAACACAATGGATGTGTTACGGGTATATTTAATTCGGTTTATTTTAGGAGCTCTAGTGAAAAGAGAACCACATACAGGATTTCTGGCACATGATTAACTTTAATAAGTCTTCTCGTTATGGATTATATTAAGCCTCCGAATGGAAATAGATTCTTGAGAAATTCTACTTACGTGATAACTGAATTTATTTCTGATTAAAATGTGATCCTAAAGGTAAGATCTGAACCAATCTGTGTTCCATATGGCAAGTACACTTTAGTTGCTTTTTATCTTACCTAAATTAAACTTTTCTCTTTTGTGTCCTATGATGTGTTATGTGATAAACATGGAACTTTCAGGGAAGCTTACATTACAAATGTGTGTTAATACAGAATAAATACTGTTGTAAAATCGTAACTTCATGCATGCATTACATTGAAACGTCTTTAAATAAAACAAAAGATCCGAACAAATTTCGAAGACTAAATTTATACCGTTAGTCAAGGTATTTTCTTTTATCGCTAATTTTGACTATATAATCACTAAAATGATTAGGCAGACATAAAAAGATAAACTAGAGATTCTTCATATTAAAATGTAATACTTCACTGGACTCTTAAAAACTGTAGTAATTAATAACTGTAAGATAAATAAAGAAATGGATTAATTTTGTCAATGAGCTTACATATATAATTTTTTTTCCACAATTGTTTATTATAATGTTCTGCAGATGCAATTTTCATTATTATTGCTTTTGATTTAGAATTTAATATTATATTATATTTAATCAATATATGATTAAGTTTATACGAAAATCTCATCAATCTTTAATCTCACATATTGATATTTTATAATTAAAACATATTTTTAAGAAAATTTATTATTTTACGTTAAAGATCCATTATTAAATAATGTTTTCTTTCAAAAACAAAACATTAGTCATAAAATCATTATTTAAAAACTTTTTAAAGACGAAATGTAAAATAATAATTCTTATTAAAAAATATTTTATTTATAAAATAAGAACTTGTGAGATTAAAAGTTTTTTTATAAACTTAATCGTATAATATTAAATTAAATACTTTATCGTATATTGATTAAATATAATAATTAAATGTAGATCTAACAAAAAATGAATAACCTAAATAAGGTTGTTTATCATAAATTTAATACTCTATTAATATAAATTTTAATAAACTTAAAAATATTTTCTTCATTATAATTTGTCTTGTTTTAAATTTTTTATTTTCTTTGAAAGGATATTTATTCAATACAATATAAATATAATAGGTGATTTATCGACAAAACGATTAAAGGAAAGTGACCATTAGGTATAGTTGATTGGAAAAATAAACTTTTCCCAACTTTTTATTAAGGGGCTAAACGGTAAGGCTATCAATAAAAACTTTGGCAAAGTGCCAATTTTTTCCATCAAAGATTGAAACCATTCACTAAACTTCTTAAGTACCGTTAAAGAAACAAGATCCACTAAAATCAATAATTTTAATTATATTAATAATTTTTTATTTGATTCTTAAAAAAAATAAAATAGTTCAATATTTTCTCAATCGACATTTTCTATAATAATACTAACGTACAACTACTGTTTCATTTTATTGTTTTTCATGATAGAAAGTTTTTTATTATTTATTTTTTAGTTTATTTTTATTATTTTATTTGTAGTTCAAAGAAGGATCTGTTAGGAAAATACTTCTCAAAGTTTGGTGCATTTGTGAACCGTATTGACTTCTCGGAACTAAATAATTAATTTTAATTATTATTATAATTACTTTATACTACATTCTATTATAGTATTATAATATTTTTTAATTTATTTGCATATAATCATTTAGTTATTTGTTCACCCTATTTTATTGATTTTTCTTTTGCTTATTTTCTATTATTTTTTTTCTTGATTCAAATTATGAAAATGTATATTCATTGCAATTCTCAATCTTACACTGTACTTTATGTCTTAAGGTGGAACGCCTAGAAATATTATTTTCATTTATTTATTATTTGATGGTACTCATAGAACTATCAGTTTTATTTATTTATTTTTCTGCTTTATTAGTTTAAACTATGAAAAGATAGTGCGCTTAGAAATATTATTTAAATTTATTTATTTATTTATTTTATTAATTTAAACTATAAAAATGCACATGCATTATGTTGTTTAATGTACTTAATGTACAATATACTTTAATGCGCGTCATGTTGTATAATGTTACGGAAAGAAATATATGCACCCATTGCAGATTTAATGTAATGTGAAAAATGAAAACTATTTTACTTTTATTATTTTTTTGTTGCAGAAACTGAAGAAAATAATTTTCCCATTTAAAATTTGAAAATAAACAGCCCTGGAGTACAGCCTACTAATGAAGAATTCAAATGGTAAATACTTCACTTAAAATATACAAAACAATGTTGTTTAGAGTTTTTCAACAATGGTTATTCATAAGAAGTCCTTACTTTTAATTCATAAAAAAAGAAACTAAACGGCAGTACGGGTACCTAATTTAAACTCTCAACTACACTTTACAAAATGAAAATAAATAGCATAGTTCTACCAGTGATGTGTAATTTTCATAAAAACATCTGTGAGGCATATATGCTATCCACATTTCATCTTATAATATGTCCTTTTCCAACGGAACTTAAAAGAAAATATATTCTGAAATTTTTGGAACTAATTGCATATTTAAACGAAAAAAAACAACGTTATATTAAAAACGTTCATCTATTTATGTATTATAGTTGTGATGAGTATTTACATTTATATTTTATAGAATCATGATTTGATATATTGTATTTATTAGAGACATTTTAGGTTTTAGTATGTATTATTATATTGATAATACTTCTTTGCAAAGGCCGACCTCAATGCAACGGTTCTAAGAACCAAGCCGTAAATATTTTTATTGAGGTTGAATACTTTTGTTGAGTGTATTTTTGTATAAATACTCAATAATACGTTATTCATTCATTCATCTTATAATTGTACCAGCATAAATGGAGGCCTAACACAGCCTATAAAATAAATTTTACATGAAGTCGTCCGCAACTTCAGCTACTATATTTTATATTTAATAGTGAAATTAAAAAACAAAATAAGAATTAATTTTGAAGTTAATAGAGCAATAATTAATTAATTAGGGCACCAATTTAGAAATGTAATTTGAATATGGTGATAATGAATTTCCTAAGGTTTCTTTTCTTATGATAACTTGGAAAGCCAAAAGAGCCCTATTCAAAGACGTAGGAAACATTTGTGAGCAAAGTCTTTTCATGATTAAAATAACTTAGCTAAGACTAATTAGAATGAGAATGAAGTAATATGCTGCTAGCTTTGTAGCACCTTCAATGAATTTCTAAGATATCTGTAGCTAGTACTTCATTTATGCATTTATAAGTTGGTTTTACCATTTCTGTTAGACTTCAATTTTAGGCTTACATTTTATTAATCAATGATTAAGGCTTTATAAAAGATCACATGACTTCCACAATTTTATTTCGTCAATGAAAATTTTTGTAACAAGATGCTTTTATTTCAGCTATATTATGACGCTTCATTTTTCATGTCATTTTAAAAAATTCTAAAAAAAGCAACAGTCATAAAAAAAATTCCTAGCATTTTAGAAACTGTTGCTTAGACTGCTCCAGTATAAACTCTAAGCTACCGTTTCTAAAATGATAGGTGTCTATCTTTAGAAGAATAAATGAAATGCTTTCAGAAAATAAATTAACAAAGTAAACCATAATAAGATAAAATCGTTTTTAGTTTCACTAATCGCTTCTTTTTGTGATGAAATAAATTTAGTTTTCGAGTTTTTTAATGAATATTATTTTTATAAAAAATATTTTTTAAATAGGTTATTAAATTATTTGCGACACCATTTGTTAGTTAAACAATTTTTAGGAAAACTGTTTTTACCATAATGAATGAAAGCCAAAATTATTTATTATCATTACGAAAAGAAGATAATTTAATCGTAACAATTACTATTTTGAGTAGGGTGCTATATAGTTTTCATGACTAAATAGTTATTAAACCAAGATCCCACTAAAAATGAAATAACATAAAATTTTATTTTTTATAATAATCTTTATTAGTTGAAAAAATAATTATTAAGATATAAATTACTTGTTTTAAAATAATAAATAAACAAATATTTAGGTAAGTTTAAATATATATAAATATTACTTTGAAGACTATTTCAATAGGGCATAGTAAAGTCTCGATAGTACACATCTATAAATTCTTAGAATGATATTTAAAATGTACAGAAATGTAATTTTTGTAAATATTGTAAATAAGTATGAATGTGTTTTTTTTATATTTTATGTAATGTTGTCTCATATTTTATTTCTTCTGTTTCACTATATTTTGTTTTTCTTTTCTTCTGTTATAATTTTTCTATTTTTTTTTTCTAATTGTATATACGTTATGAATGAATCTCTTACATCTCAAATACTAATGAATGCTCTTAATTGAGGCAGAATGTATTTTTTTGCTTAGTAAATAAAACAGACTAAAACATAAAAAAAAGAAAGGTAGTTTTGGATGAAAATATAATCATGCCAACAATATCAGATTTAGTGACAGCTTTCAGCAAGGACTAGTAATTACTTTAAGGAATAGTAACTTGATTTGACTAATAAATGAATCGGTAAATATAATATATACCACAGGTGAGAAAACGTGCGGCCTCGAGGCCGCATGTGGACTAGCTACGATGTAGCTTCGACCCTCCTAAGTTTTTGCACGATTTTTATTAATCTAACCCTTGAATACGGGCTGAGCAGGCTAACGCAAGTGCGCTGCATCAACCTGGTAACAGAAGTTTCGAGGAAAAAATAATAACGAGTTCGCGTCCCGCTGCCGGGGGAGCTTTAAATCTGGCATTAATCCCCGCCCTCACCCCCTGTCCCGGGAAAACCCCCGTATAGCCTAAAAGACGAGGAATGGAAGAATAAAAAAATCCCTTGAATTAATTAATATTTGATTATTTAGGCATCAAAAACTTGAATATTAATAGAATTATGTTGTATATATGTATATACACGAGTGTGTATTTATTTAAAAAAGAAAATGATTGTGGCCTCCATTGTCACTTTCTCACAGTAATGTGGCCTCTAATGATAAAAATGTTTCCCATATCTGATATATAGAAGAAGAAGAAAAATAAATTTTATTCTGGGACTAAGTCCCCTTAGAATAACTACAATGTACAATTATTGATAAATATGGCATTAGAAATAATTAGCAATAAATTAAATTACATGGTTATCAGTGGTAGACATATGAAATTGTAGATAAATTCAGATATGCTAATTCACATATCTGTACACATAAACAATGTGGATGATATATAATTGTCTGTGGGATAACATTAAATGCAACTAATAGCTCTGAAAAACGTAAACATTATTTTAAACATACTCAGAAGATTGATTGCTGAGGAGATGGATAGATAAATTATGTTTAAATGATGTCAAAGATGAGAATTTGCGTATGGAGGTTGGTAGGGAATTACAATGGATTTTTTAAAGGGAAAATAATTCTATGAGAAGGAAGAAAAAGGTTTGAGGGCTGGGATCTCGTGTTGAACGAATGGACAGAGGAACAAAGAGTAAACAAATCAAAGAAACTAAGAGGTTTTTTTATGGTTGACAACGTTCGAAAAAGGATACGGATATATAAGGATCAAAATTCATATTTATATTCACTATGCTAAGTCGATGTGAATTCAATTAAATATTTGAATATAATATTGGATATAATAAATAAATATCTGAAACGGATATAATACACTATTAAATTATAAGCCTAATCAATAAGTTACGAATAAACATTTCATCAACTAATGATATACATTACACGTCAATTTATAATTAACATTTAATTAAATAAAGGTCAGTATGAACAAAGCCTTATACCACAACAAAACAATAAAATGTTGTTTAATAAAGCAGCTTGTGTGCTAACCGAAATTGCAACAATTTCAATCACTATACAATACTGAAGTATTGCATTGTTCAAAGCAAGGACAGTCACAGAGATAGAGGATAGCCAACAATACACAGAATAGTCGTCCACCGAAACACTTCAAATTAATTCCTCTCAACTCAAATAGACTGGTTTGGTTATAAACCAACGGATGTTTAAATTAGATTTTGCTCTCGTTTTCTATTAGAACAGAACACATAAAAAAAAAACTTTTATTCTTAATTTAAATCTATTTATATCAATTTAGGTTCTCTACATTAATCTATGCATGCTGTGAGAGCTTCGCTTTTGGAATACATATGGGAAAACGGAAATAAAAAACGAAAAATCACTTAACATAATTTTATGTTTATATAGCTTCAGATTTACAGAAACCGATAACCAATTGATTGATGCTTAAGCTTTTAAACCTTATTTCGGTATCTCTCTGATCTGATATCTCATATCACGGAAAAATAAGCAGTAATACGAGATGATTTAACTGAAAGTGTTTGTTTCTTTGTTTCGATGTCTAGGCCCGATCAATTAAATAACACTACTTAATACTGTTTGGATGGTTGGTACAAAAAATAAAAATAAAAAAAAGGATAAAAAAAATAAAGAAATGGATTGATAGAATAAAATAAATAAATAAGGATAATAACAGATATGTATAGATAATAAGATAGAATAGATAAATAAATAAACTTTAAAAAAATAGCAGTAAAATCAATAAATGAATTGAGATTAATAAACAAATGAACTTGAAATGAACAAATGAAAAAAACAAATAGAATAAAAAAGTGTTTGTTATATACATATTAATAATAATATAATGCATTTATTGACATAAAATGTTTACATTTATTTCTACTTGCATAACAGCAGAAAATGTTTAAACATTAATTGATTCCTTGTTGACTAATCCCAAACAACGTAAATATAAAGAGATATAACAATAAAAATAGACAGTGTTTAATATAGTAAAAATAACGGATCATACAAACATTATAAAAATAAGGAAGGATATGGTCCAGGGTGGCGGTCATAAATAGGCTGAATAGTGGCAAAACTATTTTATTAAAACCCAACGTTTCGACCCGACTTTGTAGGTCTTCTTCAGGGCTAGAACGGACAAGATACAAAAAGATATAGAGAATTGTGGAAGTTACATAATATTAAGAAGAAAAATATAAATAATGTGAATAAGCTTATTAAAATTATAAACAGTAAGTACATTAAAATATAAACAGAGTAAGCTAAGTAACAAGATCCTTAACTGAAGTAAATAGACAGTGACAATTGTAGTGTAACATATAATATATGAAAATGTGAAATATACTTCCACAGATCTACATGAGAGATTGAAAGAAAAGGAAAAAAGTATATAACATGAAATAATAGACATAAAGGAATGTGGAGAAAGAAAAGAAAAATAAATAAATAGAGACTTACAGGTGTGTTCAGCTAGGAGTTTCACTGAGAACTGGAAAATAAGGGTAAGGGTAGGTATTGGAGAAATTTGTTGATCTGTTTGGGTAATGGGAAAAAAAACCTGGAAAATTACAGCAATTTTTATAATGACAATATTCTGAAAAAAAGAGACTGTTAACTATTCACTAAGGACCAAACATGACATCATCTTTCTCCTTTCTTTAAAGTATGACTAGGTTTGGATGGGGTACTGCCTCAAAACAGTTCATCGAATTCTGCCAAACTTTCTCCTCACAAGGAATGATGAATTATTTCGTAGCTATAAGTTTTCCAATTTGCTCCCTGTTTGGCGATTCTTTTTCTGCTAGATCAATTGACTAATGGCCTAACTTTTTTTGCTTAACGTGGTTTCGGAATCTACCATTGTCAAAAACCGTTGCCAAGATCACTGTAATTAAACTGAAGCAATAAGTAACCGTTCCACAGGAAAGTTTCACGCACGCGATACCGCTTTTATCGTTTCTGAAGTAGCCTCTTCTTTATCCCTGCGATTCGGTGGGGTTTATTTGATTTCATTGGTTATGATTTTATTTCCATATTTATTGAGTGCGACCTCCCCTCCCTCAAATAATCAGATTCTTATGTGATTTATTGGGATGTCAATCATTTATCATGCGAAACCACGAAACAAATATTTCTACAACAGGTAAAAATGTGACAATGTTATAAACTTTTGATAAATTATATAGTTTTCATATAACCTAACAGTTAATACTTCATAAGTTTCAAAATATATCAAGTTATTCTTATTTTATTATTATATAGTTATTATATTTATTTAAAAAAATTAACTGAAATGGACATATTTTGTAAATCATGTGATTATTAAAACATTAAAAAATCCTAATTTTTTTTAGAGTACGCAAGGTGATAAAATATATATATATTTTTTAGATCGAATAACTTTCTCATTTTATTTAAAAAAAACAACAAAAAAACAATATATTATGGTCAGAGAGATTTTATATCTTGAAATTTTATTTACCTATTTTTAATGGTTCCCTTTTGCATGTTCTGTTCAATTTGGCATTAGAACATGCCATAAGGGGCGTAATGAGTACCGAAAAAGACTTGGATATGGGTGGGACAAAACCCGTGCTTGGCTATGCTGATGATCTGGTCCTATTAAGCGAAGACAAGCAAACTAAAAAACTAAATACGAAAACGTTAATAGTAACCGGTAAAGAACTAGGGCTCTAAATAAACACGGATAAGACAAAATATATAGCTAGCTGCAAAAATGGCAATATTGCCGGTGACAATGATATAGAAGGTAATAAATTTGAACACGTAGAGAAGTTGAAGTATCTAGGGTCTACGATAATTAGAAAAAACGAAATTGACGAAGAGATTAAGGTTACGCTGAAGGCGGGAAATGCTTGTTATTTTTCTGTGACAAAATTACTTAGCTCACGCTCTTGTCCCGGAATGAAAAAACTAGAATCTATAAAACCATTATCTTACCTACAGTTCTTTATGCGAAACGTAGCCGCTTACATTAAGGGATGAGCAATGCCTTAAGGTTTTTGAAAATAAAGTAGAATATTCAATCTAAAGAAGGATGAATTAACTGAGGTTAGACGGTTGCACAAAACCGATCCCGTATGACAGCAATGGTGGAAAAAAAATTTGCACATAGCCAAATTGCGTGAACTTTATCCGGTTAATATTATTGAGGTGATTTCATCGTGGCGAACCAATGAGCTTGTAAAATTGATGGGCTTAGTAACGAAAGAATTCCTAAAAGTCTAATATTTGCTGTGCCGAATGGTAAACGCCCGAGGGCTAAACCGAAGCGAAGATGTTAAGATTGCGTTAAAGCCGATCTGAAGGGACTGGTTTTGAACGGCTAACGTGGGAGGTAAGCGTGTAATATGCCTTTTATTATTATTATAGCGAGTTAATTGTAGATTGACAAACTCTAATAAACTGTACTCATTTAAAGTCTTCATTAGTTGTATGCAGCATGAAGAAATATATGGATTTTTGGTCGTAAAACGAAATATCAACTTATGGCCATACTTTATTGATTGATTTGTTTAGTCTTAGTCACATTTTATAATTAATTACTTACTTTAAAAATATTTGTTTATGTCACGATTTTAATATTAAATAGATTTTTCAAATTTATATTTTTGACTTTATCCATCTGCATGGCAAAAGCAAAAAATAATCTGAATTTTCTTTTGGAATTTTCTCTTAGTGCGAACTCTCGATTATTTCTGATTCATAAATTTAACTACTCATTATTGCTTGTCAGTCATAAATATCCAGTTCCTCAAACATATTACTACATTGGTGATAACAATAATAAGGTGATTTGAGTATAAAATATCACACGTGTTTATTCAATTTCAGTTTATTATAATACAATGCATGAAATATTTAATTGTATGTAATTGTATTGAATTATCTCCGAATAATGACAGAATTGCACTTTTTTTGCTCACATGATATTTGTTTGATAAATAAAAATTAACTTAATGTTATTTTTTGCAGCAATATCATGAAAAGTCACGAATTATTCTTCATTTAATTTTCGAGTTGTGTAGAAGAAAAAATATAGAATGTTATGCTATTTTTTATGGGGATTAACAATATCTGGATATTGTTGGATATAATATCTTTACAATTATTGTCAAACAACATATTTAAATATCAGAATTTTCTCTTAATATATGCTGTCCCCCATATTTTATTGGGCCCCATAAAATGTTTTCAGAGCAATATTGTTTATTACAAAGCCCTTCGATATGTCTAGATTTACACACTCAAACACTGCGTTCAGATATCTATAAAAAGGTACAAGGTTTTGCACAAATAACTCGTTTTCTTCAAAATTGTGGCTTCTCACCTTGTCCCAACTTTTCAATTATATTATGTTGACAACATCTTTACTGTCTAACAAATAATCCGTGTGCATGGCTTTGAGACTAGATCGGAACTAAGTGAACTAACTTGTATTTGCTCAACAAAACTTTTCTGTTAGAAAGTAAAACAAAGAAAACAAGCAGCTCCCCTAAGGTCAAAGTACTTACACTGAAAATTACTTTTCTCTAGCCAGTTTAATTAAATTAAGTAAAGTGAGACAAGAGGAAAATTTGATGCATCCGGTGAAATTTGATCCAACTCAGCCTATCTTGGGCTTTATTTTTCCAGTTATCCACATTAAAAAACATTTCAGTAATGTAGTAATATTCACGAAGTTAATTATGATTTCGTATTAATTTATGGTCCTATTATATGTTTATTAGCAATATAGCATACATAACAATAAATTTCATATGCATATCGCACATGTTCCTTATGGAATTATTTAATATTTACCAATTTTAATTTTATTTCTGCCTTATCTTTCTCGGCCTATGTTTAATAGAATAAATATGTAAAGTTATATAAATTTAATATTGTTTTATTATAAATATATTATATATAATAATATAATTTGTAATATATATATATATATATATATATATATATATATATATATATATATATATATATATATAAGTAGGGTAAAAATGCCGGTTCTACCCCACTTTAATCCCAGAATTTGAAGGGCACTTTTGGACTTTGGACCCTGGCCTATTCTTACCTTAACCACCTGTACACCACGTGACCAATATAATTTATTTTGATTGATCTTAATCCCTAATCTTAATCCATGATCTCCAATGCTAATCCCTAATCCTAATCCTTAATCTTAATTTGTATTTTTTCATTTTTAAGTTCGACAGGTCCGGACCTGTCTCAACTGGTCTCATCTTGTCTACCTCAAGTAAATATAAAGTGTAACGACATAAATATAGACATATATTGTGACATTCTACGATATCATGTCTGAACTGGTCCCATCTTGTCTACCTCAAGTAAATATAAAGTGTAACGACTAAAATATTTATTATTGCAAACGAATATAAATTATAACAATGAAATATACACATATATTATTACAAATGAATATAAATATAAATTGTATTGACGAAAATATTTATTATTGCAAACGAATATAAATTATAACGATGAAATATATACATATATTCTAATAATTTTACGATAATATATCATAAAATTAACAACAACGTCATCACCCATCCCCTCCCCCCTCTTCTTCTCATCAACTTTTATATATTGTTTTTTTTTTGGTTTTTTTTTTTTCATAAATATCAAAACGTATTTAATAATCTAAGAATATACATCTCCAATATCACGAATATTGTAATAAATCGAAATTGAAACTAATATCATTTTCGAATTTTACAAAATATAATAACCTAATAGTAGACTCTAATATCGAAAAAAAAAAAATCATAAAGTTAATATACGTAATATTATTTTCATAACATATGTTATATAGAAGGCCGGGGAGAGAGTACAGCTGCGTTAGGCGACAAGTCTCTTCACGTTTGAACATGCATAGGCATGTAGGGGGACAAGGTCCACTGCGAAGGAAGCGGTAGGGTCGGAAGAGAGTGGTGGGGGAAACCATCAGCCAATCAATCAGATTCGAGGATTCTCGTCACGTGACCCTAGGTTGATATATTTGTTTTTCATACCCCTCTTGGTTTGTCAAAAAACATGTTTTGACATGAGCCTCCTCACCAAGTCAAGGTGGGGGTATTTCGAGGAGGTTTTTTTTTTTTTTTTTTGTTTTTACATATTTTCCAACACACATACATTGGTTTACGAGTAAATCAATACTACGCCAGTGACCAAATCAAACACATACACATACATGCACACATTGGTTTACCAGTAAATCAATACTACGCCAGTGACCAAAATGCAAAAACAAAAAAAAATTAAATAAAATAGAAATTAACTAACTTCTTCAAAAAAGAAAATTTATTCCAACAAAAGAAAAAAAAATTATATGAAATCCACTTCATATCTACCATTGATTAGTACTCTGTAAATTATGTTTATTCTTTTTTCACAGTAATTGTATTCGTTTAACTTTTCGTCAGTTAAGACTTCTGTAAATCTTTTAGGCATGAAAACACAGTGTGGATGAATATCATAAATGTCGGTAGGACCGTGATATTTCAGTTGTGCAATAACAGCAACACCATATATCGTGATGATTCTTTTAAATTTCACGACTTCATAAGTGAAATCTACCTTCATGTCTGATATCCGTCCTATACCTTCACCTTTTCGATTGACGTCATTGAGGAGAGTAGCGAGACTAGCCATGTTAACTGCTTGAGCTTCGACTACACAATGACTGAAGAGGAGCTCTGTGTAACCTCCCTTTACTCAGTAAAACAAGTCTATACAAGAATAACTCATGTTTACACATGTCCGTATCCAAAATGAATGGTGGGGGAAACCATCAGCCAATCAGATTCGAGGATTCTCGTCACGTGACCCTAAGGTTGATATAATTTGTTTTCATACCCCTCTTGGTTCGTCAAAAAACATGTTTTGACATAAGCCTCCTCACCACGTCAAGGTGGGGGTATTTCGAGGAGGTTTTTTTTTTTTTTGTTTTTACATATTTTCAAACACACATACATTGGTTTACGGGTAAATCAATACCTCGCCAGTGACCAAATCAAACACATACACATACATGCACACATTGGTTTACGGGTAAATCAATACCTCGCCAGTGACCAAATTATACATACTTTTGGTTTACGAGTAAATCAATACCTCGCCAGTGACCAAATCAAACACACACACACATACTTTTGGTTTACAGGTAAATCAATACCGTGCCAGTGACCAAAATGCAAAAACAAAAAAAAAAAATGTTGAAAATAAGAAATCAAAATAACATAGAATAAATAACAAATTGAAACATTTTTTTTTTTATATTTATATATATATATATTTTTTTTTATTATCAAATTATAGAAAAACTAAACAAAAGTTATAAAAATTTGAAAATCAAATCGTAATTCGAATATACCCACTCTGCTAGTATATGCGAACGATAATATGAACACATTAATTTCAAGTCTCTATGAGTAATACATGGGACTATTTGTATACTTTGCATATTATCAATTCGAGGACATTTATATTCCTCAAGATTGATAATTTCACACGAGTGCAAAAATTGTAACAAAAATTCTTTTTTTTGCTGTCCTTTTACAAAAATATATTTATAATTTAAATCGATATTATGAAAAATCGATGATAAATTGTGATAGGGAACATCTCCTTCATCCCAACTTAGTAAATGATAATTTTTCGAAAGCCAGCGGTTCGTTTTCATGCTTTTAGCACTGGTAACAACCGGATGAGAAGGTGGTTCGAAAATCCAATTGCTGGCTGCATTATATTTTAAATCAAAAATCGATAATTCTTTAACTATATAATTATTTGCATCATCTACGAAGCATTGAAGTTCCACAACCGCACCGTTTGATGACATGATGAAAACTGAGAATAAATTACAATGAATCCCTTTATTATTACTTATACCCTTTTTCTTATAATACTCGTTAAAGGGTTGTACTCTACAACGCTATCGTGTATGATGAGGCAGAAAGCAGTTGTTTCAGGCGGAAAAGGTTTGGAAGAATCGAATTCTAACCTCACATCGACCGGTCCGGACTTGATAGATTCCGATTGTTTAGAACAATCGATTACGATAACCGGTGCTTTTTCTTTAAAGTTTTTTAGGGAAAGGAGTGGCTCTGAAGGATATCTTCCAAGATAGTAAGAATTTTGAAAATTATTATACATGTGATATAGTATCGCGAATCGATTTTTATCGAAATCCACATTCAAATCGTCATAAGGGTACGATTTAGAATTTAAATATAGTTTTACGTTACTGATATTACAATGATCGAATTGGCTAGCATCCTTTTCAATTTTATTAATTCGATCAGATGAAAACGCTAATACGATGTATCTCGGTTTCTCCATCTGATTTGAAGTTTTTACCGCCCAAACTTGTCTCTGTGTAGAGGGCAAGAGGGGGTAAACAAACAATTCCCAGCTCCGGAATGCTACTGAAACGATTTTTTCCGACTTTAGTCGGCGTAAAAGAGTCAATCGTGTAAATTCGTTCACTGATACATAAGGCAATTTCCAACATAGCTTTGTTAATTCAATTTTTGCTTTCTCTGGATCGTCTATACGTTTAGATATGTAACTGTTTTCATCAGTCCGTGATCTCATGAGAATTAATTCTTGCTTAACATTAACAATAATTTTCTGATAGTCTTCCGCGAACCCTAGTAATTGTGATAAGGGGATACATAAGTTAAAATAACCATCATCAGAGACTAAGCTATCAAGTGAATCGGATATAGGGCAGCACCAACCGATATGTTCCATAGAGGATCCACCCATGAAGGAAACCATACCCTTTAGAGTACTAGTGATACCCGAATTACGGACTCTGTCTACTTCAACACCGCATAACTCATATCTGATTTCATCGAATAAATAGGCTAAAGCATTATTTGTTAATTTAGCCGATGTGGGTACCCCGCTACCATCCTCTTTTAAAAATCGTCCCTCGAAATAAAGAAAACTTTTAGATGGTAATGTGAAAATATCTTGATGCTGGACTAAGATTCTGATTTCATCACCTCGAAGTAGTTTTGTCGAAGCATATGGAAAATGGGAATGATATTCTATCGACTCGATTGAATCGGTAAATGCTACGGTCGAACCTAGATCTGTTATTTCTTCCATAGTACTTGATAACCTGCCAACCGAAGAAACTCAAAATTTTCTTTCGTTAGAGATGTTACTCCACCGAGGTTATTGAAACGAATGAGCTTTGTTTGTAATCCATCTCTTCTTTTATATACTTTTCCAAAGTCTAGCCCCATATTTTAAAATTAAAAAAGTAGCAACTGCGAAAAGTTTATATTTTTTTATTATTGAATAAATTATAATAATAAATTAGAGAGAAATAGTAAACATAAGTGTCCACAAATATAGGTTTCAGGATCTTGATATCTTTTACTAACGAAACTTATACGACAGTCTTTAAGATACTTGACCAAATCAGAAGGAGGACCTTTATTACCGGCGCTGTCGAAAAATTTCACATAATGACCATTTTTCATATAGCATACCCAATGTGTACCTTTACCCTTAGCACTATCTAGATTCAAAATGGCTCTCTCACGAAACCAAGGCTTGGATGGTAAGTTATCTCTTGCGAAAACACCACGGAAATGAGGGATCTTGTACTTTTTAGCCAAATTTATAAGATCGCTATCGCTTAAACTCATTTTTGGCAGGGACCCTAACATCTGTTTTGCTTTTTCACTAAACGTTCCTCCAATTTTTTTTGGAGGGCGAATAACACGAATCTTCTTCTTTCCTTTGTTTTAGCCATGACGATGTTAACAGTTCGATTGTCAGTAACAGAATGACTCAAAAGAGTGTTGTGTCGATCCTCCCACCCCCTCTCTCTCTCTCTCTTTACCCCCACCCCTCTAGACATTTATATTTTTTTTGCTTTCCCAGCTGTTATGCTTTGAATCGAAACCCAACCACTTTACAAAAACTTTATCACCTTTCCGTTTCAAAATTTTTTCTACCAAATATACGTTAGGATATTTCACTTTTTGGATTTCTTGCTCATAAAATCCACCAGCGATCGTTTGATTTGATGTATCCTTAAGCCAGTAGGTTACCGGAATGGTTTTCCTCACTTGATCGATCTTGAAGATTTCAGTCGACCACGAGGGCCGATATCCCTTGGTGAAATCGGCTTTATATTTTGAAATTCTCACAAAATCACCGACTTGATATTTTGGTGGTTTACGATTCGATAAAACATTTTCACGTTTACAATAGACGTTATGAAGTAAATGTTTCTCAATTTGTTTGCCCCTGACTGAAGACGGTTTCATCTTTATGGTTCTATGCATTGTATTGTTATATCTTTTAACTAGATCTTCATATATCGTAATCCATTTATATGTTCCTTGGAGGCTAAATTGTTTCCAAATCTTATTTTTTATAGTTCTTATAAATCTTTCTACCATACAAGCTTTCATATTACTAAAAGTAGAGTAATGATTTATTTTGTTGGATTTCATTAATTTTTGAAAAAATGAATTGTAGAACTCTTTTCCTTCAGATTGTAAGTTACGTGGTTTTCTACCATCCTGGATTAGGATATTTTCAAAAGCTGACGTTACATCTTTTCCAGATTTCGACTTCAATGGAGATAGCCAGGCGAATTTAGAAAAACAATCGATTACAGCTAAAATATATTTATAACCTCTATTTTCTTTGGCATATGAACACACCTCGATTAAATCTACCATCCATAGGTCATCGATACCCTTCAGAATCACCCCTCTCCTGTGGAAGGACCGTCTAGCCGGTTTATGCAATTCTTCGACTACCTGTTTCTTGATATCCGACATGGCCGAGATCAGTCGAAACAATGACAATAACAACTCCTCCCCCTCCCCTCATCATGCCACTATTTATAATATTATACCCATCATTCGTAGACTTTTCTCAACCTTTAGAATTTCTTTTTCTGGTCCATGAGTCTGTAGTAAAAATCTCAATTTTTCAACCAGTTGATTAGGGTCCTGGTCTTTATCATAACCTTTCCCTTTGATTTTATCCTTCAGTGGAAAAAGCTTAGCGATTACTTTCCTATATTTTTTACTTCCTTTTTGAACATTGACCGATCCTGTGGAACTATAATTCATTCTATGAGCATTAGTTTTTGTTAATATTATTTTATAATTTTTTTTATCGTTTTCATCTACCCTATCCATATCGGGATCTTCTAAGAACAATAGCTGAGACAGCCCTGGAGTAATTTTGAACAGCGAGCCATCAACATCCAACCAATCATCCTTAATGGAAATAACCGTGTCACCGAGAGTAAAATTTTCACCGTTATAACAAATTCCATATACTTGATCCAAATCCTGGGTTTGATTTGTAGTAAATTTGAGTATATATTTATTAGCCTCTTTACCGATTTGGTCTAAGTAGCTAAAAACGGTTTCTACTCCTTGGGGTGTAGAAGCGTGTTCACTTATTTCTTCCAAAGGTGAAGAACTCTCATAAGTAGAGGATGAAGGGAAAATGTCTAAGACATTAGGTCTATGTCGAGATGCGAGAGTTGGTAAAGGTGTAGAGGACTCAAATTTGGGACGAGCCCCGATTGTTAAAGACACCTCTGTAGTAGGCGATAACTTTTGAGGTGATAAAGGTAAATTGGGTGGTGAATGGATAAGAGTTTCTTCTTCTTTTTTAATATTTGATGGATTAGTAGAGAGGTGTGTTACTACCTGTTCTCGAAAACTATCTCCG
This sequence comes from Nezara viridula, assembly GCA_928085145.1. NCBI lineage: Eukaryota > Metazoa > Arthropoda > Insecta > Hemiptera > Pentatomidae > Nezara > Nezara viridula. The sequence continues at coordinate 94,199,243 of OV725081.1, forward strand.
ACGAACGATTGTAACGGTTTTATCAAAGGTTTGTATTTTTCCTTCAAGTACTCTTCTCTATCCTCCCTTTTACGCTTCAAATTTCTACATTTTTCACGGATGATCTTACGAATTTCTTCGGTTTCTTTAGCTAGCGCGTAAGATGTTGCCTCGTCCATGTTCGATAAGTGAATGAGGAAAATGAAGCCCTTAGACGATTATATATGTATCGAATCCTTTACGGAATCGACCATTGCTCAAATCACGATCTTTATCAATCACAATAAATCCATACTTGGTTTTCCAACATTCTATACATATTTTTTTAAATTCAGAAAATGTCATATCAGAATTAACATGATCTTCATATATCCTTTTAGTGCTGAGATTATCTTGTCGGAATATGATAAGAAAGTTGGTATTGTCCCGAATTAATAGTTTCGGCACATGTGTATAACTCTGACAAAGATAGAAGCTATCTATCCCTCTATGTCTGCCCATGCAAAAGTATGCTCTGACACGATCTTGTTTGTCACAAGCGATGTCGTCGAAAATAAATACTGAATTTGGGGCAGCATCTCTCGGGTGTGGAATATTCGAATTATCATCGAATGGGTAGAAACCGACGCCTTCGAGATTTGACAAAACGTGAGCCAAATGTTTATACTTTGGTTGATAAAGGGATTTACTAAATAGATAAACATTCTCAAAATTCAATCCATCGGGGTTGTATAGCAGACTCAACATAAGATTCGTCTTACCACAGTTAGATGGTCCGCAAATCAAGCATGGAATACTATTAGGGAATAAGGAGCCATGTTTGGATCCTCCACCCTCCTCGTGTTGGCTTACGACTGAATCAACGTTCGCTATATTGAACGATGAATGTTGCTTCAACAAACGCATGATGAAGACTGAGAGAAAACAAATATTGTAGGTCCTATATATATATATACTTACTTATAACATCTCAAAAAATAAAATAAAATAAAAATTGACATATGAGCAATATAGATTCCTTCACGCTTTTTCACAGACTTAGGACTGTCAGGAACCCAAATGATACAAACTGTTACTTTTATAGTATCGATTTAGGTTTCTGGTGGTTTAAATATATATTGCCCTGTAAGGATCGAGTTGTCGGGGGGTTGGGTGTGTGTACTCTATATTCCATCACACCCTAAAAAAGTTACAAACTAGGTTAAAACATGCTAAAAACCATGCATAAAATAAATAAAAATATCTAAAATCGATAAAAGCATCTAAAATTGATAAAAGCGTCTAAAATCGATAAAATTATTTAAAATTGATAAAAGTATTTAAAATTGATAAAAGCATCTAAAACCGATAAAATTATTTAAAATTGATAAAAGTATTTAAAATTGATAAAAGCATCTAAAATCGATAAAACTATCTAAGATAAATATAAAGCATCTAAAATCGATAAAACTATCTAAAATCGTTAAAAGCATCTAAAATCGTTAAAAGCATCTAAAATGTATAAAATGAAAATAAAATGGCTAAAGTGAGGATGTATGTACTCGATATTCCATACTCCTCGATAAAAAAAATTACAAACTAGGTTAAAACAAGCTAAAAACATTATGCTAAAAACAATATGCTAAAAACATTATGCTAAAAACAATATGCTAAAAACACCATGCTAAAACAATGATAAAATATACTAAAAATAAATAAAATCTGGGAGTAATAAAATTGGAGGTTGAGGTCGAACCAGTAGAATAGACATACTCAAAAGTTATTAATCGTCGAATAGAAAGAAGATAGTGAATTCGGTTGGCCATGGTATTGCGGTAGTAAAAATATCTAAAAAAAAAAAATTAATAAAAAAACCCCCCGTTAAAATTCATTAAAATTATTAAAACAACTGAGATAAAAACATTTGAAATCAATAAGATCATTTAAAATTAATTGAAACATTTAAATTTAATAAAAACATTTAAAATCAATAAAAGTTGTTAAAATATTTACAAAAAGCAGCTAAAATAAAAGTGGTAAAATGACTAAAATTATCTAAAATCAATAAAAATATTTAAAATTGATAAAAATTACTATAAACCATTAAAAGTTGGAAAAGACGAAACGTATTTAAAAATTGTTAAAATTACTATTTAAAATGCTAAAATTGCTATTTGAAATGCTAAAATTACTATTTAAAATGCTAAAATTGCTATTTAAAATGCTAAAATTGCTATTTCAAACGCTAAAATCGCTATTTGAAACGCTAAAATCATAAAATACAAGAGTAAAATAAAATATTAATGTAATGGATAAAGTTATATAATAGAAATAAAAGTCAAATTTTAAAAATATAAAACTATGAAATAAAATATTTTAGCAATGGACACCTCAATAAAATAATTAAAATACAAGTGTAAAAAAAAATCAATAAAACTATGATATAAAATAAATAAAGCAATGGATACATCAATAAAATAGTTATAAAAATCAAGAATAAAATAAGTGAGTCATTATGACGATAAAATATTAAAAAGACAATTATCCAACGGACCATTCCCTCACAAATACTATTTATTTAAAACTAATTGGAGGGAGAAAGTGATAAAAAAAAAAATAGTTAAAATTAAGCTAAAATAAAATACCTACCTGAAAGAGCATTGGAGGAATTATTCGACATGATTCTTCAAAAGGGGAGATGAAATGTTTTGGACATTATAGGCTGGAAAAATAGATGTCACCTCTCACATACACACACGACTTACGAGTCTTTCGACCACGCCAGAGGTCCATACATACAGCTTACGAGTCTTTCGACCGCTCCAGAGGCTCAATTACACGACTTACGAGTCTTTCGACTGCGCCAGCGGTCCATTCATTCTATGACTTACGGATGTTTTAGCATCCGCAAGCCAATGGTAACAACTATTCTTCTAACTTATAATGTCCAAAAGCCAAAGTACTCTCCCCATCTTCCGATATTATTCTCTTATCGTCGTACGATGATAACGATATTTTATTTATTTCTATTGTCGACATTTCATGATTATGTGATTTAATTAACTGCATTTTATGCCTAAAGGTTTTATGCTCTCTCAGGCAGGTCATATAATCATCAATAGTTACTTCTTTTTTGACTACATGTTTCTTTATTCCTTTAATCTTTTTTATTACTTTCTCCCCAATATCAATAAAATACATTTTTGGCCTAAGCCCTATAAAAGTTAAAATAGGTACACCTTTACTTTCATCTTTAAATTTCCCCATTACTTTTTTATTGTTTACTGAATAACAGGGATGATGTGTTGGATAATTGGATGTATCCATTCTATCTTTCATTGCTAAAATGTCGTCGTATAAGTTATCGGTCTTTATATTATAAATAAATGAATCGGTATCCATATACATTAATTTTAAATTGGCATGGCCATATTCGATCATCATTTCATCGTAATGATGATGATACATGATATTTTTTGATAAATCTAATATGGCCATGCCTACATATATCGGTTTGTCAAATTTAAGTTTCGTCTTTTCCATGTGGACAGCTGCTAAATTTTCATTAAAAATAGTCCTATCTTTAAAATTTGGTTTTTTTATTAATTTTTCCAAAGTGTTGGCGTTCGATACTAATTTAATGTCGATTCTTTTTCTTATATTTTCCATTGTCTTGCCGAAAATGGCATTAATATATAATTTAATTTGGTCTGTCTCGAACTCGTTGATTGCTTTTTTTCTTAACTCTGTGTTGTATGTTATATATTCTTTCAGCCAACAACTTTGTCTGAATTTTAAAACTCTATTAATTTTCTTTAAAATTATACCATGGCCTATGGCCTGTTTTAATGTCATGTAATGAACTATGTAATTGTTTTTTTCTTTAAAATGTGCAATGAGTTTTTTAAACCTTTTCTTCTCATTAAAATTGGTATTCTCCGGTAAAAATGGTAGATCGTTGTGTGCATCATGTAAATGAGTTGGATATGTCAAATCGACATCTAAAATAAAACCGAATTCATCATTTTCACTCAATTCGTCGATGATGACGTGAGATGGGTCTACCCATTCGAATTCGCCAATAGGGAGGGGTTTACACATTGCTGCACCATATAGATTATTACAATCTTCATAAAATATATAATTTGAACCTTTATTGGGGTCATAATCTGTTAAATGTTTATTATTGGCTTTGGCGAATCGATGGGAGACCTGACAGAGACCCCCTCTTATCCCCTTTTCAAACATTAAAATCATATTGTAATCACTTAATAGCTCCAATTTTACTTTTGTAAATTTTAACATAGCATCCCACGTCATCGCGGGAACGGTAAAGAAATGCGCTGGGTCTAATTTATGTGACTTTATTGTTATTTGTCTAAAAGATTCAAAAATATCAGTAAGTAGTAGTGTATCTGATTTGATGTATACATCGTTGTAATCACCCAGCGTCTTACATTTAAACGTATCCCATACCTTTTGAGCATGTCTATAGTCTTCGTCTGTTATATGCTCCTGCGAAAGGTTACTAAAAAATGCTTCTTTAGGGGGTAGTTGTGTTTCTGAATATGTTTCGGGAGATGTCATATATTCATAAGGAAAAACCCCCTTTCTTTTTAAAACTTCAACCTCCTCCCTTCTAAATAAAGATTTAATAGCGGGTATATCTGGAACTATTTTCGCGAGAGAATCAAGGCTGTCGGATAAGAATCTATATGAATCCACAAATCTGATTTTAAAATGATTACTAACGTATTTTGAAAAAGTTATGTACTTTTCCTCTGAATTAGGGATCATATCGATTCTTTTCTCGTCATACCCCAATTCCCTCACGAACAAATGGCTGTCATACCCGCTCATATTATGTAAAAATACAGGGAGGAAGTTGGGGTTTTGAAATCTCAAATTACAATGATTGTGAGCAACCCCCCTATATCTCCCCGTTAGATGACAGTGATCCCTTACTTTGTCACCATTTAATGGAGATCACACATATAACAGACGGAGGACTGGTTAAATGCTTCCATCTCCGAGTCAGTTAGGGGATTCATCGGAATTTTCATTTTATAGACGCGTTCTATTTTAATAGCTATTTCTTTTAAAGTTTTTATAAAATTTTCTGCAGCGTCGGTTCCTCTATATATTATTGGTTCTTTGACTAGATCATCATATACATCCATAATGCTATCATCTTTCTTAACGTAAATGCAATATGAAATTGGCTTATGAATATTTTTTAATAATGTGTATTTACCTAGCGGGTTGGGCTGACAAGATGCTACGGGTTCGAGGTAGCACTCGAAATCGGCGTATACAACATAGGGCACCTTCAAAGTTCTTTCTACATGGTTGAAAGAAATAAAATTATTTTCCCCCGGCAACTCGATCCTTACGGGTTTGTTCTCGATACATTGAGTAAAATGTTGATTAAATTTTATGTCTGAATAAAAATGTGTGAAGCATCTTTTGCATATGTTAAGATGATGTTCATGTTTTGTAAACTTGAGATCTTACTAATTTATTAAAAATTTTAATATAAACATAATGCTGTTTACCCTCTCCCTCTAATAATAATAGATCTATGTGATCTTCTAATTCTCTTTTTACTACTTTGAGGGGGTAAACAGCATTTTTTTCATCAAGAGAAAAAACATTAATTGAAATATTGTTTGATGCTTCAAACAGTTTTATTTGATGAAGAGGGGTGGGAAAATCAACACATGAGAAGTTGTACCTATGCTGTATACGTTCATAATTTAAAACACGTTCAGGATGTTCAGTTACAAATTTTGATAAAATTGAGTATTTGAAACAGAAATTATCGTTTTTATTAACAACATTTATACAAGCTTTTCTATTTTTAATTTTATCTGGTAAGTCTATAAAAGTGCTACCTCGAAGTGGTTTGAATTCGTTGCTTTTTAATCTTAACCCCTCTATTACGTATAGTTTCCACCCCGACTTCTTTGTTTCCATATTTTCCATTTCATGTATGATTTTATTAAACCCGCTATCTATTATTTTTTCGATTTCAGTATCTTTATAAATTGCTTTATTGCGTGTTTTAAAAGACGTCTCGATGGTTTCCCCTAACTGATTTATCATTACGCAATCAGCCCACATATTTATTTTAATTGAATTGTGTTCTCGGAGGGAAGCATTTATTCTAATAAAAACATCGTTTCTGATACTATTAAAAAATTTAGTTAGGTCGTAATTGTCGTCACATCTAATAAAATAAGACCTCAACCTCCCTTTAAAAGCTGTCTCATACTCTGAAAAACCTGCAGCGTCGGGTTTGAGACCAAAGAGGTCCTGCCGTTGTGGTTCTTGTCTAGGTTTTTTCCTCGGGGGTTCATTATTGCAAAATTCCTCATGTCTAAAATAATTATAAATGTTTGTAAAATTTGTTCCGCAGAAACGGCAGGACCTCTTAAAAACTACTTTACATGCAATCTCATGCTTTAATCTAGTATCTTTTCGTGTAAACACCTGTCCACATTTTCCACAAATAACTTCACAATGGTTATCAAATCGGGACAGGTGTTTACACGATTTTTCATGTCTTAAACGATGATGTTCTCTATTAAAAGATTTCCCGCAAAAAGAACAAATCAATTTAATATTGTTCAAAAATTCTTGGGTTTGAGAGGAATCCCCACAAATAGCCTCGTGTCGTATTCTGTTATTAGATCTCGAAAAAGATTTGCCACATTTGGCGCAAATGCACGAGGCTAGTTGTGGAAATTCCTGACTATAAATACATGATAGTTCATGAGCCATGCACTCTCTATGGCTAGCAAATGTTTTATCACAGTTGGCACATTTCCTTGATGAGGATTCCATTTTTTGTAAAATATATATTTAATAAAGAATAACTATATATAATAATAAAGAAAAAAATTATCTCCGACCGATAAATGAATTAAAACAAAAAAAAAATATATAACTGTAATAAGAAAAAAACGAAAAGAAAAACTCTATAAACTAGTAAAAATATATATATATATATATATATAAAACAATAAGAAAACGAATGAATAATAACTTTAAAAACGATAACAAGAAACACACACGAAAATAACTTTAAATATATATATATATATATATATATATATATATATATATATATATATATATATATATATATATATATATATATATATAATAAGAACAAAAAGAAATAACAATTACTTTGTGAACGACAAGAAGAAAAACACTATAAATATTAAGAAAACACGAAAATAACTTTAAATATATATATATAATAAGAAAAAAAAAGAAATAACAATTACTTTGAAAATGATATTAAGAAAAACACACGAAAATAACTTTAAATATATATATAATAAGAAGAAAAAGGAAGAATAATTACTATAAATATAAAGAAAACACGAAACGAAAAAAAATTTAAACTTTAATAAATATATATAATAGTAAGAGAAAAAAAAAAGAACACTATAATAAGAGAAAATGAAGATGTGAAAAGAAAACCCAAAAAGAAAAATGTTAACAGAATAGAAAATTTTTAATAGAGAACTAAATAAAAAGAAAAAACTTACCTTAGGATAGAAAAAAAAAAGTATGAAGAAACAAAAATAACTTTGAAATAAAGAAAAAACACTGTAGATAACTATAATAAGAAACTAAACTAATAATCTAAACAAAACTGTAGAAGAAGAGAGAGAGTTCTAACGCAGAGGACACTAAGTACGATAGCAACACTGTGAAGTCTGGAGCTAGAATGAGAGTAGTGGGGGTAGGCACACGGGCACCTCCGGTTGTATCCTCGAATCTGATTGGCTGATGGTTTCCCCCACCACTCTCTTCCGACCCTACGGCTCCCTTCGCAGTGGACCTTGTCCCCCTACATGCTTATGCATGTTCAAACGTGAAGAGACTTGTTGCCTAACGCAGCTGTACTCTCTACGGCCTTCTATATAACATATGTTATGAAAATAATATTACGTAAATTAACTTTATGATTCATTTTTTTCAATATTAGAGTCTACTATTAGGTTATTATGTTTGTAAAATTCGAAAATGATATTAGTTTTAAGATTGATTTAATAAAACTTTCTTTGATATTGGAGTATAAGATTATTCGAAGTGCCAGATACTCTCCACGGCCTTCTATATAACATATGTTATGAAAATAATATTACGTATATTAACTTTATGATTTATTTTTTTCGATATTAGAGTCTACTATTAGGTTATTATGTTTGTAAAATTCGAAAATGATATTAGTTTTAAGATTGATTAATCGAATTTCGATTTATTACAATATTCGTGATATTGGAGTCTAAGATTATTCGAAGTGCCAGATACTCTCCACGGCCTTCTATATTATTGATAAACATATGTTATAAAAATAATAATATTACGTATATTAACTTTATGATTTATTTTTTCGATATTAGAGTGTACTATTAGATTATTATAGGTGTAGTATTCGAAAATGATACTAGTTTTAAGATCGATTAATCGAATTTCGATTTATTACAATATTCGTGATATTGGAGGTATATATTCTTAGATTATTAAATACGTTTTGATATTTATGAAAAAAAAAACAATATATAAAAGTTGATGAGAAGAAGAGGGGGGAGGGGATGGGTGATGACGTTGTTGTTAATTTTATGATATATTATCGTAAAATTATTAGAATATATATGTATATATTTCATTGTTATAATTTATATTCCTTTTGTAATAATATATATTTTATTCGTTACTATTTATGTTTATATTCATTTGTAATAATATATGTGTATATTTCATTGTTATAATTTATATTCGTTTGCAATAATAAATATTTTCGTCGTTACACTTTATATTTACTTGAGGTAGACAAGATGGGACCAGTTCAGACATGATATCGTAGAATGTCACAATATATGTCTATATTTATGTCGTTACACTTTATATTTACTTGAGGTAGATAATATGTGACCAGTTGAGACAGGTCCGGACCTGTCGAACTTGAAAATGAAAAAATACAAATTAGGATTAAGGAATAGGATTAGGGATTAAGGATTAAGATTAGGGATTAATATCAATCAAAATAAATTATATTGGTCACGTGGTGTACAGGTGGTTAAGGTAAGAATGGCCCAGGGTCCAAAGTCCAAAAGTGCCCTTCAAATTCTGGGATTAAAATGGCGTAGAACCGGCATTTCTACCCTACTACATATATATATACCCTATATATATAAGGGCATTCTACCCTATATATATATATATTACAAAAATTAATACTACTTTCATTATTGTGATCTGTGAACACTATTATAAATGTCTTTGAGACAGATTGTAATATTTTTCAATAAATAAATTAAGAACTTTCATTATTGCAGTTATTGCAGAGTTGATATTTTATACATACATATTTTTATTTTGTTTCTCTGTTTCCTTTACATACTTCATAGATCTTTTGCCTGCCTTAACCAGCCATCTCCACCTCTGCCTTTCTTGGACTATTTCTTATCCACATGCTCTTCCATGTGTTATTTTGCTTTGTATTGAGACATTGATTGTTGTATAGAGGTTTCTTGATGTATTGTTCCGCGCTACATACCTCATCTATCTTACCTTCTTTGCTTTCATATAATGTGATATTGATCGAGCAGTTTCTGTAAGTAGTTCTTTATTGGTCTTCCTCCTCCATGTGTTAGTACTCTGATTCTACGTACCTCCGGTTATAGGTATATAAACTCTTACTCATGAACTACAATGTAGAAGACAGATAAGCGACAAAAAGTTTGATAAAAAACATATAAAACAAACAGAACATTCCTATAACGGCTAAAATAAGACGGTAATGAAACTGGTAGTATTATATAGAGCGGAAACTATGGGTCTTACCAGCACAGAGAGACTGTAGAAAATAGAGAAAAAGATTCTGACCTAGGTGTATCTATGGGACAAGGAAAACGGAAGGAGAGTACTGGTAAAAAAAGAACAAGGAACTGTACTAAGACCTGGAGCCAACAATAAGGAAAAGAAAGTCGAGCTTTTACGGTCACATGGAGAGAATAAAAAGGATAGATTGCAGAATCGGATCTTTTACAAAATGAGGAAACAATGGGTTGCGTCAGCACAGAGAGACTCTTAAAAACAGAGGAAAAGATTATAACTAAAAATAGATAAATAAAAAGAATTAAAATAATTTTTAATAAGAATAATTTTCTATGATAAACTTAAAAATTGCAATTTTTGGGCGCCTGGATATTTTTTCCTTTAATTTTTTAAAGAGAAAAATATATAAACTATGGGTAATCACTTACCCATTATTTAAACTGTCCATAATAAAACATTCATGCTACCATGCTAACTCAGATGAAATTTTGGATGCTGGTTGGATTAGATTTTATTAGGCAATAAAAAAAAATATATGTCAGCTTAGTCGCCTATTTACAAAAAAAAAAATTACAGAAATATTTAGAAGCAAAAACAAAGATAAAAAGATTTTTTTTTTTTTTTTTTTTATTTCAATGGAATTTACAACTGTATTACATAGAGAATACAATAAGTAAATGAGAAATTTGTAACATGGCATGTACAACATGAAGAGAAACTACCCATTGGTAGAACTCAAATTTAGATAAAAAGATAAAATTTAAACATAATAAGTATGTAAAAATATAAAGATAGTTAAGAAAATAAAGATAATGGTAGTAACAAAAAATATACTCACTCTATTACTGTTAGTGTTGCCCAAAATTGCAAAGTGCAAGACCAAGACCAAGGACGCCTAACTGTTGCAAGACCAAGACCAGCATTGGTAAAAATAAATACATTTTTAAAAGAAAAATTAGGGCAAAATAGTTACTAATATTTGACAATCTTAATTACTATATTTTAATAATTTGTATAACCAATATACTTTTGCATTTAACTCCTCTAATTTTTCATTCGGGCTTGGTTGGGTTTCTCTTATCTAAAAAATTACATAATATCCCTATAGCAACAAGCTAATAAGCAACTGCAAGACTCTTGCGCAAGACCAAGACCCATGACCAAGACTGAGTTTGCAAGACCAAGACTCGTCTCGGTCTTGCTTTTGGGCAACACTAATTACTATGTGCAATGGTATGGAATTCCAGATCTACATTTAACAACAAAACGATAGTCCAGAGCTCATGTACAAGCTAAATCTATGAATTAAATTATTAGTCCCAAGAATCAAAAGATGAAAAGGGTCTATTTTTTGGCTACAAGATACTGACTGAAGTGTATCTATGGGACAAGGAAAACGGGAAGAGAGTACTGGTAAAAAAAGAACAGCATCAAGCGATACCCTAAGCAGATTAGAGAAGAAATGAACAAACTTAAAAAAAAAAAAAAAAAAATGAGAGACGAGGACCAACAAAACATAGAGAAGCTTAAAAGGATAGTAGATGGAATGAAGGTTTTTGAAGTGCACAGAAAAAGGAGAGAAGGAAGGAAGTGGACACAGGAGCGAAGAAAACAGATAGGGTAAAGATGAGGAAGGTATTGGAAAAAAAGAAAACCAAGAAATGATATAGTCCTTAGCTGGTCTATGTCGTGATGAATAAATAAATAATAACACCATACCTAAAGGTAATTAAATATGTGAATAATTACATAATTAGCCCGCTAATATCCTCAAGCTGAGAAGATTGATAGAACTCTGTGAACACTTGGCTTATTATGCTAATAGTTTTTCGATCCATCTGTTTAATGAGCCAGAAACTTAAAAACTTTTGAAGACTTTGAAGAGGGCATTGTGAACTGCGACCTTTCGCTACTTGGTTTAATCAAGTGACATTCTGATAAATGTTCTGCTCTAGATAGTTTAATCGTATACCTTTAGCGTGATCTATCATGGATTCGTTTCAATTATATTTAAACTATCTATTATTTATTTTTTAATTATGTCTAACCGTAATGTATATTAACTTGATATTTTAAAACTAATATACTGGTATATATTTTTTTTTTCTCTTCTCCTCAGGTTGTGCTTTTTCTTTCGGGTATATATGTTTATATTTTATACTTTTTGTCTTTCTGTGTGCCAATATGAGAATGTACGTATAAATAGTTCCTTTTATTTATTTATTTTTTCCATTACACCACAAGTAATCCTAAGATTTTATTTTATCTTAGTGTCTGCATATTATTATATAAATCACTGTAGATATTATTACATTTTGTATTAAGATAGTTTTCTATTAGATAGCCTATTGTTTATAAATTGTGTAGTTATGGATATAAAAATATGTAATTTCTCTTCTTCTTTTTTTTCATCACAATTAAGTAATTTTGAGAAGATTTTATGTTCATTTGTATATATATTTTATTTTTTATTTTTTACTGGTTACATACTTTTTAAAAAATGTATATAATATTAAAATTTTTAGAAGTTAGTTTTTGGCCAGATTTGTACTTTACTTTGTATTAACTCATCATTGTTATTCTAAATGGACTCAGTCCCAGAATAAAGTTTAATTTTCTATTCTATAATTTTTAATATCTAGCCCTATTATGAATATAATTATTTTTAGAGCCAATTTTCATGTTACTTATGTTTGAATCATTAAATATACACTTACAAGATCCATATTTATAGATGGATATATGCTTTGGTAATCGGAATATATGTAAATCAATAGACATAAATACAGTTCTAATAGTATAAATATTTCTAAAATAAGCATAAACCTACACAAAAAATAAGATAATTATGATATAAATGGAAAAATCCAAACTACAAAGTCATGAGTCTCCAACATATAGGTGAATATTATTATATTTTAGTTATACATACATTTTTTTTCTTTCTTGTATTTTTGCTAATCGACTGTTTAATATAATCTTTTTTAGCTGTGTTAGTAGAACCTTCTCTTTTCTTCAATATGCGTTTGGATGTCTTCGTAAGGTGTCTACAGCAATATATATATATATTATTTTGAAAGTTGAATCTATATATACATATTGAAATTAATAACCGTTAGAATTTTCTAAAAATAATATTAAATAATTAGATATGCATATCATAAACCGGTAGGATTTGAACAAAAGACCAAACTATCATAAATTGCTCCAATTAACAAACCAATAAAAAAAGACGAACAAATAATGTTTTATTGCATTATAATAATTCTATCTAAGAGGAAAATTGTACTGAATAAACATAGAGGAAACAAGGCCATGTATATGTTGGTTTTTATGAGAATATTTTAATAAAAACAATTTAAAAAAGTTATAATTATCTCAATTAGAAAAGTGAGTCAGTAAAGAAGGGTTACCCATTTCTCAACATATTTTCAATCTAGTTAAATATATATATATATATATATATATATATATATATATATATATATATATATATATATATACATATATATATATATATATTTATATATATATATATATATATATATATATATATATATATATATAAATATATATATATATATATATTTCTTTTTCTGTTTTTCTTTCTGCATATAAGTTGCCTTGGTTTTCCTACCCTGATGATCTCTGTATTGACGAAGCATTGGCAAGTATTAAACTGTGTGTTGCAGACTCGTGGTAATGTAGTTTGGAGTTTGCATTTATAACACATGTATAGTATAAATACACCACGTTTGTTTCTTATTTTCGGTAGATTGTATTATTTTACTAGAAAATGTCGTATAATCTCAATGATGGTATAAGACCAGAAACTTGCACAATTATTAGAATAATATTTACTAATGAAAAATAAAGAACGTACAATTGTTAGCTTATATGAAATAATACAGATTTTCTAATTTAGTAGAACTACAATAAACTAGAGATAAACTCGTCTCTGATATGGAAGAGATTAAATATATAAATCAATTTAAGATCAATCTTGATTAAATTACATTGGTTCCAACTTGGATTTTATCTACATTCAGAAGGAAAAACAAAATCTCAATTATTGTTTAAAAGCGTTAAATGGACTACTGTCCATTTACTCTGGGACATTTATTCCCCTAACAATAATAATACTGAAGTAGTAAAAAGCTTTTACAGTATTGGTTAACAGTATAAACATGTTAACATACTAATATTTATTTTCTATTATTTTATTTGTTTACTTTTGCTTATCTTTATTTAAATTCTAAGGTTACATAATTCTGTTGTTTAATTGTTTCTTGTCATTTTATGCCAGAAAAATGGCTCCACTATTGTTCATTATTATTATTCTTAAATAATAATAATAATAATAGGAACAAATGTTCCACAGTAAAATTTACTTTTCTTCTTCTTTTATGCGTACAGCCGTATTTTCTTATGTAACTAATAATAACTAAAAATAGTGACGGGCTATATTGATTTACCTTGCCGACGATGTTCTAATCAATTTACAAAAAAATAAAACTAAATAAAAAGAACAACTGGTAAGTTTATTTATATTTCATTTAGATTTTACTTCTACAAGTAAAACACTGCGAGAGATGGACACCCTTATCTTTTATGATAAGGATATGATATTACGTACCATATAATATGATATGATGTGATATTTTATGTTAAGAAATACTGTCGGTTCCAAATTGGGCTCTTCTGTACCAGATTTTATTATCTCCAGAATGATTTCTATTTTTATTCCTTTCTAATAAAGGTGTCCCTTTACTTTAGTATCATTGCAATTTATTTCAGTCATATTAGTATCTTGTTCAGCTTATGTGTATCGTATAATTTGAAATAAACAATTATTCCTTTTTCAAAATCAATATTAACAATAATAGTACTACTAAATTAAGTAAAATCCATCGATTAAGTAAAATCCAATTCCAATTAAGTAAATTTTTTTTAAAAGTACTATTATAATAATAATTCTATTACAATAAAAATTGTAATCTTATGAAAAATAAGAAATACGAGCCTATACAGAAATCATTATTTTTTATTGAGAGTAGCATTAATAATTAGTTGAATAAATAATTTTTTGAAAACTGAAATCAAATATAATATATGGAGTTTTATTATGATATGTATTTATATGTCTAAATATTTCCAGTTTTAAAATTTATTTTTTATTTTTTTTAATTTTTGATATTTACAACTGTATTAATAAATAAAATACATTCAGTAAATTTGATAACAGAAAATAATAACATGAAATCACTTTTTGAGAAACTACCTACGGGTAGCACTCTAAAAAAAATATATTTACATAGGAGATCTCGAGGTCATCTTGTTTTCAGACGCCTCGGAGGGTTATCAGGGGTAGAAGAGGAAGCAAGGTTAGGGACGAGAGGATTCGGATGATTCTGAAGTTTATTATGAAAGGATTGGTATTTGGACTAGGCCAAATCGGAAACATAAGGAACATTAAGGTCGTTATGGATTATTTTATTGGTAACAAAGTAAGGGGCATTGAGGATTTTCCGAAGGATTTTGGATTGTAAGGATTGGATACGAGAGGAATTCGATGGCTTAGTGGAACCCCAAATCTCAACTCCGTAAGTCCAAATAGGTCTTATTGTAGTCATGTATATGAGTCTTTTGTAATTAACTGGAAGCTTAGAGCGCTTGTCTAGTAAGTGTTGGAGTAGCCGGAAACGTCGAGCGGTTTCTTGTCGTTTCAGTCTGGTATGAGGATTCCAAGTTAGACGTTTGTCCAAGTGGAGTCCAAGGTATCGGATTTGTTCAACAGGGATAAGCGGGGTGTTATTAAAGGATACTGTAGTCAGTGGTTTACGGTGGTTTGATGGGATTTATTAGACTTTATTTTAATCCTCCAGTTTCGACATCATTCTTCAAGGTTTGTGATGTGTGATTGAAGAGTTTGGGATGCAATGGTTGTGTCATTATTAACGGATAGGACACATGTATCATTAGCATACGTCGTAATATCAGTGTTAGAATGGGTTGGGATGTCAGCTATATAAATTGTGTTAAGGATAGGACCTAGAATACTATCTTGAGGAAATTCAGCGGACTGGGAAAAGAGGGATGAATAAGCATTATTGAGATTTACTTTGAAGTATCTATCAGTTAGGTAGGAAGGATAATGAGGAAGTATGAAGGATGTAGGAATTTGCGGAGTTTGTAAAGCAGTCTCGGTTGTCAGAATCGATCAAAAGTCAGTCTTAAAATTTAAATAATAGATATGGTGTGGATATCTATATCTATATATATATATATATATATATATATATATATATATATATATATATATATATATATGTGTGTGTGTACATATATGTATATATATATAGTGGATATAGATACAATGTCAGAAAAAGTTAGTCGGGAAAGGGAGGCTGTCAATATATAAATACTATGTTACATAATTGTATTTTATATATTGACCGCAACACCGACTAACTTCTTCTAAAATAATGGAAGATATCATATAATTTTTATTGATGTTTTGACCATTATAATTCATATTTATATAAATAATAATAATAATATAATAAACTGAAAAATTTTACAAATGTCTTTTGGTAAGTATTGTAAAAGTTCTTTTCATTGGTAAACTTCCCCACTTGATTGAAGAAATCTCCCAGTGAAGGCACTTCTAACTCGAAGTTATTCTTGATGTAGCCCTGCTCCAGAGACGTTCAAGTCTTCTTTTCAGATTCTGAGGTAATGTGTCAGTTAATATTGTTTTTACAAGTTGATTAGGATGACCAATAAGTGACTCATGAAAATTTTGTAATATCTCTTAATTATGTCAGACATATGTGGTATTTGTAGGTCTATGAAGTGATTTATTGGTTACGTAGGAGGGACAATGAGTGATATATCGGAGAAATTTATATGGAAGATTTGAATAGTCTTTTTTTTTTGTTTTTTTATATAAACCCCACACTTGAGAGGCAAACGTCCATGTTGGTCTAAGTAGAATTTTATTTATAGTAATCTTGCTAGAAAGTTATAGTTTGTTTTTATGGTGTAGTATTCGTCCTAATAGTGACTGTCTATGGTTCGATCTCTTTTTTAATGTAATCACGTGTGATTTCCAAGTCAGTCATCTGTAATTATATGAATAAATATATATTTTTTTATTTCAATTTGGTTTTCTTGTAGTAGATAAGTCAGGTATGTTTTTTTAAAAGTTATTTAATGTAATTAAAAGATGTAATTAACTAAAACAATTTTTTTGAGATGTTAGAATATTGTATTGCAACATTCCCAAATGATCTTAACTGGACATTGAATTATCAATTTCGATAAGTTATTCTTTTTTCATCTTCACACCTCTCAGAAATATTGACGGACAGTGAATTTTCTGACGTGGAACTGTATAATATATCAATTGTTGGCATGATTTTTTGTTTTAAATTATTTTTTTGTTTTAAATTAATTTTTAAATTCTTCAAGAGATCAATAAATAAATAAATAAATATGAAATCGACCTATTACATATCAAACCTGGAGAACTAAAAAACTTAAAAAAATATTTTTGTTTTATCACAACAAGACAAAGTAAATAAATAATAAATCTTTCGCTGAGGCTCTTAAAAAAAAATTTAAATAAAGAAGTGTTTTTTTTTTCATCAGTAAATATTACTAAAGTTGCCTTCTTGAAGCCTCTACATCGGCGTTTCTTTTCGGGCAATGTTTGTGGTACATTAATTAAAATAATAATAAATCTATATTATGACAGTTTTTATAACATTGTTAGAACATTTTATGTCAAAAATAAAGTCATTAGCTTCTTTTAATTAAAACTTAATTTATATGCTAATCGATTTAAAGAGACAATTAAATATTTAAATTATTCCAGAGGTATTATTGAAATGATGTGAGACTTAATGGATATTTCGTGATTAAATTAATTTATATTTTAAACTTTATTGAATGGTGAAATTGGATTCTGACCCTTCCTTCACACTTTGCATTCTAATTCCTTTTTATAATAACAGAGAAATGTATTTGTGTTGAAAATTCATAAAATGGTAATTAGAACTTACACCCACACCACACAAACAAAAAACATATATATTAGTATATCCTCAGAGTTAATTTATTAATTTTTAGAAAAAAATAACACCAATGTGAACAGTTGCAATATTATCATTAATAGAAATAATTCACTATTTTCCAAATTCTTTTAGATTAATATAAAATATATTCACGATGTATAAAAATAAATATTAAAATTTTGATAAGCTATAAATTAAGGTATAATAATTTTAAGTTCGATAAATCGATCAATAATATATTGATATCAATCCAGATAAATAATACTTAAACTTGAACAAATTTCGAGTTATACTTTCAATTATATTTTTCTGTCACCTATTTTTTATAGCTTGAATCGATAAATTAGTAAATAAAATCATCATTGTAATCATAATCATTTGTCTGTAATTTTATTAAAAAAACATTACAAAATCTAGCGCTTTATAACTTATTTCATTTAACTTGTAGAATTTCCATTTTCATGGAGAAGAAGATTGTTATCAGAACCTCTTCGACCGGAACTTTTCAGTTGGGGATTGGAAATGCAAGTGGTTTTTTATCCTCATAGTTTCTTTCTATACTCTCCGAAAGTTCTTAGCATCTGAAATTTCTTGCAGCGACATGCTAAACAGTTTTGTCATTACTATTTTTACTTTCACTTACCTATATATGAAATGTATAGTAAATGTAAGTATTGCGATCGTGAAATTTTTCGAATCTGAGTTTTCAACGTAAATACACGTTTTGAGGTCCTCTGAGTCCAAATAATCAAGTCCCGAAAAATGATCTGTGTGTATGTGAACACTCTAGCTCAAAACCGAAAAGTTGTACGAAACTGATATTAAATATTTAGGATAAATATTTGCCTTAGATGTCCTGGCAACGTTTTCCTTAAAATCGGCTAACCGGAAGTGCCTCTTTTTTTCTACGCTGAAACATATTTTTACAATTTTCTCAAAAACGGAAAACAGATAATTTAAAAAACAAAACAATATCCAATATAGAAAGTTGTTGAAGGTAACTAATAATTTCTAAAACTAATATTATTTAACGTAAATCACATCTTTTCAAGGAAATTTTCTTACTAAATGTAAACTTTTAATTTTTTTTTTTTAAATTGAAAAAAAGGTATTTAAAATCCACTGAATCAAGGTAATCACATTGTTTAAGATACTATTTCATTGTACTTGTGTGAAAGAAGAAGTGAAATATAAAAATATTTCATGGATATGTTTATAACCTAAAATATATTTACTGTAGTTTAACAACTGTAGATCTGATATTATATTTAAATAATTATGTATCCATCGTCCGTTTATTCCAAAAAATCGTCATGTAATATTTTAGAAAATTAAATTAGTAAAGAAATTGGTATAGTTTCCTTTGATATCCCAACAGTATCCACTTACAATTAATATAACAACATTTGACCTGTCTATGCAAGACATTGTAAATCTCGTGATTCCATTTTAGTAAACTTTGCAATGGAAAATAACAGTTTAATGTCTAATGGTCGTTCAATCCATAATCAACGGATAGTACAATCCATAATTAACCGATGATATAATAAACAGGCTGTTTGTTATTTTAATAGTATTTATGATTTTTTAGCTCTAGGCTTTAAGCTTTAGCTGGGTTAAAAATTCAATTCAAAAATTTTATAATAGCCCAACATGACCAGAAAATAATCTTTATTCAAAGTTGAGCGGTAAGTGAAAGTTGTGTGTTGCGCGCACCAGATTTTTTTTAATCATGTCAAATACGTTGAAGATGATGGATACCACTTGTTTTTCTTTTACTTATAAACTAAAAAGCTCACGCTGATCCTTTTAGGAATATTAGAAATAAAAAGACATCTTTTGTGTAATTTAATAAAGAGAGATTAAACATTTGTTATAAAGGAACAAAGGGTACACTATATCTTCGAAACGCCATTATAACTGTCATAACTTATTCTCGTAACGACCTTTCGCTGTTCAAATATACTGCTAATAATAAAAACATAACAAGACTCATGCGGTATATATATATCGCAGTAGATCAAATCGGTTGAAACATGGTTGTTTTGAACAGATCGATGTACTGAAGTATTTTGAAGCCCATGCCTACTTTCAGATTTAAAAATGATTTACATCCAATGTTTTCAAGAAAATTAAGAAAAAATATGGTGAATATTAAATATAATATATTTTGGAAAAATTGGGAAAAAAATATTAAACGCCCAAAAATAACTTTATTTAATTTTTTTAAAGTTTTCACTGATGTTTATTTTACAATAAATAGCGGTATAACTAACCATTTTAATTCGCTATTTTCTTATAACTGAGTAATGCATCTAGATGTATATTTATTTCTAATATATTAAAAAATACTGCCATATTATCCTACGGTACGGATTTCAAAGGGGAGTGGGGTAGCATAGCATAGGGTAGCACTGATCTTCCAATTCTTGAAGGTTCCAGATTCGAATCCTCGTTCTCGGCAGAAAAAAATATTTATTCTGTTTCATTAGCTGTGGGTTGACCCTCTGGTCAGGAGACCCTTCTGGGACAAACCAAGCCTCTATAAAGTGGGTACTCATAATTAAATAATTAATTAAGGGGGAAACATGGTTGTTGAGGGTGATCTCGGTGAATTCACCTCCTCTTTGCACAACCCATGATCAAGAAACAGTATTTCCCTAAAATAGTACTGAACCCAAGACCCTCCATGGAAGGGTTTTACTGGTAAAGATTTTTTTTTATGGGTTTCAAAAATGGCTTAGTGTCGAGTAAATTGCGACTTGAATATTTTCTTATGAGATATATTCTACCGACGCTGAAAGAATTTATGATAAAACTTGAAATTGTCGTCATTGAATGAAAAGGTTATTCTACATTAACTTGACGAGAATTTTTTTTTTTGTCTATTCCATAACAAGATACAATAAATTTAAAAAAAAATCCAAAGATCGTGTAAAAGTTTTAGAAACTAGACACAACAAATTTAAAATCTGGAATACTATATTGATTCCAAACAATCTTAAGAGCTTTGAAATGAAAAATTAATAATAATAATTGATGATCTCACCAAATATTAAATATGGTTGCACGTCAGCATTAGAATTTATATGGAATGGCTGGGCATGTTTAAATTTGAGTTTTCATTCTTTTGGTTTAAAAGATTCATTGGATATGATATGTCAGTATTTCATTTTATTTTAGAAGAACATTAGGACCATATATCATTAAAAATAAAATTTCTGCTCGCTTCCTTGATCACACTTCAAGAATAATTTGAACATTTACGTGATTAGATTATTTTTACATATACAGTTTTGTTTTCCATTACTGTAATATTGGTTTGGAGTAGTATAATATGTTATTAGTGAGGTTAACTTTATGTTCAAAATGGGACCAAAAACATTTTTTGGTGTATTTTAAGATATTAAGCACCATATGATGTACAATCTGAGGCATATTATTTAGGTATTTTGCTACACATTTCCACAACGAAACGTTTTCAAGAGCGGTGTTTCGGAAAAAAAAGTCTTAAAAAATGAATATGTTCCGTTATTCCTCTGCCTTTTCATACCGCTGCCCCCAGGATGTGGGAGTAAAGCTTATATTCCCACAATAGAAATTCCGCTTAACATTCTGGGTTAAAACCGTTCTTAGCAATTTATTTTTTAGAGATTAAATTAAAAAAAAGGTTTTAGAATACCTTGTAGTAGGAGGATAAGTTGTGATAATTCAACAAAAAATACCCAAGTAACAAAACATTATCCAACATATAGTATTATTTTTCAATTATAATAATTATATAACTCCACAAAATATCACAACCTAATCTATTTCTAAATCTTTGAATCGCAGTGATATTTTTTCTTTCAGGCTTAAAATAATTACAGAAAAACTCCTAAAATTTAATGAAATCGTAAACGTCTTTTTATATTTTTCAGTTGTAATAGAACTTTTTAATTAAATAAATATTTAAAAAAAATAACTGTAACTGCCCAGAAGGGGTTGAGAATAATTAAAAGGGTCACATATTGACGAGGTTTTCAATTTTCAGATCTACCATATTTTTGTCAGGAATTTAGTCGGAGAGGATTCGTAAAGCGAGGAATAAGAAGAAAAACTAAATATCACTTTTTTTTGTAATTTAACTTTTAGTATGTACGTCGTAAACCAATGACTTCCTGTCCTTCAGTATCCTTTAACAACACCTCACTTATTCTTGTTTAACAAATCCGTTTCCTAGGACTCCACCTGGACAAACGACTAACCTGGAATTCTCATACCAGACTGAAACGACAAGAAACCGCTCGACATTTCCGACTACTTCAACACTTAATAGACAAACGCTCTAACCTTCCAATTGATAATGAATGATTCATATACATACTATAATAAGGCCTATTTGGACTTACGGAGTTGAGCTATGGGGCTAAACCAAACCTTTAAATTCCTCTCGTATCCAATCCTTACAATCCAAAATCCTTCGTAAAATCCTCAATGCTTCTTACCTTGTTACAAATAAAACCATCCACAACGACCTTAATGTTCCTTTAGTTGTGATGTCCCAATAGATATCTAGATTGGGTCCATATTTGGCCCAATCTAGATATCTATCCTTCCATAATAAACTTCATAACCATCCCAACCCTCTTGTTTCTCAAGTTGCTTCCTATTCAATTCCTGATAACCCTCCGAGGCGTCTGAAAAGGAGATGGCAGAGTGATCTCCTAATATAGACATATTGTTAGGGTGCTAAAAATGGTTAGTTTCTCAAAATGTGTTTCATGTCAATATATCCATGTACGAATTTACTAGAAGTATTTTTTTTTTATATAGTTGTAAATATCATATAAATAATAATAAAAAAAATATATTTCTAAATCTTTGAATCATAGTGATATTTCTTCTTTCAGGCTTAAAATAATTATAGAAAAACTCCTAAAATCGTAGACGTCTTTTTATAATTTCAGTTGTAACAGAACTTTTTAACTAGTTAATGATTTTAAAACAAAAATAACTGTAACTGCCCAGAAAATATTACATGGCCCAAGTTGCACCATACAAATTTTTAAAAGGGACATATTCCCACGAATTTAAGAATAACTAAAACGATCACATTTTTACGATATATTCAATTTTTGGATCTACCTAATTTTTGTGGGGGTTTAGCTAGAGAGAATTCTTAAAGCAAGGAACAAGAAGATGAAATGAAAACTAAATTATACGTTTTCATAATTTAACTTTTAGTAGCAACATTTTAAGGAATAGAAGAGCAATAAATTTTCTTAGAAGGAAAAAAGCTCTGTCATCGTTGAGGGGAGGGGTGGTGAGGAAGGGGAGGGGAATGGGAGTGGCCATCTTTGACACCAAATAACTCAAGTTTTGACTAAAATGAATTAGGCTGCTAATACCATAGTTTAAATTTATGTTTACAAGACACTTAGTTCCAAATAAGCAGTAAAGAAAGGAAAAGGTCATTAGAAAAAAATAAAGAGGTTCCTATCAACCTTTCTGCAGTTATGTAAATTAACTTAGAATTAACATGAAGAAATGTTAAAATTTCAAATATAGGTTTAATGCTCAGAGAATTTCTTTTATTTTTGATAATATAACAGTCTTTCACAATATGGAAATTGGTTATAGAGAGGTTAGAGTACATTCACACCATATTTAAAGATAAAATAAATTAATTCGTTCGAAGTTACGGATAATTAAAAGGGTCACATATGGACGAGGTTTTCAATTTTCAGATCTACCATATTTTTGTCGGGGGTTTAGTTGGAGAGGATTCGTAAAGCGAGGAATAAGAAGAAAAACTAAGTTTTCCTTTTTTTGTAATTTAACTTTTAGTTACAACATTGATAAGGCATATTTGGACTTACGGAGTTGAGCTATGGGCCTCTACTAAACCATTGAATTCCTCTCGTATTCAATCCTTATAATCCAAAATCCTTTGTACAATCCTCAATGCTCTCTACTTTGTTACAAATAATACCATCCATAATAACCTTAATGTTTCTTATGTTTCAGATCTGGCCCAATTCAGATACCTATCCTTCGAAAATAAACTTCAGAATCATCCCAACCCTCTCGTTTCTAACCTTGCTTCCTCTTCAATTCCCGATAACCTTCCGAGGCGTCTGAAAAGGAGATGGCACCGTGATCTCCTAATATAGACATATTATTAGAGGAATATAATACGCAAGACAAAGACTTTTAATAGACAAATAAAACAGAAGCATGGAAACAAATATATATATATATATATATATATATATATATATATATATATATATATATATATATATATATATATATATATAACAAATATTGATGGTGTGGCTATATCAAGGTTTCCCTCCAGAGTCCGTTTGGCATGCAATAAAAGAATGCTGTTTCAGGAGCCAATTTGTCAAGACCCACGGGTTATGGCTCTTATCGCCAAGTGTCAAATCTGAAAACTGAGTGAGATGATGTTTGCGCTTTGGGGAAATCCTGAACTGCCTGTTATGTTCAATGATCTGATAACGATGAAATGGATGTCTACCTAATCAGTGTATAGACATCATTTTGGTAATGAGAATTTCTAGGAGTATGTGCCAAACTTAACGTTCTTTTTTGTCTGTATCGAATAGTACAGAAATAATTATCCACGGTCGAATTTCATCTTTGGATGTTAAATGCTTATTTCGTGATCGACTTAAAAATAAATTTCGAGTTTTCATTTCTTGATAAAATGAAATGTTGAATATCATCACAACATGAATCTCCTTTGAGGAGAAAAGAATATTGATACAGCAAATAAAGATTAATTGTCCAATGTTAGTCAAGCAGACATGGAATTTTAATTCTTTTTAGGTTCTAATTTTTTATTAAATAGTGGTTAAAGATGTTTTTAGTTCATAGGGCGCCGATTAAATATTAAGAATCACAGTTAATAATATAAAAATACTTCCTTTTAAAATGGCCTAAGGGCTGAAACGTTGATGTAAATGAAGTAAATGAGATAGGACAATTGGGATTAAAGATGTGTTTTATTATTACTAAAAGTCAAGTCATAATCAAAACGATATATATATATATATATATATATATATATATATATATATATATATATATATATATATTCCTATATATATATTCCTCTCCAACGCCTGGTATGTTAAATGATCTGATTACGATGAAATGGATGTCTACCTAATCAGTGTATAGACATCATTTTGGTAATGAGAATTTCTAGGAGTATGTGCCAAACTTAACGTTCTTTTTTGTCTGTATCGAATAGTACAGAAATAATTATCTCGGTCGAATTTCATCTTTGGATGTTAAATGCTTATTTCGTGATCGACTTAAAAATAAATTTCGAGTTTTCATTTCTTGATAATATAAAATAATATAAAAATACTTCCTTTTAAAATGGCCTAAGGGCTGAAACGTTGATGTAAATGAAGTAAATGAGATAGTACAATTGGGATTAAAGATGTGTTTTATTATTACTAAAAGTCAAGTCATAATCAAAACGATATATATATATATATATATATATATATATATATATATATATATATATATATATATTTATATATATCCACATTAATTAAAGAAAAAGTTAAGGTTACTTCTTCGTGTTAAACATACCCGATATTTTGACTCGTCAAACGACTCATAGTTAATCCTTAAAAATAACGGTTCAAGAAGAATCTTGTCCATCTCGATGGATGGAGCAGAAGATTTATTTTTTATCAACAATCGATATAAAACTTTAAATCCATATAATATGTAATTAAAGAATGCTTTCAGATTATTATGATTATTTTTAAAATATTGTGTTGATTAACCAAAATAAATAATTTTTTTTCAGAACTTTTTTGTTGGGATATATTACACTCTGTCCCAACGGACATTTATAATAGTGTTTAGAGAGCAAATTCACACTAAATGTACATTACATAAAAATAAGTTAACCAACAAATAATATTTCTAAATCTAAATGTACAACAAACCAGCAATAAACTAAACTAATCAATATAACAACTTAAATACAAACAAAGCAAATAAAATAAAATCGTATCGATTGTTTAGCCCCATCATATACATTAGTTAAAATCATGATTTATTTACTTTGTTTTTACAAGCATTATTACAGTTACATTGTTGCCCCGAAAATTAGTAAGTCACAGTATTTAATAAGTTTATCTATTATTATTTAATGGCTATTATCTAACTAATAGGCATTAAGTGCATTAGGTTTGTAGGAAATACAATAACAAATCCTACTAACAAGATCTTGGGTTATCATGCCTCTATGTATTTTAGGTAGGAGTTAGGGAAATGTAGACAATTTATTTGGAAAATTAAATTATAATTTAAATTGGAACTATTTTATCGGTCTTTGGAGTCAAAATTTAATGCAGCTTTTCAGAGGTTTTGTATGCCATCTTAATTTCATCAATATCATATTCAGTAAACTTTTTTTATTGAATTCGGAAAGATTTTGTGTAAATAAATGAGGTTTGTACCTCGGAAAAAGTTTGGCAACAATTTCAATAACCAATATTTTCAATTTTACGTATTCCCTTTAAATGGTATTTTCTCACAGTAATGGTTATTCAAATTAAATTCTATCCTGAGAACGTTTCTCTGTTGTGAGATTTTTTTTTAGTTGATAGCGCTTTGAAGAACAACTCGGTTAGCGCTTTTAATCGATACTAATTTACATTACAAAAAGGGTCTTCTCTTTTAGAGTGATGAGTAGGTTCTTCGAGCTCTCCTTTTGAAACGCCATTCCTAACCGAAGAGTCATCAGGATGAATAAATGTCCGACACAAAAAGAAAAAAGAAACGTTCTCTTTAGCGTGATCGCTTCTTGAGAGAATAATAAATTAAATGCTTGCATTGATAATGGAAGATATAGAGGGAAACATATGTTATGAGAATTGCATTTGAGACAAATATATTTTTATGATATTTTATTTCAAATATATCTTGGTTCAAAAAATTTTCGACTTTTGATAACAAGCATAATTAAAGCATGACATAGGGGGACACTCCATTTTAAATCACCTTCAAGACATTCAATGTCTCCGATTTTAATGATTTTTGACATTTTATTATAGTTAAAACAACTAAATACATTACGATTCTATTTTTTAAATATTTTTTCTTAATTAATTTTCAACATTTTTGCAATGCGGAAACATGGATTTTGCCACGTATTTTATCAGAAAATTTTAATTAAGCAGAGACATTAATCACAGTGTCTTCTCATTATTTATTTTTGTTTATATATTTTAATGCTTGTTCTTTAATTCTATTATTTTTCATCAATTTCATTTTTTTGCAATTTTCTCGTTTTATAAATTTTATATATATTTTCTGTATTTTTTTTTATTTGTTTATTTCAACCTTCCAGCTAAATATTTTAATGGAGTATTATTTTATTAATCGGGCGCCGATATTTGTCTTTTTTAATTTCACTTACCTATATATGAAATGTGTAGTAAAGGACAGTATTGCGATCGTGAAAATTTTCGAATCTGAGTTTTCAACTGAAATACATGTTTTGATATCTCCTGAGTTCAAATAACCAAGTCCCGCAAAATGGTCTGTGTCTGTGTGTATATATGTGACAGGTATAGCTAAAAACGAAAAGTCGTACGAAAGCGAAATTGGATATTTAATATTCGTATATAACTGTGATGTTACAGCAACTTTTTCGTGAACATCGGCTTACCGGAAGTGCCACTTTATATAATCGATGAAACACATTTTTACTATTTTATCGAAAATGGCCATAACGATTTTGATTAAATGTATTATATCAGTGTAAAATTAAGCAGTTTCTAATATTATGTACGTTTTAATCTAATTAATATTATCTAACAGGGCTTAAATGGCTAATTTTCAATATTAGCTTTCTCTAAATTTCAATTTTTTTTATTTGAAACAATTAACCATTTCACATTGATATCTAATAGAAAAAAACAATTAAATATAAAATATGAAAGAATTTGATAATTATCTAAAGGAGAAATAAGAGATCGAAACAAAGCATAGTTGTAATGAAGGAACCAAAGGGATATGACATGATGAAATGATGTAGATATAACTAATATACCAATGTTCGGAGACATGGAGGTTCAAAACATATTTTTATTGCTGGATTTTGGTGGAATATTTTCAGCGGAACGGCTCTAGAACAAATAAATAAGAGGTTCTATTTAGAAAGAAGTATTTAAATATTCTTTTAATAATAAAACATTTATTACATATCATGATCTTTCAAATTGCTCTTCAATTATGCATATAAAGACAGTAATTAATTTTATTAATGTTTAAAGAATGTTTTTATTTATTTCAACGGATTAATTATCATTAAAAAATGAAAACTGTTTGTAAAAAAAAAACAGTATAAATTAATCCAAATTTTGGTAAATGTATTCTTGTTGTTGTTAGAATTAGCATCGCTGTGAAGAAAATAATTCAAAGCAATAAATAAAATGTGTTATAAACTGCTTGATCGATAGAAGCGGTGCCTGCATAGGACGGCAATGGTCGGTTTAGATTTGTTTATTGCTGTTTAAACTTTATGCTAGGCAAACTAACCGTGCTTCTAAAAGTCATTTCCAGAGGATACTAGTAGTAAATCATGAAGGCTATTTATTATTTCCATTGTAACTCACATTTTGTGACTAAGCTCCGCCTACTAGACGAGAATTCGTTTCCAGAGAAATATTTGACCTTCTAGCAGTTGATAAAGTATTTTTTTTCACTGGCATGGAAGAAGTCAGCAGTGAATTGGTGTTTTTTATTATCTATAATTTTTTATTGGATACAATGTCAGTTTTTCATACATCATACGTTTTTCGTTAATCTGTTAGTTTGAATGAGAAAAAAATAAGAGAGAGAAAACCTGTAAATTTGTCTTGTAAAACCGATGAACCGCTGTATCATAACTTTTGTTCATATATTGGAATATTCCCTACACGGTGTTTCCATATCTGGATTTATTAATTCAACCTTTCACTCTGAACAATGATTATATGTCGAGGGAAGCAAATAACGATTAATAACAAAATATAAAAGAATAATTAGTCATAATAGCCAAATTTAAAATGTTATCATTCAAGGTTCAACAAATAAAAAAAATAAAAATTACATACAGAATGTATCAATTCATCTTCTTTTACTTTATTTTTTATTTTTTATTATTGAAATTTACAACTGTATTAAATGATAAATACAACAAGTAAATATGAAGCAAGTAAAATGACATGTACAACATGAAAAGAAACTTCCTATGGTAACACTCCAATTATATTTCTATATTAGAAGGTCACGAGGCCATCTTCTTTTTAGACGCCTCGGAGGGTTATCAGGAATAGAAGAGGAAGCAAGGTTGGAAACAAGAGTGTTTGGATGGTTCAGAAGTTTATTATGGATGGGTAGGTATCTGGATTGAGCTAAATCAGAAACATATGGTACATTAAGGTCGTTATGGATGATTTTATTTGTCACAAAGTAGGAAGCATTGAGGATTTTACGAAGGATATTTGATACGAGAGGAATTTGATGGTTTAGTAGAGCCCCAAAGCTCGGTGCCGTTAGTGCGAATAGGCCTTATAATAGTAATATATATGGGTCTTTTGTGAATAGTTGGGAGTTTAGAGCTTTTGTCTAGTAAGTGCTGCTGTAGTCGAAAACGTCGGGCGGTTTCTAGTTGTTTCAGTCCGGTATGGGGGTTTATTTTATTTAGTGAGAAAATGTTTAAGATAATTGAATCATTTGGTCCTTGCCAAGGATCATGGAAAAAAAAAATTTGCTGTCTTTCAATCTAGCGATTGTAACACAATTATGCACTAAAAAAATCCAAAGGTTTTTTTTTTTTATTATAAGTTGCATATAAAACCTGTATTTATAAGTGCGTGAAGTTAGGAAAAGGAAAATCAGTATAAACGAATATTATAAACATTTTTATTGCTAAATGATCGTTTATCGAAGGTGGAAAAACGACAATTTTTATTAAATTTGCAAACAAACTCAATAGTCGCTGTTTTTAAACGCCTTTATCAAGGAAATAGCTGTGTTAAATTTAAAATCATTCGAGTAACTATTAATGAGCATTAAATTTTGTGTTTAACTTGTACATTATATTTTGAATATAAATACTCTACAACGCCTTGTGTGATTCACTTCCTCTGTTAGAGAACCGGATTTTATACTTTACTCAATTATTTGTAAAACTGCAACTTACTAGATTATCTACAAACTTGAAAAAATTGTCATACATAATCCTGAACTCGAATTAAAATGTTAGCGAATAATTCGCAGCATTTATTATTCTTTAATTGTGGCTTGATTTAACAAAAAATACGTTGTATTCCTCTATATTCCTTTATTTTTCACCTTTGCGCAACCGGTTTCGGTCTTTTATCAGACCTACATCAGCTTATGTAAGATAATAAAATTAACAAGAGCAATAAAAACTTTTGTAAATAATAATAAAACCTAATTTAAAATTTAACATTTTTAAATCCAACCTTAATAAATTAATTAATAAAAATAGTAATCACCTAACTGATGGTGGTCCTCCTCTCCTGCTTGTCAAATGAGGACTAAAAAATAAAAATAAAACTATTGACCAGATGGGCTATCCACACCACTACGTATTGTTTTCATTTGCCGCCACTAATTTTATTTGTGTAGAATCCTCAAATAGAGTACTTTGTACATTCAGGCATATTACGTCATTTTTTATAACCCTTTCCTTAATATCTATTTTTTCAAAATAGTCCTTTCTTTTGCCTTTTGAAATGGCATGCAACAGTTTTACCTTATTACTTTTTTGTGGGTGTTAATAATTTAAAAAATGATCTTTACAATGTGATGCATAGCCTGAACCAGGTAGGTGTTTTTTAATTCTGCTGTTTAGTTTTCTTTCCGTCTGTTCGATACAAACGCCAGAACATGAACATTCTGTCGATTAGACCCCACTCTTATATATGCAATGGTTCTGAAATCTTTAACATTGAGATTATCACATCGTAGACTGTTATAAGTATCGTATTCAAATGTTTGTCTTTCAATGTTCCTCAATATTTTTTCAATGATTTCTGTGGTGCACACTATTTGATGCAATTTGAATCTGCAGTTTCACAGTTATTATTTTTTTAGTTCTCGAAAAAATAAAGCATTCGCCAAAAAGCACCATTTTGGAATTATAAATCAATAACTGAAAATGTAACTTACCTCTTCTTCAAGCAAATAACTGTTTGAAATGCTACTGTTTGTTATATAAAATAGCCTAAGTATGATAAAGAGAGGATATAAAATCAATGAGAGAATGTTTTATGGAATTTCATTTGTAATTGTGGATTACTTTTCTTTATATATATAGTTTATAAAACATTTCGTTCGGAATACGAGATCCTTGCTTATTGAACTTATAAGGGTTCAATGTTCGTTAGAGAATTCAGTTTCACCCCAATTCCCAACCCTCACAGAATATTTTAACGCTATATTAAATTCCTCAAACCCTTTTGACTTAATTTTAGCTATCATTCCAGGTTATTTTTTTTTATTATTAATTGGTTTATTTACTGATCATATGTTCATAATTAGTTGTATTTATTTTTAGATTTTTTAATTATAACCATAGAGATAGTCCAAGAGATTAACTCCATTTACATCATCTTAACATTACACCCATTAACATATTAAATCGTCTTCAGCGATAATGTGTTTTAATAAATAAATTAATATTAAAAGGTGGTCATGAAGCCGATTAATTTTTGATAACAACAATTGATCGAAACTTTAGGAAATGAAATAAATAGCCTTACACATTTAATTACGTTTCTATTGAGATTACTACACTTACGTTACTACACTTAAGCAAGAATAATGAGTGAATGAAAATAAATGAAATAAATGATTAAATAATAAAAAACACAAACCAATTAACTGCTTATTGTTATTGAAATTCTGTAATAGTTGAAATTAAACAATATACAGATACAAGTAATTTTACATGTTAGCGAAAGTTTGAATGTGGAGTAGGTGGTGGAACAGGAGTTATTTGAAGGAATTTGTGGACGAGGATTTACGTATGGAGGTAGGAAGAGAGTTCCAGAAGTAGGTAGCACGAATGACGAAGGATTTGCTGAAGGAAGTAGTTTTATAGGAGGGGATATATAAATATATAAGTTGAGACATAGTATTAAGAGAGTGGATAGAGGAGCGTAGAGTAAGGATTTCCAGAATGTAGGGAGGGTTTTTGGTTCTGAAGACTTGAAAAAAGAAAACACCAAGGAGGAATTTTCGTCGAGAAGTAGAATAAAGCCACTTCAACTCGGTGTACCAGAATGAAACATGGGAACGCTTGAAATTTCCGAAGATCTATCTTATGAAACAGTTCATGAGTTTCTTCAGTCTCATTTCTAGCCTTGTAAATAGCCGTCCATACACCAAACAACCGTAATCGAAGTGGGGGAATATAAGGGAGGTTACAAGGAAATGTCTAGTTTTTAGAGGAATGCAATCACGGAATCTGAGTAATTGTTTAAGGATAGTTATAGATTTTCATATAATCTGGGAGATATGGTTATTCCAAGAGAGGTTCTGGTCAAAGATTACTCTTAGGTTTTTTACTGTAGGGAAAAATGGATAGGACGGTAAATTGAGGTAAAGTAGAGGAAAGTAAGGAAGGGATCTAATGAGAGGTCTGGACCCCATGAGAATCGCGTTAGTTTTATCTGCATTTAGCTTTAATTCATTTATTTCTGCCCATCATTTTATGCAGTCGATATTCTCTTGTAGCCTCAGGCATCTCAGAGGGTTGGAATGATTGATAAATTTGAAAATCATCGGTATATAGGTGGTAACAGGAGAGTTGAATGACGTCAGGAAGGTCACTAATATAAATAGACAAAAGGGTCGGTGAGAGAGAGAAACCCAGAGTAACGTCTCGTATTAGTTGAAGGGGAAATGATGGAGGTTTGTTCGGAATTACAACTGTCTGAGATAGATTGGATAAGAAGCAGAGGAACCATTTTAGGACGCTTTTCAACGGGGACAGGCTTTGGAGGCTTTGGAAAGAAGGATCTCATGATTGACGGAATCAAACACTTTGGAAAAGTCAAAAAGGATTAGGATGGATATTTTCTGTTTATCTATGGTGGATTGGATGTCTTAGGTAATCTTTAGCAAGCCAGACTTGGTGGACGGAATAAGAACGGAAAACAGATTGTAATGAGGAGATCGTTTTGCTAATCTTTCTAGAAGCTTGGATAGATTGGATAAAATGGAGATGAGTCTGAAGTCGGAAACTGATGAAGGAGTACGAAATTTGTTCAGTGGGCGGATTATGGCTCTTCTCCAGGATTTGGGTAAAATGGTAAGAGAATAAAAAAAAAAAGAAGTATAATATGCAACTAAAGTGTTAAAAAAATATAGCTTAAACTTTTGTTAACATATGGCTTCCATCTCATTTAGTTCTATGATATTTGAAATGATATACCACAGGTAGGTAATCTGCGGCCTCCGCGAGCTGGATACGAACTCTAACGTCGAAAGTTTCCACGTCCGTTTTTGCGAGATCTTCGTTAATCCAGCGCAAGAATTAATTAATAGATAATTATTCGGGTTACAAAAATTTGACAATTAATAGATTAAAGTTTAATATATGTGTGTGGTTTGTATTTATTTATAAATAAAAAGAAGGACTACTATAAACTGTAATTACTACTATAATTTGTCCGAAAAATTTGAACAGGGGAACTTAAAACAGGGGGATTCTCTTTCGCCTGTCCTGTTCAATTTGGCATTAGAACATGCCATTAGGGAGGTAATGCGAACCGAGAAAGGGTTGGATCTGGGCGGGACAACATCCGTGCTGGGCTATGCTGATGATCTGGTACTGTTAAGCGAAGACGTTGAAACTATAAAACTAAATACGACAACGTTAATGAAAGCCGGTAAAGAACTAGGACTCGAGATAAACGTGGATAAAACAAAATATATGGTTAGCTGCAAAAATGGCGATACTACTGGTGATATCGATATAGATGGTAATATGTTTGAACAGGTAGATAAATTTAGGTATCTAGGTTCTACGATAACTAGAAAAAACGAAATTGAAGAAGAGATTAAGGTTAGACTGAAGGCGGGGAATGCTTGTTATTTTTCTGTGACAAAACTACTTAGTTCGCGCCTCTTGTCCCGAAACTTAAAAATTAGAATCTATAAAACAATTATCTTGCCTACAGTTCTTTATGGATGCGAAACTTGGCCGCTTACATTAAGGGATGAGCAGCGTCTTAAGGTTTTTGAAAATAAAGTATTGCGTAGAATATTCGGACCGAAGAAGGATGAGTTAACCGGGGAGTTCAGACGGTTACACAACGCCGAATTGCATGAGCTGTATCCGGATAATATAATGGAGGTAATTTCATCGAGGCGAATCAAATGGGCCTGTAAAGTTGTTGGGCTTAGTAACGAGAGGATTCCTAAAAGGTTAATATTTGCTGTGCCGAATGGTAAGCGTCCGAGGGGTAGACCGAAGCGAAGGTGGGAAGATTGCATTAAAGTCGATCTGAAGGGATTGGGTTTGGACGGCGAACGGTGGAGAGAGGTGTGTAACAAGCGATTGGCGGTGTCGGCATCGAACCTTCGGGTTCGCTAAGCCTTATTATTATTATTATTACTATAAACTGTTAAAAAAAAAACTTGTACCACTATAACCCATCAAGGGTCTTGGGTTGAGTACTATTTAGGAGAAGTACTGTTTCTAGGTCAAAGGTTGTGTAAGGAGGTTTTTTGACCGAAATCACGCTCAACCGCCAGGTTTCCCCCCTTAATTAAGTATTTAATTAATGGTACCCACTTTATAGAGGCTGGGTGTGCCCCAGGAGGGTCTCCCGACCCAGGGTCGACCCACGGCCAATTAAACAGATAAATAAATTTTATGCCATGAGCCGGGATTCGAACCTGGGACCTTTAGCATTGGAAACTCAGTACCCTACCACTGAGCTGCCCCACTCCCTATTATAAAATAAGGTACGCATAACAAAATCTATTTATTTCGAAGGAAATAGTTTGAATCGTGTCAATAGCCACAAGAATTATTGTAAATATATTCATAATCAGTTAGACGAGTGGTATATAAACCTATAAAAAATGAATATTAATCTACTGTAAGTATTTATTCATTGAAATTTACACTGTATTAAATAAAAATACAAGTAAATTTAAATAGGTGAAATCAGTCTTGTGTTATTACATGTAAATTTATCATATAAATCTTACATATATCTTTTATTTATTCATGAAACTTTGTTTATAAAATGCCAACAATACAGCTGAAAAACTTGTAGATATTCTATAGCTTATTTAGTTGTTTTACATCTTAACTTAAAAACACAAAGAATCGGATCCGATATTTCTCTTTAGTGTTAGAATATTACCAAGTTTCAATGTTAGAGTCGTAAATACGACCGAATGGTTTGATTTGCATTGCCTTTCGACCAAGTTTGATGTACGACTATCAAAACTTCAGCCATTAAAGAGATAGTGATTGGCAATAAAACGGGATATTTTCTCCTGGATATTGCTATTCTAGCTTAACATGTTTGACTAATATCTAACATGGGTTTTTCCACCAGGTAATTTATTTGATCTCCTAAAATTTCCAGCAGGGTTGCGTAATAGGGTTTGTAGTTAATGGGATGGGTTACGACCTTTTTTATTACTTGTTTATCTCCTAGGTTGTAGAACGTCCCGTTTAATGACTTGAGGGAAAGCAATAAAATTGAAGGAAAACCGTTCTTAAAGTTATAAAAATAGGTTATATAACCAGGTTTTTCTGTCACGGTTAAGGTGCTAGTTAAATACCTTTAGATTTTTAAAATTTGACTAATCATTTTCTTTCAGTATCTCACAGCATTATTTATATGCACCGAATCAATGATAATGATCACTTACATCACATAATTTTATAGAATTCCATCACTGTTAATGGGCCTCTTGAGAAATTATATTTCAGTCGTTATATATTGTATATAAATCCTAATTTTTTTATTAGTTTCGAGGTGGTAAAGTAAATAAAAAAACTGAAAAGTCAAAAATGTTTGGTGTGAAAAAAAAATTGTAGGATTTAAAAAAATGAATACATCAACTCTTGAAAATTAATATTCTAAAAAAAATAAAATAAAATCAATTCGGTACTAATTGCTCAAAAAATTTATTGGAAATGAGATCTATTTGAATTCGACCTATTTTTTCTGACCCCTTTTTTTATATCAATCGTAATAATATTTAACAAGACAGTACTACTCTGCATTATGTATTATTTTAAATACTATAACTAACAGTTAAACGAAAATTTAAAGAATATACCCAAAGAGTTAAAGATATACAAAAAAGTATATAAACAATGATCTGATCATGCGCAAAAATGTATGAAATGCGAATTATATGTTTTTACTTTTATCATGTTTTTTTGTCGAATAGGAAGCGATAGCTAAAAAACATACTTAACTGAAGAAAATAATTATAGTTTTTAAGTAAACTAGAAAAAAATTACTTTAAACGGGAATAGTTAAAAGACACTGTTAAGTGGATACATTATAAGTTCTGGTTTTCATAAAATTATTGATTGTTTGTAATTTTTTTTAATAATCTTCTAGTCGACTACTGTGGTAGTGATAAAATCCCTAGAGAGTGATAAAGAAATGGGAATAATTAATGATTTCATGAAAAACAAAATTTAACGTAATTTAGCTTTCAAATGTCCCCTTTAAATGATATGAACATAGTCAAACTCAAAGTGAATTTAAAGTAAACTAGACAATTGTAAACTTTTTCAATGAAATATTTTTTTAAACTTTCAATT
Organism: Nezara viridula; assembly: GCA_928085145.1. Lineage (NCBI taxonomy): Eukaryota > Metazoa > Arthropoda > Insecta > Hemiptera > Pentatomidae > Nezara > Nezara viridula. The sequence goes on from OV725081.1 coordinate 94,236,008, forward strand.
CCTATTCAACAAAAAATGTGACATATAAAAAAAAACAGCTAAGTTTCTTTATTTTCTGCGCAAAGTCTGGTTAGCCGATTTTGGCGAAAACGTTGCTGTAACATCCCTATAATATAAAAACCTTAAATATGCAATTTCACTTTCGTATGACTTTGCGTTTTTGAGCTAGACTATTAACACACACGGGCATACACACACACCCACACACAAACACACACACACACTCTTATTTTTGCGGGACTTGGTTATTTGGACTAAGGGGATCTCAAAACGTGTATTTCCATTGAAAAATGAGATTCAAAAATTTTCACGATCGCAATACTTTCCTCTACTTTATACTTCATATATAGGTAAAATAATGTAAAAATATATGTATCTAATAGGAAAACAAGAAGGATACAAAATGATCAGCTGTTTGATAATAATCTTTTCCTGCCGTGTTACTTTATATTAGAGATGGGCAATAGTCTATAGTTTTCCACTATCGTATAGTGGATAGTATAGATAAAAACAATTGATAGTTTAGTAACTTTCCGACGAAGACAAAGAGATTATTTATTTTCTCTGTATTCTTTAGTAATTTACTTTAAAATTCTGTTTAAGCTTTATTATAATTAACAATTATATTGGATTCATCCTTAAAGATTTATGTTAAGTCACTAATAAATAGTATTAAATAAATAATTAAATGAAATACTGACTGGAAAATACATACAAAATTGGATTTATTTCCCTGATTGTTGAATCCAAACAAGAAACATCGACGACATATAAGTACTATTGTTTTATCTATTTGGTTAAAAAAGAAGGCGAGAAATGTGCGCCTTTTAATTTACAAAATTATTAGTTGAATTTGATGATAACAAATTTTTATTAAAATATAATAAACTTTTAATGGCATCCTTGTAGATTTTATAACTTTTATTTATTTTTTTTTGGAAAAAAGTAAATAAAACAGATGAGGTAAAGGTATCCATCGGCAAAACTGGAATTATAAAAATAGTTCTAAGGAAGTAATTTGAGATTGAATTATTTTTTATCTTGTTCAATTTAGTTTCAGTTTTATACACTGATAAGAGTAGTTTTAAACACGCTTTCAAACTTCTATTCATTTATTTTCTTAATGCGGCGCTTCCATTATACAATAAACTTTTTCAATTATCAATCTTTAACTTTTACATTCTTATTTTGTACACCAATAAATGGGTAGAATAATCAAGGAATGTTAAATTATTCCCCTTACTATATTAAATTTTAATATAATTTGTATCTAAGGTAAGGTAACGAACTATCGATTGTCACTAAGACTGTCGATGGGGGATACCGATAGTTTTAAACTATCGATATATAAATAGTATTATCGACTATCGCCTTTCCAAAACTTAGCTTAGGTGTCATGGAGTAATGTTCGATTTGCCGTTCTCTTCTGTCCTGATAATACCTAAATTGGCAAAACGATGATTTTTTTTTTTGCTTGTATTTTGGAGAAAGAAGGCTGTGGGGTTGGAATTTTTCCAATTATAACCTAACATATATTATATTTAAGCAACTTACCATACAAGCTTCTTTGAAATCTGTTCAGTTATTGCAGAGTAGGTATTGCGGTTGACAAGTTAAAAAGTCCCACTATACAAAGTGCTCCAGGGCTTGGTAAAGAAGCTAAGTAGGCCGACTTTACAACGGAGGTGCTTCATTATGCTTTGCTGACCTCACGAAACACGTTGCCAGTAATTTATTCCTAGAGGACTTTGCAAGGCCAAGTTAATTGGCGCATTAAAATGCTTGGCTTACCTTTAAGCCGCTGTAAATTATTGCTGGTGGCTTAAAAATTAAATTTTCTAAACAAGGCTAACAGCTATGATTACATTTTGTAACGAGTTTTTAATGTGAAAATGTGATATATGTTCTGTTGTGTAAGTTTTTTTTTTATTCATTCTCTCCGAATAGACGTACAGTTTTTTTTTTTTCTCCATATAATAAATATGAACGTTAAATACGTTATACGATTATTCGATACATTTATTTATTGCTTACCTAGATATATCTTATCGGAAAGGATACATTATACAGATATCTCAATAATAAAAAGGCCAAGTTTGGATTCAAAAATAATTTGATTGTATTATTTGCCGAAATATTGGTTATCACTATATATTATATTTGTAATTCCAATCCAACTTTTAAAATCTTATTTGTCTAAAATCTTAAAGCCAAACAGACGGAAAAAGTAATATGAGTATGTTGTTAGTTGAATTTAATATTACCAAGATTATTAATTAGTGGTTTTGTAGGATAAAAAAAAAAGATAAACATTGTCAGGAAAATATATTGAAAATGCAATGATACCAAAAAATGACTATTTTCAGAAAAACATCATTATATGTGGTTACCGGTTGCCTTGGTGATAGATAGTCGTACTACTGGATAGGATATCTTCAGTTAGATACATTCGACGTCACCTAGTTGGGACCACTTATGTATACGTTACTGCTAACAATAATGTACTCAGAATACATAAATAATAGATAAACACTTTATCATTTTAAAAAGTAATTTTTCATCTCATTAAAAAAAAATCCTTCTCTATATTAACTCTCTATATAAACTAATATTAAAAGGGAATTTGTACTTTATTCAAACTCAAAGTTATCTGGATATTGCATTTAAAAATAAAAAGATGAAGGAAGATCTATATATTTATGAAACTTTCCTCCGAACTCATCGAAGGTTATACAAAGCATTGACAATAATATTTTTTTTTTTTTTTTTTGTGACCGCTTATAAAAAAAAAATAAATAGAAACGTTCTTCCACCTGGAAACGTCTACCTAGAGTTAAATGATGTCACGAAGTATTATATGTGTAAATACAAGAGGAAAATTCATAATAATTTTAAATATTATTATTTGTATCTACACGTGCGTTTGCAATCCTAAGATATCTGCTATTTGTTTTGCTTAGTTATGTTCTGCATAGAAAATTTTCTTAAGTATACATGTATTTTATTCATTTATGATATTTATTATATAAAAATAATTATATATGAATAGTAAAAATATTTGGAATATATAGAATATTGGAATATTTAAAATACTTAAAATATGAAAATATTTGAAATAATAAAAATATTTATGATGTTTGTTATATAAAAATTTTTTGTTTATGTCTTCTTATACTGTACTTATTTTCTTCTACTTGTAAAACTAATCCCTAGTTACTCTAAATGGGCAAGAATCAATCGCTACGATGTATATTAAGCCAATGAAAAGTTTCTATTCTATTCTATTCCAATACAAAAGGAAAATTTATTCAATGAATGGATTATTAAACTTCAGGGCTATTTTGGCAACAGAATTATAAACATATTTTAATTCAAATTATGTTTGTATATTTTTTTTCTTTGTTCGTTTCTTCCGGATATTTATTTACAAATGTTTTAAAAACAGTTAACTCGAAAAAAATATACCAAGATAGGCAGATATATGGATATAAATAGTCAATAATGCTAACTGAAAAAAGAAAGTTTAAAGAAAAAACTAAAATGAGCACATCATTTGATTGATATTTATTTTTATTCTAATTTGGACCGTTACACCGATTGCTTCAAATCTTTGATTATGGCTGCCTTGCTTACGGTGGACTGTTTTGTGGCCTTGAGATCAGATTGAAGAGATAATGATAGTTTCATAAGATTCATCTTTGGAGTCCTTAGGCGTTACCACGCCTGTGCGCCTAGTAGAGCCACTTCTACTACTCTATTCAGTTTTGCGGCTGCAATATTTTCTGGGTGTATTTCTTTTCCGAACCTTTATAACCAAAGAGCCGTCTTATCTTCTTGATTTGTTTACTCCTCGTTCTTCTGTGCATTAGTTTAACACGAGATACCAGCCCACAAACCTGTATATTCCTTTTGGTAGAACTGTTTCCTATGAAAAATCGGTTGTCATGGGTGCTACCTTATTTTCGATTTTTTTTTCAGGCTTCAACCACTAGGGTCATTATTGCCTTATTTTCATTGAGAATTAGATTCTATTTTCAAGTTTCGAACATTTTAGGAAAGAAAATCAATTTCATTGGTATTGTCCTGTAAAATGAAGAGTAGATCGTTTGTCAAGTCACAAGAGAGTCTAAATGCTTCATAAGCTCTGCATTCTGTTAAAATGTGTTTCACTGTCGGAGGAGTCCCACAAGTTTGGTTAGAATTTCTTACCTATCTCCATACGCAAATCCTCTTCCTTAACCTCATTTGAACAACATTTATTCATCCACTTCCACAGCAATCAATTTTTCGAACATATGTAGTCTTATAGATACTTATTTATTATCTATATTGCTGATCAGTAGAAATATGTGAACACACTCATACATATATATATAGGTATAGTCATCTACAATTTAATATTTTCAGTTGAGTTTAGTTATTTTAATTTAAGGATTAGATTATTATGTAACTTAAATATGTCTTAATTTTCTTATAGGCAAATGCCACGTTTTTTTTTCATTATAATTATTAGTTGGGAACTAAATGTCTCAGGAAAAAAATCACGGTTCTTATCCTTTTTGTTAAATTAGATTCTTTTTAAATTTTGCAATGATATCCATGAATCTAGCTGAACCTAGACTATATTTTTCTGGAAATATCTTAACTTTTTCATTTCAAAAGATTCGGTTATAAATAAAATCATGTTATTTGGCCATCTGCCCAATACATGAGGTGGGATTTCAAACCTCGGGCACATTTGCGGCAGTCCAATTGGGACCACTAATTGGGTCCCAACATCTCCGGTCCCAGGTACTCCGCGGAGAGGAGCGGGCGGAGTTGACGTTTAGTTTCAAAGCATTCGGCCACTCAGAGCCCGTGAGAACTTTCCTATCATACATAAATTAATTAGCCTATTGGTTCGATGTAACATTATAACATAAACCCCATTGGGTATGATGTATTTCGTGCCACTTGCATTTGCTCCAACCCTCAAACAAATTCTCTCTCAGAGAACATTCTTGACTGCGGATAATGGTTCTATATTATTCGCTTCGATGCCTAGCATATTTTCGAACATAATCTCCGGATAAAATAACAAATAGGTTAATACGTTAAATTGGTTAATTTATGTACTTTTTATTTTTTAAAGACATTCCATTATGAATATATATACAGAAGTTTAAGATTACATTTCTAGTATTAATATTAGTAATATAAAAATTTACTTCTATTATTCTTCGAATTGGTCTAATGATCCACTGGTCTCAATATTAAAATCAGTTTCCTAAGCGATTGAAAAAGTTAAATGAATGATTGCTGAATTTTTCAAAGCTTTCTGGAACAATTGACAGATGGGGAAAACTTAGATTGGGCTGAGAGCCAATTTCCGGAGGCATAGCGTTGATAATTAGGAACTAATGATTTTTCAATATTAGTTATTTATTAGGTTATAACTCCTCACTTCTTTCTTATGAATTCTTAATTTATACTCACATTTATTTTCTACATATTATGGAGACGTTCCTCTGGACAGATTTTATTTTTTTGTCTTTCCCTTCTTCGCCTTTTAGGCTATGCGAGGTTTCATCGGGCCAGAGGATGAGGGCGGGAGATTTATGCCAAAGTCAAAGCCCCCCAGGCACCGGGACTCGAACTGGGTATTATTTTGAGGTGCTGTACACACTCATTAGCCTGCTCGGTCACCCCGCCCCTACCTCCGGACAGATTTAAACGATATAGCGAAATATTGTGATACTACAGCTTAAACCTAGGTAACAGGTAATTTTTCATTAAACTTGGATTGGTACAGGGGTCAGGAGACCCTCCTTAGGCTTACCCAGCCTCTATAAGAAGGGTACTCAATTAATTATATAATATAAGGTTAAAACTTTGTGGTCTAGCTTGATCCTCACCCGGTCACCTCCATGCATATCCGTAGGCCTTGAAACAGTACTTCCTTACAATGTACTAAACCCAACATCCTTCATGGGTTGTAGTACTACAGTTTCTTTTATTTATTTATTTTTATTTATTTTTTATATGATAGCTTCGTCAGGATTCATCTATGGGATTCTTAAACGTTACTACGTCTCCCAATGCTGCATTGAGTTAGAGTGACTGATCCTTCTCCTTCCGAAGACAATATTTCTTCAGCACATTCATTTAACAGATTATCAACAGCCATCGCCCTTCCTATATCTTCGATCTCTATTTTCAGTCTTTTGTTCATTCTCTTGCCACTACATTTCAACCTTCTGGCTTTTCACAGATCTGTATCTTTTCAAAGCTCCTTTGTTGCCCACTCTGCTACTTTTTAGAATTTCCTGCCTTTAAAAATCCGTCATACTTCCTGTTTAATCAACTTTAAAATCCTCATATTCCAATTCCTATTCACGTAAGGCTCGAAAAACGAATAACCATGTACTAATTAGCAGTACTTTCCTTTTGTATTACTTGTGACTTTTTTATTTATATTTTATAATATAATTTTGTTTTTCGTTAAATGTAACAAAATAAGTTATTCAATTTATTTATTTTCTTATAATTTTTGTTATGTGTGATTTAATGATTACGAAACTGGAATATTTTTTTTTCTTTTGACTGTACTGTAGTTATATGCATGTATTTAAAAATTGATTTAAATAACTAATGTAATTTAATTTTATACAGTGGAAGCTAGGTGTTCATGTATTAGAAAAAATGATGTTTTATTATCACTTCTTTCTTTTTGTTGCTAAGCTACGTTTATTTAGTTTTATTCTGTATATAATTTTGTATGTTTTCTTCATAGTTTCATTTGTTTTATATTTTATATATTTTCAGTATAATAAGGTATTTTGTTTATTCATATATTAGATGGAACAGATCTTCAAGCGAGGCGTGATTTATTTTTCTGTTAAACTTCCTTTCTGTTTCGTGTTTTTTTTCTGCTATTCCTAACGGACTTTGTCTCAGAGTGAATATATTTTTCTATTCTATGAGTTCAATTTCTTTTTAAATTATAGTTTTAAATGTTTCGAAAGAACCCAGTGTAACTTCTTTACAGTAACATTAATATTTTTATTAGTGAATGTGAAAAATATTTTCGGATAGGATTCACAACAATAGATTTGAATCGAGCCTACATCGTCGCCTTGTAGAGATTTCCCCTACATTATGAATAACGGAACAGTGACAAAGACCTATCCCAGCAATTATTACCCTAATCAAGACGCAGCGGAGGTTGAAAGACCCTTTGAGCTCATTGGCACGCGGTTCTTGATTATATTCAACCGATCTTACCCTTGTCTCAAATATCAAAGAGAATCCGGCTTGATGATTTCAACCCCAAAAACCGTCTTACGGTATGTTCAATTTGCTTAGAAATCATATAGAAAAAAGTGTGTGAGTATTTAATTTTTAGTGATTATCTGAGTTGTGAAGGAAAAATAATTATGTAGGACTGGTATAATTAAAAATACTCTCAACCACAGGCATAGAAAAAAATAAGCTATATTTTTTTCTCAGGAGTTTTCTAAGAATTATAGAATAATATATTATTAAATTATAGAATAATTATTAAATATAGAACGTATAAATTAATAATTACCGCCAATGACTCTCTAGGGTAGAGGCGAATACAAAAAAAAATTATTAAATAAAGGTCAAAGGCAAGCACAAATAAATGAATGAAAATTATGAATTTAAAGATAAATAAAGTCTGTATGTTTACTAATTTGCGCGTGTATGCAATTTAAATTACCAGAGTAAAATAAAAAGTATTAATATCATGAAACACTATTCTTAAATATATTCGGAAGACTAATTGTTGTGGAAATAGGGAGGGGGGAGGGAGGGAGGAAGACAAGAGGAGTGAAGAAGGCGTAATCCATATGCTGAGAAGGCTCTCATATCCTTTTTCCAAAATTGTTTGAGACTTGCAAAATATTCATCGAAATGCGTTCTTATTTCGCTTTCGGATTTTTCACATTTATCACAATATTTTTTTTAAAAAAAGACAAGTAATAATCGGATGGGAGAGTTCTGAGGAGGTCTGTACATAAATTTTATTCGAAAATAAATTCATGAAGAACGACTTTTTAGTCGTTAGTCGTTTGAAAAAAAATAAATCATTTTTTTCTAGTTATTCGTTTTGCTAATCGCAACTAACGAATAAAAAAAAACATTAGTCGTAGATTATAAAATATTAATTAAAATTTATTCGTCGTTCACCAATAGGATAATATTCGCCGAGCTCTGATATTTATTGACGTGGTTTGTGAATCATATTAATTTCTGTTATCTTTCTGCGAACTAAAAATATATTGAAAAATTAAACAAGGTCGAATAGCTGTAACATTTCCTGGGTAGTTCGAAAAATATTGGGAGAAATTAAAAAAAAAAAATGATGTAGATATGGTTGACCGTTGATATAATATGAGAAGGAGTTGATTGAGGGGTTGCGGTCAACTCCTTCTAAAAAAAAAAATAGTAGAAATATTGTTTCTGGTGGTTCTAGTTTAAAGGTGTAAAATCCCTAGGTCACCAATGCTTGTGGTTTATTTTAACTATAAATATGGAGAAAAATGGATGAAAAAATACTATATATATATATATATATATATATATATATATATATATATATATATATATATATATATAAAATTACTGACCAAAATGAAATTACAAGTAAAAATAGCAGGTTTTTTTTGTTTTGTTTTTTAAAATGAGGTGATGTATTTTTAAAAATTCAAATACCAATACAATTGAAGTTTCATTGTCATTAAGGGCTATAGATAAATTTGGGATCAATCCTATCCTAATTATAAAAATATATTTAACGGTGAGCATATAATAATTATACTGGCACAGTGTAGGTGTATTGAAATATTATACTTCTTCTCTATTATCTATAGATAGATACGTTCTATAGACTTCTATATTGTCTGTAAGTGAGATAACTAAAAACTAAGGAACAATAATCAATTAGTATAAGTTCAGGTATTGTGCCTTATTGATCGACTATCAAATTGGAGAACATTTTTCATTGGGGCAAGTTAGTCACTTATTAAATAAATTGTAATATTAACTGCTGAAATATGAATATATGAAGCTTAATCAATAGTCTCTATTGTATAGACAACTTTGATAATATTATATTTATATACGAAAAAAACGCATTAGCCATATTAGAGGGAAATATTGGTATTATGTGAGAATTCCTGCTGGAGCATACTACTATAACCTAAATTTTACATGGTTTGAATCGTTGAAAATATGACGTATCTACACCTTATGCATCAGTAATTACTTGTAACTTCATAGTTCAATCTAAAACAGTGCAATATTTTCTGATTTAATAAGTTGCCTAATATAGAGCTTGAATAGAACCAAGTGGATTATGGATTGAATTGAACCAAGTGGAAGACTATGGAACTGAAAAAGCCATTTGAGAAACCGGTTCTCAGTTGCATTCGACTAATCTAAATAATTATCTATTCTCTATCTTTAAAGTTTATTTGTTATTTTTGTTTCATAATATTGTTGCTAAATTGTCAGGAATGGTTGTAGTATACTCAGTGGAGCTTGACGAATCCGCCTAGGGACCAACCTTAAGTGGGTGTCACCCTCGAGCAAAACCAATTTGTGGGCTATAGCCATGGGATCTGGTTCGATTTTCACCTGGAAAACCGATGCCTATGGATCTATCTCTATTCGCAACACACACACACAGACATAAACAAAAATATATACAATTTCAGATCAATAATACATTTGCTAAGTATTTTATTAGTTCCAAAAGATGTATGACTAATAAATTTTTAAAAATATTTTTCAGGTTCTTGTGAAGAGGAAATTATGGAAGGAAGTACTGTAAGTGACCAGAGGGTAATAATATTTTTTATAATATATATATATATATTTTTTATAATATATATTTATTTTTTACATTTATGATATGTAGAATTATAAATATTCTTGGTGTACAGAATTAGCTAGCCTGCTACGAATAAGCAATTTGGAGCGAGAAGCCACCTATTTTTCATTAAGGGTACGCCCACTCCCAGTAATTCCGTCCTGAAAGTCACTCTAGTCCAACGTCTAATCCGACTAACTAGAGCTATATGTTCTAGCTGAATGGATTAAATGTGACTGGACTGGCGTGACCAATTAACCGCTCCTTTTAGTATCAATTTGGAACTGCACTCCCAATCGAATCCGCAATGACAAATTGGTCAAAGTTCAAGGACTGTGGTTTAGAATGTTACACAAATAATAACAGTAAGCTAACAGAAACCCTTTCGTCATTTTTATCTCAGATTATTGTCAATAATTTATTTTATAAGTTCAGAAAAATATATTAAAAAAAATTCAACTACTGTAACTTGAACTACTTTGAATTAGACGTCAACGAATATTTAAAATTAGTGAAGTTGTCTGTTGCCTTTCCACCACCAAACAAAACTCGACACCATTTCTGATTAAGGGCACATTAAGAAGGGAATGGTGGGTGACCCAAGTTTTAGTAAAACCCAAAATATTTTGTAAATAAATAAAAATAAGAAGGAAATAGTGTAGCTCGGTGAGTTAGGAGCCAGAGATGGTCAAATGCTACTCTATGTAAGGAGTACCAAATATTTTACTCAAATACTCACCTGATTTGAGTACAAATGAATTTAATTACTACTTCAGTTCATGTCAGACGATTTACTGAAGTAGTGATTGAATTCTCAATAGTGATCAATTTGAGTAAAATACTTGGTACTCGGTACTCAGAACAGCATTTGTCAATCTCTGTGAGACACCAAACCGCTAGATTTAAGGGTTTGAATTCGGCTGATAGTAAAGAATTTTTCATTAGCCGTGGATCCACCCTGGGGTCGAACGACCATCCTAGGGCACGCCCAACCTCTATAAAGTGGATAATTTTAATTAAATAATTAGTTAAGCGCGAATACCAGGCGGTTGAGAGGGATCCTGACGCGATCAACGTTTTGCTGCACAACCATACACTTGATACAGTTTTTCCGAACACCGTAGTGAACACTAGAACCTTCATAAGTTGTAGTGTTAGCACTTTTTTAAAAGATAGATTAAGGATTCGCACTAGCATATAGGACAAAATCTACTCGTCAAGATCCGTAATGTGCGGTTGAAACAACCAATTACTAAACTTTCCCCCCCCCTACCTAGCCATTTCATGTCCCTAATAACCTACCAAGGTCTTTTAGTATATATGTAAGTAAATTCCTTATGATAGAGATGATTATTTTTGTAGTTTTTTTTTTTTTTTTTTTTTTATAAAAAAATTTTATTTGCCCCAGTAAAGTTTTTTTAAAAATTAATTTATTTTTATTTTAACGTTTTTTTGTTCTTGAAATGAAAAAGTGAAATCTTCTCTAGACGCGTTTTGCGAGTTCTGCGCATGCGTTAACCTTACACATATAGTCTTTATTTCGTCTCTTATTAAGTGACTTTATTAACAGTGAAATAATTCATGTTATATGTGAAAAAGTAGTGTAAACTGTTAAGTTAACAATTAAGTTGAAACTGGACATAAACAAGGTGAGTAATCACTTATTTATAACGGCATTGTGAACAGTGTAAATAGACCTGAGGATAGTGATAGATAACAAGCCGGCCATATACATTCGTTAATCCGACCAGTGGGCTGCTGCCCTTCGGCGGAAGCAGATCTACGTTACTTAGACTTCTACGAACTCGCGTAATATATACGTAATTGATAAAGGACATTTTTTTTTTCCAAATTATTACAGTTACCTCTAATTAAATTAATATGAGATGCGCTATTTTCATATGGTAATGTCGAGCAAAGGAAACAATCGAACTTTAAGATCTAGGAGTCTCGATACCACAAAGAGTTCACCCATCAAGAAAAGGGCTAGACGCTCTAAAAAAAATACCCCGCCAGCTACACCAGAGAGCTCAGTTGACGAAGTTGAAAATCAACCTGGCACATCATCACAAAATATGTCAACACAAGTTATACCAATACAAGGTACGCTAGAAGAATCGCCTTTTTTTACAGCTAATCCATTCCAAGTGCTGTCAAACACACATAATGAACAAATGGAAGCATTATCCATCCCTAGTGAACCTAAACCTCCACCAATATTCGTTAGAAATATAAAAAATTTCCAATTAATGTGTCAACAATTAAATAATACAGTGGGCTCAGGTAAATACGTATGCCAAAGCCGCACTAATGACACGAAATTAATGCCTGACACCCCAGATACGTACAGAAAAATTGTCAAGTATTTATCTGACACTAAGGCGGATTATCACACATATCAACTGCGCCAAGAGAGAGCGCTCAGGGTGGTGATCAGGAGATTACACCCATCAACACCGCTGGATGCCATTAAAGAAGAACTAACTGAGATGGGGTTCCGTGTTCGACAAATAGTGAATATATTCAAGGAAGATAGAGAACAGCCTGGTACAAAAAATAAAATACCGCTCCCACTATTCTTCGTTGACCTTGACCGAACGCCCCAGGTCGAAGAAATCTACAAGGTCACACGCCTTTATTACACTAGCGTTGTTGTAGAAAAGCCCTACACTAAGCGCGACATTGTACAATGCCATAACTGCCAGGCTTATGGTCATACGAAACGCTATTGCCACCACATTCCTAGATGTGTCAGGTGCGGTGATCAACATAAAACTGAGGACTGCCAGAAGTCCAGAAGAACACCAGCAGTATGCGCTTTATGCCACCAAGGGCACCCAGCGAACTACAAGGGTTGCCAAACATATAAGGAACTGAAAGCAAGAATTTATGCAGCTCCAAGAGAAGAACGGCCATCCAGGCCACCAAGACAACCCTCTAGAACTGTAAATACAAGAGTGTCCTATGCTCAGATGTTCAAAGGAGACACTGCACCCACACAAACTCAGGCCCTGCCACAAGAACCTCAACCTCGAGTATTCACATCTCAACCACAAGACCCTTATCCCATCTCTGAACCTAGGCCTAATAACCAGACATTCATTCCTCCTCCTCCCAATGCCACTGACCTCACAAGCCTATTGACTTCTTTCCTCTCTGAATTCAGGTCACTCATCACTCCTCTCATTTCCTTGCTTACCAATGTTGTATCCAACCTCATCCCACTGTCGAGAAATCCTTAAATGCCCCCAATCAAATCCCTCTCCGTTCTCCTTTGGAATGCGAATGGTATTCGAAATCACGTCAACGAACTAACAATCTTATTACAGGACAAAAACATTGATATAGCATTAATAACTGAAACTCGACTTACCAACAAACGACCACTTAACATCCCCAACTATCATATCTATCGAACCGACCATCCTGATGGAACAGCACATGCTGGCACTGCCATAATTATCCATCAATCCCTTTCCCATCATCTATTCCCTTTGCTAACCCATAATTTCCTACAATCCACTGCCGTGATAATCCAAACTTCCCTTTACCCAATAGCAGTAGTCGCAGCATACTCCCCGCCTAAAATACCCATCTCAGAATCCCAATTAACTTCCTTCCTTAACTCCTTAGGACACCACTTCCTTCTAGGTGCAGACTTAAATGCTAAACACCAGCAATGGGGAGCCAGAACCACGAATTCCCGAGGACGAACATTGCTATCTGCACTTAATTCCCATCACAGCAACATCCTCTCACCCAATTCTCCCACATACTGGCCAACAGATCCTAACCGCAATCCCGATCTCCTAGATTTTTTCATCCACAAAGGTCTAGGGTCCCTTCATTATTGCATCTCAAGACTTGATGATCTTTCCTCAGACCATAGTCCCCTAATCCTAACGGTCTCCACATCACCAATTCCCAAACCACCTCCACCTTCATTTATCAGGGGGCCAGTTAATTGGAACCTCTTCCGTCAAATACTGGATGATAATATTGACCTCAGAGTTTCCTTAAAAACACCCGCAGACCTAGATGAAGCAGTATATTCCATGACTACCTTGATCCAACAAGCAGTTTGGACTGCATCTTCACCTTATCCTTCTAAAAAATACCGCAAAATAAATCCTCTACCCCAAGACCTACTGGACCTTATTAATAGAAAACGATGCTCTAGGACCATCTGGCAAAGAACCAGGCATCCTGATGATCGGAAATCATATAACTATTATTCCAAGCAGGTAAAACAAAAACTGGCTACGTTTAGATCCCAATCCTATAATTCCTATCTTTCCTCACTATCTGCAAGTGATAACTCCCTCTGGAATGTAACTAAAAAAATCCTTAAATTCCAATCCATTTCCCACCCCCTCCGCCGTGATGATGGTTCCTGGGCTTCGTCAGATGAGAATAGAGCAGAAGAGTTTGCTAAACATCTATCGTACACATTCACTCCTCATCCTGAACTCCATCCCTCCCATACTGCTGAAGTTAAAGAATTCCTCTCTTCACCGATTCCTCTCTCCTTACCTCCTAAAGCCGTCAACCCCTCTGAGGTCAAATTCCTTTTAAAGAACCTAAAACCTCGCAAATCTCCAGGACACGATCTCCTTACTTCCCAGATCCTCAGACAACTTCCCAAAAAAGCAATTATATTCCTTACATACCTATTCAACTGTATCCTCCGCACAACCCACTTTCCTCTGGTGTGGAAACACTCCATAATTATCCTCTTTCCTAAACCAGGTAAACCTGTTAATTGTACATCATCCTATAGACCGATAAGCTTACTTCCGATCCTTTCCAAAATCTTTGAGAAAATCCTTCTCAAACGCATCCTACCCATACTGGAATCCCACAATATCCCTTCCCATCAGTTTGGATTCCGCTCAAGACACTCCACTGTCCAACAAGGCCTTCGCGTTGTGGACCACATATCCTCTGCACTTGAAAACAAGCAATATTGCACTGGTGCCTTTCTGGACGTAGCTCAAGCTTTCGACCGGGTGTGGCACGATGGCTTGCTTTTCAAGCTCAAAACCCATTTACCTCAACCCTTGTATCTAGTCCTCAAATCCTACCTTTCAAATCGCTCCTTTCAAGTCCGCTGCGGCACTGAACTCTCCAAACATTATCCAATTGAGGCTGGTGTCCCACAAGGCAGTGTCTTGGGCCCAGTTCTCTACATCCTTTTTACCGCTGACATCCCTTCAAGTCCTGATACCTTCCTAGCAACATTTGCTGATGATACTGCCATCCTATCCTCCCACTCGGATCCTCTAATTGCGTCCCGGAACCTGCAAAGACACCTCTCCTTCATTGAGCAGTGGTGCAACAACTGGCGCATCAAAATTAATGAATCAAAATGTAAACATGTAACTTTCACTCTTCGACGCAGATCCTGTCCTCCAATCCTTTTTAATTCAATTCCTCTTCCCTACTCAGACACAGTCCGATACCTTGGCTTCCTTCTGGACAAAAGACTGACTTGGAACCCACATACGAGACTTAAAAGACAAGAGCTTAACCGACGATTTGGTCAGCTATATAGACTACTAAACAGAACATCTCATCTCTCAACAGAAAACAAATTATTAATCTACAAGACCATACTGAAACCTATCTGGACCTACGGACTTGAGCTGTGGGGGACAACTAAATCATCGAATATCAAACGCATCCAATCCTTCCAGTCTAAAGTCCTTCGAACAATAGTCAATGCTCCATATTATGTCACGAACAAGACCCTACACCATGACCTTAACATCCCATATGTCCATGACATCATCCCATCCAGATTCTCCAACTTTCACCAGAACCTCATACATCATCCCAATCCTCTAGCCCAATCCCTATCCAGCTCCGAGCATCCATACCATCCCCCTCGAAGGTTGAAACGGCAGTGGCCTCGAGATCTTTTGTAAATATGCCTTTGGAGTCCTGGCAATGGCCAGCTTCTCCACTCATGTCCTGAGCGTCTGTGGCTCTAGTGCCCTCTTTCAGTCTCCACTGGCTTCTAATACTAGTGATGCGGCTGGAAAAGTGGCGCTGGGATCTTCCGGAGTCTTGCTTTGCCTTCCACGTGTGGGGGAAAAAGCCTGGTTCGGAGATTCTTGGGCGAATGTATATATTGTATATAGTTATGATTGTGTTTAGAAGTTTTTATTTTATTTTATTTGTTTATTATTATTATTTTTTCTTTTCTTTTTATTTATCTTCTTCATCAGTATTATTTATTTACTTCTTATATTTATATTTATTTCTTTATTATTTGTATATATTGTATGAATGAGAACTTTTAGCCCTAATGCTTATAGCCCTCCAGCAGTGGCTGCATGTATTATTATTCAATAAATAGATTAAAAAAAAAAAAAAAAAAGACGCGTTTTGCACTTTTTTGTGGATTTTTGTGGAGAGTGAATTAGATTTACCCGTCAGATTTCCGATATGTAACGCTCGGGTTATGTCGGCTAGAGTCGACTAATTGAAGTATTTTTTGCATATGGATTAAAATACCTCAAAAACTTAATACCGAAACTGCGTATTGTTAGCGTGAACAAATATTTCGTTCTCTTTGTAATGAGCTATTATTCTAATTTGCATCTTAACGCGACGCCGTTGTTAAAGATATGAAAAGGGAAAAAATAGAGTGAAAAACTAAATGATAACGAGTTTTGTTGAATATATGGATTAAAATATCTCAGAAGCTAAAAATCGGACCTGTTTACTGTAAGCAAGAGAATTTTTCCGCATTTCATCCCCTGTGAAATAGGCTATTATAAATTGTATCTTAACGCGACGCTGTGTTAGGGAGGTGAAAAAGATAAAATAATGTCGAAAACCATATGATAACTAGTTTTATGGAGGATATAAAAATTCGACCTGTATACTGTAAGCGAGAGAAATATTCAGCAGTTTATCCTCTTTATAATTAATATTTTATATTATTAATCTCGCCTTGTTGGTGTTTTCACTACTATCGCGTGGTCTGAAGCATTCTCCTTATATTTTTAACTATTGACAATTTATATTCAACAAATATCATCATGACCTCATTTATATGATAATCTATGATAAATTTGGGTATTCTTAAAACATAAATAGATTTTTTTTTCTGTATTTTGAGCCCAAATCGTCAAAATATCGCGAAATATTACCGATTAATTTGGGTCATCAAACTTTGAAATTCAGTTCATCCGTTCGCTCAAAAAATCATTATATAACTAGAAGCGATCTCACGAAACGCGTAAATCTCCTTATGGTTTTACGGAAGAAGAGAAAAAAGAATAAAAGCCAAAAAATATTTATTGCCAGGCTACGCCTTCAATAGTTGTAAACACCATACGGCATTACTGGAAGGGATATTTGGTCTGATGGTGTTTTTATTGAAGGAGCAAAGAAAATATTTCTATATTAAGGTGTTTATAAAAACATTTATTTGCTATTATTGTTTCTTACAAAGGGTGTTGGTATATAGAGGATTCAGCAAGGTATTAGACAATTTACTTCCTAAATTGCGGATTATGGTGGGAGCGGCCTGGTGTTATGAACTGGATTATACTGAGGCAATCTTGCGAACTCATATCTTTGTTCAAGAAAAGTACATTTACAACGTCCGAAGTTCATTTATAAGTTGTTACAACAGGTAAAATTCTAAAAAAATTTCATCTTCATGTCAACGTCACGAGAGGTCAGTTATTGTTTTCAGCTCGTTACTTGCCAAATTAAGGCGAGCCTTCAACAGTTTAATAAAGATTTTAAATTACCTTATTCCACGTTTCAAGGTCCCTACTCAGCCAGGATTCCTTTTACGTTTTTTATTTTCCTATTTTATTTTTAAATAATTAGAAGATATTTAATAATTCAACGGAATATTACTAAATGCTATTTATTCATATACAATTCCTTTACAATGTTTTAATCTACATTTAAGAACCATTATAAAATTACTAAATCCTATTTGATACATGAACTTTTTATGTTTATTATAACACATATCAGGTCTTAAAAAAAATGATAGAAAATAAATTTGCAATAGTTTATTGTAATATTTTTTTCATAAATAAAGAAATTCTCTGGTGGTTGAAAGTATGAGATCACATAATTTTTATTGTATAACAAGCGGTGAAACTTATTCAGCAAAAATCCTCAACTCAATCAATATGAACTCAAAGCTTATTAAACAAAAAAAAATTCACAAAAGTTGCATATTCGTAGTTTGATTGGAATGCAATGAAAAAAAATCTTGAATAATCCATGATTTTATGAAAAACAAAACTTTTCCGAGTCAAATTAAAAGACCCCTTAAAATGGTTTTATTAATGACAAACTTAATTTGAATTTAAATAAATTTTGCCTGTTTTATTGTGAGATAATTATTAACTAATAAAATAATATATTCTTTTAGTTATCGTTCCCTATTACACAAAATTTGACTTACTTTAAAAAATCTAAATTTTCTACTAAAATTTCTATTGTTTACAAAAGCTTCTTTATAATTCTTAAGATCTGCTATCATCCTTTTGAATATTTCTCTTTACCTACGTAATTACTTCCCCACTATATAAAAAATAATTGTACAAGACCCTACACAAGCATTCCTAACTCTACTTATCACTTAATTAAATTAAAAGATTGGTTCAAACTATGGAAAATTCGACTTAATCACTACAAATTCAAGAATATAACATTTACTCTTAGAAAAAATACCTGTCCTCCAGTTCATATTTACACCAATCAAATTCCTCAAACAGACACTGTACTTTACCTTGGACTCACTTACGACGAGAGGATGAATTGGGGCCCGAATGTAAAAATGAAACATAAGACAAATAACAAATAAGACTCAAATTACTTTACCATTTTTTTCTAAATCTTTGAAAGTGAAACTGATTACATACACATACTTACTTAAACCAATATGGACATAACAAACACGAATATTCGATATCGCTAAAAAGTCCCTCCTACAAAAACTTCAAACTTTCCAATCAAAATTATTGCTCATAACAAAAGCACCAAACAAAACTTTACATACTGACCTTCCAATAGTTGACCAACATATAACAATCCCTTATCAACGATTTTATACTCATTTTAACGGACATAACAACAGATTAATAAGAGACATGGTATACACTAGAAACTGAAAAGGAGAAAAGGCGTTGGATGAGAGATCTCCTAAGTAATTAAAACAAGTCAGGAAAGAGGTGCTGCTGAATACATTCCTTTCCCATACCTGACATGTCATTTATATCTTGTTTATCGAGGAAATTAGCTGATTCTTGACAATTTTGACAGTCACAAAAAAATTATTTATAGCCAAAAAATAAAAATAAAATAATAAAACAAACAATTATAGTCACAACTATAAGGAACGCGAATTATGAAAAGGCCCATATCCATTACTGAGTTCTATACGAATTTAAAGCTAATTCTTCTAGGGTGTATTTAAAATTAGAAAAAAATATATGTGACAACTTGATTTTAAATACCTTAAACGTATCGAAAGCAGTAAAAAGAAAACTACCATAGCCGAACTCGAACAATTAGAGAATAAAGCCTTCCCGATTAAGTCCCAATGATGACGATAAGGCAAATACAATTATTTTACATAAATAAAGTTGCTATGGTATGCCCTTTTTCCTCATTGAAGTTTTTTATTCGTTATTCTCCTTATGGTGCCCTTGAAAAGCAATCGGAATAAGTGCTTTTTCCAAGCCAACGAATTTGATTGGTGTGACTGTACCACCGCATATTAGAGGATGTAATTTGATGAAATAGAACATATGCCTTGCCCAGCAGCAACATTGTATACCTTAACGAACCTTATTCACTACCTCTGCGATTACCCGGAGAGAACTTCAAGAAATTATTTCCGACTAGCATCGGAAATAACTTCCTCAAGGTCGAGTCAAGTCGTTAAAAGTACAACTAATACTTATACGTTTAGAACTTAAGAAGCAGAAAAATTAAATCTAGTTCTTTTTACTTTCCTACCTTTACTAGGTAAGGATTGCTATCGGGTCAAATTTCCGACATGCGGTTTTCGACGGATCTATACGTTTCAGAGCACACTGAGTCTAAAAAACACATTTTTAGCCATTGGCCTGTTTGTCTGTCTGTCAGTCTGTGCCGAGATTTCCATGCGCAATACCTTGCGCGTAATAAATGAAAAACATGTTTTTCTATTGATTGTAGCGCAAAAACGGCTCTAAAGGTTTTGATGAAACTTTCCTATAATGTTCGAATCATTGTTCTTTCAATTTTCGTATATAGACTAAATTCCCGAAAAAATTCAGGAAAAATATTTATAAAGGAAAGAAAAATGTTATTGGGCCTTACTCAATAAGTATATATTATACGGTAAAATTTATAATACAACTTTTGAAAGGTAATTAAATTACCAACAAAACGAGAAAAAAAAATCATCGGAATTCAACCAGTATTAGCGATGATACAGCTTATTCTATTTTTTACGCATTTTTAAACTTATTACTTTCCTACCTATACTAGGTAAGGAAAGTATTGCAATCGGGTCAAATCTTCGACATGCGGTTTTCGACGGATCTATACGTTTCAGCACCCTGAGTCTGTCGTTTGAAAGGTAATGAAATTCCTTACAAAGCCATATAGAAATCGTTCATTTTGGACAACTATTAAGGTAGTTACAGCTATTCAATTTCCAATGTAAGATTACGGTTTCATATCCTGGTGTCAGAAAGGGGTGAATGAGAGAATATAGATGACTAAGTGAAAGTAAGAAAATCTGTTACCCGCATCACACAATCTTCACTATTTCCTCTACTTTTAACAGAAATTATTGTTTGACACTACTACGCTATGGCAAAAAGTTTTTGATCATCAACATTAGGAAGTATTGAATTTTTTATACCGATTTAGCTTAAGACAGTTAACATTGCTTTAGTTTATCAAATGAATCGTACTCAGATCTTATGTTTGATCAAATTTCAGGAAAATGTATCTAGTTCAATTCTTTTTTATTTCTTCATGAACATATATAAATATACAAAATCGTTTCTGAAATAGGTATGAAAGTCGTGTGAGTGGACACACCAGATATATATTTTTTTTTTGTTTGAAGGAAGAGGGTGTTTTAATATAGGAATATAGTTTTTTCAACTTTATTACAAGTTTATTTATTCAGATTAAAGGGTTATAGGCGTTTCCTACGTAGCCTTATTTATAGTCTCCAATATAGGTAGATCTATAAATATGAGATAATAAAAAAAAATTATAGTAAAACTTGAACTATTTTGTCGACGATATAAGAGCACTTGGAAAACATAAATAATATTAAAACTGTAAAAGTACATCTTTGCATAATATCATAAATGCTATTTTATCCTTCGTTATTCTTTCAAGATACGCTTTATATAGATTGAGTTTATTATCTGAATGACTAATTAAAAAATTGATTCTGTGCGTGATACTGCGTAAAACACACATCTTGTTAACTACTTTAAATTGTGTATGAATTAGTATTTTCATAAACACAACATTAAGAGTAAAAAGTAGGCTCAACTCACCAGTTATGGACAAGGGGCCCAGTGGTGGACAGGTTGGACTTTAAATGTCCCAATAATAAGCATCCATGCTTATTGAAAAGTTCCAGTTTTTTACTATATCGAAGAACGATGCCCGATGTTTCATACCTTCCTACTAACCGTTTGCTGAGAGTAAGTTAAGAATATTTATGTTATCTTAATTGTAAAATAATGTTTGTTACGTGCCATGGAGATTTAGTTATAGTTCTGAAAGTTTTTGACTGAAAAGGTTGTAATTTTCGTAAGTGGGTAGTTTTGGCTGTCTCATAAATTTGTAAAGCGTATGTCTATATGGGATTAATTAAGTAAATATAAGTGTTCAGTTTTTGTTTTAGTTTTAATTTTGAGCGTCTTGAGAGTAGTGAGTCGTAGTCATAGTGTAAAGTTTTACGTTTTTCTCTTTTTGTTGATATGTCGGCCCCATATCATCTTCTGTCGAATGTCAGTTCAAGATATGATATTTTATCAGTTTGCGGAATTTCGGCATAGTCAAGGTAAATAGAACGGCATGTTTCACGTCGAAGATTATAAGTAATTTGTTGTGATTTGTCTTGGTTATGTCGAATTTTCCAAAGTTTGCTCCAACCATAAATTATTATATTTGTATTTGTATTAAATTTTTGTTTGTTCTTCTTTTTATTTTCGTGTAAAATAGCTTAACCATTAGTAAATTGGTCAGTATTTAGTATCAGTAATGCCAAAATTACCCTTAAAATATCATAATATCAATTTGTACGGATCGCTCCTGGTTTGTCACATTAATCCTTGCAATACAGTAGTTAGGATACTGTAACGGAATATTCTATTCTATTCTATTGCTACATCTAGGTAATCCGGGATCACAACCATAGCTATGAAGTAATTGAAAACAACCGAATTGTTAATCAAAACGTTTGTCTAGAATCATAACATACCTTTGCCGAAGTGTATTTTGTAAAATCTTCTCATTTTGTAGAACTCATAAGGTCCTCTGTGATAATATTAGTCATCATTAGCTTGTTCTGATGTATGAGTATTTCTCAATAAATATATTTAATCATCACACCAATAATTAAGCTAAAAATGAGATATGATTTTGTTTTCGTGCCTCTGTGCATGTTTAACTTTAATTATTTATCAATACGCCACTTTAAATGCCGAGAAAACAAAAGCTATTCTGATCGGATTTTCCTCACTTCTCAAATCCATTACTGTACCTCCAAATCTTTTCCTTAACACCCCGCTTATCTCCTTCCATACTACCGTTAAAAACTTTGGTGTTATCTTTGATCAAACCATTTCCTGAAAACCAAACATCTCCCAAATTTCCCGTTGTGCTACTTATATTTCCACCTTGAAACAGTTCAACCGTCTATCTCCTTCCATTCTGTACCCGTCAAAGCCTTGTTTCTTCTCTTGTTTTCCCCCACTTTGACTATGGCTGTGTGGCATATGGCGGACTCTCGGGATAACTCGAAGCCAAACTTAAACGTCTAATGAATTGCTTGCTCAATAGCCTTTGTTTTCAAGATATCAATAGATACGCATGTAACCTAGTATTACATAGGTGGGTTTAGACATTTCAAAAACTCTGGGACAAAGAAATATATAAATGTTTCTTTCATTATACTAGTATTTATTTTTCATCTACTGTTGGTATCGAGAAAAATAAAATTAATAATTTGGTTTAACAATAATGTCGCTGTTTTCCTTAGTTTGCGAAATATCTAAACCCGGTTTAAGATCTAAAAGAAATCTTTTAAAAGATAGGCTTCGACAACTTAAATTCAATAACTTTAATGAGCTAAAGAGATGTTAATAATCTCGCAGTCATTTTCGTTTTTATTGTTTTTTTTCCCATCTTTTCTTTGCTCTATACTTATTTTACAGAAAATAAGTACAACTGAAGCTCATAAAAACAAAAGTTTATGATAACAAAAGATTAGAAGTAAGCCGGCACAACTCATTATTCTCTCATCGCTAATAAGAATTCTATTAGTGGAATTAATTCAATTATAAAACTTTTAATGGAAAGGAAAATAAGTTTAGAAAACAATCAGTTATGTTTCTGTGGAACCAAATAATTTTGATTACCTAATTGAAGTTCAAATCTGTAAATTGAAGTTGAGTTTTGTTTTGTAAAGTTTTTCATTTATTCTGTTAGAGCTGCGTTTAGGTAGTTTTCTTCGTTTGTTGAAATTAGCTGTGGCTTTGTGAATCCGTTGGTGGGTGATTAGAGCTGGATTTGCAAATCCGTTGGAGGGTGGGTTGACCTTTATACCAACCAAATAGTTGAGCCGTTGGAAACTGGTTTTCGTAATTGCGTTACAAGAATGTAATTTCAAACTGTATTTTCTAGATAAAAGAAGCTATTGTTATTTCTTATTTTATATAAATATATGCTTGGTAATTATTTTAAATAATTTTAATATGCTAATGCTAAGAATTAAACGATGGAGAAGAAAATTATGTGTGTGGCGTTACCTGTAAAACTTGCTGCCATGAAATGGGACTTTGCGCAGCATTGCTTAACATCCCACTCAAACACCCTTATTGCCCATAAGAAAGGAGAGGGTATATGACGAAATAAATAAAATAAAAGATGTTAATTGACTTAACAAGCTACCAAAGTATTAAAGTAGATAAGCAAGAAGTTATCTTAGTATAAATAGGGCAATTAAGTGAAAACGTTTTTTGTGAAAAGTGAGTTAGAGTGAACACTCAGATCTCCGATGTGTAATATTCGGGTAATTGAAGTATTTTCGCATATGAATTAAAATATTTTAAAAACTAAAAATTAAACCCGCATATTGTTAACGAGGGAAATTTTTATTATTTCATCTTCTTTGTAATGAGTTATTCAAATTATTTTTTTTTTTATTTGTTTATTTAGCCTCTACCCCTAAGGGTCATTGGCTTAATGTTTCCATTTTATATTCGTTGATAAAAGGGAATATTCTTTAAATATTTGAACAGTTTTCTATTTCATTCTCCCCATCTTGCAGAATTTCTTTCATTTCCGTTCCCATTTGAAATTTTTTCCTTATATTAGTGTACCTTCTACATTCTAATAATATATGTTTTACTGTTCTGGTTACTAGGCAATGTGTGCAAGTTGGATCTTCTAATCCTCTCAGGAGCTATCCATGGGAAAACTCACAGTGTCCAATTCTTAGCCGACATAGTATCACTTATTTTCGTCTAGACTTTCTGTTTGATGTGTTCCATTTGATAAATTTTGTTTTTATTTCCTGAAGTTTTGCCGAACTCATTTCCCATTTAATGTTCCATTTATTTTGAAAGGAGAAGGCAATTTTGGTAAGCAAAATTGTATCTTAACGTGACGCTGTATTAGAGAGGTGAAAAGGGAAACAAAGGAGTCAATAACCAAATGATAAAGAGATTTATTGAAGGTATCGATTAAAATATCCCAGAAACTAAATACCGAACCTCCATACTGTAAGCAAGAGAATTTTTTAGCATTTCATCCTCTCTGAAATGAACTATTGTCCAAAATCGTATCTTAACGCGACGCCGTGTTAAAGAGGCGAAAAGGATAAAATAGTGTCGAAAACCAAACGATAAGGAGTTTTATGGAAGATATTAATTAAAATATCTCAGAAGCTAAAAATCGGACCTGCAAACTGTAAGACAGCGAAATGTTCAGCAGTTCATCCTCTTTATAATGAGTTATTATTTATAATTTATATTTCATATTATTAATCTCGCCTTGTTTATTTCACTTCTAACGTGTGGTATAAAGAACACACCTTAGTTTTTTTAATACATTTTTTTTTAAAATACTGTATTATTTTTATATCGAATCTGAGATGATGTATGATCTTGTTTGTTACTAAACTGACATTTTGTTTATGATTAGACTTTTAGATGTAAACATGTATATTAAGGTTCACGTAACGGTCTAATGCAACGTAAGTAAAAGCATTACATGGGAAGACAGATATCGCATAGCAGTTGATGGATGGTGCCTAGTGACCTCTCCACAGAGAGTGAACGAACCACTCCTCTGGTTTCGCATCTTGACGGTGACTAAAATGTTGACTTTTACCGTCAAGTAGCAACGACCATCCCTTTTTTAAAAAAGAAAAACATGACAAAGTAAAAATGGACTCTTCGCGCGTGTTTGGTTTGCATAAACTGAACGTTCCGACCTTTGAAAAAAAAAAAAAACAGAATTTAAACACAGACAATGTATGGATAATTAAAGGTACACAAACAAATACAAATGTTTTTAATTCATTACGAGTTGAAAGAATAAATATAAAACATATTTTTTTAAACTATATTCGAACTATCCGGACAACCCTAGAATACACCAATAGCTGACATACTTAAGGGAAATTACTTTGTATTATTAAGTTTGAAAACTTCAATATTGGTGTTATTGATTTTTTCTTGGATTACATCTTAAAGAACTACTTGTTACCAAGACACACTTTTTTAAAAATTGTAAACTTAAAGAATAGTTTTTTTTGCACCTGTAACAATGAACTTTTCACTTGTTTATATTAAATAGATGTAATTTAAATCCAAGCTCTGAGCAATCCTCACTAAGCGCACTCCGATATATCAATAGCCCCTATACAGAAAATTATGTCGTGAGAGCAATCTATTGTCTTAAAAGTTTGAGCAGATCGGTAATATTTATTACCAAGTCATATTGGCATAACGGGTAACGATTTGAACGATAGAGTTACAACTGAAGCCTATGGGTTAGATATAGTTGAATGTTGTTTTCTTTCAAGTCCTGAAATTTTCTAGTCAATAAGAGAAGACATTTGAGGTAAGTGTCAAAATCTAATCAACCAACAAATACATAATAAATTTAGGTTGATTAAACCTACCGTTAAGAAATGAACATACTCCACACAATTGAGAAAATACGAAGTTAAATATAAATCGTGATAAATCATTTGCTGATAGGGCAAAGCCATCTCACCCACGGCTATCTGCTGACAAAAGAGCCACCTCCAAAATGTCAGGATTGTCAAACAGCTCTGACAGTGAGGTATATTATCTAGAAACTTCTTTCTGGTCTTTAAAATCAAGTTACTTTAATAATATGACCAATTTTTTACTAAGATACTAGACTTCACAAAAAAATTTAAAAATTTCAAGTTGACGTAAAATCAAAGAAAATGGGCGTTGACAACCGTCGCAGTTTTTCCTTCTTTAAACTGCAATAAAAAAAAAATACAAGATAGTCGTTTATTTCATACTCTACAATGCAGTAATTTCTACTGATTTCTTTTTGTTCGTTACTTCTTAAATAAAATACTATAGCTTAAAATAACATTTCGTCGATCTCTTTCCAATTGCCTTCCAGTAGAATTTAAATATCTTTTTTTTTTTCAATTGTTTAAAATAATTCATATTATTTTATGTTACTTATTTTACTCAAACCTCAGGTAGATTAAACGCGTCTTGAGATTTTTCTGAACGATTTAGCAATCCAATATGTAACGTGCGTTAAGCCAGCTGTGTTTGACACCTAATTACTTACCGATGAAAGCATTTCCTTTGAACTGTATTGTCGAGACGTGGAATAATCGCCCAATTAGTATATCGGGATTATTAGTAGTATATCACAGTAATTATATTATATTAATTATCAGTAGAATAGTAATAAGTATGGATTTGGCACTCCTCAGTACGTGTAAGTATGACCTTTTGATAATATATATCATTTATGTGCGCACCTAAATAATTACAAAATAGTATTTGATTTTTTTTAGATAAATAACAGTTTTTCTTGTGTTAGGGTGCATCTCTACTGAATAGTACAAATTAGAAAAACAAATGTAAAGTTTTTTATGAGTTATATACATAAAATGCCAATTATAATTATATATTAATCGCAATTAAAATAATATCAAATGTCAATATTTTTTATAAATGATTGTTTAATGTAAATTATTGCTGTACCAGCAGATACTATTTGAATATATGAACTCAAAAACAATATGTAGAAATAAAAATAAACATGGTTAAATACGATGTGAGTGAATTTTACGTACAATTGTTCTCAGACTGCCAAATAATGAAAAGAAAATGAATAGAGATGAGTAGGCGGAAATAATGTCTTCCGCATTGCTGCGCCAGTCTAGCTGTTTCAGAGCTACAATAATTATACACGGAAGTCCTTTTTTTTCTTTTAAGTATTATTAATATATATAATAAGAAGCGAAAAAAATTAATAAATGAATTATTTGCTACAGAAAAATAAATATTTAAAAAATATATTTTCGTTTACTTTTTGTTGCAGAACCTTAATCATATTACCATTGATTTTATCTTTCATTTTTCGATGATACGTTTCAAGACTGTGCTGCTTACTTTCGTTCTAAGCATATATGTCTTACTTTATTCTCCGATTTAAATCTCTCGAGCATAATGACAGCGTTAAAAATTTATGAACATTAGTCTAGTGAAAAACTCCTAGCGGTACTTGTAACTATAATTAGATAAATAGATAAATAGATTACATGTATACGGTAGTTTGAACGTGAATTAGCAGGCAGAATAAGAGTTTGTAAAAATATGTGGACGAGGATTGGCACATGGAGATAGATAACTCGTTCAAAGCGAGGTAGCAAAAACGACGAAAGATTTGCTGAAGGATGTGATTTTGTAGGTAAGGACATACATATATCAGTAGGTTGAGGATATATCATATATATCAAAGAAGGAACGTGAATTAAGGAGTTCTAGTATGTAGAAATGTTTTTTTTTCGGTTCTAACGATTTGGAATAGGATAAAAACAAATAGGAAAGGTAGGTTTTGATTACCTGGGGGTTTTACGCCTATAAACAACAACAAACACTGGAGAAATTCCTCCTGGAAGTAGGATAAATCAACTTTAACTGCATACAACAACAGGTAACATGGTTGGGGGCGGGGTGGCCGAATGGGCTAAAGCGTGTGTAACAGCACCGCTAGTTGCCTGGCAACCGGATAACAGAGATTTGAGATGATATAAAAAGTACGAGTTCGCGTCCCGGTGCCGGAGGGGATTTTAAATTCCCCGCCCTCACCCCCCGGCCCGGAAAAATCCCGTATAGCCTAAACGGCGAGGTAGGGAAGAACAAAAAAAAAAAAAGAAAAAAAAAAAAAGGTAACATGAGAGTGCTTGAAAACCCCAAAGATAATTCTTATGAAATAATTCATAAGGCTCTTTAGTCTCATCTTTAGCTTAGTACTCATTCCACCGTAATTATATTTTATTTATATATTCATGATATTTACAACAGTATTAAATTAAAAATACATCTAGTAAATGTGTACACAGGAATGATACAATCACATGAAAACGGTTGTTGAGAAACTACCCATTGATAGCACTCTAATAATATATTTACATAAGTAGATCACGAGAGCATCTTCTTTTCAGACGCCTTGGAGGGTTATCAGTTATCGAAGGGGAACCAAGATTTGAAACGAGAGGGTTCGGATAGCTTTGAAGTTTGTTATGGAAAGATAAGTTTTTGGATTGGGCTAAATCGGAAAAATATGGTACGTTAAGGTCGTTATGGATTATTTTATTTATGAGAAAGTAAGAAGTATTGAGGATTTTACGAAAGATTTTGGGTTGTAAGGATTGAATTCGGGCGGAATTCGAAGGTTTAGTGGAGCCCCAAAGCTCAATTCATCCAACCTAATTTATATATTCACTTCCTAAGTATGTAGGAAAAACTGTAAATATTGCTCAAAGTTATTCTTTTCCTTAAAATGTTTAAAAATATATAAGTGAAGACATTCAGAAATGGAATTATGAATAAACGATTTTCAGTTATGTACTTTGAGTCCCTTCTCAGACATACCCAACCTCTATAAAATGGGTACTCTAAATTAAATAATTAGTTTCGAGGAAAACCTGGTGGTTGAGCGTGATCCTGCCGATCACATCACTGCACAATCGTCGGCATTGAAACAGTACCTACTTACTAACAAAGTACTGAACACAAGACCCTTCATAAGTTGTAGTGGTACAGGTTTATGTAATTTGATATTAGTTCAAAAATAATTTCTTTATATTCATAAATATGCCATAAATTATTTTTCATGTAAATATAATGGCTTTCGGACAAAAAGAAGGTTTATAACCAGATATATTTCTCATCTATTAAAGGAGAGGGAAGTAGACGTTATTAATCTCTTCTGACCCGAACCGTTCGAACGGTCTTTACTGAATTCACTTTGCTTGAATATTAAGGTCCGGTTTCATAACTTGGTCCCTTCTGGTCCCTTGACTGTTTATTAAAAAGATAAAAAAAAGGTGGGTCTAAACTTAGCTTCGGTGATTCCGTCAGCATTTCTCTTCTCACTTTGATTATAACTTGCTTTTCGGAACAATTGAAGAGAAGAATGGTTGGGGTGATAAGTCAAAAAAGTAAAAACGAATGAGTATATTTATTTTTATTTTTGCCGACGTACCGACCAAAAGTTTAGGCCTTTTCATCAGGGATAATAATAATAATACGTAAGAGAAACTATAAACATTAAATGATAATAATAAAAAAATAATATGTAGATGAAAGGTATAGTCTAAAAAAATGAAGGTAGAATATACTTAAAGCAGGTAGAATAATAACAGTAACAGAGGACTAAGAAATAAATAATAACACAAAAAAGTAGGGATTAATGAAATAAACATAATCAAAATAAGGTAATATAAGAAATGAAAAATGAATTAACGACGAAAAGTAGTGAGTGGGATGTATGAGATAAAAACGTAAGTGTAGATAAAAATTAATGGGATGACATAGTTGCTAAAATATAATTTTATAGTATGCTAAAAGTAAGTGAGATAATCATAGTATAAAATGTAAAACAGAGAATTTTACTTATTTTTTATTTTTATTTTATCAATAATGTCACCCCATTTGTTTTTTTCTACACTTACTTTTTTTTTTATCTGATGCATTCCACTACTTTTCGTTGTTAATTAATTTTTATTTCTTATGTTAACTTATTTTGATTATGTTTATTTCATTAATCTCTACTTTGTTGCTATTATTATCTATTTCTTAGTCCTCTGTTACTGTTATTATTCTATCTTCTTTATTTTTATTCTACCTACATTTTTTAGACTATACCTTTCAAATATATATTAAATTTTTCTTTATTATTGTTTAATGTTTATAGATTCTCATACCTATTGTTATCTGTTTTTTTATTAGCCCTGATGATGACCTGAACTTTTGGTCGAAACGTGAGCAAAAATAAAATATATATATATATATATATATATATATATATATATATATATATATATATATATATATGTTTTTATTTTTTTGAATGATCGTCCCAGCCAATCTTCTCGTCATTTATATTTTCATATTTTACCATATATGTTACCTCACACATACAATATTATTACAATAAAATTCGTCCATCAATCATTATAATTAAAGTTCTCGCAGATTATATATTTTTGGCGTTGCTATCTTTGATAGTGACGTGAGACCACTATTAACTTCCTCTGCTTGTTAAGCTTGCGCCCTTTAATACTGTTGGGGTCCATACTTATCCCTTGGACCAAACCTCAGCAGTTACTCTCTCGAGTGAGGGCAGCGTCGCGCTGACAAGCGGACCTCCTTTCTTCCTTCATTCGTGATGGCGAACCAGAATGAGAACCTTCCTATGGAGATTCCAGAGCCTGAGGCCTCCGAAGATAAAAGTGGGAAGAGGATTCACGAAACTGACAGCGAAGGCCTTGGATCGGATATTGAAGGCTACGCCCCAGTAGCCAAACGACACACGTTTCCCGCCCGTACCGTCCCGGAAAAGCCTTCCCAGATCCCAATTGCCAACAAGTTTTCCGTGTTGAGAGTGACTCTACCGGAGAAAAACAGACCGCCGCCAATCATCATAGCACCTCCGATAGCCCAGGCAGCGCTGAAAAATATACTGATCGAGAATAATATAACATTATTCTCTATCAATTCATCATCAAAAGAAACTCGGCTGTATGTCAACTCCGAGAATGACCACTTTCAAGCCACTTTACTGTTGCGCCAGGACAATAGGGTACAATTCCACAGTTTTGCTCCCAGAGGCACTAAGCGATCTCGAAAATATGTGCTTCACGGATTCGATATTGATTTCCCCGTCGAGGAGATAGTCGAGGAGTTAAAAACCAGATTACCAGGATTCAGACTCGCCCGAAGACTCACAAAGAGATACAACCCGAATGAACCACCAAAACCTATCGAGCTGATCCAGATAATTACAGACGACTCGGTCAAGCTGACAGCCATTGCTAAACTTTATCATATATCGCAGTGTAAATTTCGTGTGAGCATCTTTAAAGAAGATGGGGTCCCAGCACAGTGCCGAAATTGTCAAGAATACGGACACACTATGAAATATTGTGGCCGAACATGTGCGTGCCCCTGGTGTGGAGGTGTCCATACCCTTGAACAGTGCCCGAAGACAGTAACTCCCTGGTGTAAAAACTGTAAAGGTGCCCACCCCACCTCCTCCAAAGAATGCTTGAAGAGACAGGAGTTGGTGAAGAAAATTAGGGAAATCACCAAAGGAACACCGACGAAAACGAATACCAGCAAACAGAGTAAGTGGGTCCAGGAGGGCCTGGCATACAGCACAGCAAGCGGAGGAGCGCCGGTCCAATCAGAAGGAACCTCTCCCCACCACCAGTCTCATCCCCACCACCAGCACGCCACCCAGTTCAAGGAACAGACTGCACCAACGCAATCGCCTCAGCCTTCAACAAGTACCGATGCCTCCCTGACGTCTCTAGTGATGACGATGCTGACAAGAATGGACAAGCTGATGGATATAGTTGCCCGCATGCTAGATGCTATGACGAAGAAGCATCATGATTAATCATCTCGTCATGAATTTCAACACCAGAGGCCTCTTCCAGAAGCAGGCTGAAATCGAGCTCCTTCTTCAGCAGCATAGACCTTCAGTGGTGGCGTTGACAGACACCATGCTTCACACCTCGACTCGTCCATACTTCCAGGGGTACACTATATACCGAGAGGTGTGTGCACCAGGGTCTCGAGAGGGAGTAGCCATCCTGGTCAGAAAAGATGTACCTTCGAGATCCGTCCCGAACCCAGTGGAACCAACCGAGGGAACTCACTTACTCACAGTTGACGTGCGACTTAAGAGTCGGTTCACATTCACTTGTGTCTATAGGAGACCCAGGGCTGGACTGACATCTGTTAAGCTGCTGCTACAACATGCCCAGGTGACGGGTCGGCATGTAGTCCTTGGGGACTTCAATGCTCGACACACTTCCTGGCTGTGTGGTAGCGACAATCCACTGGGGAAGTACATTACCAAGACTAGGTTGGCCGTCTTTCACCCAGGTGTACACACTTTCCGGCATTCAGCCCGACCTGATTGGACATCAACGCTGGACCTGCTATTAACCAGGGATCTGCACATCATTACGGATTGCCAAGCGCTTCCGTATGGACCGTCGGATCACCGGCCTGTGCTCTACACGATCGAGGGCACACCCGCCAAACCACCGGCGAGTAAATACTTACTCCACAAGGCCGACTGGAAAGGATACAGGTCTAGCGTTGAATCCACTTTACCGGCGGTAACGCCGTGCCAGACAGTAGAAGAGGTAAACGAGGCGGTGGATGTCATCACCACCACTATCCAGGATTCAGCCAACCTGAACATCCCTAGGTTCGCTCCGCAGCCCAACGCCATCAGGAGACCACCACGTCACATCCTCGCCCTGATCAGTCAGAGGAACAACCTGAGGAACATCTTTCAGCGCACGCGTGACTACAGCTTGAAACCGGCCATCAATGCGATGACCCGGCAGATAGCCAGCCTCATGCGAGACTGGAAGACCTCACTCTGGCATGACCAGCTCCGGAGGACTCATAATGACCACCGCCAGTTCTGGAGACTGGTCCGAACGTTCGTTAACAAGAAGAGGACTGTCCACCTGACGTCGGGGAATGAGCTGCTGACACCTAAGGAACAGGCTGAACTCCTGGCCAAAAGCTATGAAGCGAGGGATGCTGAGCGGACGAGAAATGCACCACCAATGCCGGAAGGACCACTGCCCAGTCCCAACGAAGAACCCGTCTTCTCTACCTTCAACCAGCTGGAGTCGACGCTACGACGCACCAAAGGAAACAAAGCGTCTGGACTGGATGAGATTCCGTACGTACTGTTGAAGATGCTCCCTAGGAAGGGTAAAGCCTTTCTACTGAACATATTCAACTCATGTCTTCGAATCTCATACTTTCCTACCGCATGGAAACAAGCGATCGTTGTACCGTTACTCAAGCCGGCGAAGAACGGGGACTCAGCTGAGCACTATCGTCCGATCAGCCTCCTCTCGCACATCAGCAAGATTTTCGAGAGGCTAATCCACCATCAGCTTATGAAGCACTGCTGGAAAGAGAGCATCATACCACCAGAGCAGACTGGTTTCCAGAGAGGGGTCGCGTGTGAACACCACCTAGCTAAACTTCAGGCCCACACAATAGATGAAATGAGTCTCAACAGAGCTACGGCGCTCATCTCTTTGGACTGCAGTCAGGCCTTTGACTGCGTGTCACACACGCATCTACTTCGCCGTCTGGAAGAGTTCAGGTTTCCTACCACTCTATGCCGACTGATCCGAAGCTACCTCAGCGGAAGATCTCTCGTCGTACGAGTTGGTACAGACTACTCAAACCCAGTCGATACCACCAGCGGAGTACCTCAAGGGTCTGTGTTGGGGCCAATACTGTTCGTCGTTTTCACGGCGCCAGTGGTGGCACTCAAGCATCCAAAGGCGGTGGTAGCAGCCTATGCGGACGACATTGGCATATATGCTTCCAGCATCAACGCGGAGGCTGCACTCACTCTGGCACAGAATGCTTCAGCCACAATTGTTGAAGAGCTAGAAGAGATCGGTATCAGAGTGAATCCTGCGAAGACTGATGCTATTGTCATGTCGTTTCAGAAGGGAAAGAAGCATCTACCCACACAATTCACCGTTGGAGGAGTTTATCATAAAATTTCTACCTCGATTGTCTACCTCGGCGTCACGCTAGATAGACATTTGACCTTCTCCAATCACGTTAGGCAGAGGATCAAGCTGGCACGAAAGAAGTCGCACCGGCTCTACCACCTACTGACGTCGCCGCAGCTCTCGCTGAGACTCAAGCTCCAAATTTATAAAGCTGTTATAAGACCAACACTGCTCCACGGGGCCCCTCTCCTGCGATACCTATATAAATCCACGCTTACGAGTCTACAGGGCTTCCAGAACTCTATCCTTCGGCGAATTGTCCGTGGCACCACCCTACAAAGGGCTAAGAATCAAACAATACGCGAGGAGCTCCAGCTCCCCTCGGTACCTGAGTTCATAGGCCGGAGGCACATCAAATTTTTTGATGGGCTGAAGGCCTGTGCAAACCCACTGTTCAATGAGATCTCACCACCACCCAGACCTGGGAGGTGGCAAGGTAAACTCCCTTTGGTGGACATACTCGCCGAAGGATGTGGTCTGGTCTCTGCGGTCCAAACTCATTAATTTGTATATATTGTAAATAATAAAACATTAGCAGAACGGTCCTTCCCCGTTCAATGTCAAAGTCACAAGGCCTTCTGCCACATATGTAACCTTTAGCTATCCCCAATCCTTAAAATGCCCTCGGGCAGTGGAAGGAATTTATTACATGTTTATATTGTATTATTGTATACTATATATGTAATTGTTTCAATAAACTTTTTGGAGGGTAAGAAAAAAAAAAAAAAAAAAAAAAAAAAAAAAAAAAAAAAAAAAAAAAAAAAATATTATTCTTCAGTATTTTAGTTTCGGCAGATTTTTATCTGGCCGACAGGGTATAGAAATTTCCTCAATTCGACCAGTGTCAGCAGGCGTACTTCAAGAATCAATATTGGCTCCTTTCCTCTATATTATCTATACGCATGACATGCCTACCACCTCCAAAACATTGACTGCTACTTACACTGGCGATAAAACAATTTCAACAAAACACTACGACCCCAGACTTGTTCACTGAGTTAACTAAATCATTTAATAAATTTACGAAAATTGGTATTCACTTTGGAAAATTAGATTAAATTATGACAAATCACAACATATGACATTTATACTTCGACGAGATAAATGCCCACCAGTTTATATCAGCGACAACCAAAGTCCTCGGGTAATTATTCGACAGAAGGATGACCTGGAGCCCACATGTCGAAATGAATAGAAAGACTTTAAACGAGCGACTGAAAATACTATACTCGATTTTTTTCTAAATCAAAATTGAAAATCAGACAAAAAATAAATACATACATTTACCTACTCAAAGCTATATGGACATACGCCACACAAATTTACGGTTTTACAAAAAAAAAAAAAAACTACAATCATTTCAATCCCAAATTTTAAGACTAATAATAGCAGCTCCCTGGTACGTTAACAACAAAACTTAACATACCGACTTACGAGAACTAACTATCGATCAACACATATGTAGTCTTTACTCTCGATTTCATCTTAAAAACTACACGGACATTAAAATAGACTTATCAACGACATGGGCACTGCTGACATGCCCATCAGAAGGAGACCAAAGAGGAGCTGGATGAGAGATCTCCTTTCCTGAATTAAAGACGTAAACCAAGACCAGGGGGCTGCTGGGAACTATTCTTCCTCATGCCTAAAATTCCAATTTTCATTACAATGAAATCACATCTGCTTATTGTCAAGATTATGACAGATAGGGTAGAAGTATGAAGATAGAAAAAAAATATTTTTTTAAATTGAAATGGTGCTTAAATGTTTGATATACTGATAGTATTATACTCTGTTAATAGAATTCGCTGACAGCAACACTATTTTCGATTTCATAATCTAATCCACATTTTAAGTATTTTCGATTGAATGAAAAATAATTTTATTCTAGATAGAAAAATCATCCTAGAATATCTTTATTACTCACCCTATATTTATATTTGACCGAATATTTAATTAAACATGACTAATTTTTATTTATCAATAGTTGACATATTTAGTATTATTTTAACCTATGTGGAAGTTCAATATTTAGTTAAATAAACAAATGTAAAACAAAATTGTTGCTTAAGAGAAAATGTATAACATTAACAAATAAGTGTGGATTAGAATATCAAAAAATGTCGAACTTACAGTACCACAATTTTAAACATAGCTTTTCGATGAGAGAGTAATTCTATTTATAGAAGCCTTATTTAAATAGTCTCAGCAATTAGGTCATACATATGCGCATGTAGATGTAAAAGAACATACATATATACATATAAATACTCTGCTTACTATGGTATTGATAATATTGCTCTGCAGTGTTGATAATATGAAAAATAATCTTACCCTTCTGAAATTTCTGGAATATTTGTAAAGAACGTGATTTCAATGTCATTTTGATTACGATAATTCATCTAGAAATACATCTCCGTTAAGGAAACAATACATTTACATCATAATAAAACTCTATTATATTAACACACTCAAATTTTGGTGGTTTTGATTTATTTTACCACTGTTATTTTTATATAACTAACAATCTGGAATTTTAAAAAAAGGCTACTACGATCTGTTTTGTTTTATAAAATATCAATAATTATTTTAGTTTTATAAACATTTTTAATAGATACCTATTAATGATTTTCTACATATAGAGGCCAACAAACATGTCAGAATTTTCGCAATTTAACATATTTCCCTACACCTCGATATTTAAAAAATAAAAAATTAAAATGATTTCAAGCTGGTAGCTATTACATTAATTTATTATTTTAAATTTCCTACTTGATATATAATCTTTACCAATTATTAAGATTATTATCTGAGTGTCTATAATTCAATACAGACAACTCCATTATGAAAATTGCCCATAACCTGAGATCATATAGAAATTCTTTTTCCATTTTCAATCAATTCTGATTCACTGAACTGAAACTTCCAAAAAATGTTATATTAATAATAAAATTAAGAAAACAATTACTACAGAATAAGCTTCGGTTTAATGTTTATTTAATATCTAAATAATTGATAACAAGTATTTTTTCTTTTTAGATATTCTGACTTTAACATTGAAACGGAAGACCCTCAATTGACGACTCAAACTATTTTACTCACTTTTTAGAAATTTCAAAACTAGGACTGAGACAGAAACTGAATACTTACCCATACTTACTTAAACCAATATGAACTTACTCCTCACAGATACATGGTATAGCTAAAAAGACTCACTTAGACCAACTTCAAACTTTCTAATAAAAAATATTACGTTTTATAACTAAAGCACCTTGGTACGTGACAAACAAAACCTTAAATACAAACTTACTTCTGCCTACAGTTGACCAACACATTAAGAACTCCTTACAAACGATTTCACAATAATTAACACGGGCATATTAACATACTTATCAGAGAGCTTCAGCTGACATACCCTTCAATAGGAGGAGACTAAAAAGGTGGTGGATGAGAGACCTCCTTCCTTAACAAACCATGGAAATTGCTTCAAGGCAGGGAAGAGGTACTGCTGGGTGCTATCCTCCCCCATGCCTCACATGTCAATTTTATTACTTTAATCAGACCAGCTGCTGATTGTAAACAGTTATCGACAGGTGCAGATTTATATTCAAAGATAAAGAAAAAATTAATAATATTAATTCCACATTACATTATGCTTTCAATATACGTAGTAAAGTTAAAATATATATCTATATATTTTTTAGTATTCAAACATTTTAAATTTAATTCATCATGTTCATTAGCTCAATATAATATCCTTGTGTTATATTTCGAATCTGAAATAAACAAGATATATAGTTAATTAAATTACACGGTTCCAATATAAAACTGTACTATTTTCTCATCTCTCTTCCTATAAATCATTTATATTGGCCACTCTGTTTTCCTTATTAAATTTGTTCCTTGGCAAAATAAATATGTTATGGACCAATATATGTTATTAAATGTAAGTTTAGTGTTGTATTTGGAAACAATGGTATTTATTTCGAATGATAAAAATTAACATTTGATCTATCAGTCTCGCTCTCCCCTTAGGCCATTTTCAAGGTAAAAAAAGAAATTAAAAAAAAAATACTATATTAGATAACAATAATTATTTTTTGTATCCATTTTTAACTTGTCTGTTTAAATAGCTTATTTTACAATAAAATATTTTGGGCCTAATTTGTCTAAGTAAATTGTTTTACACGATTCTGAAACCTCTTCTCACGATGGTTATGTTTGTTTATTAGATTTTCAGTGGTTAAATATAAATAAATGAATAGAATATTTTTAAATAATTATATTTACAATGAAATATGTCTGGCATAAAGAGGACCTTACGAGAACGGGTTTTGGTATTGCATTAAAAAATATTATATCAGTAGATTATCCGAAATGTTTTAATGGAAAATGAGATATTTAAAAAGTTTTGTTCCCCTATAAAATGGCCTAAAGGACCAAAATGTAGATGAAAAAAAAAGTAAAACTTATGGATTAAATATGAAATTTTATTAATAGGAATAGAATCAATTCTTAACCAACATTATTATTGGAAGTGTGAGAAAGTAGTTTAAATAGCCAAAATATATACATATAGAGGACCAAATTTTATCTCTTAGTTATTTCATTCGAAATTAAGAAAAAAATAATGCTTGCTCCAAAAATATTTATCTTTCTATTTAAACTAAACACATAACTGTTTATTTATAGAATCTATGTGCACTGAAGGCTAATGGATACATTGTGAGAGTAAAACATTGAGTGAGTTTCAAAGCCATTAATTAAGCTTGAATATGAGTCGATACTGTGCATATATCATAGGTATAAAGA
Organism: Nezara viridula; assembly: GCA_928085145.1. Classification (NCBI taxonomy): domain Eukaryota; kingdom Metazoa; phylum Arthropoda; class Insecta; order Hemiptera; family Pentatomidae; genus Nezara; species Nezara viridula. The sequence continues at coordinate 94,275,292 of OV725081.1, forward strand.
GCCGGTGGCAAATCTGCATGTAATATGTCCATTTTGGCTCAAGGGCTCATATTTAATACTGACAAAGATGAATTACCCACTAAATTATTTTTTCATAAATTTGAATTTCTTTATTTTTTAATTAACTAATTCAATCGATAAAGATTTATTCTAAAAAATAAATAAATATAATTGAATTTTACGTGAATGTATGTTAAATTTAATAGTTGATACGAAAACGTAATGCACAGCATTTTTAAATTGTGTATTTTCCTAATGTTAAAAGTTTTCCATCATAGATTGCAGCTAAGTAGTTTTTTTCTCCTTTTTTTCCTGTTTTTCCTTTCATTATAGTTAGTGAGGCAGAGATGGTTAATAAATGAATGAAGTAAATTTCGATTACATCATTTTCAGGAAAAATAGATAGTGTCCATATAAAGTAATTACTTATTTATATATGTTTATGTACAATATAAGTTGAATAATTAGCATAAATTTGACACAAAAAAGCATATCCCAAAAATAAAATTGTCTAAAAATTATAATAATAAGAAAATATGTTTTATTGTCAAACAAAATAAATCGTGTTATTTGAAATAATTTTAATGACCGATACCTTGATATTAGCAATAAATGAAATTATCGATGTTTTTTAATGAATTAAAACACCAGTAATAATAAGGTTTTCGTTTAAATGAAAAAAGATTTTTTGCAAATATGAGAGTAAAAGTAACATTTTAAACCTAGGTGGTTAGCAATACAAAAATGGTGTTTTTAAATGTTCAAAATAAGGAGAAAAGTTATATAAATCCATACATAATATCTGATTTGATTTTATAAAATTTTGTTATTATTTAGAAACTTTATTGGTATGCTAACATTGTATATTTGTTACTTGGTAATTATTTCGATGAGGACTTCAGAGATTACGCGTGATTTACAATCACTTCGATCACATTCATGAAATGCCGAAAACATTCTGATGTTAAACTCGGATGAATTCGGCACTCTAACTTTAAGATGGTGCTGACGATATGTTTTGGTATACTCATTTTTGATAATGAAGGATTGTAAACCAATTGAGAAAAAAAAATCTTACATCTCAATGTGCCTACTCTGCAGTGTCTAATATTTAAATTAACGTGTTTGATAAATAGAAATAATCTAATAGGTAATTACTAGACTCTGGCGCAAGACCAAGACTGACAAGGTCTCGTCTTAGTCTTGCATTTGGATAATACTATTTAAATCTAGCGCTTAGTCTTTCATTTTTAGAAGCCGTGAGAGCCTTATTCTTAAGTCAAATTTTACAACAATTCTATCAATCTATATGCCGAATAGATGATTCTGCTATATGTAATATTTGATGATGACATGTTCTGAATTAGTATTTTCGTCCCATTGGAAGGTATTAGTGGCATAAGGATCTCCTCCCTGGAATGACACTCATGAGAGATCCTTCTTGAGAAGGATTCTCTGAAATGTGATTGATGAGTTCAATCCACTTATACCATGCTCCGGTTGTGCTTAGCCATGTAGAGAAGAGAGTCATCATCTATAAGACATTTTATCCAATTGAACTTATCTTGAAATAAAGAAAAACAATTATGACATTTTTTTTATTAATAGTTTGTTTTTGATGTTTCATTTTTACCGTTTAAATAATTTATAAGTAAATCTCGATTACTTCATTTTCAGGAAAAATAAAAAGTGCTCATATACAGCAATTACTTATTTATATATGTTTATGTACACAACAAAGTGAATAATTAGCATACATTTGACACAAAAAAGCATATCCCAAAAATAAAATCACCTAAAAATATTAATAAAAATAAATTGCTTAAAAATAATAATAAAAAGAAATATGTATTATTGTCTAACGAAATAACTCGGGCGTTATTTGATTTTTATTGGAAATAATTTTGATGAATGATAACCTGATATTAGCAGTAAATGAAATTATCGACTTTTTTCAATGAATAAAAACACCACTAATAATAAAACCTTAAAAGGTTTTCGTTTAAATGAAAAAAGATTTTTTTTTCTGAATATGTGAGAAAAAATAAAATTTTAAACCTAGGTGGTTAACAATACAAAAATAGTGTTTTTAAATGTTCAAAATAAGGTGAAAAGTTATATAAATTCAGTTTTATATAACAAATTAATCGTTTATTTTTGATGTTTTATTTTTACCGGTTAAATAATTTATAATTTAATAAGTATAAATTTCTTATAGGTATATACTTCATATAGGTATATTTCTTAACCAATTCTATCGGATTCCTTTTCTTTAGGATCCTACCCGTTACGACTAAGATTTAGGCTATATTTTTTACCCCATGAGGGGTTTAAAAATCTTTAATTGAGCAATAATAAATTGATAGCAACAATAAATTAATAGCAATAAAATCACTTTTAAAAAAAAATTAAATTATATTTTTATTAAATAATTTAGTTTGTTTATAATAAATAACAAATTTACTGCTTTACTCAATACCTTCTATTTTATATCTCTAGTTCTATTATTTTTACGGAAGTCTAGTTTACGTTATTTTGGCTGATAGTAATGTGGCTGAGTAAGAGGCGCTGCGATCTCTTCGAGTTCTTCCTTTTCTTCCACGAGTGGGGAGATAGGGTTTTTTTCGGCTTGGAGTTTTCCGGAATGAACGAATTTTGTAAATATTGTTTAAAAGTATGTTTGTATTTAAGTTGTTATTTTAATTAATTTAGTTGTTTTGTTTGTTTATATGTATTTAGTTTTGGTTATATTATTTTGCTTTTTAATTTTTTTTTTCAGTGCACATAGATAGTGAATATGCTCAGCTAACACTATGACCGTAATTGACACAGATTGTAAAATTTCTTAATAAAGAAGTTCTAAAAAAAAGTTCTATTGTTTTTAAGGAGATCTAGTTTGTGACGAAAATATCACATTTTTTGGTTTTAATAAAAATCGTCTCCACCTGGTATCTTGGCGAAAGCTTGGGACAAAAAACTTTTAGTTTTCGATTGATACAAAATCGAGAAGGGAAAAACTAATATCAATTTTGTTTCTCATTGAAAAAATTGACAAATAATGAAAACAATGTACTTATAACTCCTATCCGTCAAGTCCAAATTGTTCAGTTTTGTTTATAATTAGTTGTTTATCATATCATGGTGTTGGAAGTGAATGTGATCAATTGGCATTGTTTCTGAGGTGAGAAAATGCTACCCACCTGCACTTGAACCCAATCTGTACTTCATTATTAACAAAATTTGTCCAGTTTTCAATCGTTATCAGTTCATTATGTATCAATTATTGAAAACTGCATAATAAAGATGTGGTTGCAATACATCTAATGGAACCTATTATCGTAAAATGTTTTAATATATATTTTTTATTAATTCAAAAGGTGTGGTTAAATATTTCACTCCACTAGCTCCTTAGATTGGTACGTTGTTGTTTTTTTTTTCAATCACTTTAGATAAGTGTTAATAAATCAATTAATCAAAATAAAATTAATTAATCATTTTGGATCTAAAATTTCATAATGATATAATGAACATCTTTAATGGCTATAACTTTATATGATTAATGCTTCGTTTTTTTTTTAATGGAAAATATTACAATCTCTCAAGGACATTTATAATAGTGTTCACAGATCACATTCACATTCTATGTACAGAAAAATAATAAATATACAATAAATAAGAATAAAATAACCTAAAAATAATTAAATAAAAAGAACACATACATACCTATACAATATTTACAATCTGGCGAGAGAACTCCAAACCCGACTTGTCCCTCCAACGGAGGGAAAGGCATGACTACAGGAGATTCCTGCACTTCTCTCTCAACCTCGTCACTGGGGCTAAACCCAGTGGAGATTGAGCAAGAGTACTTTAGCCACATACACTCATGTCGTGAGTTGAGAATCTGGCCATTACTAGAACTCCAATATTTACAAACTATAAAACATCGCGGGGCCACTGCCGTTATAACCTCCTTGGAGGATTATATGGATGGGTGGTGCTGGATAGAGATTGTGCAAAGGGATTTGGATGATGGGTAAGGTTCTGGTGGAATTTGGAATATTTTGCTGGGATAAGGTCTAGGACAAATGGGATATTAAGGTCATGGTGTAGGGTTTTGTTGATTACATAGAAAGGAGCATCGACTATTGTTCGAATGACTTTGGATTGGTAGGATTGGATGCGTTTGATGTTAGAAAATTTTTCTGTTCTCCACAGTTCAAAACCGCAGTTCAAAAGTCCATGTCGATTTCAGTATTGTCTTGTAGATAAGTAAATGCTTCGTTTAGTATATTTTTTATGGTATTCAATCACATAAATGTTTAATTTATCCTGATAAAAATTATATTAATAACAATTTTATTACAACAAATTGATTTAAATAAGATTCTTCTCAAAATTTTATTTCTTAATGATGTTGACAGATATTTAAATTAAACTTGGAAATCCCTCCGTTTCGATTTAAAAAGTTAACTCTGTGAAGAAGGAACAGAAGAGGAAAGCTTTTGGGAAAATGCCATATCCGTTTGTGTGCCAAAAGCATTTTACAAAGGCTCTCTGACTACTTGAATGAAACAATCTTCTGACAACGCTAATCTTCAAACACGAGTGAATCAGGAGTTTCTTTTTTGCTTAGCAAGTCCTTTGCAACTGAAAAGACAATATAAATGAGAAAAGGAGAACAGAACTCTTCCTAGCCGATGGAAAATACAATTTACCATCCGGTTCCAGTATTATAAAACAAAATATATTCAATAGAAATAATGTCATTAAACAATAAATAAATAAACAAGATTACTTTCTAGTAGAACGTTTCTACAAAGAAAAAAATAAATTGTATATATTTTAAAGTGAAAAAACAGAATTAGAACTTAATTTAAATTATAGTTGCTTAAGAGAATATTACTGTTTGAGTTTCAATAAGGATATGAATGTTATTTAAATGAATGTTGTCAAGTTTATAGCAACATCTGTTTTATATTTTTAAAAACTGCTAATCAACAAACAATCCAAGAGTAATTTTGAAGATAATCAATATAATTTCTGACATACCAAATTGTATTTAGCTAAGAGGAGGTAAAAAAAAATGATAAAAATAAAATGGCACCTTATTCTGATATTAAAATTTTAAAAAATGTTTTGAAAAATTTACATTTCTAAATGTAATTTTTTTTTCTTTTTCTTTTGCATATTTGTGATCTTGTTTTTTCTGTCCTGATGACGCCTGAATTAGCGAAAAGTTGGCATGTTAACTGTTTACTTGTATGGTAGAGATTCGCGGCTTTATAGTTTGGATTGTTCCATTATAATGTCTCTTTTCTATCTGTTAAGGCCACAGCGTTAATTTATTTTATTTTTACAGTTAAAAACGCCACAGCGTTAATTCAATTCATTTTACACTTAACTAGTTTGATTAATTGTTGATTTGTTTTATTTTAGCAAAGTGAAATCAATTAATAATATGTATATCTATGTATAAGATATGTGTGTATATTAAGTATTATAGGCCCATAGCTTATATTGTTTATATTAAATAAATCAATAGTTTATACTTGGACTACTTTGTTATGGATTGTAGTAGCACTAGCTATAAACAAGTGCTAGGTTGAAGTCATAAGGCGGTAGAATTGACAATAGACAGCCTGACACCGCCCGCCACTGAGCTGAGTACTGCCAACTTCAACACTGCCCACTGCAGTTCTACTCTGAAGAGACGTACTTCCCTCGTCGTGCTCGCCGCTGCCCATTTGCAGTTCGTTTTGAGCACGCTCATTGAAGAGTTACAATTGGTTTCTGCATAGAGACAGAGGTTTAAGAATGTCCTGCTTCGTCCACGTAACGTTGTACAATCTAATTATTTGTTATATATATATATATATATATATATATATATATATATATATATATATATATATATATATATATATATATATATATATATATAAATTTTTATTGGGACTTTAGAGAAGTTGTTTTTTGTTTTTTTATTATAATTTGGGCCATTGAAATAGTTTTTATTTATGGTCAAGCATGAAAATGTTTCATTAATATTGTCACAATTGTTTGTTCAGCTGGTCTTTATTTTATGCTAGAAGTTTGTTATTTTTACCTGTCTAACAAGTGTAAAATTGATTCATTTTGTTTTTATGTTTTCAATATTAGATTTCGTAAATGTTCCAAAATAAATGTTTGAAGATACAGTCCACTTTATTTCTTTTTTCTTTTATTAAATCACAATTAAATAGTTAGGCTTCATTCGAACTTTGACATAAACTAAGAGGGAGTTAACACTATAATTTTGTATATTTTAGTGTTATTAATTACATAATCAGTAAATATCTTATTTAACAAAATTATATTTCTATCCTTCACATTTTAGCACATTTTCATAGGTTAATTTTACATCAATATAATATTTACGCTTTCTGATGACAAACTCACATCCTATATTTATAATTTATTTATAATTATGTGAAGTGACAATGTGTATGATTTCCTTTAATGTTTCCATAATGAAGAACGTAACACATTTCCATGACGAAGCGAGTTGTATGTTTGTAATCCTTTAAGCTGTAGTTGAATAGAGTCCACACAGCTACCTGAATGTAGCTATTTCTGTAACTAGTTGTAAGCGGGATAATGCCTCTGCAATTCGAAGCACACGTGTCATAATTGAGCAAACTTTAAGACCTCAACATCGTCCGTTGTATCCGATTTTACACTTATTCTGTTCTCATAAATTTTTATTTATTTTAAATGGATACAGGACCCTTGCATAAATCTAATGCATTTTAACTTCTCATTTTTTCCTTAAGGTTCTACATTTTTGAATTTTATCATTTATTTATTTGAGTACACGTATTTCTTTGAGCTCTCAAACAGAATAAAGAAAGCTAACAGCGTAGACTATCAGCTATGTTGGGTGGGGAAAAGGAAATCAGGAACAAGTGAAAAATTACATACCATTAAGTCTATATGCTTACCTACCCTTATTTGTGGAAATGAGATCTCGGTCCCGCTGGACAGGCACTGTAGTAGAGCCACTGCTGCTATAAATGAAGTACCCACGGAGAATAGAAAGTAAAACAAGGAGGGACAGAGTTAGCAATGAAAGGATACGAGGAGACCTGAGAATGCCAGCTTTGAGGGAAACGCCGAAAAGAGGCAGATGGGATGGTTTGGTCATCTATGCAGATTGGATTAGGATCGTGATCCAAAGAAGTTTTTTGAGGCCAGGCCAACCGAACGCCATCCTCGAGGAAGACCTAGATTGCTATGGATGGACAACATCTTCAGGATTGATGAAAATAAGGGGAATTCTATGAATCCAATGAAGGCGCTGGCTCGGGATCGAGAATCTTGGCAGTCCTGGATCGGAGCACCTCCACGGTGAGGAGGCACGAAGGAGGATGATAAAGAAGAGGAGAAGAATTTTTTATTTTATTGTTTTTATAACCAGCTTACATACGAGGTATGAAATAACGATGATAATGAATATTCAATATTACATTTTATTTTCTAGACAGTAGTTTTTTTCCTTATTTACCGAAGATAGGGAAGGTTTGTATTCGTGCGGAAAGTAAACAAAATTTTTGTTTCCTGAATCAAAAATTCTTAATCGCGTTTTCTACCGAGAATAAAATTTTGTTAGGTACCTTCCTGTAGTAAAATCGATGCGGGGGACAATATTTTCGTTTATACACATGCAAATGTATATTGTTAGATTTGATAATATTTCAGAAACGGCTCGTTCAATTTGGCACAAATTTAGAAGTAAAATGGATATTGGTACTAAATGATGCTGTATCATTTTCTATCTCTATCACTTTCTTTTAAATATGTCCCGATCCATTATCCTTGATACCATTATATCTCAGATATCTCACGTTCGATTTGTACTTAAGTTGGGTGTTAATTAATACATCTGTCTTTGTTTCTCAATAATATATTTTATGAAGACCAGCTTTTTTTTTTCTAGCAAGAACAGAGATTTTCTTTGAACCTATGAAATTTATGATTTTTAAATATATTGTCTACATAATTTATAATTTTTTTATCACAGACTGTAAAATTTAAGGTCATATTTGTGATTGTATTTGTTTCTTTTGAAATTTAGCCAACTCGTTATGGTTGAATTTTCTTCTTAAGCGTTTCATTATAATTGTTTAAACTTCACTCATATCACTTATATTTCTTCTTAAATTAGTTTTGTTCTGATTAATGGAAAATTTCTGTTTCGTTAACACCGACAAAATAAATTGAATTTTTTCAATGTGTCTTTATTCCAGCCATTTTACTAGTGAAAACATACCTAATTGCTAATAACGCAATCCGCAAATGTAAAACTTCCGCCTTTTTGTATTCGGATATCAAACCCACGTATGTGGAGGGATTATTGCATTTCGAAAATGCCTTCTTCCTAAGATTTTGTTCTCAAACGAAAAATTTTAGGCCTTTAAATTAATGTGATAGACAACCAATGAAAATTATGAAGAAGCTATTTCTTACTTGACAAACTTTTTTTGTGTCTTGGTTATAAACGAATAATTAATGTTTAAATTAAATAAGAATTTAAAAAACAAATGTATTTTAGAAGGATATATCTCGAATCATTTATAAATATGGAACGATAAAGTCAAAGCAAGAAGTTCGAAATAAATAAGCAAATAAAAAAATATCTATTTCATTTATATTTTTTATTCAGGATTATTTTTATTTTGACGATTTTACCTTATGAAATTTGTTTCACGGTAAATTCAGCCCTTTACAGTAAAGAAGCAGTTTTAAGTAATGATGCCGGAAATTAATATTTTCAATTAAATTCTGTCTGCTAATTGTCACTCTGATGACAGGTATGAATGTATGAAGAGGGAGAGAGAAAAAAATTGAACCGTGGATAATATATTATTTATCAATTTTTAGGATAATATTTCATTTGAAAACCATATCTCATTAACATAATGAAGAGATTGCATTAATATTCTAAACCAACTTTCCAAGCAAATTGCTTATGCATCTTTCATCAGTTAAAGAAATCCATAACGGATTCATGAAGCGACAATAAAATATTTTTATAATAAATAATCAAAAGACCAAATATGATAGAATCAATCGACGATATTCAATAACACGAAATAAATTAAAAATTGTAGTAAGAAATAATGTTTATTTGCCGAGAGGGAAATTTCGTTCTTCTTAATGACTATTCGTATCAAAATACCCGTGAAGCAATGAGCATTTTTAAATCACTTTTCTTTTGTCCTATAAAATTTGGTATAGCAAAGGTATATTGAATAGCCTGGGGGTTGGAGAGGGTTCGCCTGAGGAGAGTGGAAAAGAAAAAAGGGGAAAAAAAAAAGGCTTGAATATTGAACACAGCCCTGACCTGAATCGAATCCAAGTTTTATGTATGTAGGGGTGGAAATTGACAATTGAAGTGTGAGGAATTCCAGAAGGAATAACCGCAAAATATTCCCAGGTCGTATTTTATATAAAAATATCTCATTCTTAATCCATTCAAAGAACTTGTATGCATTTGAGTAGGCACAAGTAGAATTTATGATTCTTAAAACTATAAATGAAATTACTAAATTTATTTTCTGATGTTCCCTGATTCTACTAAACTTTAATATAAAAGATTATTACCCCAGAAGATGCCTTAATCAAGTCTTTTTCAATTTTTTTTTTTTTTGGCATTTGCATTGTGATTTTATGTTTTAAAAATATGTTGATAGGTCCGAGAAATTTTTCATGCAATTTTTTGCATATGATCCTTTTTTTCTGATATGATCCTGTACCATGTATAATGTCAAAGTTTGTCTTCTTAGCTTTAAGCAATGATGTCTTCGAAATAAACAACAATTGATTTACTTGTTGTATTTCCAAATTACATGTTTACATGTTAACGTTTCAGGATATTTACTCCCAAAGTTTGTATTTTTACTAAGGAACAAAATGCAAAAATGACGGGAGATCGAACACAGGATTTTCCTTAGGACTTGGAAGATTGAGGATACTATGAAATATTTTTTACAAATGAATGAAAATTCTCTATTTTGTAATTAATATATACAATTACAGGAGGTCTGACTTCATCAAATACATTATTACATAAAGAATAATCAAAATAAAGTACTATACAAACTTTCATAAATAAGATAAACTAGATATATAAATTGTAATGTAAAAAAAAAAAAACAGAAAAGGAAAAACAACTATATAACCATATAATGAAAAAGTGTTGACTTTGAAAATATATATAAATATACTTTAAAGGAATTTTAAAAATAGCAATAATATATTCCTACAATACAATGTAGCAGATTGAAACAATACATATAATCAGCTTCTTAGTCGAAGATAACAATGTCTTGTGGTAGACATAAACATAGGCATAAATATTGCTGGCATTTAATCATTCATAGTAAATGATTTTATTTTAAGGCTTCCTACTTTAAAATAAAACATATCATTTAACTTTGCGAGGTTTTCTCTCATTAACAAATTACCGAGCATTGAATTTTTGTCTGTAATATATTTCTCTATTTAATGGTCCCTCAACTCTTTATACATCGGGCATTATATTATAACGTAATATTTATATTACATTATAAATATTTTTTACGATAGCCTTGAGTAATTACAGAAACAATAGTGCTTCTATTAAATATCTATATTTTTCTTCGTCGTGTTTAGATTTAGTAGCTGGAGTGCGCACCTTATAATTTGAAAAGGAAATATATTTAAGAATTTGGCTCAAATTACTCATATAAACAAAAATGAACAGTTAAAAAAAAATTTAATTTTCTATTTTGAGAGGGGAGAATGGGCTTCAGTGAAAAGTCCCCTTTGAATCTGCTATTGCTGTCACGGGGAATTGTAAATCACAACATTTTTCAAAGAACAGCTTCTAAACGTTCCGATTACCGCTAAAAAGTAACGAATAAAAAAACAAACCTAGTGGTTATAAAACTGATCTGATTTTTTAAAATTGAGCTGGCTGAAAAAATACAATTGTACAGCACAAATTGAAATATTCAGTCTAATCAACAGGTTGGATCTTATTTCCTTATAACCCGTTGTACTTCACCTTCAGGTAACTCTTTTGGCTCAATTATGGTACATCGGTGTTCAGAATTCATTTCCCTTTCTTTCCTTGTAGTTAATACAAGTACAGAGTTTGGATTTAATTAATCGATTCGATACCTTACCGCATAATAACTTTATTAAATATTTTATCCAATTCCTCTATATTATAAATTCAATTTTGATTAGAGAACGAAAAGAAAAATAATTTTAATCTGGGACAAAGTCCCTTATGAATAAAAAAGTTGTACTGAAAATGAAAGAATTCTATTAAGTATGAAGAAGAAGAGAAGTTATATTAAGATTGATAAATAAATGTTTGATTTGGTCCTCTTTCTTTTTCTTTCGAGAACTTTAAAAGGGGTGAACTGGCTTATAATTGATTATAGATGTACTTAACTACTGAGAAAACTCGTTAAAAATCTATTCCTGGAAGGAGTTAGATTGCGTTTTTTTAAACTTTTTTTATTCTCTGGGAACAAATGATCTTTTTCTTAACCTGCTTTATAATTGTTTTAATTATTTTGAACTTAAATAACGAGGAAAAATGAAGTCTGGTATTATTCACTACTTTCCTATTTAAGCAAGCATCTTTAAATCTCACATTAAACTATCTTGCCAACTTATACCACCTTCTTTAAATCTATTACTATTTACCTCACTTTAGTTAGATAATTTAGTAGATACTACACACACACACACACACATATATATATATATATATTCTTTTTTCTAAACTAAAAAAAAAATGATCTTTCGATTGTTTTGGATCTTATATCTAATGCCACCTGGTTCTCTAAACTACCCAATTTTTTCGGACGAAATTAAAATATTAAGTAACGTTTCGTTACGGAACGTCAGGTAAGCGAAGCCGTTGTTTAAGTTAATCAAAACCGGTCTTAAGATTCTTTTACATTTGTTAAATTTTGTTACATTAAATCTGGAATAAGCTAATATTTGCTTGTGGCTTATATTGCTACTTTTACATTAAAAATTCGAAATTATAGTTGCCGAAATTATGAGGGTGGATTAATTAAGGAGGTTAGTTTGACCGTCGTGGATACAATGAAGAGGAGTTGGTTGGGGTATCGAGTCACAAGTAACATAGTAAAAATAAATAAATTAACACGTATTTTTATATCTTAATATTTCATTACATTTCAAATAAGTAAGAATAAAAAAACACGTTTTTTTTATCTCTTAATATTCCATTACATTTCTTTTCGAATATTTATTTCATTTCTTTGCAAATTTAATTATATTGCTAACTCGTTTGCATTTATTATTAATGTTAAGTTTATTCTCTCTAAACGTTATTAGACTTTTTATCAACATATTATTATTTTTTACCGTTTACTAGTTTCTCGTATCTATTATTGTGTTGTATTTTCTTAGCCCTGATAATGGCCTAACCTTGGGTCGAAACGGCGGCAAAAATAAAAATAAATATAATTTATTTATTTTAACTTTGTTGCATGTGACTGAACTTAAATTATCTTTGCCTCATTATAACTAATGTCCAAGAGACAGATTGTTGTAATACTCAATAAATAAATAATTGTCCGAAATTATCTTTAATTAGTAGAGTCAGACTAAATTAAAAATAAGTGAAACCTTTTCGGAAAAGGTTTTTTAAAATGATTGATATTAAAAGCACTAGTCTCTTAACTGAACTGTTACTCGAAAAAGCGTTCGTTTAATAACTGTATACAGGAATGTATATGTTCTTTTTTATTTATTGTTTAGTTTATTTTATTCTTATTCATATAATATATATATATATATATTATTTTTCTGCGTAATTTATTTTATTTATTGTACATAGAGTGTGAATGTGATCTCTGAATACTATTATAAATGTCTTTTGAGACAAATTTTGAACTTTTTCAATGAACAAGTTAAATTTGAATAAAATTAGAAATGAGATTCATAAGAACATACAAAAGAAAATACGAAAGGGTTTAGGAAAAAAAATACTGATCAATGAAGTCACCCTGGTGACATCGTGTTAATATAGAAGTTGGCAATCTTCTACACTTGGTTCTTCAATATATTGGGCCTCTCGAAGCGATACAATCTCAAGATGTAGCGGTTTATGTCCTTCCATCTGTTACCCGGAGGCAATCATACAGGTTGGGAAAGGGCCCATTTATTCTTCCCCAGCAGACTCTTGCATTTATAATTTAGCTATAAAGAAACACTTGGTAAGTTATCTTTTGGCAGAGTCCTTTCTCTACAGCTTCATTTTTCTACGAACTCAAGCTTTTTCGCTACACTCTTCCTGCGGAACATCCTTTTAGGGAGGTCTTGTGAATATTAACGTAAAATTACTTAACGATTTTTAATAAATAATCAAAGATTAACTTGATTAACTTATACCAAATCCATCAACAGATTTCAATCTATTAGCGTAATTGATATTAACTTATTAATTAATGTAAATGTGATAATTAGGTGATTTGCATCCATAATAACCAGCTAGGGCTGCGCATTAACGAAACACTTAAGAAACACCTACATTTATTCATTCAGAAAATATAAGTAACTTGAAAATACATTACAACAGGTGTTGCCAAAATGCGAGACCAAGACGAATCTTAGTCTTGCGCACACAGTCTTAGTCTTACAAAAGAGTCTTGCAGTTACCTATTAGCTTGTTACTATAGAAATATTACTGTAATCTTTCAGATTGGGAAAACCTAACTAAGTCCGAATGAAAAATCGGAATAGCTAAATGCAAAAGTATATTATTTATATCAATTTGTTACATGTAGTAACTAAAATTGTCAAGTATTAGTAACTGTTTAGCCTGGTAGTTAATAATTTTTATCTATTAACTAGTAACTATTAATTTTTATTTTAAAAAAACGATTTTTTTTTACCAGTTTTGGCCTTGGTCTTGAAACAGTTAGACGGTTGTGTTCTTCATTTTGAGCAACACTAAATACTCTGTGTTGCAAAACACAAAATTTTTAAGCAGAAATATTAAAACGTTTAAGTATTGTAGTTTATGTTTTGTGAGCTTATTTATTGTAGTTTATTGTCTGTGGACTACAGAATGATTAATATTCATGTCTCAACAAATTATAGAAAATGTCTCCACGAGTATTTCTTATTTCTTTTTTTATCAATGAAATATTACTTGTGTTAGACTAAAAAACAAGGTGGAATATGCAATAGCAAAAAAAAATCTTTTCATTTTTGTTTAATATATAATATATCAACACATTCTAATAGTTTATCTCATTTATATTTTTTTCCCAAACATTAATTTTTACTTGACCAATCGATGGCCTCTAAATTTCTGTCAACATACAAAAATATTCACGGATCTTGCATTTCTAAGAGCACTATCTAAAAACAGGTTTTTCGAATTTGAGTTAACTAAGGTCACGTAAGAGGATCTCGATTCTGTTAAAAGTAAAAGACTACGATTTTCATCATCATTAAATTTTTTATTATTTGAGATTTTATTTTTCATTTTTAGATATATAGTAAATGATCTACAAATGATGTTATTCATAATTGTACATAATGTTATCATCTAAGTGTGGCACCTCCTTTTTATTTATTATTTTATTTATGAAAGATATATAACTGGTATATCAAACCACATTAAAAAGCCAACAACTGACCAGATGATACAATCAACTGTCACATTTCTTCGTCTACAGATTTTCAATCAACTAAAGAGACAAGCGAATAATCTACAGTACTATACAGGATTTTGGGGTTCCAAAAACAAATCTAAATAAATTAAATGAAGCCGTCCAATATTCGAAAAATTGTAAATGCACTTTAGTTTATTTCAAATCACTCCTCACACAAGGCGATGGATATATCAAAAATGAAATATTACACATCTGATAGGTATATCACATTTCACTCTACAACCAATGATCATACTTTTTTCTTCCTGTTATCTGGTCAGCGTAAACTAAGACTGAAAAGACATTAGTCTAGAGATCTCTAGCACACTACAAACAAATGACCCGATATAAAGACATCAAGATAATCGAAGAAAAAGCAAAACAATAACAACAAATCTGTTTGGTGCGATGAAACGCATTAGAAAATATATTGGAAAACAAAAAATAACTATTTATAAAGAATAAAAATAATTATCAGTCATTTTCGTTGCTTGCAATGAGCATCAAATACAATATAAAGCATCACTTACTTTAACAAAACTTTTACTCAGTAATTAAAAAAACTTTTATTAATGATAATTTAAATTAATGCAAAAATATTTTTAATAGTATCTACATTGATGAAATAAGCAAAAAAACATGAATTAAGTAGATATGTTTATTTTTAAAAAATCAATAACCAGAAATCATTAAAAAACAATAAATATCTCAAATATCAGATATAAGAAAATTAACCATCTAGAATGTTCTGCAATATCTTGGTTTCTTGACTGCTCTGGTTAAAGTTTGACCGCTAATAGGAGTCGTCCGAACTCCATCATGGCAAAGAGTTTCCGACTCCCAAAACTTACTCGTTCCTATTTGAGTTCCTTCGGAGTTCAGAGCAATATCTTGTGGTGTTATGAAGGAAAACCGGCGTCAAAGATTGGAAAGTTATCAAAATATTTCCAACATATGATTTTTCAACTACTAAAGCCTGATTGAAAATTTATACTAGTCCGTTAATATTTTTTCCTTATGTATTATTTTATAACATCCACATTATAATATAAAATTTATACCTTTCAACTAGCATGTTTAAGGGAATTTATTACGAAAAAAAACGATAGCGTATTCCAGAAATGTTTTTATTGAAGAAAAGATTGGTTGGGGTGAGAGTAAAAAAAAAAAAAAAAAAAATGTAAAATAAATAAGTTTATTTATTTTTATTTTTGTCGATGTTTCGGCCTAAACCTTAGGCCTTCATCAGAGCTATGAAAACAGATAACATTAAATATGAAAAACTATTAACATTAAAAAGAAAAATAATATGTAGGTATAGTCTAAAAAATGTAGGTAGAATAAACTTTTTTTTGTTTGTTTATTTAATGAAATTTACAACTGTATACAAATGAAACCAGTAAATAAGGCACAAATTAGAAGTAATGACATAAACAGACTTGAAGAGATACTACCCAGTGGTAGCACTCCCTAAATAATTCTAGGTGAGAAGATCATGAGGCCATCTCCTTTTCAGACTCCTAGGAGAATCAAGATTCGAGGAAACAAGCCTGAAAACAAGTGGATTTGGGTGGGATTCGAGTTTATCATGAAAGGATAGATATCTGGGTCGGGCTAAATCAGCGACTTATGGAACATTGAGGTCTTTATGAATGGTTTTATTTGTGACAAAATATTAAGGATTTTACGAAGCATTTTGTATTGTAAGGATTGGATACGATAGGAATTCGATGGTTTGGTGGAGCCCCAAAGCTCAACTCCGTCATACAGGTCTTAAGAATAAGTCTTTAGATTAGGTCTTGAGTAAAATAAAGTAGGTTGAAGAAACGTAAAAGGAATATATGTACAAATGTATTTTTTTTTTAATTACAGAGAACAACAATTTTCTTGATAGCTTTCCTTTGGACCCTTGCTTTTCACTTCTTTTTCTCTAATGTATATAAAAAGGATTTTCCCAGGTCCATGAAGGTATCTTTGTAAGACGAAAGAATAGCCTTTTCATCGGGAAGGGTGTGGTGTGTGTAAAAGGTTGTTCTGTGAGTTAGAGCAATTGAAAAGAGTTGCCTGAAAGCATTCCGTAAGTGGAACGAAAAATAAAGGTATCATTTAAAGATAACTAAGTATCACTCCATATAAATTATGACAAAAAAAATATTATTTTTGAATTAATTTTAAAGCAGCATTAGAAATCTATAATCAATAAAATAAAAATAAAATCTAATAAAAAATTTTACCAAGAATATTTAAAAATCATTTGATGATTTTTATCAAGAGCGATTTTTACTTTTGATCATAAGTGATAAAAATCATATCCTCATTACCATCATTTTTGAACAAATGATATACAATTAAAAATAATAATAATTTTTTAATAATTAATCAAAATTACTGTTATTATTAAATTACTGAAATAAGCACATAGCTCGAAAAGAGACCAATAATGATTACGTTATAAATAGAAAAATCCAAACTATAAAGCCATGGGTCCTCTAGCAAACTTTTTCATTTTTTTTAGTATTAATACATTCTGCAACATTGAAGGGGATTAATATTAAGGCTACATTAATCATTCACACAATATGTACATACAAATAATGACTAAGATAGACATAGTAAATGAAAAGAAATATAGAAAAATAAAATAAATAAATTAATATGTATATGTACATAAAATGAAATAGTAGATAGTTAAATGAAATTAAAATTAATAAAACATATTCACACTTATCTTTAACAAACAAGTGAATAGTTGATTTGCGAACGTTTCGACAATTGACGCATCATTAGTACAGAACAAAGAAATCAAATATATGGAGAAAGAAAGAAAAAAAGATTAAACGAACTAGTGCTTTAGACCAAACGATAAGAGTAAAAACATCAACAATACGAGATGATTAATATGAAATACAAATTATAAATCATAGCTCACTGTGAAAAGGATGAAATGCTGAATATTTTCCTAGCTTACAGTATGCAGGTCCGATTTTTAGTTTCTCAGATATCTTAATCCATATCTTCAATGAAACGTTATAATTTGAGTTATGACACTATTTTTTCCGTTTCAGCTCTCTAACACGGTGTCATGTTAAAAAACAATTCTGAATAATAACCCGTTACAGAGAGATTAATGATTAATTATTCTCTCGCTAACATCATGCAGGACCTATTTTTAGTTTTTGAGATATTTTAAACCACATGCAAAAACACATCTATTAGTCGAATCCAGCCGACTTTACCCGAGCGTCACACATCAGAGATCTGACATTTCAATCTAATTCACCAACAGTAATAAAAGTCCAAAAAGCGCTTAAAGAAGTTTTCACTTCAAAAAAACATTTGCTATCTACATCTCACAAAGCCATCCAAATACATACTGAAGGAAACAGAAGTTTCTACATCCTAGGAAGTTTATATTAAACAGCTGATTAGCAGGAATAAAAGAAAAGAAAAATATTACATCAAAATAACCATATAGCTGGAAATGAGACAAACACTGAATTATAACTAAAAAAAGTCCGAACTATAAAATATAATAGATACTCTTGGGTTCATAATTTGAATTATTCCATTTATAACGGTAATGTTAAACATATAATAACTGTGAACTTGGGAAGGTTGTGAAATTATTATAAGAGGTTTTTATTGAGAAGTTTTTATGCATGCATTGGATGCATATGACTAGCATAACACTTACTGCCAACAATCATATTTGATGAGACTTGTGGGGGTTTATAGTTTATGGTCAAATATAGATTTTATTAAATTACATTCTCTGCTTTTATTCATCCTTGAATAGGCTAATAAAAAAAAAAAAAAAAGGCTACTACCCACAATTATATTTTCAAAACACAAATAATAGCCTTTAAACTACAGGTAATCTCGCAACCGTTTGAAAAAGGGACTTTTAACTAAGATAAATCTAACCAATTTACTATTTATACACCTCTTTTTTCTGGAAAGTTGTCTATTTATTTTAGTTATTTGGCAATAATAACTTCCAATTGGTAACAATCGAGTATATTTCTACTATCAACGTTACATGTTAACAAGTTAGTTGAAGTTTCGGGATATTTATTCCCATCTTCGGAACTGCAATCCCAATACTCTTGTGGATGCAAGGCTAATTTTTTTTCTTTTTTAAGTTATAATATTGTGCTTGTTACATTACATGTTTGAATTTTGTTGATACAATAAATTTGTAATTACCTCACATTTAATAATGATGTGCTCTATCATCAAATTTCTAATTCATGTTCTAAAATGTATCATCTAGAGCAACATCCTGCTTTTGACCAATAATAGGGTATCTGCCATAGTGAAAAAATTGACCTTTGGATCTGACTATTTTTATTATTGTTGTTAATGTTTATTTTATGTATCTGTGAATTTAATTCTATTAAATTTTAATTTTGTTCAATATGTCCGTGTAATGAGTCCCTAAATGTTTAGTGTCTGTTTTGTAGTTGACTGTTGTTCTGTTGTTTTTTGTAATGTGTATTGCTTCAAGTAATTTCCTATTGGTGTTTTTTGGTTCTGTGCCTATTGTCTGTGGTTTGTTAAAGTTAAATTTATGCTGTAGTTTTATACTGTGATGTGCTAAGACTGTTGTGTTTATGTTTTTTGTATTTTTACAGTTGGTGATATGTTGTGAGATTCTAGTTCCAAATTGCTTGGATGTTTCAGCAATGTAGATTTTGGGGCAGTTTTGACAGTTTAATTTATATATTACATTTTTCTTGTTTATTGGTTCTATTTAGATGTAATGTAACAAGCACAATATTATAACTAAAAAAAAAATTAGCCTTGCATCCACAAGAGTATTGGGATTGCAGTTCCGAAGATGGGAATAAATATCCCGAAACTTCAACTAACTTGTTAACATGTAACGTTGATAGTAGAAATATACTCAATTGTTACCAATTGGAAGTTGTTATTGCCAAATAACTAAAATATTTATATACCATTGGTGCCATTAAAAACAATAATGTTTTCCTAACTATTACTATAACTATAACTATTAGTAAAAGTTTGAATCTACCAAACAACAAACTTTGAAATATTCATGTAACTGAGTTTAGCTTTATATTGAAAATATGGAAGCACGATAGAAAATTTCAAACTGTTTGTGCCAGTATGTAACAAAAGATAATTTAAAACTTTTGCGAACCTTTAGCTACAGCAAAAAAAATGATATTTTTATATTTGGCTGGCTCCCAGACCACCAGATTTGTAGGATGGGGTTTCTAAAAGTTGTCGAGTTGAAGTTAGTTCTTCTACGAACCCACCACTGGCTCTGGTAAATATTTCTTCCCAACAGTTTGCCGAGGCTGGGGACTCCGCCAAATTAATTATTGTTAATAATGCTTCTTAGAGCTCTCGAAAGATTTGATAAACGCTCGCAAACTCGACGAAATATTATCTAAACCAGACGCAATCAATCAGTTAGTCTCTTAAGACTAAGATTCTTACCATTAAAATTAATTAATAGAAATGATAAATTTAACATTATTAAAAACGTCAATAAAAAAAATTTGGTGTGCGCAACACACAACTTTCACTTACCGCTCAACTTTCAATAGCAATTATTTTCTGGCCATGTTGGGCTATTATAAAATTTTTAAATTGCATTTTTACCCGAGACAAAGTTAAAAATTACAGCTGACAAATCATAAATACCATTAAAATAAAAAAGTCCTATTTATAATAACACCGGTTGATTAGGGATTGCACGATCCTTTGATTTTAATTGTACGACTATTAGTTATTAAACTGTTATTTTCCATTGCAAAGTTTATTAAAATGGAATTAAGAAATTTGCATTGTCTGTCATACGCAGGTCAAACGTTGTCACACTAATTGTACTAAAATGTAACCCCATTTCTACGGTATTATTTTTTTTTAAAAAATTATGTTTTTATGGGTAAACTAACGTATTGTTCTAGTACTTCTATTAAAAATGGTTTGAACCTAACTTTATAATGCACTCCATTCCACACCACCATTGAGGTAGAGTGCTAGCTGTGCGTTTTTTTGTATTGTGGTTTCCCCAATAGGCCTAGTCCACAATTAACCTACAGTCTTCAAGAGATAATAACACCTTCTTGAAGATTTCCGAAGCTATTACAATAGTGTAGAACAAATCAAATCTACTAGTATTTGACGTAAGAAGAAGTCGAAGGTTTTGCGTAAAATTTCGAAGTTTAATATAATAAAACGAGCGAAGTCATTTGTTTCGAAATATTTGTTATTGTTTTTTTCGAAGTTAAGACTATATAAATCGTATCCCAGTTCACATCTTAGATAGTTGATTTAATTCGAAATATCTATCTATAATAATTTTAATCATTAAACTATTTTATTTGTAATCATACTTTCTCTCCATAGCACACAAATAATAGTTATTGGACTTGAAAGTGGATTTGAATTCCGTTGATTATAGATTTTACGACTATTAGTTATTAAACTGTTATTTTCAATTGCAAAGTTTACAAACCGGAATTAAGGGATCTCCACTGTCTGTCATACGCGGGTCAAACGTTGTTACACTAATTGTAAGTGGATACTGTTGATGATTTTTTGTAATAAACGGACGATAGATACCTAAATATTTAAAGATAATATCAGATCTGGGTTTATTAAACTACAGTAAATACATTTGAGGTTATTAACGTATCTATGAAATTTTCTTATATTTCACTTATTTCACAAAAGTAAAATGAAATAGTAGTGGATATTGTTGGAATATCACAAAGGGAAGAATCAAATTATTCACGAAATTAATTTTCTAAAAAGTTTGATAACAATATTTCTGAATAAACGGACGTTGATACATAATTATTTAAATTAGTTGCATTAGTTGCATAAATCACTATCATCTCGTGAAATATAGGCAGGGAAAATTTCGTTCGATTTGCTAATTCAGCCATAATCTACGTCATCTTCTTCTTTTAATTCGTCGGTAACAAATAAATATAATCATGTCCTCTTCATCACTGCTGGTACTTTTCATTATTGCGCAATTCAATTATTATTTGAAGAAGGAAAACAGAGGAAGTTCCTCAATGAAAAACTCAAATGTACTAATATAAAGTCGAGCCAGACGGCATTTTTCCCAGTATTGACACCAGGATTTGAATTGCGTTGGCCGCATCTAATCAATTCGTATGCGGTTGATAGATAAGGTTGATGCGATTCAAATCGCTCTCGTCCATATGCGATTCAAATCTCACGATTCCCCAATCGACCCGTGTATGGACGGCCTTAGTGCTATGACTACATTATTATTCTATCAGAACTGGGAGTTAATTTTTTTTCGAGATAGGCTGGAGAGGAAGTTTTAAGTTTAAGTAATGATATATATCATGTTTTAAAAAATACATCTCAATCTATGATTTGAGTTATTTATATGTATAGCGCAATCTGATCAATTTTTTTTTTTTGGAAATCGAATTACTTATCGATTCCTATGTAAAATCCCCTAATGGTGCAATTATTATTTTTTTTTTTAAATGGACCTAAATATTTCAAAAAGTGGTGTGAAAATAAGCTTATTTCCGAAACCAGGCTTTTATATCAACGAATGTAATGAGACTTGTATTTATTAAGTATTCTTAAATAAATGATTCACTAAAACGGTTTTT
Source organism: Nezara viridula (assembly GCA_928085145.1). Classification (NCBI taxonomy): domain Eukaryota; kingdom Metazoa; phylum Arthropoda; class Insecta; order Hemiptera; family Pentatomidae; genus Nezara; species Nezara viridula. The sequence continues at coordinate 94,297,667 of OV725081.1, forward strand.
TTTTTTTTTTTTTTTTTTTTTTATTGAATAATAATACAATCAGCCACTGTTGGAGGGCTATAAGTATTAAGGCTAAAAGTTCTCATTCATACAGTATATACAAGTAATACAGAAGCAACTATAAATATAAAAAGTAAATAAATAATACTTATAAAAAAATGTAAATCAATAGAAAAAAAAATAATAATAAATAAATAAAATAAAAAAAATAAATAAACAAAATAAAATAAAAACTTCTAAACACATTCATACCTATATACAATATATACATTCGCCCAGGAATTTCCGAGCCAGGCTTTTCTCCCCACATGTGGAAAGCAAAGCAGGACTCCAGAGATCCCAGTGCCACTTTTCCAGGCGCATCACTAGTATTAAAAGCCAGTGGAGGCTGAAGGAGGGCACTAGAGCCACAGATAAAACGGTTTTTAACCGCTCTATTTGAAATGAAATTAAAAACACGTTAATGTTGTTGTATTAATATTGCAAACGAAAAGTTAATTCAGAATAGCACAAGTTTTATAATATATTTCTTTCTAAATCATACTCCGTTTTTCTCTTCATTCCGAACCCCAATCAAAGTTTTCTTCGTCCAAAAAAAAAAGAGCGTTGATGTTTAATTCTCTATAAAAAGCGGTCTATTCAAGTTTGTGTTTTTTTCTATTATTTTCGAAGTAAACAGTGTTTTTCGGATATATCTGCTATACAAATAGAATTTCTCAATTTATTTTTTTTCTTGAAAATTGTTGATGATGTTTAGGGTTCGCTTTGGAAACAGACAACACAATTTCATTATGTTTGATCAAATCTAAGATTACTTTGACTAATTCCCCAAACGAAAAATCACATAACTATTCTGTAGAAATAAAAAAAAAAAAAAAAAATCTAATTCAGAAGCCGTATAGACACTGGCGTCCAATATTTCAGATTGTCATGCCTTAGCTAAGACAGGGCCCAGAGATAGGGCTCTGGAGAGGCAATGAAAAGAGAAGAGAGGGCTGTAACGACTCCTGATGTGAAACAGTTACAACGGCAAGAGTTCCATAAAAGAAGTCATGTATTGGAAAAGGGCTTGATGGCCCAGTTACGGAGTTGGGTATTCTTTCATATCCCTTAAGGCTTTCTTTTCATTCCCAGCATATTCCCCAAACTTATGAGGAAACCGCAATATTTCCTTATTTCTATCTCAAGATTCCCTTTCATCAATAAAAGTTATCTTTCTAAACATGATTAGTGATTAATAATAGTAATTGTATCAAAATTAATTTCAACGGCTTGGTAAATTATTAAAAAAATATATAGAATCTTATCGTTGTTATATTTATATTCTATCTTATATTGTTTAGCTATCATATTTTGTATTGAACATGTTTTATGATTTCTTATAGAGCCAATAAAATAATGAATAATGGAAGTTTTCTATAAAACACTTGATTTTATATAAAATGGGCAAGGCATGTGATTTCACAATAAACTCAGCTGAAACGAGTGCCAGATGCTGAAGTATTTATGTTATGGAGCACTCGACTTAAGCGGCCATCCCTCCGCTACGTGACTAGAATCCAGCCCCAGGCTACTTAGGATCTCCTAGGTATCACTCTAAAAAAATCATTAAAAATAAATAATATAAATAGATAATAATTGTGAAATCATCCTCAGGATAAAATAAGCTGATAGGGAAATTTTACCTTTTATTTCCTCGTTGTTTATGAACTTCTTCTCGTCTAATTTAAACAAGAAAAAATAATCCAAGAGATTCTCCGACACAAAAAATTAATTTTTCATTACCACTTCTTAACTGATTGTTCTATTATAGAAAAGTCGTAGCCTACAGAATTTTAAACATATATTTAGTCCAAAGAATGCTATCTTGAACAAGATTAGGCAAGGTTACTTTGCTGGCGTTTTGTGTTTGAGAGATTTCCCTCCCAACAAACCTCTCTATTTCTGGAATGCGAGGGAGGGAGAAAGAGAGTTGTTCTAGAGGAATAACCAAACCTATTCTAACTATAGGAGACCCTACACGGTCATTCGGAATTGCATTCTGAAGCACTAATGACGTTCCGAATTATCGTGTAAGGTAGTGAATTAAGTACAGATGGAGGTGTCTGGAGGTTTTCCGAACATCCGGAAATCAAAGGTTTATTCACAAGAAGAGGAGGGGGGAATGAGCGAAAAGTAGTGGGGAGACTAACCATACTACTGGATAGGTTAGTTTATCTAGGCCTCACAACCTTTATAAATTCCCGATTTTCATTAAAAATAAACAGTTAAATAGTTTTTCATATCCCTTGTTTATATTTTAAAACCATCTTCAACTATTTCTTTTAAATAATCAAGTGGGCAACAAATTAAAAAACAAAAGTGGAAACTTCACAATTTACTTAAAGAAAAAAATTAAACTTTAACTGTTGTGTATATTTGTCAGTTCTTTTTCCATTTTCCTCAACAAATTTATTAATTTCGCAATACCTTTTCTTAATTTTTGTAAGTAGTAGACTTATATTTTACGAAGTTTTGTTAAAACGATTTTCTATGAGACTAACCTTACTACTAGGTAGGTTAGTTTACCTAGGCCTTATTTTTAAGTATATAATTTCGTACAAGTAAATAGTTGTTTATATCCTTAGTTTATATATTTATAAACCATTTTAAACTATTTTTCTTTAAACAGGCAAGTGGGTAATAAATTGAAAGAAACAAAAAAGTGGAAACTTCACAATTTACTTTTAGAAAAAAATCTTTAACTGTTGTGTTTATTTGTAAATAATTTTTCCATTTTTCTCAACAAATTGATTATTTTTGCTATACTTTTCCTAAATATTTGTAAGTAGTTGATTTATATTTTTCTAACTTTGGTTTAAACGATTTTCAAGTACTAGGAAGTAATTATTATATCTCCATTTTTCTCTTGATATACAATACTATAAAGAACAATGTCCAAATAAGATTATCTATGATGTTTCTTTGTTTACAACTGAGCTAAATTGGCGTCGATAAGTAATGATCAGTAATGATTGAACGTGTAACGGTCTTCATGTTCAAAGCGGTCCCGAGGAATCTTTGCCATTCTTGTGACGTTCATTCACGAATGACCGTGTAAGGGTCATTGGATATAGTGGGAAGGTCGGTCATTCCGTGGGCCCATCATGAAATAAATTTAAAAACATCTCCGAGTCTTAAACCCACTACTAAGCAACGAAATATTTATTCACTAACACCTTCATTTTTTGGCTTTAGTTCATACAACCTATATTTTGAAGAGTTCTCAAGGTAGGTTTTATCATTTACAAAATTGATCCCAACCCATCCTAACACTGGCATCACCCAGTATAACGATGGCACATGTGTCCTATTAGTTAATAACCTATCAATCGCATCTCAAACTCTTCAATCACACATTACAAGCCAAAATCCTTCGTAAAATCCTCAATGCTCCTTACTTTTTTACAAATAAAATAATCCAAAATGACCTTAATGTTCCATATCCTTCCATAATAAACTTTATAATCATCCGAATTCTCTTGTTTCTAACCTTGCTTCTTCCTAGATCCCTAATAACTTGCGAGGCGTTTGAAAAGAAGATGGCCTCGTGAACTCATAATTTAGAAATTTTATTAGAATGCTACCTATGGGTTGTTTCTCTACGAGTATTCTTATGTCTGTATTATGACATCTTATTGTATTACTATATATCGCATTTACTATATATTTTTTCTATCAAGTACATATCCATTTCTATCAACTATATATCCATTCTATCAATAGCGATCTCTTCGACCAATAGCGGTCAGCCCTACTGAAGTCCAGTTAAGTAAGTAATAGAAGTAACTGTTTCAATTTACAATTATTGGAAATGCTTCTCTGCAACTAAATTTGCTAAAACGAGTTTTTCATTGAGTTTCATAAAAGTATTCCTTTTTGACGAAACCTTCAAGTACAGTTAGAGGAACGACCGTGAGAACCTTCTAGAAAATTATAGTTATGGTACTTAAGGCTTGGAGAAGGATATAGTCCAGCAGCATCTTTAATCCAGATTCTTATGAATCGTCTTTTACTATGAAAGTTTATAATGGGGACATCCTTACAAAATGTATGTAAAATTTTATTGTTTAAGTACTAAGCAACGCCTGTTATTAGTCTCAAAATTTTGTATTAAAAATTATTTTATGTAATTATAACATATTTTTTTCCGAAATGTGATTTTGACCTTCGATGATTTGAAAAAAAAGGGAGTACAATAATTTCATTCTGTTGTTCAAGTTCTTCTCATCTTTTTTTTATTTTTTGGGTACCACATAAAACAAAGATAATATAAAAAAAAGCTGTATCCAGAAACTTTAAAAAATATTTGTTCATATTAATGTTAAGAAAAAAAATACGAAAGGGAATAGCAAATTTAAACTAAAATTGAATGATTTGCTGCTAAATGATGTTCTCCGCAGCCCACGCCCAATTAGTAAACAACAATGGACAGCTTCCAAACGCGTTCATCAACCTGTTAATTAATCTATCACAGATTTAATTGGGAGAAGAAACCATCGAACATACGCTCAATTCAAATTAAAAAACGCATTAACCGTGTTCAATCTTCATTTACAATATATTTTTTTTAAATGTATTAATGATATTTACAACTGTATTAGTGAAACAAATATTTTTGTCTAAAAAAAAATGAATTTGCGCCTGTCAAATTATTATTAACAATAAGTAAATGTGCTGGAGATACAGGAAATACTAATATGACAGTCATGTAGAAAGAAAGTATTCCGCAGTATCTCTTCCTTAACTTTTTCCAATTACTTAGGTTGTTTAAGGAAGGAGATCTCTCATCCTACGCCATTTTAGTCTCCTCCTCATGTTCTGAAATATATCAGCTGTGGCCATGTCTCTCATTAGTGTGTTATTATTTCCGTTTAAATTATTGTAAAATCGTTGATAAAGGGTCGTTATATATTGGTCAACTGTTGGAAGGTGGAGGTTAGTATGTAGAGTTTTTTTGTCATGTAGCAAGGTGTTTTTGTTACGAGTCGCTATAATTTTGATTAGAAAATTTGAAGTTTTTGTAGGTGGATCTTTTTAGCGATACCTTATATTTGTGATGATTACGTCCATAAGGGTTTAGGTAAGAATATATATGTATTGAATTTCTGTCTCAGTTTCAGTTTTGAAGATTTAGAAAAAAGAGAGTAAAGTAATTTGAGTTTTACTTGCTATGTGTCTTACGTTTCATTTTTACATGCGGGCTCCATGCCATCCTTCAGTTGTAGGTGAGTCCAAGATAAAGTATCTTGTCGGTGTGGAATTTGATTGTTGTAAATATGAACTGGATGGCAGATGTATTATCTAAGAGTAAATGTTATATGTTTGGATTTTTCATGATTAAGTCAAATTTTCCATAGTGTGAACCAATCTTGTAATTTTTTTTTTTTTTATTTCTTTATGACATTTACAACTTTATTACATAAATACATCAAGTAAATTTGGACATAATTGATATAATGACATGAATACACTTGCTGAGTAACTACCCAATGGTAGCACTCTAATGATATGACTACATTAGGAGATCACGGGGCCATCTTCTTTTCAGACGCCTCGGAGGGTTATCAGGAATTGAAGAGGAAGCAAGGTTAGAAACGAGAGGATTGGGCCAGATCTGAAACATAAGGAACATTAAGATCTTCATGGATAATTTTATTAGTGACAAAGTAAGGAGCATTGAGGATTTTACGAAGGATTTTGGATTGTAAGGATTGGATGCGAGAGGAATTCGATGGTTTAGTGGAGCCCCATAACTCAACTCCGTAAGTCCAGATAGGTCTTATTATAGTCAAGTATATAAGTCTTTTGTAATTAATGGGAAGTTTAGAGCGTTTGTCTAGTAAATGCTGAAGTAATCGGAAACGTCGAGCGGTTTCTTGTCGTTTCAGTCTAGTATGTTGAATCTTGTAATTTAAGTAAGTGATGTTGAGTAAATGAGGCCTGTAAAGGGTTTTGATGTTTAGTGAGAATTGTTGTATCGTCTGCATAAGTAGCTGTCTAGATCTCATCGTTAAAAGGTATTTCGTAAGTTTATACAATGTAAAGTAGAGGGGCTAGTATGAAACATTGAGGAATTACTGGCAAGATTGGACGGACTGAAGACATTTCCTACCCCTCCTGAACTGAAAAATATCTGTCGAAGAGAAATGATTGATAGTTAAAGGATAAGATAGTACGGGTGTGACAGTATAGTCTTAAGTTTAAAGAGAACTTAACCCAAACTTAAAGAGAACCCTTGTGCCAGACTCTATCAAACGCCTAACCTCTATCAAAGCAACATCCAGAAACTCTCCAGTTGCATATAGTTTTTGTTCTAAAGCTACATCAATGTATTCTGTAACTCTGTGTAATTGGTGTGTCGTATAAATGATAAATAAATTAATATATACGGAAGAGAAAAGTTTTCATATATTACACCTACACATTGTATTTAATATTTTGTGAGTAAATATAACATTTAATAGTATAATATAACATAATGAGTTGTTTCAGCATAAAAATAGATAACCTTTATTGAACCGTTAGGATATGATATATGAAGGAATATAAAGCGGGTAATGGCTTCTGGTATAAGGCGCCAACGTTTTCAATGATTTACCGCCCTTCACTTCCTAGGCAACTTACACATAACCTCGAAATTTATAACGATTCACTGTACAGTTTAAGGCGTTCTAATAAATCTCTTTTTCATTAGAACTTTTCTTATACTCGTTAATGCAGTCTGGCCTCCTTAAAAATCTAAATTATTCTAGAATTGCTTTAGTGGAAAATCTATTCACTGCTTCATCTACGAATTGAATATCTGCATTCGTTGTCATAACCGAGTGGGGCTCGGAGCCTGCTCGGGCAAGATAAGGCAAATCGGTTCGAGAATGTAAGCCTGCATTTCCACAATTGTTCGAGTACTCCTAATAGCATCAAATAGGAGATACACGTATTAAAATTTCATAATTTTATCTCAAATGAATTATTGGTCATCTACACTTTCATGTAGTTTCTTATGTGTGATTTAGATTTTTTCAAAGTTTATAATATTTCATACATTTAACGTAAATAAATGCTATAAGTTATAAAAATGGGTGATAAATAGTCAGGACGCAATCATTTTTAAGATTTTTATTGGTGCCGACTTGTTAACCCAACTATGTGTTCGAGTACTTGAGAACACCTTCAGTGCTCGAAATAAGCCCTGATGATGACCCATATGGTTGGGTTGAAACGTCGGCACCAATAAAAACCTTAAAAATGACTACGACCTGACTATTTATCACCTATTATATGTAGAACGGGTGACTAACTTTCTTCAATAAAATATAAAGATGAATATACAGGTTATCTCGTAGGTAAAGGGAAATATCCATGAGACTGATAGCAGACTTCAAGATCTACTAAAAAGTTTTTTATTGAATAAGAAGTAATAGATAAAGGAATATTTAATTTAAGTTCTTAATCCGACATGTTGAGATAGAGAAACCTTAGGTCTACCTGGCTTAGTCTTCTTGCTTTCGCGGAAGACTTAATTTTATTCGCAAACAACTGTAGGAACCTCCAACATAATCATTCTACAGGAAGAATTAGAAACTGTCAATATAACTATAAATGCTTCCTTAATTTTTCCCCACTTTGACTATTGCTGTACGGTATAGGGGGGCGTCTCTGGGGATCTCGAGGCAAACTAAAAGCTTGAAAAATTGCTTTGTACGATTCATCTTCGGGATCCCAAGGACGCCTGTTTCCCGTTTTTATGTAGAGTTGAAGAAGTGACTTTACCCTTCCTACCGTCGTAAGTATTTTTTAGCATCCTTCCGCTTTCAATTCATCCAACCCCACCGACCTTTATACATCTCCGAGCTCCTCTAATTCAAATCCTCTGTTCACTCCCGCAATACTCGTTCCACGTCTTCTGATTTATAAATAAGGCTCCACCGAATCGCTGCTTTCGACAGATCATTCATTATCCGCTCCTCATCCTTATGGAACTCCATCACTTCCCACATCCGTCAATCTAATACCCTTCCTACCTTTAAATCCCGCCTGTTCAATCATTTCTTATCCATCCAGTCCCAATAAAATCATAAAATTTTAAATAGATACAACTGAAAATATGTATATAAATTATTAGATTGTTCTTCATTATTTTTACTTTATTTAAACAATTTTTTTATTATTAACTTATTTAAGATAGAAAGTAACATAATTTTTAATATGACTATTTTATTACTCCACATTTCTTCTTATGTATCTCTGAGGCTCCTTAGCCCACATCACTGTCCTTATGTATTATTCTAAAGGGACTTGTCCCAGAATAAATAAAGTGTTATTATTTAAAAAAAACAATAAAGTATGATTATTAAATGCAGCAAAAACAAATACTATGGAAACATGAAGGAAAAGCGATTATGAGGATCGATTGGTAATACTGAACCGTACAAGATAAGAGCAAGTAGGAAATTTTAAATACCTTGGTGGTCACCTTAACGAATATGGATGTATAGGAGGTGAGATAAATGAAAGAACAACATCTGCCGGCAGATACCTACAACGAAAGTAATTTACATAAACACTTTCTCACCGATTCTCACCTACTTAAGTGAATCTTGGATTCCCTCCAAAAACCATGAATCAAGTTTAAACTATGGCTTCAAACTTGCGATAATTGAGAAGAATGGAGAGAAAGACAAGAAGAGACCGAGACCGAAACAAGATATGTGGTTAAACCTGGAAATAAAGCCAGCTGAGGGTATTTTTGAGAAACACAAGCTGATATGGTCTGGTCATTATTAACTCCATATCAAATAAGTTTAGGTTTACTACCGAATAGTTGATATTCATCTCCAGTTGTGTAAAACTGTTTATATATAAAATGTTATTTTATATCCTGCTCCCTAAAAGTGCACGATTTTTTAACAAAAATAACTTTCATGAATTTAACACGATAAATTCATAAATTATAGCACAGCTTTTATTTCTTGTTTTTCTATGACCTTGGATGTATAATAATAAACACTCCAAAAAAAAAAGTTATAGACAATGATTTTTTATATAGAGTGATTATAAAACTTTATTTTTCCTTGATCTCTATTATAGGAGTCGATACATATTTATGGATGACAAATGTTGCTGATCCCTGAGTATCATTTACGTTTTCATAAAAATATTGATTGGATCCAAAACTTTGCTCGGTTTTCGTTAATACTGTGAATTGTTTTCAAATATCTCCAGTTCTCTTTGCTTTCTCTGGAAAAAATGATACTTATCGTAAAGGTCAAAGTCCACTCTTCGAAACTTTTGTGTTTGGTTTCATTGACATTAGTTTTTTGTCCTACAGCGTAATGCATATGTCAAATGATAAAGGACATTTTAGAAATATTTTCCTTTTTTATTGAGAAAAAGGCAAGCGAACTTCGGAGGCCCACCAACAGATGTGTAAGCTATACGTGGACGATGCCTCAACAGAACGTACTGTTCAAAAATATTTTGCCATGTTTCGTTCTGGGTATGTAATCCTCGAAGATACACAACGTTGTGGTCGGCCAACCGAGATTGTTTCAAGTGATATCAAGGTTCCAATAGAACAAGATCGGTCGCCACAGGTACTCGAAATTCCGGAGGCACTGAAAATAGGTTTTGGAACCGTTCAATGATATTTAAAACCGCTTGGCCGAATATCAATCAGCAACTCTCTTTAGAAACGGCACAAAGGGATCGATTTTTTAAACGAATTGAGATGGGTGACGAAAAGTGGATTATCTATGACAATGTAGTGAATGCATAGGAGATCGTGGAAAACTGCTGACAAACCACCTGACGCCACCCTCGAAAACCGGCCTACATACGAAATAAATTTTGCTCTCTATGTCTTGAGACTTTCACGGCTTGCTATTTTACGAGCTGGTTCCTCAAGGATAAATGGTTGATTCAAACTATCTACTGAACCCAGCTAACGAAATTGGACCAATCATTGCGACAGAAACGCAAAGAACTAGTCAGTCGCAAATGAAGTGATATATGAAATTGTTAATTTCAGTAATTAACAATTCTTTCAGAGAAAATTAAGAGCCGTTAGTCGTCTCAGAGTAGCAAGTAAAGACTTTGTGAAGATATACTTAAAATATGCTACTTTGACTATTAAATCTAGTGAAGTATGTGGTGCATGCAACTGCCTTGTAACTGACCCGGTAACTCATTTTTTATTCAATGTATCAACTCCATCGAACCAAGAAATAAGTACGTGCATACATTTATCACTGAATCCAAAGATGATGTTAGTGTGGAGGAGATACTCAAAATGTACACTGTAAAAAAATAAATCAACTGTATTACTTTATACAGGGCTGTTAATTGAACTGTTAAGTGGTATAGTTAACCATATAAACATATATTAATGCTTATTTATATTGCTTATTTATATATCTCTGAAATATTTTTTTAAAAAAAAGGTTTTACTACTTGTTTATGTATATCTATTGCTACGTATCGAATGGTTTTATATAGATTTTTTATATATATGGGATGCCACTGGATGATTATTGATGATAATTGCCCAGATTTAATTTATAAAATATTAACAAAACAAATTATGTCATTTGACATATTGGTCCTTGATTAATTTATTGGATTACTTCTCACAAAGGCTTGTGTGTTTATCTGTTCTCTAATTACCAAACATTACCTGTGCTTATAATGAAAGAAATAGGTGGCATGATTAAAATAACTTTTATGTACAAATTATATTTATTTACAAGTGATATGAGAAAGAATTTGTATATACATTCTATTTACAACATTTAATGAACCAAACAATTGGTTGTGATGGCATGATTCAGATGGATGGAATTTAAAATTACATTGCCATTAAATATTTAAACATCTTTACAGGAATTATTGGGAATTACTTATCTACTATGTTATTTGAAGTGGTGTATGGCATGGTGCATCTGCGAAGTCATGGTAATGTTTCAGTCCTCCAGCTAGAAGAAAACATCAGGGACCTTCTCAGTGCCGGGCAGCTACATCAGGCCTCTCTTCTATCAGCCTCTCCTCATCCAGCTGTCCTCAGCTGAGTCCCAAGAAGAAGTGTCTTAGTCCAAGTTCTATATTTTCCACCTTTCTTCATCCCCTCTCTTTTGGTAGTCTTATTACCATATTTTGGGTGGGGCAAGAATTGTTCACATTGGTTCAATTTTTGTAGCAGAAGGGATGACCACATCTCCAGTGATATGTTGAACACACCCCTTTTAGCAGGTACACGACCGTTTCTTCCTATGCTTAAGAGTTAAAAGCTTTTTGATCCTCTTTAAACGGTCCTTTGGTGTTTTTGGCCGACATGTGTCGTAAAGTACTTCTATTGCTAGTGGGTGTGCTAAGAATATTCTCAAGAGCGCTAAAAGGTTACCTCAGGGGGTTATCAGGTATCCCGACCACTATCTAAGTAACCACTTACAAAAGGTTGGGTCGGGGGTTTCAGGTACCCGCCCAGGTGTTAGAAATTATTTTTAAATATTATTAATTATCATTAGGCTAAGTTCAATACATAGCACTATATAAATATATATATTATTTACTAATCTGTTATTATATTAGTCATATTTAATGCCGTATACGTTGTAAATGTTATGTTTGAACGCAGTACTAGACTCAAGATCTAACATTGTTAATAATACCATTATATTTATATGTACAGGATTTTCCTTAAACAAACAAACTAAACTATTCTATTCTAATTCTTTCAAAGTAAACTAGATAAAATATTCATATAAAAATATTAAGTTTATCATTGTTAAAACCTTAAAATAATATTTTTAATACATTTATCATCAAAAGTGACAGTTTTTCTTACGCATATCTTTATTATAGGAATTCATCTCTATTCACAAGTCCCAACTAAATGTTCTTAATCCTAATACTTACGTTTTCATGTGAATAAATCAAGTAATTTGCTGTTATTTTTTTTTTAATCTTTAGAAATGTTTATTAAAAACAGTGATCTAATAAATTTAATTGGTATTAATGTCATCTATGTCCTGTTGCTAGAGGGGTTTCATTTGCTGGATTATGAGTATTCATATTGTATAATTATTTACGAAATAGTAATGTATACCGTACTGATTCTCATCTAAGTTAATTACGCGTTTCTATAGAATATTAAACTGAGAAAAGCTTTGCTGAAGTTGAAGTTAATGGAAGGTTTCTCAATGGCATATAGAACCCTTGAAAGCATGGTGGCAGCTGGAATGAATGTTGCCGATTTGTTTCGTTGACTAATATTTTTATTCGCTATCTTCCGACGACACATATAGCTGTCGTTTCACAATTATTTTCTTGAATGGTGCGACAAAATAGTACATAATTTTATATATATTTTTCTATCATTATTTATGAAATGTACATACAACTGTACAAAAATAAATATACATCCAGAATGTGTGATATAGAGAAATAAAATGGTATGAAAAGACTTGTAGAGAATCTACCCATTGGCAGCACACTAATAAAGTATCTCAATTAGGAGATCACTAGGCCATCTTCTTTTCGGACACTTTGGTGCGTTATCAGGGATTGAAGTGAAAGCCAGGTTAGAAAGGAGAGAATTATGGTGGTTCTGACGTTTATTATGAAAGGATATGTATCTGAAAAATTGAAAACATATGGAACATTAAGGTAGTCAAGGATGATTTTATTGATGACAAAGTAAGGAGCGTTGAAGATTTTACGAAGGATTGTAAAGATTGAATATGAGAGGAATTCAATGATTTAGTGGAGTCCCAAAGTCAACTCTGTGTGTCCAAATAGGCTTTATAGTCATGTATATGAGTGATTAATTGGAAGCTTAGAGCTTTTGTCGAGTAAGTGCTGAAGTATTCGTAACGTCGAGCAGTTTCTTATCGTATTAGTCTGGTATGAGGATTCGAAGTTAGACGTTTGCCCAGGTGGAGTCCTAGGTATCGGATTTGTTCAACAGAGATAAGTAGGGTATTATTAAAGGATACTGTAGGATAGGAAGTCATATGTTTACGACGAAGGGTAAAGGTGACTTTATATTTATATATTAATTTACACTATAAATATAATACTTTTTTATATATTAAAAATAAATGGATAAATTATAGGTAATATATGATAATAATATGACGTAACTATTTTTAAATAAATAATTTAATGAAAATTACATTTTTTCTCGTAGCCATTTTTGTATTGACGATTTGACATATCTTTTTATTCATCGTTGAAATGAAATATTTTAATTCTCTAGCAATGGCGATTCGTTGGTTCTCTGTGCAATCGTTGCTCATCTCCATAACAAAATAGAAAAATCAGATTTTCCGAACGGAATTAACTTCCCACATTAAGTTGTTTCAAAAGAAATTCTCCTTTGAAGGTTGTAAAATGGTAATATTCTCCTCAATGAAATATAGTTACCCTTGAGATGAGGCAGGGAGAATCGAGTTATAATGGAGTTTTTTTTCTTTGTATTAAAAAAGTTTGGAAGGATGAAATCTTTTCTGAGATAATGAACTAAATCCAGTTTATATTCAATTTCTAAAAACTTCTCTGGTGAACAGTTGAAACGAACTTAATTTGGTGTCAAATAAATATCTTTTTCATTTATTTCTTTAATAAGTCTTCGTGTTAAAAGAGAAAATATTATTTTAAATATTCACATTGCTAAAGTAAACTTCACAAATTCATATTTTTGCAAATGACAACCCATCATTTTTATGATAAATTGTTTAGAAATAACATTAACTGAATAAAATAATATATTAGCGTCGCTTCTTAAGTATTTTGTTATTAAAACACAAGATGCTTTTAGTATTTTTTTATATGTATATTTTTTTTTCTGAAAATAGCCTTAATCCTTTGTAACTTAAACAGACAGCATTTGAATAGCACAAAATACATAGTCCTTTAAATACTTTATTTTAGTACAATAATTACAATACTTTTTGTCTAGGTATGATTTGAAATGATTTGTCACGAAGAAGCTTTGCAACTATTAGTCAATTTACTTAGACTCTTTGAATGTACTTATAAGCCTGAGTGTGTTTCGAATGGACTGAAGTATTACCTTGAAGGGGATCTAATGGTGAAGAATGAGAGATAGCGGTTAAACTGTTACTACTATAGAAGCTGTGGACAAGATTGATGCAAGAAGCTGGAGCAATCAGTCCAAAGGGGAGCTGCCGCTGACGTTCGCCCTTGTCCCCCGATATTGCCCCATGGGGGGAACACGCCCACTCCATATATCGCCTCCAAACCACACTTGTCTCTCTGTATTTTCCCTAATTCCTTCTAGGTGGAGAGGAAAGGAAGGAAAAGGAAAATTTATTGTTGGGATGTTTTTATAGACTATAGAACTCTTCTGATTTATGATATAAATGAAAAAATCCAAACCATAATACCTTGTGTATCTAATCTACAGGTGAACAATTAATCTGCCAACTTTCAGGCTCATCAGGAGAAAAAGAAGTATTGAATAATAATTGATTAAAAGTGATGGAAAAAATACAGGCATTAAAAAACTCAAAAATATAACATGAAAATATTTTAAATAGATAAAAAAAATATCTGGTGTGCCCACTCACACGACGTTCCTACCTATTTCAGAAAAGTTTGTATATCTTCACATATGTTCCTGAAGAAACAAAAATAATTGAACTAGACACATTTTCCTGACAATTGATCAAACATAAGATTGGAGTACGATTTATTTGGTAAACTAAAGGTAGATCAGTGTAAAAATTTCAATACTTTCTAATATTGACGATCAAAAACTTTTTGCCATAGCTTAGTATTGTCAAACAATAATTTCTGTTAAAGGTAGAGGAAATAGTGATGATTGTGTGATGCGGGCAACAGATTTTCTTACTTTCACTTAGTCATCTTTATTCATCCCTTTCTGACACCAGGATATGAAACCATAATCTTACATTGGAAATTGAATATCTTTCACTTCGATAATAGTTGTCCAAAATGATTCCGATTTTTATATGGCTTTGTGGGGAATTTCACCACTTTTCAAATGACAGGCTAAACGGCGTATTTTTCTTTGGGGGCTCTGAAACGGATAGATCAGAAAAGTTTCATCAAAATCGAGCCGTTTTTGTGCAACAGTCTATAGAAAAACATGTTTTTCATTTATTGCGCGCAAGCTATTGCGCATGGAGCACCGAATTTCTGTCACAGGCATCAGTAATTAAAACCCTACAAAAGAAAAAAAGGAGCAACAAAATCGGTTCAGTAGTTCCCGAGAAAATCTTGGCACAGACAGACAGACAGACAGGCCAATGGCTAAAAATGTGTTTTTCTGACTCAGGGGGGTCTGAAACGGATAGATCCGTCGAAAGCCGCATGTCGGAAATTGGACCCGATTGCAATACTTTCCTAACCTAGTATAGGTAGGAAAGTAATAACAAATTAGTAAATACAAAAAAAAAACGATAAAAAATACTGTTCCAAGGTATATTATAATTCTAAGGTATGAACCGTTCTGCTCTATTACATTCTTCCTTTCTTCTTCAACACAACATGCCGCCGTAAGACCGTAAGACAGAAACTCTTACAGTTTGATTGAGACTTCCTACCTCATTCCCCGTGCTCTCCAGACCTTACAGATCCGACTATTACTTGTCCTTTCGTTACAAAATACACTCCATGATAAATATCACAAATCCGTAAGCGAAATAAAAATGCGTCCGATGAATAGTTTACAAGTCTCAACGTTTTTGGAAAAAGGATATAAGATGCTTCTTGAGAGATGGAAGAAGATAATAGAATACATAAACTCTTTGACTAAAGTAATGACAATTCTGAGAAATGGAAAAAGCGACTGTTGGGAGACCAAAACCAGCCTCTCTGACTCGATGGTTTCTTTTACACTGCTCTATGCTGCAGAGATATGAGGGCCAAGATACCTTGAAGTTTTGGAGAGGACACAGGTTCGATTTTTTATGTCATTGCTCCGTTGGGTAAGAAATACATCGAACTATCTAACTCGCATTGAAACTGGAAGATCTCCATTAAGCTTTGATGTGTTAAAAAAAAATTAATGAATGATGGTAGATTGCCTCGTCAATGATTTAATAGGCTTAGAGCTCCTGATACATCCGAATAAAAATCTGATCCAATTTATAACTTGGTCACCCAAGTAAAGATGATTATGGCGGAACTGGGTGCCAGGAACATTTCTCATATGTTTTCTCCCAAGATCTAATGAGGTTTAAAAATGAAATCATTAAAAAAATGTGGAACCATCATCCATCTAAGGAGGACATCGGTAGAGTGTTAAATACTAAATCACACTCGAGATATAGAAAAATCTGATCCTATAATACCATCCGTCCAGAAGACTATCAGCAATTCAAGGCTCTAAATTTGAACAAACTAAGAGCAGTCCGTCGTCTCAGAGTAGCAGGCAATGATTCTGTAAATGTATAATTAAAAGTTCCCTTATTATTAAATCTAACGAAGTGTGTGAAGCATGTAACTGCCTTGTGACTGACCCGATGCATCATTTTTTGGTTCACTGTAGCAAATTAGTTGCACCTAGATATAAGTACTTAAAGACATTTATTGTTGTATCGAGGGTCGACATTACCGTAGAAGATATGTTGAAGATGGACAGTGTCAAAAAATTAAATCGAATATATTATTTCATAAAAGGATATTCAATAAACTGTAAAGTAGTATAATTGATCACTATACAAAAATGTTAATGCGTATTTATATTGTTATTTATTTAATAGCTCTAAAACATTTATTAAAAAATATTCTAAAAAATTGTACTAATTACTAAAAAAAAAAAAGTTACTTATTATATATTTAGATGCGTTGTTGCTAATTCGTTATGAGTCATCTTTAATGCTATGAATTTCGTTAATGTTATGTTTCATAACATAACAAGACTCAAAATTTAATATTGTTCAAAAATCTAAGTATTTATTTGTACAGAGATATCTTTGGCAAATAAAAAAATTATTACTACTATGTAAACACTTTTTTAATCATATCAAAGCTAGGAAAAGTACCATTTTATGAATAAACGCTTTATTTATTTATTATTATTAGTCGTAGGTTATTTATTTGATCCTGATGAAAGTTGTAAAATAAATAAAACTTATGGCATTTAAATAATAAAATATAACCTTATATAAAATAGAAAAAAACAAGTGTACTATTTCTGTCAATAGAATAACATTCCGTGGAAAATATATAATCCATGGCACTAGTATCCGAAATGTTTTTTTTTTTTTCTGAGGAACAAAGGCAATGTTTTAACAAGCTCGTCACGTTTTTTCATGTAGGAATCACAAAGCTACCTTGTTATTTTATTGAAGACGAATTACTGAGTGGATTCAATTATTTGTATCAAAGAAGGCAATTTACTGATTGAAATACAGGAAATATAGTTTAAAAATTAAAATAAATTAATCAACTTAAAATAATTTCTCAATTTAGAAGAACATGATCATCTACTTTATTTAGTTAAATAAAGTGTAATTATATACGCAGACAAAACTTGAAATTAAAAATTTTTAAGGATATACTCCTCCTCTTGAAGTCTGAAATAGTATATTAATTTTTATGTCACTATAATAATAACCTATAAGTTTATTACACTACTTAAACTGAAAACTACTGCTCCGGTAGTTAAATCAATTTACCGCTCTAGAGAGCATTAGAAAGTTTTATTTTATTTTTTCTTATTGCTTGGGAGACTTCGTTAAGTTCTTGGTTCAAAGACCAGCCTTTTCCAATCATGGTTATATTGGTCTATTGCTTTTCGGATATTTAGTTAAAGCTCAGCAGTCTTTTTGTTGATTAAATCTATGAATTTAATTTTGGGTCGCCAACGTTGACTCATTCCCGTCATTCATTATTGGGTAGTTCCTTTCTGATGGATTGCTTCTAGCTACATTTATCGCTCGTCTTAACCACCTTGCCTTCATACCATAAATTATTGACGGACCACTTTCTGTGAGCAGCTCCTGATGATCCTTTTACTCATTCCTTAATACTCTATGAAAGTAAACTTCAATACATTTGAAAGAAAGAAGAAAGCTCTGTTAGCATTTTTCTATTTAGTGCTGGTCTAATTCTGACCTGTTGGTCATTTATTTAGGTTATTGTGGTGTGAAGGTAATTGAATCTGTCTAGACTTTAACTTAGATACTAGAGTTAAAGGGAGTCCCTACTTAGATTAGGGAACTTAGATAATAATAATGTTTAACAAAATATGTCCAGCAGTCATTTTTTTTTATTTGGTCTTTGCCTTTTTTAAAATAATTTTAGCTCAAACCAAAAAGAAAAAAATAAACTATACAGGCAACATATTTTTTCTTGTTGAATTTAGATTTCACTCCTTTGACATTAAGCCTCAATTCAAGAATGTAACAAGTATTTTTCATTTTATATCTATTTATTAATAAATAAAAATTCACAGAATAGGGATGAATTATGATTTTAATCTTAATTACGATATGTGAGCGGCTCAATACTACAATAATACAATATTCTCTATAATACAATTTCAATAAATAACAAAGGTCGTGATTAATAATTTAAATAGTTTCGATAATCTTTGTAATTTTTTGGCAATAAAAAAAATTTTTCCTCGTCAACTTAATTAATTATAATTAATTACCAATCAACCAACTGTTTATTGACTTTTTGTTTTGTTTTTATTATGATTAGTGCTGCAACTATAAGTAGTTTTATTAAAATTAATAAAGAAATTAATTCATATTAGAATTATTTAAAAATAAATAACTTTACGAGTTATGCAGTTATATAATTTTTTTTATTTATTAAAGATTATTATTATTATTACCATTAGTAGCGAATCAGTCCAATAAGAACTACACAAAGTGCCGAGATTTCACTCATTTAATTACTATACGCTTTTTTTGCTTGATGATTTTTTTTCTATTCTATGACGCCAATTGTAGACTTTTAATTTATATACTTTTTCTGTTTTGAATGTCCATTTTTATTACACTATTTCATTTTGCAGTATCATTTGACATTTCACTCTTGTTCTTATAAAATTCATGTGTTTATCTGAGAAGCTTACAAGGGTCCATTCTTTTGATATGTCAATAAAGATGTCGTGTTTGTATCCTAATATAGTTGTGAACATCTATGTATTATTTGATTTCTCCTTTACTCTTGAGTTGGTACTGTGAATTTCGGTCTCAGAATTTTCTTATTGATTCTGCATTATTTTTTTGTTTTTGGCTGTTTTTTGCTATTACAAATTAGAGTTTCTGGCTTGCTAACTCTATTGTAGTGTCATACATTTCTGTGTTTAGAAATTTATTTTTATTATAGATATTTTAAGAGAGACGATAAACTATTTCTATTTTGGGGCATCTAGACTCATAGCTTCCAGCATATATTTATATTTGAAAATTTGTTATTGTTGACATTTTTCTTATCGATGGAATTAGATGCTTCTTAGTTAATAATAATATATTCAATTTTTTCAAATAATATCTGATGTAATGATTTTATTCGAATTTAAATTACTTAATTTTATTGGAAAATTAAATTAAATCATGATAAATCATTACACATAATATTTAAACTTCAACGTGACACATGCCCACTAGTGTATATTGGCGACAACCAAATTTCTCAGGCGAACACAGGCTATTCCGGACTAATATTCGACAGAAGAATGACCTTAGACCCACACGTCTAAATGAAACGAAAGACTTTAAACATGCGACTGAAAATACTCTACTCTCTTTTTTCCAAATCAAAATTGCAAACCAGATAAAAATTACATACATACTCAAATCTACTTGGACCCATTTGGACATATGCATCACAGATATACGGTTCAGAAAAAAAGACTCACTTACAAAAACTACAATTTTTTCAGTACAAAATTTTACGGCTAATAATAGCAGCTGCCTGATTCGTAAACAAGAAAACTTTACATAGCGACTGATGACAACCAACACATACGTACTATTTACTCACGATTTCATGTTAAACTACAAGTACTGTGTACTTGACTCATAACGGACATTGCCCCAGTTGAAATGCCCATTAGGAGGAGACTGAAGAAGAGTTGGATGAGAGACCTTCTACCCTGATTTAAGGATGCAAATAAAAACCAGAAAGAGGTGCTACTGGGTGCTATACTTCCTCGTGTATCTAATAACATTATCATCTACATCCGTCAAATCTGATGATTGTCACTCTCATGATCGATCGGTGCAGATGAAAGTATGAAGAGAAAAAAAATTGTGAATTATAAAAAATGTTCGTTAATGAAATTATATATTGACCTTTACGTAAATATATAAAGGACAAAGGTATATGAATAGCTCTGATGAATGCCCTTACAGAATGAAATGACATTATTAAATGTAACTGTCTACAAACATGTATCATTTAAAACTCAAGATGCATTGCGCCAGGCCACTTTTATTATTATCTTACACTTTGTTTTACTCTTGAAACCAATTTTGTTGTCACACAATTTCTTGTGTGGAAGGACTTATAAAAGTAAAATGATGTATGCAAGAGAAGTTTTAAACTTTACTGCGGCACATAAGGACAAGAGAGGTATTCAAGTACGTCTATAACTTGGGTTACGATGAAGAATTATTTACCATGGCTGTGGAACATACACTTTCCCTTTACATCTCCATAATACAAGTCCTGGCTTCTTATTACTTCGGTTTTGAAAGCTTTTACAACCTCCCATTATTTTGAGCCCTTATGCATATTTATCATCTTATCTTTTATCATATTTCTGTGCTAGATAATTTATCCTATTTTTTCGCCTCGGAACTATCAATCCTCCGAAATACATATTATGTAAAAGTAATTACTTAGCTGTATTAACCTTTCAGGTGAAGTAATCTATTGAAACCGCTTGTTAGTAGACGTAAGTCCTTAAACCGATTACAAGCCTCTCTCGTGCTAAGCCTCAGTATTCTCCGCAAGTAATTATTTTAATATAACTACTCGTGGTAAAAGCTTCTATATCAATAAATTAAACTTATTATAATAAGTTAATACAAAATACGTTCAAAAATACGGGAACACTCAAATTACTCTACAAATTCATGTAAAACAAATCATACTTTTAATAGAAGTATTTATTGATATAAATAAATAAGAAACATTATCGAATAATTATTTCACTCTCTACGTTTTTATACAGACACGTGTTAAAACTTCAAACTTATCAAAGAAAAGGAAAAAACATGTCCTGTAAATATCATGATTTTTTAAAAATATGTAAGATCATACGTTATATATACCTTTCCGATCATACGTTTCAAAAAAAATTAACTAAAAACAAAAGAAAATTCAAAATGAAATTTCGGATATTTATTAATTATTTTATTTTTATTTGTTTTTAACTTCATCATCGAGAAACATTACTATCTGTTTTAATTAAGGATACTTATAACAGAATTCAGTGAGCACATTCACACCATATTCACAACATAAATAAGTAAAGTAATATTGTTATAATACATAGAAATAAGAAAAAAATAAAATATCATAATGAGAAAAAATATATGAATAACCAAAAATAAAATGGAATTTAAGTGTGATTTTTTTTAAATTATAGAAAGCATTGTGTAGGAAAACATTATTTTTATAGATACAGATAATTAATATCAGTCCCTTGTTTTGTCGCCCTGTTATATACCATGTTGAAGATACTCCATTCCAATGATCTGAAATAACATAGTTTAGGTAACAATGACTTTTAGCTGTAGATAGTATCCACCGATTTCGAGTGTAAGAGTCAAGCGTACATTTAGGTAGAGAAGTACAACAACATTGCACGGCTTCTCAACTGTGAGTTGAGTTGCTAAATAACACAGAATACTCATACATTAAAAGATAATACTATATAAAAATATAAGAGAGAGTTAGGACCATTGGAATATATATCAGACATGCCAAGAACGATAAAACACATCAAATAAGTGAAGGCCTAGATCAATATATATGGTGATGGAGGATTCCTACCTAGCTTAAAATAGTTGTTTCTGTCATAGTCTGCATTTTCTCCCTTCAAGAAATTACTTGTAGTGAGAGAGATAGTTCCCTGCATCCAAACCATAGTCCTTTTACTAAGTATTCTCTCTCACCGAATTAATCTCGGTATTTTTCATTCAGGTAAGTAAACAAAAAATTTATAAAATTTTAATTACCTCGCTTTGGAGAATGTGTCAAGGTCCATTCATAGATATATTCCAGTTTGAATAGAAACGAATCATGTTTGACAATCTCAAGAACTTCAACAAAAGAAAAGAGAACCGAAATAATCTTTTAAAACTAATTTATTTAGCAAAAAGGTAGACTTTTTGACGTTACTAGATATTTTACGGCAGAAAGAATTATAGCTTCTACTATATTATTATCTTTCTATATTCATCTTATCTTTAATTCATAGCCCAAATATGTGTATAGTATATTAAAGGAAAAAGAGAAAACATGGAACCTGATAGAAATAAATATCAATATGATTCCAATACTCCTTTAAGCTCTGTACTTTTAATTAACCTGATGATTAAGTTCATGGCATTGTTTATATTTATACATCACCCTTTCTGATAGGAGCTATATCTTATATGCTTTTTTACGAAGATGAAAATAAGGCATATTATTTCGAATTATTAATTAATTTTAGCTCAACTGCAGGAACAGCTTCTTATCTTTATACTCCTTGCTACCGTAGTTCCCATCCAGGTCCACTTCTTTGACCACCTCTTAAGTTTTCCTATATCAATCTGGCAGCTGCTTGCTCCACATACGTTCCACATGATCAACCCACGTTAATATTTCATTTTTTATAATGGTAACAATATTTTTTATAACTGGTTAATCACACCATATTCGTTACTCTTTGTTTTTCCATATCGTCCACTTTTTACAGAGCTATTTATTCTTCATCCCTAAAGAAGTTTTGGTTCTCATATACGTATTACAGTATAACCGTTTTTTGATCACCTTTAAACCACCTTTACACCCCATGAAAGATATTTGAAAAAGAACGCCTTGAGATTTCCAAAGTAACTATCTCTTCTGTTATAATTGCCTCAATTTTGTTTTTGGTTTGATATTTTCAATAATGAACCATTGTGATCGAACGAAAAATTCAAAAACTTAAACTACTCTCAAAATTTGAGGTTTTACGTTTCGGGGTACGTAGGATTCAAAAACGAATCAAAATTTTTTGTCGATATTCAAAAGTCTATGGTTATTAAAATGTTTGCGGAATTTCCTAAAAAACAAAACGTTAAAATCGGACAATTAAGAGCAATGATGTGGTCTCTAGATGTTTTTTTATATGTTCTACTGCAAAGGTTAAATCCTTTTTTTGATTTTTGAATGTGTTACTGAAGTAATGCTACTTTTTTAGCATATTACTAATGATTAAAAAAAAAATGTTTAGTCCAATAATTGGAATCACCTTTTATTTATAACTAGGAAGGTAATGTTACTTTAGATGTATAATCGTTTGGAAATAACAAACTATTGTGAAATAATTTGCAGCGTTTTTTATATGATGAGCGTTCCAAGGAATTTGATATTATTACAAACAAGGAAATTATGACCAGTAATATTAATAAGATATCAGAAACCAGTTACAACTATAATGAAACATGCTAAAAAATAAAATATAATTGAACAGAAGTTGAGAAATATTTATCGTATAAGAAATACACCCAATTTTTTTTCACGATCGTCATTAACATTAAACATTATTTCAGAATAGTATAAAAACATTTACATAACGCTTAACTGGATATTTTTTCGTCTTGCATAATTAATGACACTTTTGCAAAAACTATATAAATAATTAAGATATATGATATTATTAAACGGTTCTTAAGAGAAGATAAAAGTTTTCTGAGATATCAAGGGGAAGACATTAAACAGGCAAAAAGGAATAAAGGAAGAAGAAAATTAAATTGGATTTTTTTTCTCATTTTGATCTTCAGCCTTACTCCGCTTAAAGAGAGACCTCGAGGGGGGAAAAAAGGATATTTTCTATCTTAACGTAATATTTAGCTCAGGTGCTTTTTATTTTATAAAATTTTCTAATAGCAGACTCATCAATGAGGATTTTCAATTTATTTTCAGTATAATATACTGCACTTAAAAAATAAAAATGTTAACTATTTTAATGTCATATAAAATTCTAGAATTTTACAATCTCTTCTTTAAACTATTCATTACTGCATAGTTCAAATTGAAAAAAAAAGACTATCAGAACTAAAGAGAATAAATTATTAATGCCTAAAATTATAAATTATTTTGTTATATAAGTATATATAATATAATATATAAATTCATTATGAGAAAAATAAATAAATAATTCAAAGAATAACTTATTCATTATAAATATAAAGTTATACTATGAGAAGGAGTTAATCGGGGGGTGCGGTCAAATTAATACTAAATTAAAATATAGTAATTATTTAATTTTGCCGATGTTTCGGCCCACTTTGCAGGTCGTCTTCAGAGCGTAGGATGTAGTGGGGAAGGGGGTGGCCGAATACGCTAAAGCGTGTGCACAGCACCACGCGAGTTGCCTGGCAACCGGATTACAGATTTGAGAAAATTGAAAAAAGTACGAGTTCGCGTCCCGGTGCCGGAGGGGATTTTAAAGTTCACCCCCCGGCCCGGGAAAATCCCGTATAGCCTAAAAGGCGAGGAAGGGAAGAACAGAAAAAAAAATGATGTAGCACTGCGGGAGGCACATAAAGTTATATTATTCTTATTTATTGTATATACTTTTTGATTATTATTTAGTTGTTATTTTGCTTGTTTATTTTATATTTATGTATATACAGTGTTAATGTAGTCTTATCTCACTCTAACTATTGTAAAACAGACAGAATTTTATATTAATCAATAAATAAATAAAAATATATTTTAAAAAATTCAGACTGGTAATAATCTTCTAATAGCATTGATAAAATTTACTTTTATCCGAAATATAATCTAATAAAATTATCTTTGATTTTATTTCATTTTGTATTCCAATCATCTCATTCCGATTAGATCTTTTTATTACAAGATTTTTTTTTAAACATATTTATTGAGAGATATTAGAATCTGTCACAATTATACTAAAAGTAAATGTATATAAACTAAAATAAACAAAAAGAAACTATTTACAAGATACAAAAATAAAATAAAATAAAATAAAAAAATGTTTTATTTATACATTGCCTCATTGTTCTATTATTCAAATTATCAAACATTATCTTATTATGCCTTGACTAAATTTCCTTAAATAATCCACTCTAAGCTCTTACTGTGAAAGTTTTAAGAGCCTCAAACTTCCATGTAGGATTGCGTCATGAATTTAAACGAAGCAATGAGTCTGCCTTAAAGAAGTATGTATGAGGTTACTGTTCCTTTAAATACTGTTGGAGCGGTTATTAACTAATATTATATGTAAAATTTGTATATCGGTTCCGTGTTATAAGTAGTTTTAAATGCACAAACGCTGAACTAAAATCATCAAATTCTATTCTGGAAAAAAAATTAACTTCAAAAGTTGCCAAAATTATTTAACAGTTAAAAGTATTTCCTGAAAGAAGCAGGAATTAAATGATAAAATAAGACCATTGTTTTTTTTCATATTTAAATAATATTTAAAAATGACTAACATAAAATCTAAATATCTTTATGCCGATTATTTACATATTCATACGTATTATTTACATATTCTGTCATTATTTGATTTGTAATTATTCTCATTGATTCACATATATTATTTTACTAATTTTAATCGTTATCATATTTCAATTTATTCTTGAACAATAACTTTTTATTATATAGGATGTTCCGTACGTAAAAGGAAGTATTTAAATAAGGGATCGTAAACTTACAGAAAAATATTGTTGTAAAATTTCAGAAACAATCTTTTTATATACAGAAAATAAAAGTTTAGTATATTTAAAAGTAATTCAAGCATACCAAATTAAATAAGTAATTAACAATAGCTTAACAAAATTTACCTCAAATGAAAGTATAGTTTGTCATCGGTAAAACCCAGTTATCGCTTCATGTTTAACACATAGTCATCCGGTAATTTTTGCCACTGCCATTCACAGAATGCCGGCATCTCTTTATCTCTTATTTTGGTTTTATTATTATTGATACAAATTATAATTTAATTTATTTAGAATTTAAATAACTAGAACCAATTATTTTCTGCTCTCATTACTTAGTTAGTACGTCTGCTGATTGTTATAAAATCTAATTACAGGTGCGAATTAAAAAATAATATAATAAAATTCTATAGTAATATGCATTTGTCATACTGTAATATAAAACTGATTAATTTTCATCATTTGACTATTTGTGATTGCGAAATGAAGAATTGTTGTAATGCCGACGAATATGTGTAATATGTGAATTATTTTTAACAAATAAAAAGCTTGAATTTCCTAATTTTCTGCTAAAAATCCTACCATGGTTTATATAAACTTTTTTTAGCTCTTGAGGTTCAGTGTCACTTAATATTTACCTTTAATTATGGACCCTGTATATATTTTTTTTCTTTCATTAATTTACTTTAGAATGATTACATATATTCATTGTGGTTACATATATCTTCAGTCGTAAGAGAAAATAAATAAATGTTAATATTAAAGCTGAAGTACCATCCGCTAATTAATTAAAATGTATACTGCGATTTTATATTTTTTATGACTGTATTATTGTACTGTATGACTATACAATTGCAAAGACTTTCTGTCACGACATTTTACTATTGTTAAAAGGAATAAAACTCGAATATAAAATAAATTCAGTGAGAATAAGTAAATGAGACACGCGAAGTAAGTTCTAAAATGCTGTCAAGAATCAAGGTTTTTTTTTTCCTGTTGTATCTCCATTATTAACTCCTGGCTTCACTTTATTAAGAATTTCCTTTCTCTGGGTGAGACCGAAACAAAATGGGGTTTATTTCGGTTTTGGTAAAAATAGAAAGGATCTAATTGGATTTCTGTTCATGCCTGTTTTATTTTTATATTTGAAAACGAAAAACTGTGCCAATTTATTTACTGATAGATATGAATGAAAAATAAATCTTAGATAAATATACGAGTTAGATAAATACTTTTATGACAGCTAGTAAATATTTCTTTTACGAATGACAGAAATATTTTTTAGTAGTATATTTTATGAGGATATGATAAGATTGCATTGATCTATTAAATTCATTTGATTGCAAACTTCTGTGCCATTTCAGCCGTTAGTCATCATGAAAACAATTATGTGTGCTTATTGGTTTAACTTCAGTAGAATCCAATCAATATTACCTAAATATTACAGCGGTACATCAATAGCTTGTATTCTGAAATTTGTTTGTAAAAATACTTAAATAAAGAAATGGATTAAATAAAACAATTTATTTGGAAATTCAAAACATGATAATAATTGTTTTTAAATATAATATATTTGGTTATTCTTTTAGTATGCCAATACTTTTAAACAATATTAAATATACCTACTTATTCACTTATATTTTCAACATTTTTTTTCTTGTTAAAACTTTGTTGTTGTAGGCTAGTAAGGCAATGCGGTAGTGAGAACAGCTTACTGCGGTTCCCTCTGCAGGACTTAGACAACAACACTTAAACTTCACTACTGTCATGTGCTTTGGTTAGGACAAGGAATAAATTTTGAACCGTATAAATCAATGGAAGTCGCTCCCTTAAACGTTTACTTCATTTTTTATTATTTAAAAAAATTTACATATTGTTTGGGATAACATTTTTCTTTATATATTATATCTCTAAGGTATTTATTCGTCGACATGCTCTTCATAATATTTAAATCTAATGATTGAGCCACATTATCTCCTTATTTATATATATATATATATATATTATGAACCCTTTTTTAAAGAAATAATACATTTTTCCACACTTGAGGCCACTGAGTGTTAGAGATATATGAAACACATTCGCACCATATGTACAACATGACAAAATCCAATCAAAAGAAAATTTTAATAAATATTAAATAACATTAAAATTTCATAACATATAGCCTACTGTCTATGTTCTAACATAAGAAATGAGTGGTTCTTATTTTTTTATTTTTTTTTTGTCTTCCATTTAGGTTTTGCTTTCTCTTTATATATATATATTCCTTCAATTACAATTAAAATTATTCTTGAGGAGATTTCATTTTTATTTTCTTAGCATTTACAGGTTATTTTTCAAATCATGGTATATACTGTTATAATTTTCATTAAGATAGTTATCATAAAAAAAAGTATTCATACTTAATTACAAAATTTACTGTTAGCCGAGGAAGCTCCGAATTAGGCCCTTTCTCCCAAGTTTGGAGAAAAAGGCAAGACTCTAAGAGATTCCAGGGCTACTCTCTCAGCCTCATCAATTGTATGGGAGTCCGTTCAGTGGAGACAGAGAGAATACTAAAGCCGCAGAAGCTCATGACTTGACTGGAGAAGCTGGTCATTGCCTGAACCGGAGCTGGATTAGGATTTTGCTAAGGGACTGGGATGGTAAACAAGGTTCCGCTGAAAATGTGAGAATCGGGATGGAATAAAGTCAAGGACATAAATGATGTTAAGGTCGTATTAGATGTTAGGTATGTACCCCGTAGAAATCCATCTGGAAGCCTCTACGTTAGAATGAATGTCTCAATAGAAGGCAAAAGACCACGTGGAAGACCAAAAAGCAGATGGATAGATAGAATCAACAGAGATGCAACAGAGCTGCTTCCAGATAAGTGGAAAGAAATAGCCCAAGATGGAGCAGGCTTGTTAAGGCGGCAAAAGATCTACATGGTCTAGAATGCAAAAAAAAAAAAGAAAGAAAAGGTCGTATCAGGTATATGTTAGGCGAATTCTCCTGCTCTAGTCTCATCTGACGAAGTCCCGAATCTATTATTGCGTCAGGACCCATAGGGTGTGGAAAATAGATTGTTATTTAAGAATTTTTAAACAATTTCTAGAGAGATTATCATCATCAGAAAAGGAAGAAAGGTAGTAATTGTACGACCGGGGCCTAAAGGTATCCAGTTACTTTTTTTTTACTGTTTGGATTAATAATTGATTAATAACTTAAGATCATCAGAATTTTTATTTCTTGAATATAATGTCGTTTGGATTTATTGAAAATAGCCCTCAAGTGGGGAAAGAAATAGAACATTATTGCTACACTGCCTCTTATTTACTTTTTTAATCAAAATTATACTTAAAATTTTAAATATGAATTCATTAAAAAAAACGGCCTTATACAAATTGTAAGGAAAAAAAGTAAATTTATTGAACCAATATTTAACAACCTATTCTAGAAACACAATTTAAACCAAAAGGTTCATTTATTCATCCATATAACGAAGAAACTAATAAATAAATCTATTTAGCAGAAAACACAAAATAAACATTTAATAGAAAATTGTGATGAGCTACGGTTTTACTTTTATCTAAAACTTAATAATCACTTGCTTAAAAAAAAAAAAACATACATACCTAAATACACTAACAGAATTAATTAAACTCATATCAAACAAAAACAAAAATATTTAAGTATTATAATGATATTAAGCTTAAAATTTTTCTTTCCTTGTATTTTCCCCCGGGAAAGTTGCAAAATGTCTGCAGGACATTAAATAAATAGAACTCTTTTTTTTTCAACTACTCAATGATACGTGCTATTTTAGCCTCGAGGACATTAACATAATTAAAATTGTCAACCTGCCGCTCACGATTGACGTCACTAACTGGTCGAACCGAATTATTATTCTTTGTTAAACAAATTTTCCTTTCCCGAAATGAAAATAATAAAATAAACACTGACTCAGAACCGCATTCATTCATTTTTGTATCTCCGTTTATCTTTAATATTATATTTCATCTGTTATATATTTTATATTTGGTTTTTATATTATTTTTCTTTCTTTTTATTCCAATATAACATTTTTTACATATTTACAACCCGCTCTTGATTTTGTTACATGTTAGGATTATTACATCATGTCTGCATATTTTTTTCATTTCTTTTTCATTTATCCTTTTAACTTATTTAATTATGCTCTCATCTTGTTATTTTTTATGCCTTATAAAGGCCAAAAACTTTGGCTTATTTTACATTATAAGAGAATGTTACAGTACAGAAACGCTTTTAGAAAACCCCAAACTATCTTCTGCTTAACTAATATTTTACTTTAAATCAAACATTAAAGAAAATCTTACTTGTCGAAAATTCAATAAAATAAATTTAGTTTGCTCATATAGAGGAATGCATCAAAACTAGGATCACTAATGCAATCACAAACCTGTACACTTTCATAAGTTTCTGCGATTGCAAGAAGAATTCCTAATTGAAATATTTGTTGGCGTTGGCCTTGACCTTGAATGCCCAGTGTGCCTGGAAGAAGGGATGGTTCTTGTTAAATACGCGGTTTTTGAGGCACCAAAGGCTAAAGTGCTGAGAGAAATCGGGCTCCAAGTCCGAAGAGAAATAGATTTTTCTCAATAAGGCACCGAACAAAATTTTCAAAACTTTACCAAAGCCGTAATAAAAATACTGAAAACTGGTGTTGCCTCGGCCCACCTTAATCTTGTGATGGATCCACAGAACAAAGAAGGTGTACAAGCAGATATAGCCAAATCCAGTACTGAAATCGTTTATGCTTAGTGGACAGCTGAATATTAAAAAAATAATCGTATTACTAGAAACAATTAAATGTTACACAGACTATTATAATATCCAACAGCTCGTAGAGAGGAGGACTCAATAACATATCTGAGAATAAGTCAAATCTAACACACTCATATCTGATCTTTAAGCAGCCACAACCAAGATACTAACATCGCAAGAGCTCTCTTACAGTCAATCTTGTTTCTCAAGAATGCCTTTATTACACGTCAAGTATAAATAGATCTTCTATAACACCAGATATATCAGTAATACTGAACAATGATGAAACCGGCATAAAAAAAAGGATAGAATTTTCCAAAAACTCATGTTGAATAAAATATAGATATTCATATAAAACTGTTTTACTTTCACTTACGTATATATGTAATATATAGTAAGGATAAGTATTGCGATCGTGAAAATTTTCGAATCTTAGTTTTCAACGGAAATACATGTTTTGAGGTTCCCCGAGTTCAAATAACCAAGTGTCGCAAAATGGTATATATGTGTGTGTGTCTGTCTGTGTGTGTGTGTGTGTGTTAACAGTCTAGCTCATAAACGAAAAGTCCTACGAAACTGATATTGAGTATTTAAGGTTTGTAAATGGGCCCGGATGTGACAGAAACTTTTTCGTTAAAATCGGCTAACCACAAGTGCCACTTTATATGAACGCAGAAACAAATTTTTACAATTTTCTCAAGAACGACTCTAACGATTTTTATTAAACTCAGCGTATCATTGTATAACTAAGTGGTATTTAATATCTTTTAGGTCTTATTCCCGTTGATGTCACTTTACAGGGCTTAAATGCCCAACATGTAACTCTAAAGTACCTTTAATATGGTTTATTTTAAAAAGTTAACCATTTCGCATTATTCAGAGTTACGAAAAAATGCTACATATAACTTTTGAAAGAATTTCATAAATTAATAAAGGAGAAAAAAATAAAAATGCAGAAAAACCTGCGTTGCTATAGACTGTAGCGCCTAAATGAATGTACCGATTTCAATGAAACTTCGCTAAAGTCATTTTCTCGATACCCTTTAAATTTATCAATATAACATACTTCAACGAAAAGAAGCTGGCAAAAGAGTTACGAGGGATGTTAAAAATATCACTAAAAAGACATAACTCAAAAATGTTGAAATTGGAGTTAGTCATTCTGTGGTTTATAAAAGCAGATAGAATGAATAGATTTTTATTGCCTGTCGTCGATATATTAAACAGATATTTTGTAATTATAATGGTCTTAATGACTTGTTATCTGTAAGCTTTAGCTCCGTTTAAAATGCACTTCAAAAAATTTTATAATAGCCCTGCATTGCCAGAAAATAATTTCTATTCAAAGTAGATCGGTAAGTGAAAGTTGTGTGTTGTGCGCACCAGATTTTTTTCCTTAGGACTTTCACAGCTGTAGAAAACAACAATAAATTAAACACTGGCGTTGATGGCCCTGAAGTTTTACGACTTTAAACATGACCGAACAAACAAGTATCCGACTGCTGTAAATGCTATTATCATTTATTATAGCAATACAATTATCATCAAATGACTCATCTACATTCTAAGAATCATACGAATCAGGTACCAAGTAAACTTTATTGTGACACAGATAAATATCATTTGTCACCTAAACTGTTAGTGTTAAAATAAATAGCATTAAACATTAAAAACAGCAAATATTCGATAATATATCGGTTCTCTTTGTGTGTACTTAAGAGCGTTAACAGCATCTGTATCAAGAGCATGATTAAATCAATTCTGGTTTATTTTGTGATTGTTTATTCGTATACTGCTGCTCGATAGAGTGTAAATAAATAAATATAAAGGTAAATGTCTAATTACCTTCAGGCAGAATATTTGTATTTCTACATTAACATAAGTAAGCCTTTAAATGTTGAACAGTTTATAAATCTGTTTAATTAAAAATAGTAGGAATCGACCCACATAAAATTGAAAAGACAGGTGGTTTGAGACCTTTATAACCGATTAAATTTAGGTAATGTCATTAAAAATATTCCTTCTTTTTCAAATGTAAAGAATATTAAGTATGTGTGCTTTAGACTACACACTAGAAGTGAAAACATCAACAAGGCGAGATTAATAATATGATATATGAATTATAAATAATAGCTCGTTATAAAGAGGATGAACTGCTGAACGTTTCCTTCGCTTACAGTATACAGGTCCGATTTTCAGTATCTGAAATATTTTAATCCATATGTTCAACTAAACTCGTTATCATTTGGTTTTCGACAGTATTTTTTCCTTTAATCATTAATGTTGTAATTAGTATGTTCAGTGAACATTAACTTGTCATGTTATATAGGGGCTTCGCCCACGTCATTTCTGGAGGGACTTTTCAGACCTTTCAGACCTATACAACATGACAAGTTAATGTTCACTGAACATATTAATTACAACATTAATGATGAACATATAACGGAGGACTCATCAAGATTTGAAAATGATCCTTAGTATGGTCGAAACGTCAAATGTATGCGTATCAATAAAATGTTGGCGAAGATTGGCAAAATTTATTGTAAAAAATAATAAACTTCAAGACACCAAAATTAGGAAAAATGAAAAAAAGAATTATTTTTTCCTTTTCGCCTCCCTAACACGGTGTCGCGTTAAAATACAATTTTGAATTATTGCCTGTTACAGAGAGGATAAAATGCTGAACAATTTCCTCGCTTACTGAGGAATTTTAATTCATGTTATACATTTTCATCCATTTCAGTTATTCGACTCTAGCCGACTTTGAATGAGCGTTAACACTTCGGAAATCTGACAGATCAATCTAACTCACTCTTCACAAAACGACCCTAAAGAAGTTTTCGCTTCAAAAACATGTTGCATAAAGTATCATTAAAAAGCCAATCAACTGGACTTAGTTATGACAAGTTTTATCAATTTATAATTCACCTGGTTGTATAAAATTCGTTATTTCTTGTTTATTTAGATTATTCAACTAAACTCGTTATCATTTGGTTTTTGACAGTATTTTTTTCCTTTTCGCCTCTCTGAAACGTTGTCGCGTTAAGATACAATTTTGAATTAAAACCCGTTACTGAGAGGATAAAATGCTGAACAATTTCCTCGCTTACAGCATGCAGAACCGCGTTTTAGTTTCTGAGAAATTTTAATTCATGTTATACATTTTCATCCATTTCAATTATTCGACTCTAGTCGACTTTGACTGAGCGTTAGCACTTCGGAAATCTGACAGATCAATCTAAGTTACTCTTCACAAAACGCGTCTAAAGCGTTTTCGCTTCAAAAACATGTTGTATAAAATATCATTAAAAGCCAATCAACTGGACTTAGTTATGACATGTTTTATCAATTTATAATTCACCTGGTTGTATAAAATTCATTATTTCATGTTTATTTAGGTTTCGCAATATTAAACCATCTCTCGATTTCTGGTTTATTTAAAGACTGACAGCTGACCTGCTTGGTATTCTCCGAGGAGCTCCATCTTGACTGCCCCCCAGAAGCCTCTCTCCCCCCCCCCCCGTTTCATTAACGAATTCCTTGCATACATTACGAATTCCGAGTCGTGCCGGTGATCGCAAAATCGATTTCCGGGTGAGCTAATATTTGAGATGAGCAGCTGTATGTTAATGCTTTCGATAAAGCATTTTAAATTATTTTTAACTATTAACAAGTGGACGATAAAATAAAAAGGAAAAAAACAAATTATGTGATGTCAACAATGACATTTATTTCTGATGAAGAAGCGCACGTGTTTATTTATTCCAATAAAACTAGCAAATTTATTAAATAAAATATGAGAAGCGACCCTTGAAATGAATATTCGATAGGCAATAAAAAAAGTAGGTTAAAGGAAGAAAAAAATGTCTTAACGTTTTTATTTTAATCAATTAGCACTTCTTTTTTAACGATGTCCCACTTTATTTCCTTTAAAGTTTTTTTTTTAGTTTTTTTTAACAATCCTTAGTTTTATAAATATTTAACGAATATTACTTTGGAAGAAGAACAACTAACTGCCTATAAGAAATAGTGTTTAAGTGATTCTTGATTTCCTATTAAATGTGGTTACATGAACCATAATACTTTTATAGATGATTTTTTTTTTTCATAAGACATGCTTATATTTTACCACTTTGGGCGGGCTTCAGCCCGAAAGCTCTCCCCAGTAGATCCACCTATGCCTAGAGTAAAAGGAGGGATAAAGCTCTATCATTTTACAGCGAAACTAATAATCTAATTTAATTCAGTAAAGACTTTAATACCGAT
This sequence comes from Nezara viridula, assembly GCA_928085145.1. NCBI lineage: Eukaryota > Metazoa > Arthropoda > Insecta > Hemiptera > Pentatomidae > Nezara > Nezara viridula. Next base: position 94,332,655 of record OV725081.1, read on the forward strand.
GTCGCGGCTAAGGGCCCCTCATTGAGGGAGCAGCGCTGGGATCACTTCGAGCTTGACTTTTTTCTCCAAAAGTGGGAGGACAAGACTGTCTAGGAATTCCCCTGGTTGATTATAAATAGTTTATTGCATTACTGTGTTTTATATGTTTATTTTACCTTTTGAAGTTAACTTTTTTTTTGTTTCATTTTATATTGTTTTTATTTGTATTTATTATATTCCAATTACTTAGTTTATATATTAACATTTTCGAGGAAGGAGATGATCCGGGGTGGCGATCATAAATGTAATTAAATAGTATCAAAACTATTTTATTTCAAGTCAACGTTTCGACCTGACTTTGCAGGTCTTCTCCAGGGCTAGAACGGACAAGATACAAAAGGATAAAAAATATTGTGGAAGTTGCATAATATTTAGATAACAATTATAAACAGGGTGAATAGACTTATTGAAATTATAAACAGTAAAGATTGAGATATTAAGGTAATTAAACTATATAAACAGAGTAAACTAAGCAACGCGATCTTAAACTGATGTAAATAAATGGTAACAATTGTTGCGATATAATATAAGATATGCAATTATGAATATACTCCTACAGATCTCAAGGAGAGATTGGAAGAAAAGGATAAATGGCCTTAAAGGGATGTAAAGAAAGATAAGAAAAAGCATAAAATAAAATAAAATAAAAATATAGACTAAAGAAGGTTTATCAATAAAAAAACATCTGGTGTGTCCACTCACACGACTTTCCTACCTATTTCAGAAAAGTTTTTATATCTTTACATATGTTCATGAAGAAACAAAAAAGAATTGAACTAAATTTATTTTCCTGAAAATTAAACAAACAAAAGATTTGAGTACGATTTATTTGATAAATTAAGGCAATGAAACCAGCTTAAGGTAGATCAGTGTAAAAAATTCAATACTCACTTATATTGCTGATCAAAAACTTTTTGCCACAACTTAATATTGTCAAACAATAATTTCTGTTAAAAGTAGAGGAATTAGTGAAGGTTGTGTGATGCAGGCAACAGAATTTCTTAATTTCACTTAGTCATCTTTATTCTCTTATTCACTCCTTTCTGACACCAGGAAATGAACTCATTCATTGGGAATTGAATCGCTGTAACTTCGTTAATAACTGTCCAAAATTAACGATTTTTATATGGCCTTGTAGGGAATTTAATTAACTTTCAAACGATAGGCTAAACGGCCTATCGTAGGAAAGTAATAAAATAAGTTTAAAAAATGTATAAAAAATAGAATAAGCTGTATCATCGCTAATACTATTTCGATTCTTTTTTGATGATTTTTTTTTGTTTTGTTGGTAATTTAATTACCTTTCAAAAGTTTTATTATAAATTTCACCGTATAATACATACTTAGGGAGTTAGGCCCCATAACATTTTTCTTTTCCTTATAACTTTTTTTCCTGAATTTTTTGGGGAATTTAGTTTATATACGAAAGTTGAAAGAACAGTGATTAGAACATTATAGGAAAGTTTCATCAAAATCGTTAGAGCCGTTTTTGCGCTACAGTCTATAGAAAAACGTGTTTTTGCTATTGCGCATGGAGCAATGAATTTCTGTCACAGCCATCAGTAGTCGAAACCCTACAAAATAAAAAAAGAAGCAACAAAATCGGTTCAGTAGTTCTCGAGAAAATCTTGGCACAGACAGACAGACCAATGGCTAAAAATTTGTTTTTCGGACTCAGGGGGCTGTGAAACGTATAGATCCGTCTAAAACCGCATGTCGGAAATTTGACCCGATTGCAATACTTTCCTTAACTAGTATAGGTAGGAAAGTAAAAAAATAGACAAGTCCTAATAATGCCTGAATTGGCGAAACGTTGATGGGTTTTTTTTTTTACATGCTTGTTGGAGCAAAGAGGAATTTTTCAATTATAACCTAACATTTATGTTTTGTCTCTTGGTTAATTTGTTACTAACTCATATTAAAATGAAAAAAAAATCATCAATAAATAGTCTGACTACTATACTTACCTATATGTAATTACAATACCGATTTTAGTTCTATATGATTACATCTATGTTATGTAGGTCAATGACAGAACGTTAAAAAGACAAATGCCATTCTCATTGATTCCAATCTTCTTCTTAATCCCCTTCCTTAATATCCTTTAATCTACCTTGATAAGTTCTACTTATTCGCTTCCACACTTTCGTTAGCACCCTAGAAATTTTCGATCACATCTATCCTGGAATAAGCTTACTTCCAAAATTACCCGAAAACCTGTTGCTATTCTCAAACAGTTCTTAAGATTTCATGCCCGCTTTGATTATGGCTGCCTTATGTACGGTGGACAGTCTGATGGGTATTATATGAGTTTGAAGAGGCTAATAAATTGTTTCATTAGATTTATCTACGGAGCACCTAGGTGGTTCCACGTCTCCGATTTGTATGCCGAGTTAAATTGGCTTAATCAAGTCTCCTTATATCTTTAAATTTTTCTCTCCTTGTTCTTCCGTTCATGATTTAAACACGCGACTCCAACCAACAAATAAGTATAATCTTTGCTCATAGACATCTTTCTTCAAAGATGATTATCGTGCCAGCTACCTTGCTCTGGAATTCCTAACCCAAATCCATAAAAAAATTATCGTCTCTAACCTCAATTAAACACCAGCTATTTTCCCTTACCAACTATTTTGAAATTCCTTACCCACCTCCATACACAGATCCTCTTCCTTAATATCATTTAAAAACCATTTGCTCTACCACGTACTCTATCAATCTACTGAATATATGAAATACAATTTTCGTATTTAAGAGCTGTCACCCAAATTATACTGTTATCCTGCATATATTTGTATAATACAGATTTTATCCCATCGATATTATCTATATGGTCTATTTGTACAAATAATTGAACAAATTCATGTATATTTATCTAAAATTTATTATGTTTACTTGGGCTCTGTTATTTATTATTTTAATTTATTAACATAATTATCAACCTAATTATTTTAATTAATTATTTCTCTTTTGTCTTCTTGTACTAGACAAAAATCACTTTTCTGTTCATTTTACTTATTCTTAGGGGACTAAATATCGCAGAATAAAATTTACTTTTCTCTGTTTCTTTCTCCTTTCTATACATTGATAACTATCAAATACTTTCCTCTGAACGTTAAAATTGCTTACAAGGGCGAATTAGTAAACATGTCGACTTTATTTACCTACAATTCATTATTTTCATTTATATTTTTCTCTAAAATAAAATATGCATTATTTTCTTAAATTAATCATTTTTTATAATCATATTTCTCTATAAGGTATACTCTGAAATGTGTTTTGAATGGTAGCCCGTTGGACGGTTCTACTCTAATGTAATAATAATTCATTTGGATTAGAATATTATTTCTTTTTATACTTTGTAAAATGAATTTCTCTCTAAAATGAGTACTTATGGTAACCATGTTTATACCTTACTAATATATATATATATATATATATATATATATATATATATATATTTGTCTTTTAGTAGTTTTATGATGACTGGCTTTACAAATATCTTAAATTAGAAAATTTTGAATTTCTTGATAAGTAAAATAGAGGTATCTTATGATATATGATGATTATCTGTTCTTTTTACAAAGAATCTAAAAGAAATAAAAAAATAACTTAAATATATCCTAAATTATTGAATACTAATTACATTGAAACTACTTTTAACATCTACAACTGGTTTATTTTGAAGGACATCACAGGTTTTATTATGCCAGCAGAATATTAACTTTAGGGAAAAAAGAGGTTGTTATAAGCTTTGTGAATCGGCTGTAAGCAATTGAGGTGGGGTTAAAAATAGAGCTCTGAAAGCGGCTATTTAATATACATATATAAACAAGAAATCTCATAAAAGCACCACACATCTATATTGAAAAAATTAGACTATTTTATCCTGCAATCCTAAATGAGAACGGTTAGTTCTGACGATATTACAACCAGGTTCTCATTAATGGACATTCCTTTAAATAAACATGTCTCATAAGCATTTTATATCATTCTTCAAAGGCTTCATTCGAAATTTATATTTAAATCTACTCGGTGTATAAAGTTTAAATCGATAAGCTTATTGAAATCAAGCCTTGAGAAATGAAAATTCGATGGCAATTTATTCGATATTCGATGGCTCCCTCTAACGAACCTAATAAATATACAGGTTTAGATAAGATGAGTCTCTATGTAGCCCTCCAAACTATTTTCTAAAAATTCATTTATCACATGCGGAACAATTTTATAAACTCATTTCAAACTATCAGACAATTAAAAGAATTGCATATCAAGCACGGCAAAGCTATATGAAGTTCTCATTTACAGTTGAGATTAGGTGATAGTTTTGGAGGAGACTGCGCTATGTACTTTAAGCCTGAAAGGACGGACATAGATGTCTATATTTTCTCGACATTCGAGAAGCGGTTGCTTTATCACGCCAAGAAAAATAAATATGACTGTTTGAATTTTTATTAATTTATTTCTTATTATAAAATAGACCTCGGCTCATTTCTACTTTAAGCATACCAGTGAATTTCTGAAATTACGAAAAAGATTAAGGAAAATCCTTAGAAGAATATTTGGCCCTGTAAGGGAGGGACTCGATACGGGACTGGTCTCGAAAGAAATTAAAAAAAGAAGGTGGGAAAGAACAGAATCCTGTGGCAACAGATGTTAAAGAAGGCCACTTAAATCTGTAGCGAGTTCTGCGCATGCGTTAGCCCTAGTTAAACGTACGTCAGGTCGTCTCTTATAAAAATCTCATTTATCAGTGGCAGTATACAAGTTTAATGTGAACAATTAGTGCTATCAGTTACATTAACAATTACGTTTATACTGGACAAAAAAAATAAGGTGAGTAATCACTTATTTACAACACAAGAGTGAACAGTGTAAATAGACCTTAGGTTAGTTAGATAACGGCCAGCCATAAGCTGCAACAGTCGTTAATACCAGTGGGCTAGATCCCTCCGTCGGAGGCAGATCTGTGCTCTCCAAGAGCGCGTCTATATTTTCGTGTTCAATAAAATTTTTTTCTTTTTCCTCTCTTCACTTTTATCAATTTTTCTTTTAAAAATAAATATGAAATGCGATATTATCACATGCTAATGTCGAGTAAGGGCAAAAACACTAGGTCCAGGAGCCTGGATACTACAATTAGTTCTCCCATTAAAAAAAAGACGAGGCATTCGAAAAGAAACACTCCACCAGCCACACCAGGGAGCTCCATAGAAGAAGTGGAACCCCAACCTGGCTCCTCACAACAACCCAACAATTATGAGACAACTCAAGCTATGGGTGAAGAATCGCCGTTTTTCACTTCGAATCCATTTGAAGTGCTTTCAAATATAAACAACGAACAAATGGAAGCAGCATCCATCCCCAGAGAACCCAAACCCCCACCAATATTTGTTAGAAATATTAAAAATATTCAATTGATGTGTAATCAATTGAATAATCTGGTAGGTTCAGGAAAATATTTATGCCAAAGCCGCACCAATGACACTAAGTTAATGCCCGACACTCCAGAAACCTATAGAAAAATCATAAAATATTTATCTGACACCAAGGCTGATTACCACACGTATCAACTGCGTCAAGAGAGGGCGCTCAGGGTCGTTATCAGAAGACTGCACCCATCTACGCCAACAGATGCTATAAAAGAAGAGCTCACGGGTATGGGATTCCATGTTCGCCAGATAGTGAACATATTTAAGGAGGATAGAGAACAGCCTGGAATAAAAAATAAAATACCTCTTCCACTATTCTTCGTTGACCTTGACCGAACACCTGATGTCGAAAACATCTACAAGGTCACACGCCTTTATTATACAAGCGTTGTTGTAGAAAAGCCCTACAGCAAGCGCGACATCGTTCAATGCCATAACTGCCAGGCTTATGGCCATACGAAACGGTATTGTCATCACATTCCTAGATGTGTGAGGTGTGGTGAGCAACACAAAACAGAGGACTGTAGGAAGTCTAGAACTTCACCTGCAGTATGCGCTTTATGCCACCAAGGACACCCAGCCAACTACAAGGGTTGTCAAACTTACAAAGATTTGAAAACACGAATGTACGCAACGCCTAGAGAAGAAGGGACATCCAGGCCACCAAGACAACCCTATAGAACAGTGAACGGAAGAGTGTCCTATGCTCAGATGTTCAAAGGAGACACTGTAAACACTCAATCTCAGGCCCTGCCACAAGAATCTAAACCTCAAGAATTCACACATCAACCTCAAGACCCATATCCCTCCATCCCTGAACGTAGATTAAATACTCACACATTCATTCCTCCTCCTTCCAATTCCACTGACCTCACAAGCCTATTGACATCTTTCCTTTCCGAATTTAGATCTCTCATTACCCCCCTTATTTCGCTACTTACCAATGTTATATCCAACCTCATTCCACTGCCAAGAAATCCATAAATGTCCTCAACCAAATTCCTCTCCATTCTCCTCTGGAATGCGAATGGTATTCGGAACCACATCAACGAACTGACAATCTTATTACATGACAAAAACATCGACATAGCACTAATAACTGAAACTCGACTAACCAACAAACGACAAATCAACGTGCCCGGCTACAATATTTATCGAACCGACCATCCTGATGGAACAGCACATGGTGGCACTGCCATAATTATCCATCGATCCGTTTCCCATCATTTGTTTCCCTTACCAAGCCATAATTTCCTACAATCCACAGCCGTAATAATCCAAACACCCCTTTACCCAATAACACTAGTTGCGGCATATTCCCCACCTAAAACACCCATTTCCGAATCCCAAATAATTTCCTTCCTGAATTCCTTAGGACACCACTTCCTCCTAGGTGCAGATCTAAATGCAAAACACCAGCAATGGGGAGCCAGATCCACAAATTCCCGAGGCCGAACATTGCTATCTGCACTTAATTCCCATCGCAGCAACATCCTTTCACCTAATACACCCACATACTGGCCAACAGATCCCAACCGCAATCCCGACCTTCTAGACTTTTTCCTCCACAAAGGTCTAGGATCACTACACTGTTCTATTTCAAGGTTTGATGATCTTTCCTCAGACCATAGTCCTCTAGTCCTAACCGTTTCCACATCTCCCATTCCCAAATCATCCCCACCTTCATTTATCAGGGGGCCAGTTAACTGGAACCTTTTCCGTCAAATACTGGAAGATAATATTGACCTCAGAGTTTCCTTAAAAACACCTGAAGACCTCGACGATGCAGTGCATTCCTTCACTACCCTGATCCAGCAAGCAGCTTGGACTGCATCCTCACCTGATCGTCCCAAAAAATACCATAACATAAATCCTTTACCTCAAGATCTATTGGACCTAATCCATAGCAAACGTTGCTCTAGGACCCTTTGGCAAAGAACTAGGCATCCTGATGACCGGAAATTGTATAATTATTATTCCAAACAGGTAAAAAAGAAACTGGAAACTTTTAAAACCCAATCCTACAATTCCTACCTCTCCTCATTATCCGCTAGTGATAACTCCCTCTGGAACGTAACCAAAAAAATCCTTAAATTCCAGTCCATTTCCCATCCACTTCGCCGTGATGATGGTTCCTGGGCTTCGTCAGATGCGAATAGAGCAGAGGAGTTTGCTAAACATTTATCCTACACATTCACCCCTCACCCCGAACTCCATCCCAGCCACACTGCTGAAGTTGAAGAATTCCTCTCTTCACCAATTCCTCTCTCTCTACCTCCAAAACCTGTAAACCCCTCTGAGGTCAAATTCCTTATAAACAAATTAAAACCCCGAAAATCCCCTGGATATGATCTCCTCACTTCACAAATCCTCAGACAACTTCCCAAAAAAGCAATCATATTCCTTACCTATCTATACAACTGCATCCTTCGCACAACCAACTTTCCTTTGGTGTGGAAACATTCCATAATCATCCTGTTTCCAAAACCAGGTAAACCTGTTAATAACACATCATCCTATAGACCGATAAGCTTACTCCCGATCCTCTCAAAAATCTTTGAGAAAATCCTTCTCAAACGCATCCTACCCATAATCGAATCCCACAACATCCCTTCTCATCAGTTTGGATTCCGCTCAAGACATTCCACTGTCCAACAAGGCCTTCGTGTTGTGGACCATATATCCTCTGCACTTGAAAACAAGCATTATTGCACTGGTGCCTTTCTGGACGTAGCACAAGCTTTCGACCGGGTGTGGCACGATGGCTTGCTTTTCAAGCTCAAAACCCATTTACCCCAATCCTTATACCTAGTCCTCAAATCCTACCTCTCAAATCGTTCCTTTCAAGTCCGTTGTGACACCGCATTCTCCACTTACTATCCAGTTGAGGCTGGTGTTCCACAAGGCAGTGTCTTGGGCCCAGTTCTCTATATCCTCTTCACTTCCGATATCCCTTCCAATCCCGATACATTTCTAGCTACATTTGCTGATGATACTGCCATTCTATCTTCCCACTCAGATCCTCAAATAGCATCTCTAAACCTACAATCTCACCTCTCTTTGATTGAGCAGTGGTGCAACAACTGGCGCATCAAAATCAATGAATCAAAATGCAAACATATCACTTTTACCCTGCGACGCAGATCCTGTCCGTCAATCCTTTTTAATTCAATTCCACTTCCCTACTCAGACACAGTCCGTTACCTTGGCTTCCTTCTTGACAAAAGACTAACTTGGAACCCACATACCAGACTTAAAAGACAAGAACTTAACCGACGATATGGCCAGCTGTATAGATTACTAAGTAGGACATCCCATCTTTCGATTGAAAATAAACTTTTAATCTACAAGACCATACTGAAACCTATCTGGACCTACGGACTTGAACTGTGGGGAACTGCTAAACATTCGAATATCAAACGCATCCAATCCTTCCAGTCCAAAGTACTTAGAACAATAGTCAATGCCCCATATTATGTCACAAACAAGACCCTACACCATGACCTTAACATCCCATTTGTCCTCGACATCATCCCAACCAGATTCTCAAACTTTCACCAAAACCTTATCCATCATCCAAATCCTCTAGCTCAATCCCTATCCAGCTCCCTTCATCCCTACAATCCTCCACGAAGGTTAAAACGGCAGTGGCCCAGAGATCTCTTGTAAATATGCTTCTGGAGTCCTGGCAATGGCCAGCTTCTCCACTCATGTCCCGAGCGTCTGTGGCTCTAGTGCCCTCTTTCAGTCTCCATTGGCTTCTAATACCAGTGATGCGGCTGGAAAAGTGGCACTGGAATCTCCTGGAGTCTTGCTTTGCCTTCCACATGTGGGGGAAAAAGCCTGGCTCGGAGATTCTTGGGCGAATGTATATATTGTATATAGGTATGATTGTGTTTATAAGTTTCTTTTTATGTTATTGTTTATTTTTTTTTTCTTTTATTTTCTTTCTTCATCAGTATTATTTATTTACTTTTTATATTTATATTTATTTCTCTATTATTTGTATATATTGTTTGAATGAGAACTCTTAGCCCTAATACTTATAGCCCTCCAGTGGCTGATTGTATTATTATTCAATAAATAGATAAAAAAAAAAAAAAAAAAAAAAAAATCTGTAGCGCCAGAACAGATTTTTTTTTGTGATAAATTCTTCGTTAAATAAGTATCTACCTTTATTGGAAAATAATCATTAAATTTACTTATATAATAATATCATTTAATATTACCTAACATTACGTAATTTGAAAACACAGAAAATGATTTTCTGTAAATTATACCCATACTTTCCTTGTTGAATGATCAGGTCACGTTTTCAAGAAACTTATTGAGTCTTTCTGTAGAATAGCTGACTCATGTTGATCGGAGTTGTATAACAATTACTAATGAATTTAATTTAAATTAGGATATGTTTGAGAAAATAAAGTATATTCAAAACTATTAATTTTTTTTTAGAAGAACATAAATAAATATTCAGTCATAATAAAAACAATTAAAAAAAGATTATCAGCGAATGTAGATGATCTGTACCATGTGTGCATGAATTATGTCCACTTGTGCATCCTTCCACTCTCAATAAACTATCCTTGCATTTATTTTTGAAGTGATTCGACAAATTGTTGTATTTGGATTAAAATATCTCAGAAAATAAAAATTGGACCTTGGTTTTTTTTTATTATAATTATTTTTTTTAAACTGAAACAGAAGATGAGTTCCCAAATTCATGGATTTAACCAAAAAATATAAGTAAATAATTCGCCATTTTCTGTTTTAAAAATAAAATAAGTTTCTTAAGAGTAAATTTACAGATTCCCGGTTATAAATAACCGAGCCCATAAAAAATTTATTTGGCTTTTCTTCACCGTTTTAAGTATCCATTTGTGCTATACAAAGCTTATTATTATATGATGTTTTTAAAATGGCTAGATGATTTTGACACTAACACATACTAAATATTTACTGTAAAAATATTTTAAAGTTGAAATTTATTTGCACATAAAAGTCTCAGCTTCAAAGCCCAGGAATAAAACGCCCTTAAACTTCACGTAAAGATCCATACCCTCATTATAAATATCTTGGACAAATTTTGTTCAAGTTATATTTGTTTTGGTTTTTTAATGTTTCTGGTTATTTATGCTAGTGAGTATTTCAATTTTTTTAAATTTAATTAATTGATGAGATTAATTTTATAAACACAAGAATTACATCATAACTTCCTATTTATGTTTATTATTAAATATCCAACTTTATTATTTTCAATAACGATCTATTATAATTCCACCTAAAAATAAAAAAATAGTTGCATGCTTTCCCACTGGCTATTGTTCCGTAGTGAATCATAAAAAAAGTTTTATTTTTATTCCTTTTTACCTTTTTGCTGGGAAGTTTTATGTTATTCTTTGTTTTTGGCGATAAAGACATCCAATTAAACAACAATTGATTTATTTGTTATATTTCTAAGTTACATGTTTAAACGTTAACGTTTCGGGATATTTACTCCCATCTGCTCGGGATATTATATACTTTAATTTATTATAGCACGGATTTAGAAACTGACAATGGAGCACATTAGGTTTAAGCCATGAATCAACAAAGAAACATTGGGATTGTAGTTCTGAAGATCTGAGTAAATATCCCGAAACGTTAACGTGTAATCATATAACTTGGAAATAATAATAATAATAAGGCTTAGCGAACCCGAAGGTTCGATGCCGACACCACCAATCGCTTGTTACACACCTCCATCCACCGTTCGCCGTCCAAACCCAGTCCCTTCAGATCGGCTTTAATGCAATCTTCCCACCTTCGCTTCGGTCTACCCCTCGGACGCTTACCATTCGGCACAGCAAATATTAACCTTTTAGGAATTCTCTCGTTACTAAGCCCAACAACTTTACAAGCCCATTTGATTCGCCGCGATGAAATTACCTCAATTATACTACCCGGATACATCTCACGCAATTCGGCGTTGTGTAACCGTCTGAACTCTCCGGTTAACTCATCCTTCTTCGGTCCGAATATTCTACGCAATACTTTATTTTCAAAAACCTTAAGACGCTGCTCATCCCTTAATGTAAGCGGCCAAGTTTCGCATCCATAAAGAACTGTAGGCAAGATAATTGTTTTATAGATTCTAATTTTTAAGTTTCGGGACAAGAGGCGCGAACTAAGTAGTTTTGTCACAGAAAAATAACAAGCATTCCCCGCCTTCAGTCTAACCTTAATCTCTTCTTCAATTTCGTTTTTTCTAGTTATCGTAGAACCTAAATACCTAAATTTATCTACCTGTTCAAACATATTACCATCTATATCGATATCACCAGTAGTATCGCCATTTTTGCAGCTAACCATATATTTTGTTTTATCTACGTTTATTTCGAGTCCTAGTTCTTTACCGGCTTTCATTAACGTTGTCGTATTTAGTTTTATAGTTTCAACGTCTTCGCTTAAGAGTACCAGATCATCAGCATAGCCCAGCACGGATGTTGTCCCGCCCAGATCCAACCCTTTCTCGGTTCGCATTACTTCCCTAATGGCATGTTCTAATGCCAAATTGAACAGGACAGGCGAAAGAGAATCCCCCTGTTTTAAGCCCGAACGAACCTCAAATTTTTCGGACAAATTATTACCGATTCTAACTTTATTGAGTGTCTCCGTCAAGCACATCCTGACTAGATTTACTAGTTTTTTTGGAATCCCCTGCTCGATTAGAATATTATACAGTTTCTGGCGGTCAATAGAATCGTAAGCCTTTTTAAAATCTATATACAGCTGGTGAACAATACCGTTATACTCCAATTTTTTCTCTAATATTTGCCGTAAAGAAAATATTTGATCAATAGTCGAACGATTCCGTCTAAATCCGCATTGGTAGTCTCCGATAATTTCCTCGGCGTATTCCGTGATTCGACTGGTTAAGATTAAAGTGAATATTTTATAACATACTGGAAGCAGTGAAATTCCTCGATAGTTATTACAATCCGTCCTCGGACCCTTTTTGTGAATCGGAATAAGAATAGATTCTTTCCATTCTTCAGGTAATTTCTCGTTCACCCAGATCTTTTTAACCAACCGATGTATTTTAGAAACTCCAGCTTCTCCGCATGCCTTAATTAGTTCAGTAGGAATATTATCGATTCCCGCTGCTTTATATGATTTTAATTTTCCGATAGCTACTTCAACTTCCTCTTTACTTGGTCCTTCTATTAATGGTTCAGCACTCTGGTACTCAGAAGGAGGACACAGATCATAATTTACCGTATTTAAAATATTGTCAAAGTGGTCCTTAAACTTATTCAATATGTCCACCGGATCGGTCAGAATATTGTTATTATCATCCCTAATTCCAGACGTTACGGGCCCTACATATTTACGTGATCTGTTTATACCTTTGTACATTTCTCTTACGTTATTTTCAATTCTATTAGTTTCTATTTCAATTATTTTATTTTTAAGATACTCCCTTTTTTTATTTTTGAGCAATTTTGTCGTTTCGTTCTTTGAGATTCGGAAGTATTCCAGATTGTCTTCGCTAGGATTATTTAGAGCTTTTAATTTAGCGGCTTTTCTTTTTTCACACATGTTTAAGCAATCTTCATCAAACCACGGTTTGTTATTCTTATTTTCCTTTTTTCCTAGACACGAGTTACCGACCGCTTTAATATTATCTCTGATCTCTATCCATAACTTGTCAATATCCTCGTGGTCCTCGTCAGGAAGCTCTAAAGCTTCAAACCTATTCTTAACATCTAGCTCGAATTGGTTTCTAATTGATGGATTTTTTAATTTTTCCAAATTAAAATTCTCAAAATCGAAACGGTTTTCTTTTCTCTTTTTTATATTAAGTTTTTGTCGAAGTTTCGCGATTACTAATTCATGATCCGACCCACATTCTGCTCCGCGATAAGACCGTACATTAATTATACTGCTTTGCCAGCTGTGTTGTATCAAGACATGATCGATTTGATTTCGTGTTTGCGAATCCGGTGATGTCCAAGTATATTTATGAATATCCTTATGTTTAAACGTCGTACTTTTAATTATCAGGTTTTTCGAGATGGCAAAGTTTATCAGACGGATCCCATTATCATTACTATATTCGTGCAAACTTTCTTTACCAATCGTCGGAATATAAACTTCTTCCCTTCCTACCTTTGCGTTCGCGTCACCTACAATTATTTTCATGTAGTTTCGTGGTAGTTTATCATAAACCCATTCGAGTTTATCGTAAAATTCACTTTTGACTTCATCGTCACTGTCTTCGGTCGGACAATGTATGTTTATTAATGCGATTTTAAACCAACGTCCCTGAAATGTAGCTACCGAAATTCTATCACTAAAGAATTGTACGTCCCTCAAAGCGGATAGTAATCTACGCCTAATTAGAAACCCGGTACCTAAACAATGATTCCCGCTTCCTCCGTACCAAATAGTGTACTTCCCTTCCCTCATCGAGCCCTCCCCTGGCCAGCGAACCTCTTGCAGAGCCACGACATCCAAATTGTACCCATTTACCTCATTCGCGACCGATTTTAGCCCCCCTGCTGTGTTTAAACTCCTTACGTTCCACGTACCAATATTTAAATCCCTATATTTCAACTTGCGCCATGAATCCCCTAAAGCAGTCCCCACCCGGAGACCCGAACGGGGGACTAGTTTACTTCCGGATAATGAGCGTTTTACCTTAGGGAGATCCATGACTTTTTGTGGTGTTTGGTGAACTAAAGATATGTGAGTAGGGCGTTCAATCCTACGTCACACCCTCCAGCAAGTCTGGTGGGCCCCTACCTCCAGCAAGTCTGGAGGTCCCCTCCCTCCAGCAAGTCTGGAGGGCCCCTCTCATTGTTGGTCAGCGAGTCCATCGGACTTGGCCGGGAGGAACTTCCAAGGAATTTCCACCGACCATCCCCACATCCGCCACCCGTGGGACGCTCCCCATACGCGGTAATGAGCCCGCGCGAGGTATAACTTGGAAATACAACAAATAAATCAATTGTTGTTTGATTGGAAGTCTCTATTGCCAAAAACAATGAAAAAGTTTTATTTTTAAATCATAAGACTTCACATGATTCTAACAGAGAAATCACCAACTCGTTGTATGTCATCCATTGCACTCTTGTCATCCGTCGAGTGACGTATGTCCATCATACCCAGCCAATCCTCCATCTCCTCTCATTCTATAGTGAGAAATCAGAAAATACCAGTCTCTATTCGCTCTGTAAAGGCCTTTGGAATCTTCTTACCTTTAAGTGTGTTGTTATTCAAATATTCTTTTCTTGATATATTTGATTCGTATATTGTTTTGTTTTTATAAAAATATTATTCAATTGTTAGCACATACAATTGAAAACAAGTTAACTCTATCAATAAAATTGTACCATATTTTTAATACTCATATATATATATATATATATATATATATATATATATATATATATATATATATATATAATACTAGAGATATTATATCGTTAACTTGTTTATTTAATATTTTTTTATATTACTCCTATATTTCATGTTAAAGTGATGAATTTTAAGTGAATGATTCCAATTATTTATAATTTTAAAATAGCAAAGCCACCAACGATTCGTATTAAATTTAACTAATTTCCTTTTATTAATCACAGGCTCAATAGCATTGCAAATAATCATAGGGTAATTATTGTAAATAATTATGTAACATTAATGGTTACATAAATGTTACAATGAAAAGGAAAATATTTATCAAGACAGTCATGGTATTTGGTTAAAATTGTTGATAAAACCTCGCAGATATCTGTTATCTGGTCGTTACTTAATCATAAAGTTGTTATTTAGTGCATAAGAGCACAAAGATTAAAACTTATGTATATGTTAGAAAATATATAGCTCAAACATCCCAGGAAACCATACGTCCATAATTAGTATCTAACGCTAATCTATCCGTCAGGCACATAGTTAGTACCCTAGAAAGATAAAAAATATTTTTAAATTAGATAATCTATCATCACAACAAGTAAGATGAATGATGCATAAAGATCTCGAAGTTTATATTAAAAATATACTATTTCAAGCAATCAGAGCTGAATCAAGTGTGCGAATTGGTGTATGTAGTTATATCTGATTATTTGTTTTTTAAATTTATTTATCTTTAAGTTTTATTTTTTGTTATTTTTTTTATTTTTGTTATTTATATTTTTAATTGTTATTTAATTGTTATTTTGCTCAATTTCATTTTATATATTTCTGTATATATAGTGTGATGTATTACCACACTATAACCATTGCTAAAGTTACAAAATGTTACATTAGTCAATAAATAAAATTAAAAAAAAAAAAAAAATATATATATATATATATATATATATGTGTGTGTGTGAAATGCATTTTTTTAAATAGTCATTCAAATGTAATTTTTTTATGAATATTTATGGGATTGAAAGTATAACAGATTTTTTTTTGTTCCAGGTTAGTAGAGTGCACTTCTACAACTGCAAAACAGAGATCTCTGGGGTGAGTGAGATTTTCATAGTTTATGTAAATAGTTCTTTATAGTTATTCTATATTACATTTTTGTTAATATCACTTTTTGCACTTAAATTAAATATCTGTTTGTGGCATCAGATGATAATAATTAAAAAAAAAGAAGAAAATAAAAAAAAGGGAGAAATCTTATCTAATCTATAACGATGTATATATTGTATATAGGTATGATTGTGTTTATAAGTTTCTTTTTATGTTATTGTTATTTATTTTTTTTCTTTTATTTTCTTTCTTCATCAGTATTATTTATTTACTTTTTATATTTATATTTATTTCTCTATTATTTGTATATATTGTTTGAATGAGAACTCTTAGCCCTAATACTTATAGCCCTCCAGTCGCTGATTGTATTATTATTCAATAAATAGATAAAAAAAAAAAAAAAAATCTATAACGAAATAAAATGTAAGCTGTGACCGAGAGATTTAGGGGGTAGATTACAAAATTTAATAAAATGAACCACTAATCTTTTTATCTAAATCGCTCACTCATTCAGTGGTGAGCACTTTGTATCACTGTATGATCAGAAGGTCTATCTTTCATAAATCCTAAGAATCGACATACCCTTTAATTTTAGTAACTCAATTCAGAATCATCACTAAAGAGGCTTATTCCTTTACAATTTAATGTTAAATAAAAATTATTACAGAGCGAATTTCACTTATCGAAGGGAATATTCCTAAATCATTTGTAGAGTTTTTCTCACTCCTTTAAGTATTTAATTTAGTTTTTTGTTATTATTTAATATATATTTGGCATTGGCAAAAAATAAATATTTTATTACATTCATTTTATTGACGACGTTTCGGCTTCATGAGCCATTCTTTAAGTATTATCTGTAATTTTTTTTAAAATTAGTTATATAGTATTAAAATATGTATATATATATATATATATATATATATATATATATATATATATATATATATATATATATATACATATTATAGATTTAGCTTAGTTTTTTACTAGAGTCGTTATGCTTTATTTAAACTTCCCAACATGAAGCTGTTGTCAACATTGCAGCCATATCAAAAAATTAATGTTCATGAACAATGTAGTTATCTGTAGATAAACTCTCCATTTTGAAATATTAATGTAAACAATTGTATCAGGAGACGTGAGACAATTTAAGCGTGAAGAATTGAAGAGGTGTTGAATACATATTTGCTTGAACCTGGGTCACCGCAAGATTCTGTTGTCTTTCAATCTCTACTTCTACTATTTACTTAACACACTCAAACCACAGATGTTTATTTGCTATGTTTGTTCAAGGAAATACGTTGTTTCTCCAGATAAAACATAAAGCTAACAACCAAAGTTGCTGATGTGTACACTAGAAATTCATGTATTCGTAGATTTCTTAATGCAAGTTAATACATTAAATAATATATTTATAGTTAAATAACTTTTAATTTAATAATCCTCAACATCATTTACTTAAATTACAAGATTGGTTCACACAATGAAAAATTCTACTTAATCACAACAAGTTTAAACATATAACATTTAATCTTAGAAAATACACCTGCCTTCCAGCTCATATTTACAACAATCAAATTCCTCAAACGGAGACGGTACTTTACTTTGGACTCACCTTTGTCAGAAAGATGACATGGGGCCCACATGTTAAAATGAAACGTGAGACACTTAACAAACGACTCAAACTACTTTACCTTACTTTTTGCTAAATCTTCAAAACTAAAACTAAAACATGAACTGAATACATATACATGCCTATTTAAATCCATATGGACGTACTCATCACGAATATACGGTATCGTTAAATAGACCCAACTACAAAAACTTTCTACAGAAACCTTCCAATAAAAATTATTGCTATTCAACAAAAGCACCTTGGTACGTGAATAACAAAACTCTACATACTGACCTCCGCCTTCCAACAGTTGACCAACATAAAACGACGCTTTATCAACGATTTTACACAAAATTAAACGGACATAATAACAGACTAATAAGAGACATGGCCACAGCTGACATACCTCAGAACGTGAGGAGGAAACTAAAAAGGCGTTGGATGAGAGATCTCCTTCGTTAAACAACCTAAGTAATTGGAACAAGTTAGAGAAGAGG
The DNA here is from genome assembly GCA_928085145.1 of Nezara viridula. Classification (NCBI taxonomy): domain Eukaryota; kingdom Metazoa; phylum Arthropoda; class Insecta; order Hemiptera; family Pentatomidae; genus Nezara; species Nezara viridula. Next base: position 94,350,741 of record OV725081.1, read on the forward strand.
TACTTTCCTTCTCCATGCCTGTCATGTCATTATTCCCTGTATCGCCATAACATTTGCTGATTGCCAACAATAAGTTGACAGACGCAAATAAATTTTTATAGACAAAGAAAATAAAGATAAAAATAAACCCAAATATCATTATCTAAACTTGCCTCCAATGTTAAGGTGTTATTTAAAATACTTAATAGCACTTTTATTTCATCGTTAGTATGATTTCAACCTTTTAACCTATATATATTTATTTATATAAATGGGAAATAATCATGCTAATTTATAAAAATTAAGTTAACAAATAATTATAAATTTTTTCATTCCAAAAAAAACATAAACAATAAAAAAATTTTATTTAGTAATATTATATATATATATATATATATATATATATATATATATATATATAACGTTTCCGCCTTTTTGCACATTTTACAGGTTGGCTGATAATGTAATATCGCAGTATTTGCAATACGGTTGCGATGTTTACAAATTAAATTTGATTGTGTAAGTTTTGTAAGGTCTGTTATCAGGGCGTATTAGTTGAATCACTCCTGTAAAAGCAAAGATTTTGTATGACCCAAGGTTTTTACATAATATTTTATAATATTATATATATTATATATTATATAATATTTTAGTGAGTTTTAATAATTTTTAACAAACTCGATAGGATTACTTTTATTAGATATGTTATTATTTCAACAATGCTATCCAGGAGAAAAAAATCATCTACAAACTTTACTATATGTTAATAACAGAAAGCGGATATGAATACATAAGTTGGTGCGATAGGTATTTATTAGTGATTATAGGTCCTTCATCCAGATTTTTTAATTTAACTCATGTAAAGAATTGAATAAGCCAGATAAATAAATGGAGAATACATTTTTTAACATCTTCACATAAACCTATTAGTTTTCAAATTCATTATAGATTAAAAAGATTAGATTAAAGTCATTTATTTGGAATAAATAAAAAAATCTTGACATAGAAAATATTCAAATTCCTCAGATAAATGTTCAATGTAAGTTCAATATTATGGACTTATATTTGAAAAAATAATGACATGGGGGGCTCATATCAAAAACAAAACAAATACATTAAGCCTTAGACTACAACTATTATATTCACTTTTTACTTAAGCCCATTTGGAATAACATAGTATTTCTGACAGGTGTGTGGTGAAATATGAAATAAAGTAAAAAAAAAAAGGTAGTCATTCCACTACTTAAGTAGTGTTTGACAGACTTCTAAATATGTCATTCACCTTGGACTTTATTATTGAGAATATTTTATATTATCAGATTTCCATCTGCATCGGATGCTTTTACCGGAATCAGAGAGTGCTCGGAAATGAGAAAGTACGTTACAAAGTTTTGGAGTTTCGGCTTGTGGCTTCAACAACAAGAATTACAATGAAGAAAAGTTTTGGAAAGTTCATACCAAAGTAAATACATACCTTACACGTTATTGGCTGAAGTTTTGAAACAAATCATAGTTTGGAACAACCAAGTTAAAGAAAAACAACCGTAAAACGGCATGATGTTTATTGCAAGTAAACATCCATCTGAAAAATCTATATCCCCATCATTTTTTTGTTTACAATGCAAGGTCCTAAACCAGTAACCAATTAAAAGTATTTTAAATAAATACAAAGACGGCCTATAAATATACCTCTAAAGGATTGTTGGTCTAATGAAACAAATTTTAATTAAGGAAACTTAAAACAATATTTTTATCGGTGAAAGAGGAACAAACCTGGCATTGTCCCAAACATTACAACATAAAAGTAAATGAGTTAGCATTAATTACTTAATAATAATAATAATAATAATAATAAGGCTTAGCGAACCCGAAGCTTCGATGCCAACACCACCAATCGCTTGTTACACACCTCCCTCCACCGTTCACCGTCCAAACCCAGTCTCTTCAGATCGGCTTTAATGCAATCTTCCCACCTTCGCTTCGGTCTACCCCTCGGACGCTTACCATTCGGCACAGCAAATATTAACCTCTTAGGAATTCTCTCGTTACTAAGCCCAACAACTTTACAAGCCCATTTGATTCGCCGCGATGAAATTACATCAATTATATTACCCGGATACAGCTCACGCAATTCGGCGTTGTGTAACCGTCTGAACTCTCCGGTTAACTCATCCTTCCTCGGTCCGAATATTCTACGCAATACTTTATTTTCAAAAACCTTAAGACGCTGCTCATCCCTTATCGTAAGCGGCCAAGTTTCGCATCCATAAAGAACTGTAGGCAAGATAATTGTTTGTTTGCTCTCCTTAGCACGAACACCATAAAGATTAATAACGGTGTCCATGCAACTAGCCAGATCAAAGTGCTGCGCGGTGTACCCCAAGGCGGCCCCCTGTCGTCTTCACTCTTCAACCTGGCCATCGATCATCTCTACCGCGACCTGTGTGACGAGGACTTTTCCAAGAAATTTGGATACAAATTAAGGAATGAGCAGGATTGTGTGGTCCTCACAGGTTTCGCGGATGACCAGGCAGTGTCGGCGCGTGACAAGGGGGCTGCAGAAAGAGTGATTGACAGCATACAAAGAACATTTAAAGAAATTGGTCTGGCTATAAATCCTCAAAAAAGTATGGGCATCGTTATAAATAAAGGAGAGCTGGAAACTACGGTGCTCTCCCTTGAGAATGGTGAGTACATCCAAACATTGAAGAATGGAGATACGATTAAGTATTTAGGATGTACATTCTCGGGAGAGCTGCAATTCAACGAAGATTCGGTGACTAAATTGAATGATAATCTAAACAAGCTGGTAACCTCTTGCTTACTTAAACCTGAGCAGAAACTCAACATTGTCAATCAATATCTGTTCCCGGGTCTTACTTACCCTCTCCAAACTGCGCCCCTAACAAAGCTACGTCCTGCTATACTGGAGGGCATCGACAGTATGATTCGCAGGAGCGTAAAGGCCATTATTGGACTCCCTGCGAATACTTCCACAGCGATGTTATATGCCCACAGGAGATACCGAGGATTGGGATTAATCCGCTGCCAATGGGAGGCTCCTCTTCAACATTGGTCCATTGCTCAGCGACTGTCCAATGTACCAGATGCCCTTTTTCAGTCTACCTTCGATTATTCGGCTGAAATTGCTGAATGTGCCGAGAGATTGGGGGTTGATCAGGGTCATCGAAATGTGAAAGCTCTACGGCAGTCGCTACGAGAAAATGCATTTGAGGAATGGGCCAACTGCAGGTGGCAGGGTATTGGTGTTCGCCATTTTAAAGAGACCCCGAAAGCGAATAGATACATCTACGAAAAGCAAGTACTTTCTGGGTCTGAATGGTCGAATGCCCTAAAACTAAACATTAATTATGCACCCCTGCGCGGAGTCCCAGGAGGCAGCGGACAGGTCAGAGAAGTTGGGTCCCTCTGCCGTAAATGCGGCAGAGAGTCTGAAACACCAGCACATGTGCTGGGAAAATGCCCCAACAACTCCCTCCTCATAACACGTCGTCACCACCGGGTCAAGTTCGAGTTGATGAGGCTCCTTAGGGAAAAAAAATTCACCTGCTTTGACGAGGTATATTGCATCGATAGTGAAGGCTCTACGAGATACGCTGATATCGTCGCATTTCCCAAGACAGGAAGGACAGCGCTGATCTTGGATCCAACTGTCCGCTTTGAGAGCAATGACCTCGATCAGGCGGGTGAAGTGGAAAGGGAAAAGAAGAACACGTACGATAAATGCATCCCTTTCCTAAAAGAGAAATTCCGTGAGACCTTCGGAGAGAGAGAGTTCACCGTGAGAGGCCTCTGGTTTGGGTCTCGCGGAACTATCCCAAAAAGAACAAGGAGCTTCCTCGAGGAACTAGGTGTCGACATTAAGGACGTAGCAAGGTTGGCTGAAAATATAGTCCTCGACTCCCTGGGAATCATTCACCACCACGTGCATGGCTAGCCCAAGAGTTTTAATTTATGTATTTGTTTATTTAGTGAATAATTGAAAATAATAGCGATAAAGAGAGAGAAGTGAGAGAAAGGGAAACTTAATGTTAAATAAAAAAAAAAAAAAAAGCATGAACAATGAGAAGAAGGAAAAAGGAAAAAGGAAAAAAAAAAATTATAAAAATAAATAAAATAATAAAAATGTATATATATATTTCTATTTTACTAATATTAACTAATACTTCTGTATATTTATATATAAGTTCATTTATTGTCTTAAGGATAGAAGAATATGCTGTGTATATAGCAACCCAATATAATTGGGCAGCAATCCTTTATATTTTATATTTTATGAAAATAAAGTGTTTCCCTCTTTCTAATTTTTAAGTTCCGGGACAAGAGGCGCGAACTAAGTAAGTTTGTCACAGAAAAATAACAAGCATTTCCCGCCTTCAGTCTAACCTTAATCTCTTCTTCAATTTCGTTTTTATTAATTACTAACAAGACTTTATTATTTTACTGAACTAACGAGGTTTTAGAAATAAGCCATCGATAGTTTATTTGAATTATTTAATATTTTCACAGCCACATACATACTACAGTAGTTCAGAATGATGTTAATTATTTCATCATTTATAATAAAATAATTAATTATGAATTTAAGTGACGTTATTTAAATCCGTCTGCTGTTTTTTGTTTTTGAATTTAAATTTTACATAAAGTTTTCTAATGTGAATTTCCATGTAGGACGTAGTTGGGATTCCAACCTACAATGAAACTACCTGACCCCCATTAATAAGGGATTCCCTAGAGCACCCTATACCATCTGTTCACTATTCATTCAAATATACATTTGATCACAAACAAGATAATAAATTCAAATATGGATGTACACTTTTATTCTATAATATTATACATCAATTAAACTGTACAATTCCTTTGTTAAGTTGAATGGAATAGTATCTCTTTTGAGATAATTATGTTGGATTCCTTAGTATATTTCTAAAGAGGTAAAAAGCGAATTTCCCTTCTCTTTTGTCAACTCGCAATCCTTATTCATATTAGAGAGTCTCGGACTATAAAATGGTTTCATCTCATACATATTTTCGTTAAAATAGTATTTCTAAAAAAAAGTTCGGACTATCGGGAATCACACAGTGGACTAATATTGTTATTTTAAGACTAAAGGATTTTTTTATTACCAATATTGAATACAAAAATGTTAAAGCCCGCTTGGTAATATGATATTTAAATATATAATATTAAATATCGTATTTAAATATATAATATTAAGTATCATATTTAAATATATAATATTAAATATCATATTTAAATATATAATATTAAATATTTATAAACGCTTAAATGCCATGTTTAGAATAAATTCTGCTACAGAGTCACCTCTCTAGATAAAAAGTAACCCCCGGATTACAGTGTATAAGTATTAAAATTCATTTAGTATATCAAAATTTTATTTTTTTTTATTTATTTACTGCAGCACTTACTAGAAAAACGCTCTAAACTTCCAGCTATTCACAAAAGACTCATATATATTACTATAATAAGGCCTATTTGAACTTAGGGGATCGAGCTTTGGGGCTCTACAAAACCATCAAATTCATCTCGTATCAAATTCATACAATCAAAAATCCTCCGTAAAATCCTCAATACTCCCTACTTCTTAATGTACCATGTGTCTCCGATTTAGCTCAATCCAGATACCTATCCTTCCATAATAAACTTCTGAACCATCCGAACCCTCTTGTTTCCAACCTTACTTCCTCTTCCATTCCTGATAACCCTCCGAGGAGTGTGAAAAGAAGAGGGCCCCGTGATCTCCTAATGTAGACATATTAATAGAGTACTACTACCATTGGGTAGTTTCTCTTCATGTTGTACATGTCATGTTACTTGATGCATGTATACTTGTTGTATTTATCATTTAATGCAGTTGTAAATTTCAATAATAATTTTTTTTAATGAAAAATAAATTGTGTTGTTTTTTAAATTACTTACTTGAACTTATTTTTTCTCTAAAAAGTAAAAATTTTTTATTTTGGTTTAAATAATTGGTACCAAAATTGGCGACCAAGATTAACGAAAATCCGATTTTTTTTGTATACTTAGTTTATCTAGACTTATGGTATTCCAATCACATCATTGTTCATTTTTCTTTAAAATTTTACTTAACTGTTTTAGTTAACTGTAATGTTGTTTGTTGAAAATCGGCAATTGAGCTGCCTTTAAATTAAATTATTGCATAATTTAGACTTAAATTCAAATGCACATAATTCTTGCTTGCATTATTTATTCAAAAACCATTGAATATTTTCTTGTACAAAAACATATGAGCAATCTGTTGCTAATACTTAATTTTGAATGTGAGAATTCAGGAAAAATGATTATATAATCCTGAAAAAAGATACCCTGTTGTTCGCCCCTTCATTAACTGCAGATACCATAGCGCATTATCACACGGAGTAATAGGTTTAGTGTTCTTAAAAATGAAGGAGCTGTTGTGGAACTGAATGAAAAGAATATCGAGGAAGTGGGGTCCAAGTAGGGAATGTAAGATTTATCTGGCCCAAAAATCCGATGAATCCTTCTTCCGTTTTTTTTTTTTTTTTTTTTTTTTTGGAAAATATTTTTCAACTATTTTAACGTACAAGGAATTCAGTATATATTTCAGTATAGGACTTCTGTGGGAGTCTTAGGCCGACGAAAGAAAAAAAACGTACAAGACTTCCTTAAAGCTGGTTTTTATTTTTTGTAAAAAACCCTGAATGTATTCTTTAGTTACTTAAATGCATACCTTTATTCGACCGTTGAATATCAGATTACAGTCATTGATTTTCTATTCTCTTTCACAAGAGACTGCTTTCTTTATAGGTTTATTTTCTTTTTTATGGAACTCTCTTTATTGCTTCTTCTATGCTGAATTATATAACCCACTTTCATTAAAAATTCACTCATAACCTTAACTCAATTCCAAAATAAATATTCCATGTAAAAATCAACATACACTTTTATGTGCTCACAATTTTAAGTTACACAAGATATTTTATGAAAATATCTCGAGCTTGCTAATTCACTGACTGTATTTCATATTTAATAGTTGAAAGAAAAAAAAAAACAAATAAATAAATACTAAAAAGAGATAACTGAAAATTGTAAAGTAAAAAGAAAAAACAAAAATATTCTTTGTAGTTTATAGTTTTTATTGTCAACTCTATGTTTGATGTAGATCAAAAAGATAATGCAAGAAATAAATTAATGAAATAAAGATGCTTGATATATTAGAACCAAAGAAAGAAAACGAAAACATAAGTGGTTGGGAAAAAGAAAGACCTGGCTCCCTTTCTCATGTAATTTAGTTCATTTTCTTCAGTTGCTTCCCGAATCTTCACCAACTGATTTTCTCCTATGTCAGACTTTTTCTTATTTTATTTTATTTTGTTTTCTAATAGGATTCTTGTGAGGACAATTCAAGAGATCAATACTATCACTATTTTTAGTGTAAAAAACAAAAAAAAAAATATTCTTTATTTTGTTTTTTGCTATGAAAAATTTATTTGCGCCTGTCAAATTTTTGTTAACAATCACCAAATGTGCTCGAAATGTGCTAAATGACATGTCTAGTATGGGGAAGTAAAGTACTCAGTAGCACTTCTTTCCTGGCTTGTTTCAATTACTTAAGCTGTTAAAGGAAGGAGATCTCTCATCTAACACATTTTTAGTCTCCTCCACATGTTCTGGAGTATGTCAGCTAAATTTTGTGTAAAATCGTTGCGTCGTTTTATGTTAGTCAAATGTTGGAAGGTGGAAGTCAGTATGTAGAGTTTTGTTTGTCACGTACCATAGAGCTTCTGTTATGAGTTGCAATAATTTTTTTATTGGAAGGTTTGAAGTTTTGTAGGTGGGTCTTTTTAGCGATACCAAATATCTGTGATGAGCACGTACATATCGATTTGAGTAAGTATGTATATGTATTCATATTGTTTATTAATTTTTATAAAATATCAACAATCTACATGTACACTATATAATAATATTGTTCGCTATAAATTACCATATGGTTGTTGAGTTGTAACCTAACACTTGGGTTATAGCTAATGTATTCTTGCAATGCTATGCTTATTAAACTTATAATTATGTTCATATATTGTTGATTTTTTTATAAACCTCTATTCCGTTGGATGGGACTAGAGTTTATCATGAAAGTCTAGGTATCTGGCTCGGGCTTAATCAGCGACATATGGAACATTATGGTCTTTATGAATGGTTTTATTTGCGACAAAATATGGGCCATTAAGGATTTCACGAAGGATTTTGGATTATAAGGATTGGATACGATAGGAATTCGATGGTTTGGTAGAGCACTAAAATTTAAAAACAAACTTTCTAAACACTTATTTAGGAATCACATTGGATCGACATTTAATCTAATCGGCACAAATCTGTAAAAAAATTAAAAACGTCAGACAGAATACTTACAGATTAACACGCATATTATATTTCACAAGCATTTGGACTCGTTTGAAGGTTTTGATCTATAAAACAATAATACGACCAACACTACTTCATGGCAGCTCTTTTTTCTCATTTGTAACAAAGCCCACAGAAAACTTGAGAACAACAGAAAAATTTGAGGAAAGGTGCCCAAAGGAATGGCCATGCAAAAAACGGGTTAAAACGTCAGTATTTTAAGAGAAATTAAGATACAAACGTAAATAATTTCATAAAGGAAAAGAATTCAAAATTTTATGAATTCAAAATTATAACAAATCCAGTATTCAAACATCTTAAACTTTCTCGACAATCTCAACGTTGTCTAAAGTTGTGTCAAAGTTAATTTATGCTTAATTTTAGTGCAAGTTCAACATAAAAAAATGGTGAGTCCTCTCGCCTTATTAAAAATTAGAAATAATATAAATAGACAAGAAATTATTATTAGAATATGAAACTTCTTAAAATGTAAAATATGCAGTAGAAGGAAAATACTTAGACCATAGAATACATCCAAAAAGTACATAAGGGACTATGAAAAAAAAAAAATATATATATATATTTTTTTTTTTTAATGTAACACTTTATTTAGTGAAAAGAAATTATTCAGAATATGCCGAATTTTTTTTTCATGTATCTGATTAGCAATAAAAATTAGGTCTCATGATTATGATAATGATAATTTGTGTTTATTATTTGTAGTTATTATTAAAATAATTTGTAATAAAGTGTTTCCAATGGCTTCTTTACAAGTTCCTATCATGTTTTATATATTTAGAGTAGATTTAGTTCTATTATTCATTTATAAATTTTAAGAAAAAAAATGTGTGTATATTGAATTGCAGCTGACGATATAAAATTAGAAAAATAAAAAAATAAATTAAATGGCTGAACTCTGGGGCTCCACCAAACCTTCAAATTCCTCTCGCATCCAATCCTTACAATCCAAAATCCTTCGTAAAATCCTCAATGCTCCTTACTTTGTTACAAATAAAATTATCCATAATGACCTTAATGTTCCTTATGTATCAGATTTGGCCCAATCCAGATGTCTGTCCTTCCATAATAAACTTCATAACCATCCCAACCCTCTTGTTTCTAACCTTGCTTCCTATTCAATTCCAGATAACCCTCCGAGGCGTCTGAAAAGAAGATGGCCACGTGATCTTCTAATATAGACATATTATTAGAGTGCTACCAATGGGTAGTTTCTCAACATGTGTTTCATGTCATTATATTCATGTGCGAATTTACCAGATGTATTTTTTTGTATACAGTTGTAAATATCATATAAATAAATAAATAAAATTAAATGGCAACGGTGCTTAACTGATATGTTGCCCTGTTAAGAACAAAAAGCAGAAAATGAAAATCCGTGTTGTTGTGAGTCGTAGTAGGGGGAGTATGCTAATTATTTAGAACTAAGGGAGTTTAATATTCAAAATTTAAACAATATTCCGGCCTTTTGGCCCTGTTCACACAAAGATAAAACCCTGCTATTGAATAATTCAACTTGGGGTTCATACCTCTAACCCACGTACATTAAATTGACAAATACCTTCTTAAATTTGTGTTTAAAATTTAAGAAAGGACCGAATTTGTTTGTTCTTAAATTTATTTTATAACTTTATGGAATTTTTATGATGTTCATAATTGAATACGATAAATAAAGAGTTTATTAAATAATAATTTTCGTTCCTATCCATGCCTCACTAACTCTACATCACTTATTCAAACTGCAAGATTGGTTCACACTATTCAAAATTCGACTTAATCATGATAAATCCAAACATATAACATTTACTCTTCTAAAACACCCCTGCCCTTCAGTTCATATTTACAACAATCAAATTCCCCATACGAACACGATACTTTACCTTGGACTCACCTACAACTGAAGGATGACATGGGGCCCGCATGTAAAAATGAAACGTAAGACACATAACAAGTAAAACTCAAATTACTTCACCCTCTTTCTTCTAAATCTTCAAAACTGAAACTGAGACAGAAATTGAATACATATATATTCTTACTTAAACCCTTATGGACGTAATCATCGAAAATATTAGATATCGCTAAAAAGACCCACCGACAAAAACTTCAAACTTTGTAATCAAAATTATAGCGACTCATAACAAAAGCACCTTGCTACATGACAAAAAACTCTACATACTGACCTCCACCTTACAACAGTTGACCAACATATAACGATCCGTTATCAACGATTTTACAATAATTTAAACGGGAATAATAACAGACTAATGAGAGACATGGCCACAGCTGATATATCGCAGAGCATGAGGAGGAGACTAAAATGGCGTAGGATGAGAGATCATCTTCCTTAACCAACCTAAGTAATTGGAACAAGTTATGGAAGAGTACTGCGGAATACTTTCTTTCTACATGCCTGTCTTGTCAGTATTTCCTGTATCTCCAGCACCTTTACTTATTGTTAATAATAATTTGACAGGCGCAAATACATTTTCATAGACAAAAATATTTGTTATAATAATACAGTTCATCATGAATACATTTTTAAAAAAATTGTAAATAAAAAGCGAACACGGTTAATGCGGTTTTAATTTAAATTGAGCGTATGTTCGATGGTTTCTCCTCACAATTAAATCTGTGATAGATTAATTAACAGGTTGATGAACGCGTTTGGAAGCTGTCCATTGTTGTTTACTAATTGGGCGTGGGCTGCCGAGAACTTCATTTAGCAGCAAATCGTTCAATTTTAGTTTAAATTTGCTATTCTCTTTCGTATTATTTTTGTTACCATTAATATGAACAAATATTTTTTAAAGTTTCTGGATATAGTTTTTTTTATGTTATCTTTGTTTCATGTGGTAGCCAAAAAATGATGAGGAGAACTTGAACAACCGGTTGAAATTATTCTACTCCCTTTTTTTTTCAAAATCATCGAAGGTCAAATTCACATTTCAGAAAAAATATGTTATAATCACATAAAATAATTTTATAAAATTAATAATTTTACAATAATTTAAACGGGAATAATAACAGACTAATGAGAGACTTGGCCACAGCTGACATACCTCAGAACACGAGGAAGAGACTAAAAAGGCATTGGATGAGAGATCTCCTTCCTTAATCAACCTAAGTATTTGTAACAAGTTAGGGAAGAGGTACTTTTGAGTACTTTCCTTCTCCATGCCTGTCATGTCATTATTTCCTGTATCGCCATAACATTTGCTGATTATCAACAATAAGTTGACAGGCGCAAATGCATTTAAAAAAAAAATTATTTAAACATAATATCTAAAATAATGTTGTACTTCATGCACAGTTAAACCTTTAATACTAAATGGTTCATTAAAAAAAAAGATATACACCAGTTTAAATTTTTTTTTAGCAAACGTTTATTATTGTATTTTCATGAAAATGTTATATTTTTGAACATTTTCTCGTTTCTGTAACACTACATGTCAAGAAATGTATACTTTAATTGTGAGTTCCTATGAAATAATAATAAAAGTATGGAATTTCTCAAACCTTTAATAAAACACTCACGTTTGATTAATAGCTGATGAAGGCATATCGTGCATAAAAGAGAGGAGAGTAACATGCATCAATTTTCGTTCCTCATGTTTCTTCTCTTGGTCATCTCAATCATAATTCTTTTTAATAGTCTGTCATGTGTTAATTAATCATGGATAAATTTACTGTCGAATATTTGTTCAAGAGTTATTCTTAGTTATACGTGTCTGAATTGTAATATAGAGGTTTCTGTTATGTCTTTTGTTTTTGTACATATTAATTTTTTTTCCTTTCACCTTTTTTTCTTATGTCAGGTATACCATGATATATATTTCTGTATTTTTCATAACAAAGTTCAAATATGTTAGAATCTTGGTTTTATTTAAGAAGCTTCGCAAATATAATTAAATAATCTTACATATTTTTAAATATAATGTAAATATCGAAATAAGTAAATTTAAAGTCAATTTTACATAGTTATTGCAAGTCGAAAGTATAATATATATATATATATATATATATATATATATATATATATATATATATATATATATATATATATATATATATATATATATATATTTAGCAAAAAAGAAGTATTATAACGAATACCGATTTGCTGTTCACCTACAAATGCGTTGGGTCCTTACCTTCCATCCTAGAATCCAACGAATATCCAAGTTGATATGCATTGACTTTTTGTGGAATCAGAAGACAACCTGATTGACCATAAAACAACCTGACAACATCTGGACAACCTAATAGTGTTATCCTATTATGCTGTCCTTATTTGTCAATCTATTTTTTATTTTATTTTTTTTTTGCCTCATAGTACATCAGTCATATATTTTCGTTAAGTGATATTATTTCAGCGAGGCCTGTGTGTTATATTAATGGCTTTCACGAATCCTAACGTCAGCAATAGTTTGGGATACCAAACATTAAGTGGTGTGCCGTGTTTATATAAGCTATTCATGAAGTACTGTTTGGAGTACTCCGCACCGAAATTGGGCCTTCTAAGTGGAATAATAAATTCTGAAACTTTCTAATTAAATGTAGGTTTTACCCTAGTGCAACTCCTGTATAGTCAGTCATTTGTTTAAATTTTTGGATGGGTTGCTCTATATAGAAGTCTATTTAAAGTTTATAAATTGTCAGTAAGTTTCAAGTCAAGGAATAGTCTGAATTTGATTTATTAAAATTTTTCATAATAGATAAGATTACGTAAAAATTTTAAATATATTACACAGGTAACTTCTAGAAGAAAAAATTTTAGGAAAGTTTATTTTCACCGTTTTTTATTTTGCATTTCTTCTTCCCTTTCTGGAACTATAAAATTAGCTTCAATACTCATAAGGCTAAGTTCATCAATTATTTTTGGAGCTACTTTTTGAGAACGATTCGTGGCTTTTCTAACTGCTACTTGTCCAATTATTTTTCTTTCTGAGCCCCATGGGATGTGGTGTTGAAAACAGGGAGTTGGACGAGGATTAGGAATGGGACCTCTTTTGCTGCCAAAGATGCATTTTAAGAGAGGGATCGATAATGTTTATTTTTATTTGTAGTGTTCTGTACATTGTCCATTATTTTTTCCCATAGCCTCTGTACAAAAATATTTGTCTTGAATCCTTGAAATTTTTATCCTCTCAATAACCCTTTTACTGCTAAAAAGCATCGGAAGATGTATTTTTATCTTTTTAACCATTTCTGTGTATTTTTTTTTTAAAATATAATCGGTAATACGGCTCAACTCAGGCTTTATTCTATGTTATATTCTAGCTCTCACAACTAAATTGAAAAAATATCTTGTGTAAGTTGTTCCCAACGTTTTGTTATGTTGGCTGGTAGTTAGTTAATGAAAAGAGAGTTTGCCAACTCTTGAGACTTTTGGAAAAATGATTTTTTACTTCTAGTGAGAAATCCTTTAACTGTAGATAAATTAAGCTAATGAAATGTTCTTATTGCACCGTGGTTCCTCTTACTATTATACTGATTATTCCAGTGTTTAAATGTTGTAATCTTTTCCCAGTTGCTTTGCTGACATAATTGAACAGAGGTGCACCATACAACAAAGCCAGGACAATTATTATCGTATATATAAGGTGCTTTAGGCGTAAAAATAGGTTTTTTATCCTAATTAAATTTTAGAGTTTGTACGTCTTAGATCTTACTGTTTAAATTATTTTGTTAAAATTTCTTCTTCTTCTTTCATTGATTCGACAGTCAATAATTTTCGCCAGTCTGCACTGTGTTGGGCAGCAGTACTTCAGTCCCAGCCCCCGCCTTCTTCTGCTACGCCATATATCCATCTAAGACGCGATGTTTCTCTACGCCTGGTACTATGAATGGCCTCACTCATTATTTTTCTGGAGATCTCATCCTCTGACATGAACAGCCCACCTCAATATTCACATCCATATATGCTTTACAATTTCAGGTTCACCAGGAGGTTATATATTTCTTGATTACACCTCCTGAGATATGTTTGACCGACTCTTCTAGGTCCATAAATGCGTCGCAGAATTCTTTTCTCAAAAGCCAATAAACTTCGCTCATACATACTTGATATTGCCCATGACTCCGAGTTATACGTCAGGACCTGCCAGATCAGCGTCTTATACAGCCGTAATTTTGTTGTTCTTGAGAGATACTTGCTACGTAAATATCTTCCTATCCCAAAGTAACATCGGTTAGCAATGACTTTTCTCCTCTTAATTTCCTTTGCGATATCATTTCCCGCACTTATCAGAGATCCCAGTTAGACGAAGTCACCCACTTTTTCAAACTTATAGGAGCCAAACTGCACATTATCTGCCAAATACCAGACTCGAAGGTCATATGCTAAGGCTTTTACATCGTTTACACGTAGTCACAATTGTCCGGTAGTTGCTTCTAGAGCAAGGAAGGCCTCACGAACAGCACCCTGGGACCTGACGAGGATATCTAGATCGTATGCATAGCCAAAGATCTAAACCATCCTATTAAATACTGTCCCTGTTATTTGGATTCGTGCATCTCGCACCGCTTTCTAGTGCAATGTTGAAGAGCAGACATGCCAGGTTTATCCCTGTCCCACGCCATTCGTTGCAAAGCTCATCTCTGACAATCGAATTCTGCCATGTTTAATTTAACCCAATCGAATAAGTTTATCTAGGATGTTTAGTGCCCTCATCGCTTGATGCTGTCAAAATGTCTAGTAAATTTTAAATCTGTCGAAGTGAATACCGTGATATGTCAAGACAGTCGATTACTTTAATACTTTTTTTGTTAATTTTGAGATCATTTGGCATTCTCTTTTTCCTTTTTGGTATGAAAATATAGTTACACAAATTTACAATAAACTGAAAAGCTGTAGCACGATTTCACTACTCAACACTACGAGCATAAATATTTTGAATATTTTTGCAAGGTCCCGAAATGTATATGAACGCAGTGGCTCTTTTGCAGAGTTCTGTATAAGGAAAGATCTTATTTCGGCATGTTCTGTTAAAGATATTAGTAAATATAGTACCAAAGAATCTTGTTTCTGAGAAAATCTATCCGATTGGAGAAAACTACTACCTAAGACAAATCTTATATGAGACGGAAAATACCTGAAGGGTAGAAGAGGATGACCACGTAGAAAAAGAAAACTTTGCCGACCCAGTGACTCTTGAGGCTAATGCAATAGAGCGAACAACCGCTGGGGCTGTTTGTTTTCTTCTGTCCTTGTCACGCTCATACTTTCCTCTCTTTCTCTCTCTCTGCTATTTTATTTTATTTACCTTGAGTATTTCTATATATTGTACATCTTTTTTAAAAGAATTACTTCTCATATTTCAATTTAAAAAAAAAATATCTGTTGTGTCCACTCACACGACTTTCCTACCTATTTCAGAATTTTTTTTATACCTTTACATATGTTCTAAACTAAAGCAATGTAAACCCGCTAAAGATAGATCAGTGTATAAATTTCAATACTCACTAATCTTGCTGATCAAAAACTTTTTGCCATAGCTCAGTATTGTCAAACAATAATTTCTGTTAAAAGCAGAGCTAAAGGTGAAGATTGTGTGATGTAGGCAACAGATTTTCTTACTTTCACTTAGTCATCTCAAAATGACTTCTTTAGTCACATAAGAATATATTCTCTGATTCACCCCTTTCTGACACCAAGGTATGAACCCCGTAATGTTACATTAGAAATTTAATAGCTGTAACTTCGTTAATAGTTGTCCAAAATGAACGATTTTTATATGGCTTTGTAGGGAATTTGGAGGCTCTGAAACGTATAGATCCGTCGAAAACCGCATGTCGGAAATTTGATCCAATTGCAATACTTTCCTTACCTAGTATAGGTAGAAAAGTAATAAGTTAAAAAATGTGTAAAATAGCATAAGCTGTATCATCGTTAATACTGGTTCGATTCCGATGATTTTTTTTTTTGGTAATTTAATTACCTTTCAAAAGTTTATTATAAATTTTACCGTATAATATATACTTAGGGAGTTAGGCCCCAAACATTTTTCTTTTCTTTATTGCTTTTTTTCCTGAATTTTGTCGGGAATTTAATCTATATACGAAAATTGAAAAAACAGGGGTTAGAACATTACAAGAAAGTTTCATCAAAATCTTTAGAGCCGTTTCCGCGCTACAGTCCATAGAAAAACATGTTTTTCATTTATTGCGCGCAAGCTATTGCGCATGGAGTACCAAATTTCTGTCACAGGCATCCGTAATCAAAACCCTACAAAATAAAAAAAGAAGCAACAAAATCGGTTCAGTAGTTCTCGAGAAAATCTTGGCACAGACAGACTGACAGAACAATGGCTAAAAATATGTTTTTTGGACCCAGAGGGCTGTGAAACGTATAGATCCGTCGAAACCCGCATGTCGGAAATTTGACCCGATTGCTATACTTTCCTTACCTAGTATAGGTAGGAAAGTAATAATATACAGAGAAACAACCTTTTTTTTCAGCGGCATAGATTTATGGTGTCTATTTAGATACATATAATAATGAAGCACTCATCTATCCTCGTTAACGTGTCTTTTTCGAAGTATAATGTAACAAATATCTATCGTTTTTCAGGATTTAAACGAATAGCAACTTGTTCATAATTTTTAAGCGTTTAAATCCCAATTCGTTAAATTAATTTAATTTGTATAATTTAGTATAATTTCTAGTAGTTTAAAAGATATTTTTACGGAGGTTTTTTTCACTATTATTATTTCTATTGCTTTTGGAAAAATCGTATTTTGTTTTTTTCTATTTCGCTTTATGTATTTATGAAAGTAATGGCATAGAATATCATAATGGATTATGGTTTAATGCATGGAAGCTTTTATCCCTGTTACAGATATCAGCCATTTAATGTTAAACAGTTAAATCTGTACGTTTTGAGCCTTTCTTAGAGCATAATGTGGTAAATTATAATTTTGAAATGTTTATCATAGATATCGTTAAAATCATTAATCTTGAATTTACATTCATCTTGAATATTGGTGTATGATTAATGATTGAAATGAAAGAAAATTAAAAAAATATTTTTTTATTCTGTGAATAAAGTCCCTTAAGAATAATGACAATGTTCCGAATTTATGCACATTAGTTTGGCAAGATGATTACGAAATTTGTTGATCAACTGATAGTAGTTATTGTAATTACATAAATGAATAAATTTTGCATGAACGTGTTAGTTTGAATATGAAGTAGGATACAGAAAAGGAATCGTTTAAAGGACTTTGTGAACGAGCATTTACGAGTGGAGATAGCCGAAGAATTCCAAAATGAGGTAGAATAATGAATGAGAATAGAGGTTTATGAAAGTGAATATATACATCAGTAGGTTGAGATCTAGTACTTAGAGAGTGAATAAGAAGTAAGGAATTCTTAGAGGTGGGGAGTTTTAATTGTTCAAAGCGAAAGGAAAAGACAGAATAAAGTCACTTCGACTCGATTTACTAACAGAAAAGATGAAAGCGTCAGGGAATCCTAAAGATAAATGTTAGAAACAATTATTGAGTGCACCATTTTTATGTTAACTTCCTATTTGTATGAATTTTTCATGTTTCGGATGTAAAGTTAGGTACATTATTTTATACAGAAAAACATTTTTTTTTTCATAACTGTCTTTAAACAACTCCTAAGATTCAGTGATTGTATTCCTCTAAAAAACAGACAGCTTCTTGTAACCTTCTTTGTTTTACTTCACTTCGAAATTTTGGGCTGTCTGTCACGGTTGGGCTGTCTGCCAGGCTGGAGATGAGACTGAAGAGAATAATGCATTGATTCATAAGATACATATTTGAGATTTCAGTGCTTTCTCGTGTTTCTGGTACACCGATTTGAATTGGCATTATCGTACTTCCCGAAGGCATTTCTTTCTTGTTATTTTCTTTTTCCAAATCCTCAGAACCAAAAATCCTCCCTACACCCTAGAACTCCTTGCTCTACGCTCCTCTATCCAATCTCTTAATACCAGACTCAGTCTATTGATCTATCCTCTCCCATAAAACTACTTCCTTCAGCAAATCCTTCGTCATTTGTGCTACCTTCTTTTGGAACTCCTTGCCTATCTCCATACGTCAAACCACAGCGACAGATTTCTTTTAAAAGCTCTTATTCCACAACCTACTCCATATTCAAACTCGTAAAACCACAAACATGTAAAATTTATCTGCACCGATATACTGTATAATTTAATTAACTGTATAATTGAAATTGCAA
Source organism: Nezara viridula (assembly GCA_928085145.1). Taxonomy (NCBI): domain Eukaryota; kingdom Metazoa; phylum Arthropoda; class Insecta; order Hemiptera; family Pentatomidae; genus Nezara; species Nezara viridula. The sequence goes on from OV725081.1 coordinate 94,369,378, forward strand.
TTAACAGTTCATTTGGAATAGTTTAGTATTATGTAAGCCCGAATAATATTCACCTGTGTCAAGTTGACCCCTCATCCTCAATTTTTAAAAGAAATTTAGAGTTCTAGAGTTCTCTATTTTTTTATAAGTAGTTCTATCTGTAAACTACCAAAAACGTTCAAAAATTATTGTTAACACTCCTAAGTTGCACAAACCTTTTAGATTTTAGTGTTGCGTAATTTTACGTGGTATTTTCAGCAGTTTAAACAGCAATTTTTTTTTTTAATATTAGGAAACTTTAAAACGATTAGAGGGACTATCAGAACTCTAAAAATAATTTCAAAATGTTTACTTTGGGGGGGGCACTTTTTAGGGGAAGGAAGTATATGGCGAGACTTTTCGAAAAACTAATCCGTCTTATTATTTTCGATTATTTTCGAGTTTTGATAGCCCTCCAAGAAGTTTCAACAATTATCCTAATGAACTTTAGCTCTAAAATTATTATTGTAAGGTTTATAAGATGTTAGTTGAACAAAACGTGATTTTAGTTTATCGTAACTTTGCTTGGTATTTTCAGTGATTTAAACAATAGAACTATTTCTAAAAAATATAGGAAACTCTAAAACTTTTAGCAAAACTATCAGAACTCTATTTTTCTTAATTGAGGAGGAGGAGGGGCCAACTTCACAAGGGTACTGTATTTTCAGGAGAAAATTATTTTTCATATAATTTCATTTCCCTCTTAATTTTTTTCCTAATGAACCAAATAAACACACATATTTTTAACTAGTAACTTCATACGTTAATATATAAAAATAATCATCAGGACTATTAAATTATTTCTGGTATAGATTGGAGAATCACGTTTTTATAAAATTTATTTTGAATTCATCCATTCGGTAAGAATTCTACAAGTTTTGCCGCGGTAGTCTCAAGAATTTGCATAATGAAATTCCAAACTTCCAGGTTCCAGGGTAAAGTAGCTCCTTTGTGCAAGTTCCAGTGAGTACTTGGGCGCTTCCTTATACTTTGCTTAAAATAAGTATAGAATACTAAATCCAGTCTGTTTATATTATACTATTTCCAGTCCCTGTTTCTCTTTAATAGAATCTGAAATATTATAATTCAGATCGTATATCTTTTTTTATTCTAAATCTTATAATGTTGTAAAAAAAAACTATTTTATATTATTTATATTACATTTAAAAAAATCAAGTCGATGAATCCAAATGTCTACAATTGCAAAAAGATTGATTCAGCTTTTTTTTCTTGCTTTTTTTAAACATGAAATATGTTTGTGTTCTTTTTATTTATTTATTTTTAGATTATTATATACTTTTTTATTGTATATATATTATAATTAGTGTACATAAAATGTGAATGCGATCTCTGAACACTATGATAAATGTCCTTTGAGACAGATTGTAATATTTTCAATGAACAATAAAAAAAAAAACTTGAAATATTTATTCACACCACTCGAAAATAGTATTAACTACAAGTGCATTAGATGATAATTTTTTCTCATTCACTGATACATTGAATTTAATGATTAATTACAATAACCATAAAGCTAGAAAAGAGATATAAGGTAATTATGTTATTAATGGAAAAATCTAATAGAATAATTTTCGTTTTCTTTTTTTCTTATTCTTTTTTCTTTCTGAATATAAATATAACTGATCTTTTTTTTTTTTAATCTATTTATTGAATCATAATACAATCAGCCATTGCTGGAGGGCTCTAAGTATTAGGGCTAAGAGTTCTCATTCACACAATATATACACATAATACAGAAATAAATACAAATATAAAAAGTAAATAAATAATACTGATGAAGAAAGTAAATAAAAGAAAAAAAGTAAACAAATAACTTAAAATAGAAACTTCTAAAAACAATCATACCTATATACAATATCTACATTCGCCCAGGAATCTCCGAGCCAGGCTTTTTCCTCCACATGTGGAAGGCGAAGCAAGACTCCAGGAGATCCCAGTGCCACTTTTCCAGCCGCATCACTAGTATTAGAAGCCAGTAGAGACTGAAAGAGGACATGAGTGAAGATGCTGGCCATTGCCAGGACTTCAGAAGCATATTTACAAGAGATCTCTAGGACACTGCCGTTTTAACCTTCGTGGAGCATTGTAGGGATGAAGGGAGCTGGATAGGAATTGAACTAGAGGATTTGGATGATGGATAAGGTTCTGGTGAAAGTTTGAGAATCTGGATGGGATGATGTCGAGGACAAATGGGATGTTAAGGTCATGGTGTAGGGTCTTCTTTGTGACATAATATGGGGCATTGACTATTGTTCTGAGTACTTTGGACTGGAAGGATTGGATGCATTTGATATTCGAATGTTTAGCAGTTCCCCACAGTTCAAGTCCATAGGTCCAGATAGGTTTCAGTATGGTCTTATAGATTAAAAATTTATTTTCAATCGAAAGAGGGGTGTCCTACTTAGTAATCTATACAGCTGGCCATATCATCGGTTAAGTTCTTGTCTTTTAAGTCTGGTATGTGGATTCCAAGTTAGTCTTTTGTCAAGAAGGAAGCCAAGGTAACGGACTGTGTCTGAGTAGAGAAGTGGATTTGAATTAAAAAGGATTGGCGGACAGGATCTGCGTCGCAGGGTGAAAGTGATATGTTTGCATTTTGATTCATTGATTTTGATTCGCCAGTTGTTGCACCACTGCTCAATCAAGGAGAGGTGAGATTGTAGGTTTAGAGATGCTATTTGAGGATCTGATTGGGAGGATAGAATGGCAGTATCATCAGCAAATGTAGCGAGAAATGTATCGGGATTTGAAGGGATATCGGAATAACTGATCTTAGTTTTTCTGTCCTGATGATGCTTGAATTGACGAAACATTTCCAGGTTAACTATTCACCTTTTTGCTTGAAGACTCATGGCTTGGTAGTTTGGATCTTCCATGAATAACATTAATTACAATTATAATTCAATTGTGTTAATACGAAAATGAATAATATCTGTAATACGCTGTATATTGCAAAACATTTTATTTTGATTTACTTATTATCACTATCTATATACAACTCTCCACTATGCCTACAACGCTCCATGGGAATCATCCATCGTCTGAAGCAGTACTGATATTCTTCTGACAGCTCCTTCAGAACGCGTGCCACTTTCTCTCTCTGCAAGGACGTGAATATAGTAACGCTGATTTATAATTTTTGCAATATCAGACATCTTGTAATGTTGCACAATCTCCTACATACCTAAAAACTCATTACTTTTAATTTTGATTTGCTCACTCCAACTTTGTTGGTTCTCGGTTGAGTTTTTCCAGTGCGTGGATTGCTGCAACTTTCGGGTCCATAGGTAAAAAATCACGATTCGTTAATCTGCATTAAAAAAGACAAGATTTGAACCGTTGAAGATGTCAAACAGAAAGCACCATGCCTCCTCAAGGAGCTATCAGAACAACATTCCAGCTCTGCTTCAGATAGTAGAAGATTCACATGAAGCGTTAAAGTGAAAGAGAATGGGTATATATTGAAGGTAAAAATAACTAAATATTAATTTAATCAAAATAAAATGTTTTAGAACATCAGTCACGTTATTTTATAACCATAAATCGTATCTACCTCGTGTTTCTCACCATTTTGCTGAGTTAAGGTGGCTCTTCCCTTCCTTCCTAAGGCAATATTTCTTAGGCATATTCCTTTATCAAATAATCAATAATCATCGTCCGTCCTACGCATACAATCTCCTACAATTCAAATCATCAATCCACACCCTCTCCACAAGATCACGTCCTTCTGACCTTTAAATCCCTTTCCACAGATCTGCCTCATTTAAGCATTAGCATTCCTTTGTTGTCCGTTCCACTGCATTATGGAATTCCATACCACTAAAAATCCGACATGCACCACCCTTATCCACATTTAAAACCCTCTTATTTCAATTCTTCTTCACAATTCAATCAGACGCTGGTTAAGTATGTATTATATAAAAAGTTTTCATTTTCTTTATACATTATTTTTTTTCTCTTCTGTTTTGAGTATGAAACAGAATTTCGATCGCCTTTCACAAAGCATTGTGAGTAGGTATAATGTTTTGTTGTTTTTTTTTTTTTTTACCTTCTTCCTTTTCTATTCATAAGATGCTATTTATTGAAGTGTATTTTATTTTATTTAAAAGTATTTTTATTTTTTACTTATCTTCTGCACACTCCTCTGTGTGTGTGTGTATACGTATATATATATATATATATATATATATTTTTTTTTTTTTTTCTGCTCGTAATCTATTGCGTCATAGGTAGATCACAATACTTCCATAGTTTTTCACAATATCTTCATGTGTTTTCACTTAAACGTCTTAAGGAACACATATAAAACATTTATTTACTCTGGTTATTTTATATATATATATATATATATTTTTTTTTTTTTTTATCACTAAAATTGGTTACCTATAAAACTTGTTTAGCGTTTCTTTCCATTTTTATACAGTTTTTTGTACGAATATTCTAGTTTCCTTAATATACCCTCCATAACTATGTATATATTACATAGTTATATACATATATATGTATATATCATTTTATCACTTAGATTTTATTAACTCTTTATTATAAATTGGTCATCTGACCAGATTTATTGTCAATTGGTTTGAACAATAGTTGTGTTCTTAAGGGACCCACTCCCAGAATAAGAGATGTTTTTCTATTTCTATATTGTAGGTAAATATCTAAATACCTATTTTTTTTAATTTCTTAACCCACACCTATAAAAAACACATTGACAATCAGTGAGTACTAATAGAATACTAATTCATAAATAAAAATTATTATAAAAAATAAGAATCACAAACAATAATAGGAACATAATTCGTTTCTTATGTTTATAATGATTAACTGTTTATATGTAAATTGTTGTATAACATCGTTCCTTATCTATTGAAAGGGTATAATTGACACTAAAATCATCAATCCAGAACTAGATAGTAGATAAAATTCTTGTCATGTGAAAATTATGGGTAAAAGATCAGTTTTTAATACCCATATCATGAAAAATAAGTGCCTGGTATATATTTTTAGCATACAAAGCAATATTTTTGTTTTTGCTTTAAGAGTATTAATTAAATTACAACATCGTTCAGAAGTGCAATTTCTATCGCCAACAGAATATTTCAACTCCTGTTGAGAAAAATAAAGTCTTGCTCGTTGGCTCTCTTTTTTGTAATAAGAAAAGTTTTTCAACTTAAACTTTGCAAGACTCCTGAACTTTATCTTTATCAAGTTTTCAATATCAAAATATGCATAGTATACCTTTTTGACGAAGTCTGGTATATTTCTTAGCCATTTCTTGATTTTATCGTGATCAAAGATGAAGTATTAGTCTCTGGAATAGCAAGACAATAACTAATGTGTATTATTTCAGAAATGCAAACTCAATAAAATCTCATCCATAAAGCCATGTTGATATAAATAAAATAGATAAAAAACAGTCAATAACAATCCACCTTTTATGAACTTGAAGTGGACATTAAAATAAACAATGAAAATAAAACTAATAGCTTTCACGAGTATTTTGTTTTTATAAGTACATAAATATTGTTCCACACATTTTATTAATGTATTTTACTGACATCGTGTATATAAATACCTCGTTTCAATATGAAAACGTAATGTTACTGTAAAATTTTATTGCGCTATCAAGAGGCATAATGGTAGTCATAAAGATATATTCTACGTTTCTATTTACGAATAATCATTCATTCTTAATCTTTATATATTTACCTATATAAGCTACTATACGGGGTATTTCAGGGTTAAGTGCCCAAACTGCAAAAATGAACTAAGGATCTTAAAACATTTCCTGTGAAGGTACGTATGTACGCAAACGCATTGTTTAGAAGATATTGACACCTAAAGATTTCCGTGATTATGAATCATCTAACTTATATCAAATAAATAAAACCTATTTATTTGTTCAAACTACTTTATTAATTAAATGTAAACATTAAAATTCATATTAAATGTTGTTCGAAGTGATTTCCTTGAACATTAAGACAGGCTCGGTAATCTTTCTTCAACAGCAGCAGTGGCAGAATGGTACTGGATATGTGTTATTGTTTACCAAGATTCGGGCACATATCTGGAATTTCTTAGCAATAATTACTATGATTTAGTTGAACATATTCCACTACAATTGAGAAGGGACAAGTGACTTCAATTAAATGGTTGTACAGCACATTACGTAAGAGGTCCACGGCAATGTTAATTATCCCAATCAATGGATTTGCCGTGCAGGACTAGTGGCTTAACCTGCACGCTCTCCACATCTGTTACCACTAGATTTTCTTGTTTGGGGTGACATTAAACAAAAGGTCTATGCAAGTCCGGTCAATGACCTTAATTCCTTACGAAGAAGGATATTCGAATCTTGTGAAACAATAACACATATCCAGTGCCGTTCTGCCAGTGCTGCTGATGAATAAAGATGCTGAGCATGTCTTAATGCTCAAGGAAATTACTATGAACAACATTTAATATGAATTTAATGATTACGTTTAATTAATATAGTAGTTGGAACAAATAAATAAGTTTTATTTACTTAATATAACGTAAATAATTCATAACAATGAAAATCTTTCGGTGTCAATATCTCCTAAACAACACGTTTGGGGACATACCTTCATAAGAATTGTTTTTCTTGTTTTGAGATCCTTAATTCAAATTTTCAGTTTGGCTACTTGACCCTGAAACTCCCTGTGTAACACGATATGATTGTTATATAAAATGTACTTGTGTATAATCAATGTACTTGTTTTTTCGTATTTTTTTTTGTTTAATTTTTTTATTCACACCTGTCATAATGGTAATGACAACCGGTGAATGTGAGATCGATTGCTAAATATAATGTCATGAAAGGCATGAGGAGGATCAGTGCCCAGCGTACTCGGCGTGATATCTACATTAGGCGAGGAGGTCCATCATCCAGCTCCTCTTCAGTCTTCTACAGACGTTACCTGGCATATTCGTAGTGGCCATGTCATTTATAAGTGTATTAGGATGTCCTTGTAAGTTGTCATGGAATCGTTTGTAATGAGTTCGTATTTGTTCGTTAACAGTCGGCATATGGAGGTCAGTATGTAAGGTTATGTTGCTAACGTACCAAGGTGCTTTTGTAATTGTTCTAAATGTTTTTGCTTGAAAGATTTGAAGTTTGTTTAAGTGAGTCATTTTAGCAGCTCCAAATATCTGTGATGCGTAATTCCAAATAGGTTTTAGTAATTAATTGTATGTGTTCAATTTCTGTCTAAGTTTTAGTTTTGAATTTTTCGAAAGAAGTGAATTCAGAATTCTTAACATTGATTTAGCGTTTTTCGTTTCTTGATTATATTTGGGCCCCACGTCATTTTTCTCTCAAATGTCAGACCAAGGTAGTGAACGGTGTCTGTCTGTGGAATCTTTGTATTGTCAAGGAAAACTGGAGGGCATGTTTCATGTCGAAGCGTAAATGTGCTTTGCTGTGATTTGTCTTGATTTAGTCGGATTTTCCAAATTTTGAACCAGTCATGTAATCTTGTTAAATACTGTTGTAGGGTCTGTGAGGCGTATGTTGGATTTTTGTCTCTTGCTAAAATTGCTGTGTCGTCTGCATATGTCGCTGTTAAAATGTTGGGACTGAAAGGTTTGTCATGGGTGTATGTGATATTGAGTAGTGGAGCGAGTACTGAACCTTGAGGTACTCCTGCTGAGATAGACCTGATGGAAGATAGTTCTGACCCGTGTCGAACCGAGAAAAACTGGGAAAGTTGTTCTATTGAAAAGGAAGGTTTGTGGAATTAGATAAATGTAGGCGGGAGTATTATTATTAAAAATTCAAATAAGAATAGTTAATTAAATATTGTATACGACATTCCTATTATCATTAGGCACACTATTTTTAGAAAATAATATATTTTTACAATTAATGTACGTACACTTTTATTCATTGTTAGTTTTACTAAAAAAAAAAAATCTATTTAAATCTTACTCCGGTCCTGTCATGAATGGATGAATATATATTTTTTAAATTATTCCATAATTATTTATTAAGAAATATTACATTCTGTCACATTCAATGGCACTTGCAATAGTGGTAAAGTAGCTGGATGAATGATTAAATTAGAAGAATAAAAATATGAAAATGCTCATAATCAAGGAAATTACTGCGTGAATAAACCCAAAAATTCAATGAAAATAACAAAAATAAATTTTAAAAAAACTATAATGTAGGTGCGGAGCTAAGCTAATTTTTTTTCAGTTATATAATTACTCTAAAATACCATACAACTTTTGTTCTATTTTCTTTAAATATTCATTTTCACCTGGCAACTGTTTTTTGTTTGTTTTATTTTTGTCCTCTTGCCTTTTAGGCTACACGGTTTTTTTCCGGGCCGTGGGACGGGGCGGGGAACTATGCCGAGTCCCACAGGGCACCGGAATTTCAACTCGTAATTATTTGTCTATATTAAACTTCGATTATGAGGTTGCCAGGCAACACAGGGTGCTGTGCTCACGCGTTAACCCGCTCGGCCACCCCACTCCAATCTGTCAACTTGTGCCAACGATCAGCGAATGTGCTGAAATAATGAAATGCCAGTCATGGGTAAGGACAGTACTCAGCAGCACCTCTTTCCTGTCTCGTTTCAATTACTTAGCTTGTTTAAGGAAGGAGATCTCTCATCCAACACCTCAGTTGTGGCCATGTCTCTTGTTAAATTACTTGTATGTTCATTTAAATTGGTACAGAATCGTTGGTAAAGGATCGTTATATGTACGCAAACAGTAAAAAGGTTGAGATCAGTAAGTAGAGTTTTGTTAATTCCATACCAAGGAGCTTTTGTTATGAATCCTAATAATTTATATTGGAAGATTTGAATTTTTTGTAGGGTCTTTTTAGGAAAATTTTATATCCGTGATGACTATGTCCATGTGGGTTTACGTAAGTATGTATATGTATTCAGTTTCTGCTTTAGTTTTAAAGATTTAGAAAAAAAGAGGCAAAATAGTTTGAATCGTTTGTTAAGTTTCTTCCTAGATCTCAGATTTCTGTCGATGGTAAGCCCAAAATAAAGTACTGTGTCCGTTTAAGGAATTAGGTTGTTCTCAATATAAACTGGAAGGCAGATGCTTTGTTGGTGTTGCATTGGAAGAGTAAATTTTCTCCTTAGTTTCCTTGAAAATCCACTCCATTACACAGTGCTTGTATTTAATTATTAAATTTGATTGATGTTTTGTAAATCAAAATTTATGGGATGTACTTCTGTTTATAGTGGACGATTTCATAACCGCCATCTAATTTCAGTAATTTGGTATACAAAGGATTTCTGATTGACAAAGTGATACAAATACCTACAATATTTTATAATTTATTGTATTTATCATGATTTTTTTTATAACATGTAACTAACTGTAATGACCCATAATTGAATACTGCCCCACCGATGTTGAAACTCTAACAGATGGCATGATAGAAGGCTGCTGCCCCGCGAAATGTGAGTTGCAATCAGTCAACGATGAGGGTTGAATTGCAATGAGCCTCACATACTGCTTGTTCATTACTCCATCCACGCCACCAATGCACCATACTAGCCTAACAATACTATTCGTTATGTTAGTTATATCAGTACAATTATCTGTACTGAACAAGACATTAATTAGTAATCAAGTATATCTGTTGACAGTTCGTATATCGTATTGTATAATTTTAATATCACATCTTGTATAACGTTAAGCGACTATATAGCGATTAGCGACTACACAAAGCCTTGTTTAAATCTAAAAAAAAAAACTATTCCCAAACTAAAACGACTGTATTGATTTAATGTTTCTCATTTTCTAGGATATCTATTTGGAATCAAGCTAATCCAAATATCAAATTAAATATAATTTAATGTTTTAAAAATGGTTATAATCGAATTCGGAAATTATCAAAATAAAGGAGATAGTTCTCGTATTAAAACCGTTGTTTGAATAAATAAATAAATAATTTAAAGAGAAGTTTTCAATAAGAATTTTTCAGAGCAGCATTGAATTACAGAATGAAAATGTTAACATAGACATGGATTGAACAAAGTAACATTATAGATTTTGAGTTTTAGTTATAATTATTACTAACCTTTTAATAATCATGTATACTTATTATATACATATACTGCTGCTACGAAAATGTAAATGGCGGCAAGCTTATCGGACCCTTAAGAGCTTGTTGGAGTTACCATGATTTCATTTCTCACATCTTCTTATTTCAGTATCCGGATAATTAAATTTTAGAAACTGGTTCCTTGTAGTTCGATTAACATGCTAAAAATGAGGCAAAACGTACCAGATTGTCAACTCAACATATTTATGAAGTTATATATCTTATGAATGCTTAAAAGGTTTTCATGACCCTTCTTCAATAGTTATTTCTATTATATTTTATAAAGTATGTTTTTTTTTAAAATTAGTTCAATTATTAGTTCTAGGTGGGGTTATTACACTGCCTCGTTTCGAGGTATTTTATTAAATTAAGAAAATAGCGGGCATTTATCTGTAATAAAGCCAAGCGGTTCGTTACATTTTTGTAATGAGCTGTAAACTTGATAAACAAATTATATGTGAGACGTGTTAGGTCAATCCTCAGTCAATTGAAAAATTCTTGTCTCCTAGTGTTTCGTAATCGAAACACTGGCTTTCCCATACTTTAATTTATTATTTGATAATTTTGAATTTATTGATTCCCCCGTTAATTTCACAAAACTGGTCTCAGTTCATCCCAGATTGCAATTACAGATAAACTGTATATATGAATAACCTATGGAGCAGAGAGATATTGGCAAGCAATTCATGGAACTCTCACACACAAAAAATAATTAAAACTCCGCTGTTTCGCAGAAGTCGAAGAACAATAAAATGATTATTAAAAAGTACTACCTCCCGGAGGCTTAAACTTTCAGATCACAGGAACAGATCGAAAAAAAGAAATAAATCTTATGAACCTGGTAATATTATAAAAATATCATTGGTTTCAAAATAAAGCAATATTAAATCCTGGAGTATTCTCATAAAAAGCATCCCTGACTACATAAACGTGTCAATATCGAAGAAATACGAAAACTTGCAAAAACTTTATGCACGATTACGCATCTTAAACCGGACAGTGCTTTGATAAAAAGCTCATCCGACAACATGAGAATGAACACTTTGGATATTGAATATTGAGGAAATCTAAATACTCGATGAACGGTTTAGGAAAAAGTTTGTTGTATTATCTAATATTTAAATGTGATATTCTTGCATATGTACAACTCAGTATAATTATAATTATTCATATTTGCTTCCTCTTTATACGTCTAAATTAGTTCTGCAATGTATGGTCTCTTGTTTCTATATTTATATTTTCTTTCTAAGTACGTTTTACTTCTTTCATTTTAGTTTTTATTCACATTGTACTCCTATCTATCATTCCTTAATTATATATATGTATATGTATATATTTATATTTTACTATTTCATAGATATAGTATTTTCGCTTGTATCCATCTATACCTTCAAATTTTAGACACTGTAATTTTCTATGTTTTTTTTTACTTTTACTACTTACCCCCTCACCATTACCCAACCAGGTCAACAAATTTCCCCAATGCTTACTCTGACCCAGGTTTACCAGTTCCAGGTACAGCTGAACACACCTGTTAGTCTCTATTTTTATTCCACTAATTTTATTTACATATTTTTTATTTTATGTTTCTTCTCTTTTCCCACATCCATTTTTGTCCATTATTTAATGTTATATCCTTTTTCCCTTTCTTCTAATCTCTCCTGTAGATCTGTCGGAGTATATTCACAATTGCATATATTATATTTTATTATAATACAACAATTGTTACCATCTATTTACTTGTTAAAGATCTTGTTACTTATCTTACTCTGTTTATACTACTTATTGTTTTTAATATTTTAATTTTATTACTGTATATAATTCTAATTAGTTTATTCACATTAGTTATACGATTTTATCTAAATAAGATGTAACTTCCTCAATTCTCTATATCTTTTTGTATCTAGTCCGTTCTAGCCCTGAAGAAGACCTGCAAAGTCGGGTCGAAACGTTGGCTCTTAATAAAATAGTTTTGCCACTATCTAGTCTATTTATGACCGCCACCCCGGACCATCTCGTTCCTTGAAAAAGATTTTTGTATATACATATTATAAAAAAAAATGTTTATTTATAATTATTTAAAACAATGTGTCTTACGAGATACAATTTCTTACCTTATTAGTAAATCATATATACATTTTATTATCATTGTTATTGGCAGTTTCTAGATTCTTTTAATATTATTTGAATAATTAAAGTTTCAATAGTCATAAATTAACTTTATTCTTTGTAATTCAACGTGTATTGAATATAAACACATTTGCCCCTCAATTAATTCTGGTCATGAGTGAAATGTCTGGTTTCAAGTTGAAACCACACTGTGGTGGCTTCAGATATGTCACGACCAGAGAGAGAGAGAGAGAGAGAGAGAGGGGGGGAAACAGAGAGAATACAAGGGCAATGTCGCAATCCCAGTAGACAAACAGACCACAAACAGCCACCAAACCCTAAGGCAATGCTACAAAAACAAAAACCACTCCATTTTTTTTTTCGAGCCAGAAAATCATTACCACCAACTACCGTTGTGAAGAAAAATGAGTGGCCTTTGTGTAATTAATATAACAGTCACAATGAGGTATAAGAGAAAGTATCAAACGAAGTGACTTATAGATATGGCTAAGTGTTTTGTAATTCAGAACACATATATAGTAAAATGTACAAATTCAGTAATCCCTCCGAAGCGTATGAAAAGAAGATGACCTCGAGATCTCCTTTTGTAAATAGATTTTTAGAGTGATACCAGTGGGTAGTTTCTCAACAAGTGGTTTAATGTTGTTATATTCTTGTGTTCGCATTTACTGAATGTATTTTTATTTGTGATACAGTTTTAAATATGATAAATTAAAAAAAAATTCAGTAACATTTTTGTTGCTAGGCGTTTTGCAGCCGATACATTCAAAGTAACTATATGCCCGAAAAAAATAAAGTTTAAAAGAAAAGATTATGAGATAAATATGATAGCAGCAACGCCACTTTTAATTCCAAAAACCAAAATGAACAAAAGAGAACAAAGCTACACAGATAAAAAAAAATAAAAATAATAATTTAATTATACCATATGAGAGCAGAAATACAGAAATAGAGAAATATAAAAAACGTAATTATGATAAACAATATACTTTTGAGAAATTTCCAAAATATCTTATAACTTTCAAACAGCGTATATAAAGATATACGACAGCGTTTTGAAAACAAAATTCTTTTGATTTAGTATAATAATAAAGAAAAAAGTAAGTTTTGTTCCTGGACACTAAGTCTCCTATTTGGCTGTACAGACTTCTTTTTTATAAAATTATCATTGCTCGTCTTAAACTACGTGAGAAACATCACTACAACTTTTTATCTACTAAAATTCTCGTAAATGGGACTTTTTCTGATTAAATTGATCAATCTTATGAGGTAATAAAAACTTACGAATTTGGTTTACACTTGAATCGTAAGATACTTTGATCACAGATTAAAATTAAAAAATGTTTGAGCCCTTGGCCAGTGTAACATGACTACTTTGACATGTTGGGGTGTTAGGTCGCGCCGAATGGGCCAATATTTTTATAGGCCATCTTTCATCACTTTTGTGAACAAATTATCTTACGATTCGACTGAAAAGTAATTTTTTCATTAAATTGATAAAATATACCGGCCTCCAGATTGAAGAGGATAAACTTTCGATAATCTTTGTCAATAAAAAGTTCTAAGTTACGATAAAATGAATCCATTCATATAGTTTTAGAGGAGTGTTAATAATTTTATAATAATGCTGGACTATCCTGAGAATAATTGGAGTTCGCCAGTTATATTTATCAGCACTAAAATTATAATTATGAAGTTATTAAATTAAAACATTTCCTGTGTATTGGAATATACATAATAAATGAAAATAATAAAATCATACATAAATAAATGTCGGGATATGAATATGAATAAACATGAATGTGTATATATATGCACAAGCTAGTAATGGTCCTCGTATGGGAATAACTCCGAAAATTGGCCTATGGGGTCCTTTTTTTAATCAGTGACAGCGAACCTAGTGGTTGCCGTCCAGTGCTAACCACAGTGGGATCGTCAATTTTTGTTTCTCCAGGCCGGAAGGAAATAAATATTAGCTGTCCCAGGTGGAAATCAAACCCACAATATCTGTGCACTTTGGGACGATCATCTCAAACTGTTTGATCATTGCACTATTAAATAATATAAACTATATCAGCGAAATAACACTAAAATAATAAATAGGTAATAGTGCAATATACAAGAAACTAACAAATATTTGAGAGAATGATAGTTGAGAGTATGGAGAAATAATTTATTATTAATTTTAAGGTTAGTCTTAATACGTATTGGCAGATCGAATAATTTACTATTCAATAAAGAAACAAGAAAATGTAAGATTAAACAGAAGATTTTGCGTACAGATGTCAAGAGTTCTAAAAGGTAAAGTTACTACACATGATAAAGTACTTCTTAAAGATGATAACTATTTCAGTGAGAAGAAATATACAGGTTTGTAGGCTGAGATTTTTTTTTTTTTATTAGATAGAAAATAACTTTATTCTGGGACACAGTCCCTTGAGAATAACAAAATAGAACAAAATTAAAACATTACATCTGACGTAAATAAAACCAATAGAAAAAGCATAATGCAAAGAAAATATGTGGTAATTATTCAATATACAAAACAAACAAAATTATAAATAAAACAATTGTCACTATGACAACGCACTTGAAGCTATTTGCTTTAAATGGTCTGATAGACCAGTATACACCTTAAAAAAAATAAAAATATATTAAATTCTTCATTAAAATAAGCTTTGTGTTTCTGTTAAGAAAACAGAAAGCTGAACTTGAAATTATAAAGTGGCTGATTAATATATAAATACAGTATCAATTGATTAATTGATTAATATATAAATACATCATCATTATTTCTTAACGTAACAATAGGCAAGAATTTAGTGGTGTACAAAAGATAATAGTTATAAGCTACCAATAGATGTGTTCAGTGACATCAAGAGTAGGAAAATCTTGACCCTATAAGTAATTTAATATCCCTAGAAAAAAATAGCATTGATATTTGACAATGAAT
This sequence comes from Nezara viridula, assembly GCA_928085145.1. Lineage (NCBI taxonomy): Eukaryota > Metazoa > Arthropoda > Insecta > Hemiptera > Pentatomidae > Nezara > Nezara viridula. The sequence continues at coordinate 94,384,605 of OV725081.1, forward strand.
GGCATGAAATAAATGTAGTCTCAAATAGTTAGCAACTAGCTGTTTTTGGGATAGGAATTGTAATAGGAGGGTTTTGAATGTGGATATGGATGGGGAATGTCGAATTTTGATAGGGAGGGAATTCCAGAAATTGACAGAGCGAGCAATAAAGTAGTTTTGGAATGAGGCAGATCTGTAGAAGGCATGTAAAGGTTTAAAGGTCGGGATCTTTTGGAAAGGGAATGGACTGAGGATTTGAATTGGAGAAGCTTGTGGGCTTAAGATTTTGTGTTTAATGTGTATGCATATAAACAAGCGGTAAAGATAGACACCTAGAAAAGTATGAATTTATCCTAAAAGGGTTTAGTGTAACAATGCAATTATCAAGAAAAATTCCTAATAGAATAATTTTATCCATATAATTGTACATAAAAATAGGACGAAATTTAAAAAAAAGAACATAGGTTTTCAAAGATCAGCAGTAAATTGCTGATCTCCGAAACGTTGACTATAATACCATTTTGAAGGAAAAATAATATAAATACACTAGCAAGAAAATAAATATTCACAACTTAAAACCAACTGTGTTTATTTTTCCTAATATAGAATATGGAGAAATTTATGGTTGGCTGTTTTCAAATTCATTTGGGTTATTTTAGTTTTAAAATTAAGAAACCTCCTGATTGCTTCAATTTTTACCATGAAAACGTAAATATTAGGATCAGGGGCATTTAGTTTGTCACTTATAAATATGGATCAATTACCTGAAAAAATTTTTAAAATCATTATTTTAATTTTCCCAAACAAATAGTGTATTTAGCCAATTGTGCTTATTATAATACATCTCAGATCATGGAAAAATAAGAAAGCTATTAAAGAAAAACAACAGTTCATTAAAGTTATTTTTGCTAAAATGAGTAATTTTAGCTGATAGAATATATATTCCCAAAATTTTTTTACACAAGTTGAAGTGTATCACAAATTTTTCCTTAATAAACCTCAGCTTAATGAATATGGACTTAAAGTTTATTAAGCGCGAAAGTTGTCCTAAAATTATCTGTAGTATTTTTGGATGACGATAAAAAAAATAGCGAATGATTTATAAATTTTCTAAAAACAAAACTTCGCTCAGTTTGGCCACTTAAATGTCCTCTTTAAATATTTGTAACAATAACAAACTCCCCTCCATTTGTAGTAAATTTTGTTCAGTTCACAGCGGGAAAAATTTTTAGTAACTCACATTAAATATTCCTTTTGTTATCGGTTTCTAATCAATAAAAATCATGACTCACTTAAAAAAACAAAAAACTTGGATTTCCTAGTTTCTTGCTTAAAATTGGCCTATTGTTTATATATTTTTTTATAGCTTATGAAGTCTGCTATCACTCATATAAAAATTTTTGTCTACTCCAGAGATGCCCTGTATATAAGTATATATATTTAGTAATATATACTGCTATTGTATAATAATCATACTGGAACAGGTACTGGCAAGAAGTCAAGGCGCATTAGTTATATTATACCGCAACACATTTCAGCCTTGCAAAATGGTATTTGACGGGCGCAGAGATAGCAACAGACTATTAATAGTTATAATGCATTATGTCATTTTCTTGATAAGCATAGTAATCAGACGGTGACAGTATTTAGTTGGTATGATCTCGAACAAATATTTTTCAAATATTATTTTTCTTGTATATAAATAAAGCTCTTATTCGTATTAATTAGTATAAAATGATACTTTTCTTGGTTTTAATGCAATTTTTTTTTCACTTCAAATATCTATCCGCACCAGTCATGGTATTGACAATCATGGGATAATGTAATTAAAATTAAGTATAATTATAATTATTAACAAAAGCGAAATTATGGATCACAATAAAACATTTTTAATATCTGAAGTAAGCCAGAAATTGAACAAAGGGCTCCCCCAGTTTTTGCTAATCAACTCTTGAGTCAGCTTTCCTCATCCAGCCTATGTTTGCTAAGTTTATAATGTCATTCCATCTCATCAGTCGTCTTCCTCTTCTTCTGGCATTCTTCTTGTCACCTATCTGTCTCCTGCTTTATCAGTTAAGTGTTCTCATTGGCATTTTATTTTTATAATCTCCTCTTTAATGTCATTAAATTTTGTATTGGCTACTCGTTTCTTATTTAGTTTGCTCCTCTACATATGCATCTCTTTGAGAGAATCCATGTTCAGGTTCCATTATTTGCCAGCATTAGTATCGTTTTCTTTAATTCCATTGATCAAACTCTTTGGTTAATTAATTTCTAAAGGTAGGGAGCATCTTATAAAAAACATTAAAGGAATTCAAAACATAGTAAAATTTATGGATTTAGTGTATTTTCTACTTTCTGAAAGCATATCTATATCCAATTGAATACACTACAATTTTAAAACGTTTTTGCAAATTTTGAAAAAAATTGGTATGAATTTTTGTTTAGAAATATATCTTTTTATTGGCTTTCACTTATTAGTGGTTTCGAGGTTGGATTGTGGTTTGTTTTATGTCAAATTGGTTTTCTCGTAAAAGACATTTAAAAAACTCACCTCGACAATGTTTGAATCCTACTAACAAAAATGAATAGTACCTTGATCCGAAATTTGAAGTGCCCACTCATTAAAAATAAATAAAAATCGTAAATCTAGTCATGACTATTATACTCACTACATGCATTATGTTCATAAATAAGATCTGGTGTAGGATCATGTGAATTGTCATTTTATAATGAGCTATGATTTCTCGGTTTAGTTCCTTTAAATTTTTTTTTGTTTCTTTTATGATTTATTAGGATAGTGATTTGTTAGGATAAATTGAGGAGGACGTGATGGGAAGTCCCAGAGTGCCCGGTTCTGAACGTTTGGGTTTGGTTCCCACCTGTGTCGGTTACTTTTTGTTTCACGGCGGCCTCGGTAAGTGGATCATAACATTCCCACTCTGGCAAGTACGCGGCGGCAACCTCAAGGTAGCCGTCATGGGTTGACAAAAATGGCAACTATAGACCCACATGCCGAGTTGTAATATAAATTGAGCTTTATATTATAAATTATAAATCCATAAAGAGCAAAGACATAAAACAATAATACAAAAATATTAATTTATTTCTTAACTAATTTCTTTTTTTCTCGGGGCATTGTCAAGAACCCTCGGACATGGGTCGAATAATTTCCGATCTTGTTACAAAGAAAAAAAAATCCGTTAAAATCTGTGACCCCCACGTCTGGAACTTCCCATAGTAAGCCGAACAATTGAATGAAAAGACTTCTTTCATTCAATTGATTAAAGATTAATTCCTGTACCTACTAAGAAAAAAAGAAGGTCTCTCGTTACTAATTGGGACAGATTTGTAATCAATCAGGCAGTGAATAGGAGGGGCAGCTTACAACTCAAGTGAAAGAGCTCTTTCCTTCGTTTTAGAAACAATGGTTTATCCCTGGTCATGTAATTTATTGCATTGGCATGTCTTCTCTTCGCCTTGACTTCTAGAAAAATATATATCACAGAGCATTATCATTTTATGATTTTTTTTGTTTTCATTAAATTATTTAGTTAAGACATGTAAAGGAGAATAAAAAAAAAAAGATATAGAAGCTGCTAATACATTTATAAAAAAAGTTTTTCGGTCCTATTATATAAAGAGCAGTTCATAATTACCACATTATTGGTATCATATAATGTATACATTTAATAAACTTGAACATCACTGGAAATAATAGGTTTGATTTATTATTAACAATAATATTAATCAAAATATATTTATAAAAATATCAGAATATTTTCAATAAATAAAGAAAATTATTATTTCAAAATGAGAAAATGTGTCAAGAAAAAGTTTTAAGTTGTTTCCAAATATTTGTAACAAAGTAACTAACTGAAACTATGATAGTTAAGATACAAAAGTAAAAAAAAAAAAAAAAAAAAAAAAAAAAAAAAAACCTGATTGATTCTTTTTTTCTGACAAAACAAAAATGGTTTCTTCTAAGCAAAGATACCTAAAAAAATTATTCTTGAATTTGTCAAACCCTAATATCACAATAATTCAGGTAATAAGTTAAATACGGAAATTTTGCATAATTGCTAACACTCATTTATGGAAATTCGTCACTTAACGAAAAATAAAGAACGAGTTTATCAGAATAATGTCTGGAAATGCTGAATAACATAAGAGTTCCCTATGTCCCTGCTATATTATCTTAATAACTATTTCCTATTTATTTTTATTGAGGATTAATACAGTCTGCCACACTGAAGAGCATTGGTACTACGGCTAAAGTATTCATTCACACAATGTGTACATAAGAAATGAAAATAAATATAAATAACCAAAGTAAGAAGAAAAAATATGTATATATAAAGATAAAGTAATATACAAGTAAAATAACACATTAAAGCCGAATGATGATAAAATTAATAAAACACATTCACACCTATGTTCAATATATGAACTAAAACAACAGAATTCGACTATCAAGAGCGCTAGAAAAGATGATTATGGCACCATAATTTTATATAAACAGAGTAGAAAATTATATGACCTTTTATTTATTATTATTGAATAATAATACAATCTGCCACTTTTGGAAGGCAAAAAACATTAAGGCTAAAAGTGTTCATTCACACAATATAAAAAAATATTAGCCAGTAGTATTATTATTATTAGTATTATTAGTATTATTATTATTATTAGTATTATTATTATTAGCCAGTAAAAAAATATTAGAGTATAAATTTTAAAAATATAAAAAAATAAATAAATGAGAAATATAAATAAATCTTCTTAAATGGCTTCTTGGTATTCATACCTATGTACAATATTTACATTCACGAAGGAAATTCCGATCCAATAGGACTTCAGGAGATCCCAGTACTTTCCTTCCAGCCGCACCACAGATATTGGAAGCCAGTGGAGATTAAAAAAAGCCACTAGAACCACAGATGCTCATGCCTAGAGTGGAGAAGTTAAACATTGCGAGGAGTCCAAAATCATATTTACAACGGGCCATTGCCGTTTTAAACCTCGATGAGAATGTTCATTCATACAATCGGAGCTCGTAAACATTAGATAATCTGGATAAGATGAAGTCACGGATATACTGGATGTTAACATCGTGGTGTAGGATCTTGTTCGTGACATAATATGGAGCCTTGACTATTGCTCGAAGTAGTTTAGACCGAAAATATTAATATTCAAGTATTTAGCTGTCCCCTATTGCGATATATTTAAAAAAAAATAAATACAAATAAAAACCATTCGCTTGCGACAGCCTGCTATACATTTAAAAATTAATAAAAATAAAACATACGAGTATTAAGACAGAATATCATTCTGAACTTCGCGCGGGTAATAATATTATCATCAAATTTTGGAATGCGATGGTAAAATCATCATTGAAAGCACCAAGTTAATTACATACTTTTTAAAAAACGGATAAAAAAGATAAAGTGTTACAAATGAGTAAAAACACAAGAAAATTGTGAAAGAGGGAAATTATATTATGCAACAAACTATAATAATATCAAGATAATTTCATTAATACAATACCTCTGGAATAGAGGCGAAATTATTATTATTTTTTATTCCAACTCAACCATGTGTGTATTTAAGTAGTTATTTTGATTAGTTTATATTTAGTATTTAGTTTCTTCTAAGTTATATACATTTAATTTTAGTATTATTATCATACTGAACTGAAACGACAAGAAACCGCTCGACGTTTCCCATTACTTCAGCATTTACTAGAAAAACGCTCTAAACTTCCAATTAATTACAAAAGACTCATTTACATGACTATAATAAGGCCTATTTGGACTTCAATCAATGCTCTCTACTATGTTACAAATAAAATCATCCATAATGGCCTTAATGTTTCTTTTGTTTCATATCTCGCCCAATCCAGATACCTATTCTTCTATAATAAACTTCAGAATCATCCCAACTCTCTCGTTTCTAACCTTGCTTCCTCTTCACTTCCTGATAACTCTCCTAGGCGTCTGAAAAGAAGATGGCCCCGTGATGTAATGTATACATATCATTAGAGTGCTACCATGGGTAGTTAATCAGCAAGTGCTTTCATGACATTATATCCATATGTTCAAATTTACTTTTTTTTTTTTTTTTTATTGAGTATTATAACAATCTGTCTGTTGGACATTGGTTATAGTGAGGTAGGATGACATTCACACCATATGTACAAAAAAATAAAATAAATAGAACAAAATAATAATCAAAAGTATATACAATAGACAATAAAATAAAATAACCTAAAAAATAAGAAAATTAAAACTAAGGAAAAAAAAAAAAAAAGAAACACATGCATACCTATATACAATCAGGCGAGGGAACTCCAGGAGAACCCTGCGCTACTCTCCCAACCGCGTCACTGGTACTAAAGCCAGCGGAGATTGGTCGAGAGCACTTTAGCCACATACACACATGTCTTGAGTGAAGAATCTGGCCATTGCCAGAACTCCAATTTATATAATCTACAAAAGGTCGCGAGGCCACTGCCGTTTCAACCTTCTTGGAGGATTATAGGGATGGGAGATGCTTGATAGGGATTGTGCAAGAGGATTTGGGTGGTAAGTAAGGTTCTGGTGAAATTTGGAGAATTTTTCTGGGATAAGGTCTAGGACAAATGGGATGTTAAGGTCATGATGTAGGGTTTTGTTGGATACATAGAAAGGAGCATCGACTATTGTTCGAAGGACTTTAGACTGGAAGGATTGGATGCGCTTGATGTTAGAAAATTTTGCTGATCCCCACAGTTCTAGTCCGTAAGTCCAAATAGGTTTCAGTATTGTCTTGTAGATCAGTAGCTTGTTTTCAATGGAAAGTTTAGATTTTCTGCTTAGTAGTCGGTATAGTTGGCCGTATCGTCGGTTGAGTTCTTGTCTTTTGAGTCTAGTATGCGGGTTCCAAGTTAGTCTTCGGTCTAAATGAAAGCCAAGATACCGGACTGTGTCTGAATAAGGAAGCTGGATGGAATTAAAGAGTACTGGTGGACAGGAATTGCGTCGGAGTGTAAAGGTAATATGTTGGCATTTAGATTCATTAACTTTAATGCGCCAGTTATTACACCAGTGCTCAATCAAGGTGAGGTGACTTTGGAGATTTAAGGATGCTATTTCGGGATCAGAGTTGGATGATAAGATTGCGGTGTCGTCAGCGAATGTTGCAAGAAAAGTATCGGGATGAACAGGGATGTCAGCAGTAAAGAGGATGTAAAGCACGGGACCCAAGACGCTGCCTTGGGGAACACCGGCTTTAACGGAGTAGATATTGGAAAATTCTGTTCCACAGCGAACTCGAAAGGAGCGGTCAGAGAGGTAGGATCGGAGGACTAGGTACAAGGACTGAGGTAAATGGATTTTAAGCTTGGAGAGCAGTCCGGAGTGCCATACCCGGTCAAATGCCTGTGCAATGTCCAGAAAGGCACCCGAACAGTATTCCTTGTTTTCTAGGGCTGAGGAAATATGATCAACAACTCGGAGTCCTTGTTGAACAGTAGAATGTTGAGAGCGAAAACCAAACTGATGGGAAGGGATATTTTGGGATTCTATAATGGGTAGGATTCGTTTCAAAAGGATCTTTTCAAAAATTTTTGAAAGGATTGGGAGTAGGCTGATTGGTCTATAGGATGTTGAGCTATTGAGAGGTTTTCCTGGTTTTGGGAAAAGGATAATAGTGGAGTGTTTCCATAACAGAGGGAAGTGGGTGGTGCGCAGGATACAATTGTAGATATATGTAAGGAATATGACTGCTTTGGATGGAAGTTGTCGAAGGATTTGAGGTGTAAGGAGATCATGTCCAGGAGCTTTACGGGGGATTAGTTTTTTTAATTGAAATTTTACTTCGGAAGGATGAATAGCTTTTGGGGGCAAGGAAAGTGGGATTGGTGATGTAAGGAGTTCTTCTACTGTTACGGTGTGGGCAGGATGGGATTCCGGATGTGAAATAAATGTATTGGATAGGTGAATGGCGAACTCCTCAGCTTTATCTTCGTCAGATGCTGCCCAGGAGCCATCACCTCGTCGGAGAGGATGGGAAATGCGGTGAGGATTTAGGATTTTTGTTGTGGTTTTCCAAAGGGAATTGTCGCGAGAAGAGAGGGAGGATAGGTAGGAGTTGAAGGATTGTGATCTGAAGGTGGCTAATTCCAGTTTTAATTGTTTGCAGTAGTAATTATAGGAGCAGCGGTCGGTAGGATGTCGGGTACGTTGCCATAATAATCTGGCACGGCGTTTGGTGCGGATTAGGTTAAGGAGGTGTTGGGGTAGAATGGTCTTTATAGGAATTCTGGAGGAGTCTTTTGGGAAGGAGGCAGTCCAGGCGGCTTGTTGGATTGTGGTAGTAAAGGAATTTACGGCACTATCAAGGTCATCGGGAGTTTTGAGGGATATGTTGAGATCAATATTATCGGAGATTATTTGGCGGAAAAGGTCCCAGTTTACTGGGCCCCTAATGAATGACGGTGGAGAAGGTTTGGGAACAGGTTCAAGTGAAACATTAAGGATTAGAGGACTATGGTCAGAGGAAAGTTCATTTAGACGTGTAATGGAACAATTGAGGGGACTTAAGCCGCTGTGGATAAAGAAATCAAGAAGATCAGGATTACGGTTGGGATCTGTGGGCCAGTAGGTAGGAGAGTTGGGGGAAAGGAGGTGAAAACGTTGGGAATTGAGTGCAGACAGCAGGGTTCGGCCACGAGAATTCGTGGTTCTGGAACCCCATTGTTGGTGCTTGGCATTTAGGTCTGCACCCAAGATGAAGTGATGTCCTAAGGAGTCGAGGAGAGAACTGAATTGGGCATTGGATATGGATCGGTTAGGAGGGCAATACGCTGATGCAAGAGTGACCGGAAAGGAGAAGGTTTTTATCACGATAGCGGTGGACTGTAGGAAATCATGTATTGGTAATGGGAGTACGTGATGGGAGAGGGATTGGTGTACAATTACAGCAGTACCGGCATGTGCTTTTCCGTCAGGGTGGTCAGTACGATATGTCAGGTATTGTGGTATATTGAAGTGCTGTTTAGTGGTTAGTCGAGTTTCAGTAATTAGTGCCACATCAATGTTCTTGTCAAGTAGTAAAGTAGATAGTTCGTCTGTATGATTTCTAACACCATTCGCATTCCAAAGGAGAATGGATACGGGTTTAGGGATGTGAGTCATTTAAGGATTTTTCAAAGGAGGGATGAGGTGAGATACGAGATTCGTGAGGAGTGATATGAGTGGAGTAACAAGGGATTTGAAATCGGTGAGGAAAGATGCTAACAAACTTGTGAGATCTGTTGCATTTGAAGGAGGAGGAATATGAGGAATTTGTTGTTGGTGGTTAGGTATATTAGGATGAAGAGGATTTTGAGGTTGGGTTTGAGGTTGTTGTTGTGGCAGGGCTTGACATTTATCGGTTAAAGTCTTACCTCTAAGTAGTTGGGAGAATGATACATCATTGTTTACAATTCTGGAAGGCTCTCTCTCTCTTCTTGTTCTTAGTGCTTCATCTTGAATCCGGTTTTTCTGGTGTCTGGTTTTGAGATTCTTGTAAATTTGGCAGCCTTTGTAGTTGGCCGGGTGTCCCTCCAAGCATAGGGCACATACTGCTGGATCTTGTATAGGTTTGGTGCACTCTACAGATTTGTGCTGTTCACCGCACTTCACGCAACGCGGCAGATGGTGGCAATATGTCTTCGTGTGGCCATAGGTCTGACAATTATGGCACTGCACGATGTCTCTCTTGGGATATGGCTTCTCAACTTTCACCATTGTGTAGTATATTCTTGTGATATCATATATTTTTTCGATACCTGGTGATGGCTCCAAGTCCACGAAAAACAATGGTAGTGGGATCCTATTTCGTAATCCTGGCTGCTCCCTGTCCTCCTTCAAAACGTTTGTTACCTGGCGTACATTGAAACCAAGCGTCGTTAGTTCTTCTTTAATAACTTCAGTGGGGGTTGAGGAATGTAAATTTCTTATCACTACTCGTAAAGCTCTTTCCTGCCTCAGCTGGTAAGTGTGAAAATTCGCATTTGTTTCTGATAAGTACTTCACTATTTTTCGGTAGGCTTCTGCAGAATCAGGTGTTATTTTGGTGTCATTGGTCCTGTTAAGGCATGAATAACTGCCAGAGCAGATTTTATTTAGTTGGGTGCAGAACATCTGGAAATTTTTTATATTTTTCACAAATATCGGAGGAGGTTTTGGTTCTCTGGGTATTGCTGCAGACTCCATTACTTCTCTGTCATTTTGAAGCACTTGGTAGGGGTTTGGAGTAAAGAAAGGTGATTCTTCAATCGTTTCTTGTGCAGATGTACCTGGTTGGGGCTGAGGTTCTGGTTCTGAAGTGTTCATTTTGGTCACTGGAGGTATTTCTCGTAGGCAGCGACGAGTCCTTTGTTTGGCTGGTGAGCTAACTCCGTCTGACCGAGACCTCTTGGGCACCTTACTGGCCATCACTTGCTGATCATACCGCATATCATAAGAGAAAAATAAATAAATAAATAAAAAAAAAAAAAAAATTTTTTTTTTTTTTCTTAAAATAACAAAAAAAAAGATGCCAACAGTAAATATCAACTGCTCTGATATACATTTAACTGTATCACGTGAATAATCAGAGAGATTCCGCTATAAAATTGGTAAAAACTGAGAGAGGAGTTGAGGAGACAACCTTCTCATCAGCTCTCAAATTTACTAGATGCATTTATTTAATACAGTTGTAAATATCATTAAGAAATAAAATAATTTAAAAAGTATTATTATTTTGCTGTTTATTTATTGTACATAGTGTGAATGAGCTACTATTCTAGCACTATTACTATTGTCCTTAGATATGAAAGATTTTAATATTTCTCAATAAAGAATTTTTAAAAAATCGGTTAAATTTTATTGACATATACTTTCTCTTTACTTATACTATACGTCATTTATTTTATATGAAACCGAGAATTATATAGTAGTTCCTGTTGATCATAAATAAATAAATTATAGGAACGGGAGGGGATGTGCTAAGGGATGTTTAGTAGCTGTATGGCTGGGCGGTGGCCATGTCCGCTAGACCGTTACATTTTTCTTCATCAGCCCTAATGTGTCCCCCCGGCACGCTACCACGCTTCATCTTCCTTTAGCTCCCATCTGCTTTAAATATTAGAGCACGTAATACTTTTGCACAATAACAAACAAATAATAAACGATGACAAATTAGCTTTAAAAAGTATTATAAGTAGTAGTAATATATTCTATTGTCCAAGTGACAGATTGTTATAATTCTAAATTTAAAAAAAAGAAAGTATTATCAAAAAAGAGACAATAGTATTCAAAATAATATAAAAGGATTCAACATAATTTCCATATTTTTCAAAGTGTAAAAAAGATTCAGTTAAAAACTAATAGCCAAATAAATTTACGATTTGATATCAAGAAAATTCATAATTGGCTGTAAATGTGGGGATTACTTCCTCATCGAATGTAGAACAAACCATAAAAAGTCTCCTAAAATCCCGTGTCCGCTTCTATCCAAAATGGAGGGTCAAAAATGACCACCTAGAACGTTCAGTCTTATGTTATGTTTTTTCTCATATCTCCGTCAAAAACCACCATTCTTCAATTTTGCAAGTACTAATTAGATCGAGAATGATGCTCGTTTTATTCGCTTTGCTCGTTCCATTCAATCGAAGTTATCCTGATAAACAAATGATGAATGAGCTGTAAATTGGCCTGTTTGATTTTTTTTTTAAAAGTTCCATTTTAACAGTTTCGGCGAAACTTTAAAGTAAAAATGTCCTATTTTAACAGTTTCTGTGAAACCTTTTAGGTAATAAGGTTCCATTTTAACAGTTTCTGTGAAACCTTTTTAGGAAAAAAGGTTCCATTTTAATAGTTTCTTTGAAACCTTTTTTTTAAAAAAGATTCCATTTCAACAGTTTCTGTGAAAGGTGAAAGGGAAAAGGTTCCATTTTTACAGTTTCTGTGAAACCTTTTTCGAAAAAAAGGTTCCATTTTAACAGTTTCTGTGAAAGGAGAAATGAAAAAGGTTCCATTTTAACAGTTTCTGAGAAAGTTTTTAGGTTAATTAAGATTCTATTTTAACAGTTTCTGTAAAAGTTTTAAGGAGAATAGCTCCATTTTAACAGTTTCTGTGAAAGTTGAAAGGAAAAAGATTCCATTTTAACAGTTTCTGAGAAAGTTTTTAGGTTAATTAAGATTCTATTTTAACAGTTTCTGTGAAAGTTTTAAGGAGAATAGCTCCATTTTAACCGTTTCTGTGAAACTTTTTAACTAAACCCTTCCATTTTAACAGTTTCTGTGAAACATTTTACGAAAGCGTTGCCATTTTAACAGTTTCGTTAAAACCTTTCTGAAGTTCACCTGATAAACAAATGATAAATGAGCTGTAAATTGGCCTGTTTGACTTTTTTTAAAAAGTTCCATTTTAACAGTTTCGACGAAACTTTAAAGAAAAAATGTCCTATTTTAACAGTTTCTATGAAACATTTTAGGAAAAAATGTCCTATTTTAACAGTTTCTGTGAAACCTTTTTAGGAAAAAGTTCTTAAAATAAACAGTTTTTTTTTGTAATAAAGTTTCAGGTTTATCGTCAATTTTTAACTATTATATATTCAAGTTCTTGAAAAAAGTTCCATTAAATGAAAAATAAATAGTCATTGGGCTTATATTGGAGTTATAATTTGTCTTGAATGGATTATACGTGATTCTAATGTGTCGTTTATATGAATAGCTATGAGTAAAAGTTATTTTTTAGATCGAATTTATAACGAATTCGACAGAACTTTTAAATAAGTGTTTATTTTTAAATAGAAGTTCTTTTTCCAAAAGAATTGAAAAACTATTCATTGACTTAAATCTCTGTACATTGATAGCTTAACAAAAAAGATATAACTGTAAATGATTTTTGCAGCCTTAAACGATTCGGCCATTTTAAGAGATAAAAATATTAAACTCTTGTATTTAGGCCGCCCTAAGTCTTCCCGAGGGGAAAAGTCCCTAAGGAATTCTTCGATCGCCCTCTGACAGTAGTGTTCATCCAACCTCATTATTCCACTCACCACAATAACTAACATTATAATTTTGTTTTTATTCTCACTGGTATAATATATCTGAGGCGTCTAGATTTATAATTTCACATAATAAATGCCAATTAACGGTCTCATCGTATTCGGTGATATATTTCCTCCTTATCACGGATTCATTTAACTCATTTAAACAAATTGCTGATACAGCATCAAGCAATGTAAAGGTACGAAAAACAAAGAAATCATTTTGGGAAATGAGTGATTCAGTGTTCAAGAAAATTGTCCTTGTTTTGGTATCATCAAACTGTGCTATTACAGGCGAAGAAGCCGCTCACAGACGAGGACAAATTCATGGTAGACCTGGTGGTAGATGCAGATTGGAAGCAGCATTCTAAAGAAGCAATAATGAAAAGGTGGAAAGTAACATGGATATCTTCCTCATACAAATCATATAACGTAAAGTATTATTCAAGATTTGGAACCACCAGACACCTGTCATGTTACACGAAGTCATATAGAAACATCTTACACAGTATATACTGACACCAGAACAAGACATAATATCCCTTCTACAAGAGCAGATCTACGGGGGGAGGCTTTCGGGCTGAAACTCCCTCCCCTAAAATGGTAAAATATAACCATGTTTTTTGGAAAAAAATATCTTTTAAAAGTATTTTTGTTCGTCTAATTACCGTTAATGGGACTTCAACAATCACTTAAAGACTATTTCATGTAGGTAGTTAGTTTCTTTCTTCCTAAGTCATTATCCTAATTTAGTTATACGAAAAAAAAATCTTTCCTCCTGAAGCCGCTCCCTCTCCCTAAAAATTAAATCCTGGATCCGTTAGTGCCCTGCTACAATAATCGAACATTAGTTGACAATTAATAAGAAGTAACTAAGATATTAAATTTTAATTGACATTAATATGTTACAATCTCCACTGGGTATAGCCCCAGTGACGCGGTTGAGAGAGAAGTGCAGGGATCTCCTGGAGTCATGCTTTTCCCTCCACAGTTGGAGGGACAAATCTGGTTTGGAGTTCCCTTGTCAGATTGTAAATATTGTATATAGGTATGTATGTGTTATTTTTATTTATTTCTTTTTAGTTTATTTTATTCTTATTTATTGTATATATATTATTTTTCTGTATAATTTATTTTATTTATTATAAATATAGTGTGAATGTGATTTAGAACACTATTGTAAATGCCATTGAGACATATTGTAATATTTTTCAATAAATAAAATATGATAAATTTTATATAACTTTGTAAATTATACTCCTCTAATGAATAAAAAGAGTGGATTTCGATAAAAACATTTTTGTTTAATATATTTTTTTTATGTAAGATTATAATTCTATTTTACATACTTTTGGCAGCAGTGAAATATACTTAGGGATATTATTAATAAGTTCCAATAATTATATTATAAAAGATTCATATTGATCCAGAGATACATTTTGCAAATAGTGATGTGCCCATATCACAAAGTAAGTTAAAATCCCTCAAGATTGAAGCAGATTCTCTACTCTTGTTCGATAACCTTTTCCAGAAAATACGGAGAGGCATTTATCGCTGACCACACTAGAATCTGGAAGGGATTTAATGATAGCTTCCATCATTGGTTCTGGTTTGACCCATTTCCTTCTCTACCTTCTAAATTCTGGGACAGTAAACTTCTCTGATTGGTATATTAAGAGGAATATTGGAATAGAGATTAGCATATGCTGTGATAAAAACTCATAGAAAACTGTTTTCAAGTCTTTGTAAGTATTGTAAAAAAAAGAAAAAAATTAAATCTAAGACGGACACTTAAATGAGATTTTAAGTTATTTAGAGATGTTGATGTATCGCCATTTCCAATATTTAATATATCGTATGATATCATCATCGGGTCTTAAGCGTTAAGAATATCTTGTATATTTACATTCTACCGAAAGTAAGCAAAATAGAATCATAATCTGACGTCATAACTTATATTACTTATTTTAGTAATGCAACTAAGCATTAATTTTGGTTTATTATTTTCAACAATGAACCATAATAATCGAATAAAAAATTCGAAAACTTAACCCCCTCTTAAAATTTGAGGGTTTGCGGTTCAGAAAAAGTAGAATTCGAAAAAAATTTGTCCGTCCGCCGTCCTCCCATTTTCTTCGAAACTACTGGGCCCATTTTGTCCAATTTGGATTTATAATCAGAGGTCACCCAAAGATGATCCTCCTTCATCAACATTACTATCCGCCTTTTACTTTTTAAATGGTCCCCGGAAAACCTGCGTTGCTACAGACTCTAGCGCCTAAACTGTACCGATTTCGATGAAACTTGGCTAAATTCTTGTTCTTGATGTCCTTTAAATTTATCTATATAACATACTTCAACGAGAAGAAGTTGGAGATGAAGCTAGACAAAATTTATGAGGGATGGTAAAATTAAATTTTTAATAACTCAAAGTGTATACAGTTTTTGTCGATATGGTTTTTTAAAAGTTTACGAAATTTCCTAAAAAATCGGACAATTAGGAGTAAATATATGATCTCTAGATGTTTTTATGTTCTACTGCAAATCCTTTGTTTTGGATTTTGATTGAAGTAATGCTATTTTTTTTAGCAAATTACTTTTTTTTTTTTTTTTTTTTTTTTTGACTTGATTCTTCAACTCACACCTGTCAGAAGTTCCGACAATCAGCGAGTGTGATGTCAAGATGAAGAGATTGGTCTTGGAATAGGCGTGAGGGAGAGGAGTACCCAGCGGCGTCCTTCCTGTCTTGAGCGTAATATTTCTAGTTAGTGGAGGAGATCCCTCATCCAGCTTCTTTTAAGCCTCCTTCGGGTGCTATCGGGCATGTTAGTTGTGGCCATGCCTCGAATCAATGAGTTTGTATGTCCGTGTAAGTTATTATGGAATCGTTTGTAGTATGTTCGTATGTGGTCGTTAACTGTTGGCATCTGTAAGTCTTTATGTAGAGTAATGTTACTGACGTACCAGGGAGCTTTGGTAATAGTCCTGAAAGTTTTAGATTGAAAAGTCTGTAATTTACGTATGTGAGTCTTTTTGGCTGTCCCATATATCTGTAAAGCGTAGGTCCAAATAGGCTTGAGTAGGTAAGTATATGTATTCAATTTCTGTCTAAGTTTTAATTTCGAATTTCTTGCAAGGAGTGAGTACAATAGGCGTAGTCTTAGGTTTAAAGTTTTTGTTTTGTTTTTGATATGTTGGCCCCATGTCATTCTTCTGTCAAAGGTCAGTCCAAGATATTGAACTTTGTCTGTCTGAGGAATTTGGATATTGTCAAGGTAAATAGGGGGGCAAGTTTCACGTCGAAGGGTAAAAGTGATATGTTGTGATTTGTCAAGGTTGAGTCGAATTTTCCAGAGTTTGCACCAGTCGTAGAAATTGTTTAGGTGATATTGTAAAGTCTGTGAGGCGTATGCTGAATTTTGATGTCTTGTCAAGATTGTTGTATCGTCTGCGTAAGTCGCGGTCAGAGTATAGAGAGGATCTGGAATATCATATGTGTAAATAATATACAACAGAGGAGCGAGTACTGACCCCTGAGGCACCCCTGCTAGGGCTGGTTTAATGGTAGATAGTTCTGTACCTTGGCAAACAGAGAAAAATCTGTCAGAAAGAAAAGATTGAAGAATAAGATAGTAGGTTGGAGGGAGTATAGTCTTAAGTTTGAAAAGAAGTCCCTGATGCCAGACTCTATCGAACGCTTGAGCAACATCCAGAAATACTCCTGTTGCATATAATTTGTGCTCTAGTGCTGTCGCAATGTAGTCTGTCACTCGGTGTAGCTGATGAATGGTTGAGTGGTGTGAACGAAATCCAAACTGATGTTCAGGTATTATGTTTTCAGTAGTCAGTATGTCAAGAAGTCGTTTGTAGAGAAGTTTCTCAAAGATTTTAGAGCATAATGGGAGCAAGCTGATGGGTCTGTATGATGAAGGAAAGTCAGTGTTTTTGTTAGGTTTGTGAATCATTTTTATGAATGAGTATTTCCATTGTAAGGGGAATTTAGTCGTTCTGAGTATTGCGTTATAAATTGATGTTAGGTATACTAGAGCTTTCCTTGGCATTTTCTGGAGCACTTGAGCATTTATCAGGTCATGACCGGGAGCTTTCTTTTTAGGTAACTGTCTGATTTGTTCTGCAACTTGAGTGGGAGTGAAGCAAAGTGGAGGTAATGACAGTTGTAAAGGAATGTCTAAAGTGTTTTGTACATGTCTTTCGTGATCAGTATTAGAGAAGTCAGTATGTGGTATGAAAACAGAAGAAAGATGGTTGGCAAAGAGCTCAGATTTTTCAAGGTCTGACACAGCCCAGGAACCATCTACGTTTCGGAGTGGTGATGACACCTCACAATGCTTTACAAGTTTCTTAGTCTGTCTCCATAAGCTTCCATCGTCAGTCGAAAGATTTTTGAGGTAATTGTCGTAGTTCGTTCTTTTAAAATTCTGAATCTGTCGTTTAAGTTCATTGTTAAGTCTATTGAAAGTCCGTTTGTCAGATGGAAGTCGACCAGTCTGCCACACTTTGCGCGCTCTTCTCTTTGCTCTGATCAGGTCTCTAATGTACTGCGGATAGATTGGAAGAGACGTATTTCTGCTAGGTCTTGGTACAGATGATGACCATACAGCCTGTTGTAAGCTGATTGTGAACTTATCAACAGCTTTTTCGAGTTCCTCTTCGGTCTTAAGGGACATTGGGATTGATAGCGTCGAATTTAAGTAGTCGCTGTAAGCTATCCAATCGATTATTCTATCTGTAAGTGTTGGTTTTTTTGATGCAGTACGAGGCTCATCGCATAGTACCAAACTGAGAAGAGAATGATCAGAACAAAGATCAGAGCTTGCAGTTACAGTATACGGCACTGTCCTGAGTCCTTTAGTAATGAAAAAGTCAAGTAAATCTGGTGTTTTCTGTCTTGAAGTTGGCCAGTAAGTAGGTGTATCAGGTGAGATCGTGTTTAATGAAAGCTGATCGATGGCAGACTTTAGATTTCTTCCTCTAGGAGTACAGAGTCGTGATCCCCAGGACTGATGTTTGGCATTATAATCACCACCTGCAATAAAACACCGACCGAGATGTTGGAAAAAATTGTAAAACATTGCAGATGTTACCACGTATCTCGGAGGGCAGTACACTGCAGCGAAGGTAATGGTATGGTGCTGGGTATACAGAGTAATTGCTGTGGATTGTATGTCAGGTGTAATGGGTAATTGTAAAGGGTTGTGTTTTAGTGATTGCTTAATCAGTATTGCCGTACCGCCATGTGCCGTCTTATCAGGGTGGTCAGTTCTATATATTTTGTAGCCTGGAATGTAAAATTTAGAATGTGGAGTCAAGTGTGTTTCAGTGATGAGAGCAATGTCAGTCCGTTTTTCATGTATGTACATGTCAAGTTCAGTCCTGTGTTGGTTTATACCATTTGCGTTCCAGAGAAGAACGGACATGGAGCCCACTGTCAGCCGATTAGTAGCCATAACTGGAGGATAAGGCTTGTGCAACGTGAGACAGTTCTTGGAGAAGGCTGAAAAGAGGCTGGATGAGGTTATTCAATCCACTTACCAAGTTGAAGAGCTGAGCTGAAGCCGGGTGATTGTAAGTCGGTAGTGGCGGTTGAGTAATGCCCTTTTTCATTTCTGGATGCTTTGGCTGGTGAAGGTGATTTTCTGGGACTTCTGCAGGAGAAGTTCGCAGTTTTGGTCCTAGATATTGAGAATCGGGTTTTGAAGAACCTGAATTTGCGGTATGCTGACTTTGCGGAAGAGAAGGAAACTCGTCTATACCTGGGGGTGCGCTAGTTTGTGCTTTTTGGGGACTTTGTATATTTTTACGGAGATTGCGTACTTCCCTCAGTTGTTTTAGAGTTGCACAACCTCTATAATTTGCTGGATGGGATCCGCTACAATTCGCGCATGTTGCTGCGGTCTCTCTTGTCTTTGTGCAGACGGTGCTATCATGTCCTTGGCCACATCTCACGCACTTCGGGGAGTGATTGCAGTAAGCCTTTGTGTGGCCATACTGCTGACAACGGGTGCACTGTGGAATCATTCTTTTCTTTCTTGGCTCTTCGATTTTCACTCTAGTATAGTATAAAAATTTGATATCAAAAATTTTTTCATTAAATGTGGCTTTAGAGATATCGATAAAGAACATGGGAAGTGGATTTTTGTATCTGGAAATAACGTTCACAATACTTGTGGCATCGTAGCCTAGGCATTTTAATTCGTATTTTATTGTTTCAATTGGAGTAGCATGGTGTAAGTTTTTTAATACGATTCTTGGATTTCTATCTTCTATTAACTGATAGGTATGGAAATCGGCACCTACCTGTCTTAAGTTAGCTACTATACGTCTATATGTGTCAGAGTTTTCAGGATATACGGTTACTCCTCTTGATGTGGATTTTAGGTTAAAGCTGTTCAAACCTCCTACATTTTGGAGAAATGTGACCAGTTCGGTGTAGTTCTGTACATCATTCAAGTGGATAGGGGGCGGTTTTACAGAAACTGGTTGCTTACTGGTAGCATCAGACTCGTCACTAATGTTAGTTAAAACTTCAAAACTATTAGTGGTTACTGTTGTAACTTCGCTTACCTTTTTAGCTTTTCTTGGGTCTCTGTTATTGTCCATTGAGCGTTTTCTTCCTGTAACGAGTTCCCAATTATTTTCAGTAGTTTGGTTTGAGTTTAAAGCGTCCACATTTTCTGTAGAACTGGCAGATATCGACGTCTCAGACATCGTTTGCGGTGAAACCGCTACACCGAGGTGTGGAGTTCCTATTTCTTGGAGCTAATTGGTTTCAACAACAGAATGCAACAAAAAGAAAAGTTTTCACTGTTAATTTACTCTAAGATTTTGTCAAAAAGATTTTCAAAGAAAAATTAACCTCACTTTTATCAATGTTCACACATGATCCCTGGTAAACATTCTATGATATAGAGCAAATTACTAATGATGAAATAAAATGTTTAGGCAAATAATTGGAATTAACTTTTTATTTCTTTTAATTTGTCACTAGAAAGGTAATTTAAGAATTAATAAGAGTATTAGGTAATTAATAAGAAACTTTAGATGTATAATTTTTGGGAAATAATAAAAATTAAAAAAAAACCGGTACCACTACGCCCCATGAATGGTCTTGGGTTCAGAACTATTTAGGGAAAGCACTGTTTCTAGGTCAACGGTTGTGCAAGGAGATGATTTGACCGAGATCACGCTCAACCGCCCGGTTTTCCCCCTTACTTAATTATTTAATTAAGGGTACCCACTTTATAGAGGCTGGGTGTGCCCCAGGAGGATCTGCCGACCCAGGATCGCCCCACGGCCAATGAAACAGATAAATAAATTTTCAGTCATCAGCCGGGGTTCAAACATGGGAACTTTAGCATCGGAACTCAGTAGTTGGGAAATGATAAACCATTGTGAATAATTTGCAGCGTTTTTTTTTCTCTTCATATCTCCATCTACACTTGTCATAAAAGTGACAATCAGCAGATCTGATGGGAATACACATGGTAATGGCATTACAAATATCGGAAATGATATCATACAGCGGCAACCCTTCCTTGTCTTTATTTGCTTCCCTAAATCAAGGAAGGAGATCTCTCGTCCAGCATTAAAAATAAAATTTAAAAAAATGTTACATTAATATTTGAATACATATAATAATTTGGAAATATTAAACCATAGAATAATTTGCAGTGCTTTTTATTCTATGACAAACTCTTTTATATAGTGAACAAAGTAAATTCCTACTTACCTATTAAATTTAAATCATAGTATCATTTAATGCTGACTATAGCCACCGATAATGTTTTATAAAATTTAAGGTAGGAAATTTTATTCCGACTTGTACTGCATTACAACACTTAGGTTTCACATTTTCCCCTTGGAATTTGCCTGTTTATGGATATGATCAATGTAATCAATAATTAATTCATTTTAAAATATCCAAATTTTCTATAATATGGAAAATTCTATTATCAATGATTATAAATCACATCCTCTGGAGTTTTCGAGCATAATTGTTTCTCTTTTTTCAGAACTTTTTTATTAATAAATATTAAGGAAATTTACAATAGTTTTCAGCGAGCATACATATTCACACTCCATGTACAGTAAATAAAAATAAATTAAACAGAAAAATAATATAACTAAAACTAACTGTATACAAATAAATAAAAAAAAACGAACTAACCAAAACAACAACTTAAATACAAGCATATTTTTACACAATATTTACAAAATTCATTCGTTCAAGGAAACTCCGAGCCAAACCTTTCCCCCTAATGGTGGAAGTAAAAGCCGGACTGTAGGAGATCCCAGTGCTGCTCAATCTGCCACATTACTGGCATTAAGAACCAGTTTTTTAATTTTTTTTTAAAGTCAATTGTTCATATTTCTTTTTTATCTTTATGATTTCATCTGCACCTGTAATGAGACTGACAATCAGCAAATTGTTCATATTAAATAACTGCTATTAAAAAGTTTTCAAATATACTTAAGGCTCTAAAGTAAGACTATTCCGCAAGATACTTAAGTATTGCAGTATGGTGTTTTATAGGGGACAGGGGCAATAGTGTATATGACAGAGCCATCTACTCTGGGAAATGGGAAATGGTTTCACGTCATTTCCCTTAATACTCTGTCAGCGACGGCCAACTGTAGAAATGTAGTTTTCGCCCTACTCTAAGCCCAACATAGCTACTTTAGCAGATATCATTTATTAATGTAGGATTTATTTTTCCTCTTCAAATCTTCATACGCTTGCCATGAATGTAATAATAAGCAAATGTATGTTATTATGGAAAACAAATTTATTTTCTCCTGTAAACTGTTATATGTTAAAACATTTTTGTAAAATATTTATTTTTATCTTTCAACTGCATGCATTACAAAATTAACTTTATTTTAATTTAGTTATGTTAAAACTCTACATAAAGACCTTTGTATTGTATTTATTAATTAATATAACAATCTGTCACATGTACATTGGTTATAGGGAGGGGAGATAACTTTCATATAATATATACAACAAATATTTAAAATAAGCAGAATGAAAATAACTAAATAATAAATATAATAAAATAACTTAAAGATAAATAAATTATTTAAAAAAAAGAAAAAAACACATGCATACCTACATATACTATTTACAATTAGGCGAGGACACTCCGAGGCAGATTTATACCTCCAACTATGGAAGGAAATGCAGGACTCCAGGAGATCCTTGCGCTATTCTCTCGACCACTTCACTGGTACTAAAGCCAGTGGAGATAGCTCGAGAGCGCTTTAGGCCACATACACTCATGTCTTAACTGGAGAACCTGGCCATTGCCAGAACTCCAATTTATACAAGGTACAAAAGATCGCGCGGCCACTGCTCTTTTTACCTTCTTGGAGGGTTATAGCGATGGGTGGTGCTAGATATTGATTATTAAAGAGGATTTGGATGATACGTAAGATTCTGATATTTTTTTCTGGGATAGGGTCTAGGACAAATGGGGTGTTGAGGTCATGATGAAAGGTTTTGTTGGTTACATGGAAAGGAGCATCCAGTGTTGCTCGAAGGACTTTCGACTGAAAGGAATCGATGCGTTTGATGTTAAAAAATTTTGCTGTCCTCTACAGTTCTAGTCCGTAAGTTCAAATAGGTTTCATTATTGTCTTGTATATCATTAACTTGTTTTTAATAGAAAATTTACATTTTCTATTTAGTAGTCTGTATAGTTGGCCGTATCGTCGGTTAAGTTTCTGTCTTTTAAGTCAATCATGAGGGTTCCACGTTAGTCGTCTGTCTAAGAGAAAGCCAAGATACCGGACTGTGTCTGAGAAAGGAAGCGGGATAGAGTTAAAATAAACTGGTGGACAGGATTTATGACAAAGAGTGAAGGTTGTGTTTAGATTCCGATTCGTTTACCTTAATGTGCCAATTCTTACACCAGTGAATGAAGCATTAATTCTGCATATTGTTAACGTTTTCACAGTTTTCTTAATTTTTATTTTATTTAGTTTTTTTATGACTCAAAAAAATTAAATAAAAATTTTAGTTTATTGAATCTTAAGTCTAAGGACATAATAATGCCTTTTTATATAAAATGACGAGTAGTATTAAACCGTCTGTTGTCTGTTAAGAATGAGAATAGCTCAACTACAACACTGTTTTTCTTTTTTCCTGCTTCACCCTCATTGGTATCTTTCTTTGTTGAATCCTTTGTGTATACGTGATACTTTTCCTTTGTCATTAGTGGTATCATGATTGTTAAAAATATGTAATGCTACACCTATTATAGAAAATTCATGAACTGTTCTTTCTACTGTTACTAAAGAATTTCACAGAATCATATCCCTACTCTAATATTGTATTTAAATGTCTCTCTCATTCATATACTGTCTTCTCATTCAGTGATGGGCTTTTAATCTTAACTGATAGCTCCTTACATTTACATCACGAATAAATTTGAGGCAAGCCCAACGTAAAATTAATATGTTCCCTAAATATTTTTAGGTAGAATTTGTATTCAACACAAATCCTTTGGAAATGAGTTTCTGAAAGGACTGTAAATGTTTAATTCTCTTTTTTAGATACCGATTCACTAGAGATGTGGTATTTATGTAGAAAGAGATGGGATGTTTTTCAAATGAATATTCACTTATAGTGTCAATTGGGTCACTTGTTAGATGTATATTTCAGCTAGACAAACATGAATAAATTTAAATTTAATTACATGTAGAGTAATTTCCTCACCACCAAAGGCAGGTAAGCTTTTTATATTCATGCGGTGAGGGAAAAAAATTTGTATTCACGTTTTTTTGTTGTTTTTTTTAAGTACATATGAAAGACAAATACATAAACAAAAAACAGTCCTGTATGCGTGTGTTAGTAGGTCCGTATAAGTTATCGTGAAATCTTTTGTAGCGTATTCGTATGCTTTTGGTATGTGAAGGTCGTTATATAATGTTATATTTTCCACGTAATATGTTGCTTTGGTTAAAATTCTGAAATTTTTTGGATTGTATATTATCATAGCTACCATTAACATACCCCATAACACGTTTAGGAGGCTCAAATAAATCAGCGTGAGACATGTCCTCTCTTAAAAATTTATACTTTAATCAAGGTAGGAAAGGATGCCGCTGAGTACTCCTCTCTCCTCCTCATCAATTCTGTTACTATTGTTCTTCACCATAGCAGACTCACTGTTTGTCAATATTTCTGACAGATATTGGTGAAGAAATTAAGTTAAAAGAAAATTATAGTTAAAAATAAATTTATATAGTGAAAACTAATTAAAAATATGACTGATGTTAGTCTTTTGAAACTCAAACAATCAGCTTTTTCAAAAAAACAAAAAAGATCTTTGATAGAAACTTTTATCGTAAATAATAAGATTTTGTTCACGTTTTTAAAAATTATATCCGACAAGATCTACTTCTCCTTTGACGCCACCAGCTGATACGTTAATAAAGATGATGGATGGGAAGTTGGCTGGAGACAGTTATGGTGTAAGATGGTGGTGGAGTATGGAACAATCTCCAGGGCCTGGAGCAAGGTTAGGGTCCCGCCTTAGGGACACTGACTTCATTACGGCCATTACATCTCTGTCCCTGGAGCTCGCTAACTTAGACCGCTCAATCTCAGCCCGTCCCTAACCGACTAGATTTAGATAAGGCCTCTCATCCCTTCAGCATTCAATTAAATTAATTATTTCCGTATTGGGGCTTATCAGGGCATAACTAAAATGAAATCGTCATAATTATTATTATTATTATATTACTTTGTTTAATGAGTAATTTCAATTAAAATATAAAAGATGGTTCGAGACATTGCAAAATATTTGGATCAGTATACATTTGAGAAAGGATTAATCGTCTAATTAGCTAAACATTTTAAGATATAATTTCATGCCTATCAGGAGGCAACTGAAGAAAGATTTGATGAGGGATCTCCTTTCCTGAATTGAAGAATTAAACAAAAACCACGAAGAGGTGTTGCTTGGCATGACTTCCTCATGCCTGAAAAGGCAAGACCTAATTCAACTATACATTAGATAATCGTCACATCCATGAAGCACCTGTGAAAATAGGAAGATAAAAAATAAATAAATTGTTGTTCTGTCAGAAAGAAAAGATTAAAGATTAAGATAGCAGGTTGGAGGGAGTATACTCTTAAGTTTGAAATTTGAGATTTTCTCTGTTTGCCAAGGTACCTATCTACTATTAAACCACCCTTAGCAGAAGTGCCTTAGGGGTCAGTACTCGCTCCTCTGTTGTATATCATTTACACATATGATATTCCAGATCCTGTCGATACTCTGACCGCGACTTACGCAGACGATACAACAAAACATCAAAATACAACATACGCCTCACAGACCGTACAATATCACCTAAACAATTTCTATAACTGGTGCAAACTCTGGAAAATTCGACCCAAGACAAATCACTACATATCAATTTTACCCTTCGACGTGAAACTTGTTCCCCTATTCACCTTGACAATATCCAAATTCCTCAGATGGACAAAGTTCAATATCTTGGACTGACCTTTGACAGAAGAATGACATGGGGCCCACATATCAAAAACAAAACTAAGACTACGACTATTGTACTAACTCCTTGCAAGACATTTGAAATTAAAACTTAAACAGAAATTGAATGCGTATACTTACCTACTTAAGCCGATTTTGACCTACGCTTCACAGATATACGAGACAGCCAAAAAGATTCACATACGTAAACTACAGACTTTTTAATCTAAAACTTTCAGGACTATCACCAAGGCTCTATGGTACGTTAGTAACATTACTTTACACAAAGGCTTACAGATGCCAACAGTAAACGACCACATACGTACACACTACAAGATATTTCATAATAACTTACACGGGCATACCAACTCATTGATTCAAGGCATGGCCACAACTAACGTGCCCGAAAGCACCCGAAGGAGGCTTAAAAGAAGCTGGATGAGGGATCTCCTCCACTAATTATAAATAATGCAATCAAGACAGGAAGGACGCCGTTGGGCACTCCTCTCTCTCGTACCTATTCCAAGACATATTAACCTTATACATCTTGACATGACACTCGCTGATTGCCAGAACTTCTAAATTGTTGTTCTTATAAAATTTCATATTCCTTCTAATTTTTTACCTCTACCGTGCCTGCATTAGGCGTTGAAGACACTAAGTAAAAAAACTGACAATGAATTCCTGGTCACAAGGGAAGAAGACCTAAAAGCTCGCAAGAAATAGCATTGAGATCCTCATTATCAGTCAAGATACTTCAACAGACATGGAGAAGCATACATGTTACAATATATTATGATATATACACCTATCAGTTTAAATTGTGAGTGTTAGAAGAGGAAACATAATAGCATTTACCTAGTTTTCATTATGTTATATATATTTCATATATTGTGCTCACAGATTGCCAATCACACAATTTAGGGGACAGCAAAAACGATCCACGTACGAAAACTACAAACTTTATGTGAACTGACATAAATGAACTGACATTATCGATATTAACCTTGATTTTTTTTTACTTTTCGATTTTGTTTCCCATTATCTAAAATTACCACCTAAATTCTGTCTCGATATTCTCATAAATTAAAATAAATAGAGAAAAGATACATAGAATATAACTACAAAGTCCTGATAGACCTAGACAACACATGCGAACTAAGGAAAAACGTTCTTCTATCCTCCAGTTTGCTGCTAAAACGTGATTAACCTTTCTTTATCACGCACATCCAGAGGTGTGTTACAATTTCCAACATCTAGCAAGATAAATAAACCGTTTTCAACAATATAGTTTATTGATGTGGTACTTTAAATTATTTACAACTAGAGATAACTGATGTAATTTATTCATTTTCTGTTCTTGATTGTTTCGAATTTCTGACAATATATTCAAAACTATCCTTAGATATGGACATTTAAGATTTGGATTAAGAATTAAGCGTTGAAATGTTCCATCCAATATGTTAAAATATAAAAAAAAAATTGTCATTTTTTATTTCTGTATTGAATGAGATTGAGCCGTCAGGCTCGGATATGTAACGCTCCTTTAGGTAAAGTCGGCTCAACTCGACTAATTTTAGTATGCAAAGTATTTTTGCATTTTAATTAAAATATCTCAAAAAATAAAATTTGGACTTGCATAATGTTAGAGAGGAAAATTTGCAGCATTTAATCCTCTTTGTAAAGAGCAATTAATTGAAAATTGTATCTTAACGCGACGCCGCGTTAGAGTGACAAAAAAGAAATAAGATAGTGTCGAAAAGAAATAAGATGACAAAAAAGAAATAAGATAGTGTCGAAAACCAAACCATGAAGTACTGTACGACTTTCGGTCGCATTTATGAAAATATTTTTACGTCAATTCAATTAATCTTTGCATACATTAAAATGTTTTGACCCATTAAAAAAATGGAGAAAATAAATTTTATGTTTGTATTCAAATTTACAAGTGTACTAAATAAATAGAGCTAATAAATATAAGCAGATCAAGAGTAATGGCATGAACAGAATTGTGGAGACACTGCCACAATGGCATGAACAGAATTGTGGAGACACTGCCCGATGATAGCACTCAATAAATAGTTCTATGTAAGAAGAACGAGAGCGAGCCCATCTTCTTTTCAGACGTCTAGAAGGACTATCAGGAATTTATCTTACTTAATAAGATCTTACTTCGGTTAAATCAGCGACAGAGAAAATAGAATTAGAAAAAAACTCTTCCTTATATATTAGTCCTTCATTGCTTTCATATTTTTTCTCTTCCAAAATGAATTTACACCAGTTAACAAACTATTAATAATCATAAAATGGATTGAAGAGTGTTGGAAGTAATGACACTCAGGCATAAGGAAGGATTGAATCCAGCTGCACCTCTTCCCCGAGTTGATTCACTCACCTCGGTTGGTTATGAAAGGCAGATCTTTCACTATTTTTGTCTTTTCGCGTTCTGTGATAAGTTTGCTGAAGCCATATCTCTTATTAAACTGTTAGTACGTTTCTGTATATTAGCATGAAATCATTGGTCAAGAGTTCTTACGTGTGGGTCAACTATTTGTAGGTGGAAGTCAGTATGTCATTCATTACTTACCTATCATTTATTTACTGTAGTGCAAAATTTCATTTTTCGATTTGAAATTTTCAATTATTAAGCATACACAGGATTCAATTCCGAAAGATATTGCCTAGGCATGGTTCAAAATTCTAAGGTTGCTATTGTAAAGTTAATATTTATTTTTTTTATATAATATATATATATATATATATATATATATATATATATATATATATATATATATAAAAATATATATATATATATATATATATATATATATATAAATATATATATATATATTGTAGATTACTTGTTTATTGATAAATATTACAATCTGTCTCAATAAAGGACAATAATAGAGTTCAGAGAGCACATTCACACCATATTTACAAAATCAAAAAATAAATAAAGTAATTTCAAAATAATATACAGCGAAATAAGAAGATGGAGGCTAATAATAAGAAGGATCATAATAAGGGGAAGAAAATAATAATAATAGTAATAATCAAATAAAAATAAATAAATTAAAATGTTCTTTAAAAAAATAATAATAATAAAAATCTTAGACGCAGGCATACCTATTTATACTATTTAAAATCGGCCATGGAAACTCCGAACCAGACTTGTCTCCCCACTTGTGGAGCGAAAAGCGAGGCTTCAGGAGATCCCTGTGGTTCTCCCTCAACCACTTCACTGGTATTAAAAGCCAGGCTGAGTAAGGCTACTACAACCACAGACACTCATGACTTGAGTGGAAGATCTGACCATTGCCAGAACTGCAATATATACACGTTACAAAAGGTCATGGTGCCACTGCCTTAATATAACATATTAGTGACTTTTATTTCTCCCAGTGCCCGACACGCTATAAATCAGAAATGGGCAAATCGTATCATATTTTTTTTAATTTGGGAGGTAAATAATAAATCCAAAACAATGTACAGAAAAAAAAAAGATAATAAGGTGATCCAAATCGCGTTTTAAAATATTTGCATAAGAGAAAAAAATCATATTTCCTCAATATTTGGTATTACTATTAGAGCAGTCCTAGATGAGAAAGATATTTCAAAATGTCGACATACATAATTTACATTAAAAATACATGAGTTTAGACAAAGTCAAACGATTCGGCGCCCATGCAAATGAAGTAATGGTTTTCCTAAAAACTCCTATGTTAGAAAAAAAATTACATGACAATTCCAAAAGCACCGTGATACGTCAGCAACATAGCTTTATGTACTGACCTTCATATGCCGACTGTTAACAAACATATACGAACCCATTACAAACGACTCCATCACAACTTACTAGAATGTGCTAACATCTCATAAATGACTTGAAAATACATTGGACGAAGGACTTCATCGCCTAATGCAAGAAAAAGGAGGTTCCGCTGGGTACTTCTCTCCCTCATGCCTTATATTTTGCAACGACCATCTAATTCACTGATTGTCATTACTATTTTTAACAGGTGAGAAAAAAAAATTTTAAACTAATATTTTTAACGTACTTTTTTTTAAATACGTATTGCGCATATTTCTAAATAGTATTTTTACTAACATATTCCAATCCTTTCATTCTAAAGTCCTTCGAACAATAGTTGATGTTGAATTCTATGTAACTAACAAATCCCTACACCATGACCTTAATATCCCATTTGTCCTAGATCTTATCCCAGAAAAATTCTCCAAATTTCATCAGAACCTTACCTATCATCCAAATCCCCTTGCACAATCCCTATCCTTGCACCACCCATCATCACAATCCTCCTCGAAGGTTGAAGCGGCAGTGGCCCAGAGACCTTCTGTGAATAAGTATATATTGGATTTTCGGCAATGGCTAAATCCCCCACTCAATCCAAGTGTGTTTGATTATAGCGCCTTTCCTCAGCCTTTACTGGTCCTTAATACCAGTAATGCGGCTCAGTGCGAGGCTCTGGGGTCTCCTAGAGTCCTGCCTTTCCTTCCATGAGTGGAGACAAAGATTTGGCTCGGAATTCTCTTGAGCGAATGGATTCTGTAAATATTGTATAGTATGCATGTGTTTTAGTTGTTATTTTTATGTACATTTACTTTTTCTTTTTTTAAATTTGTTTATTTAGCCTCTGCCATTAAGGGTCATTGGCTTAATGTTTCCATTTTATATTCGTTGATAAAAGTGAATATTCTTTAAATATTGGAACAGTTTTAATATTTGAACATTTACTTTTAGTATTATTATTTTGTGTATTATTTATTAGAAAGAGTTAGAGTTTATTAGATTGATTTATTTAGTAAATAGAGTGTGAATCTGCTGTTATAAATGTCATTAATTGTGACAGATTGTAATATTTCTGAATAAATAAAAAAAATAAAAAAATAAATATATATTTTATGTGTGTATTTTTTGTTAATTAAGAGGTAATTAGATTTAATGAATAAGTGTTTGTATTTTTTTTTAATGTATATTTGTAGGTGACCTATTTCTTTTAATGAAGAAGTTTATCGTTGTTATAAAACTTTATTAACGAGGCTAAAAATATTTTCTCCTTGAAATGCAAAATAGTTGTTAGATTTACTACATGTACGTAGATTAACGAAAAAAAAAACTTACACTGAGATGCTAAAAAATGGATATTTTTTTTAACATTTTAATTAGAAGTCCGTTGAATTTTTAATCGGGAGTAGTAGCTGAAAGCTAGAATTCCGACAGGTTTGTTTTAAATATTCCAAGAAGAGACCGGAGATCCTTTGAAGGCAGCATGACCTTTTCTCTTAATGAAGAACTAATTTTATCTCCGGTTCTTGGAATCAACTCAAAGAATCTTCTTGTAAATGAGTCACTCATCCTTTTGAACGATCATCATACAGAATTGCTCCTTTATTTATCTTTAAGAGATATGTTTCTAATAAAGGGTTTTTTATTATTAATTTTCCAAATCCTTCTGGAATTCGAAATTTATTAATTATAAACTATGAACGTTATAAGAAATGGCTAGGAAGAGATTTTGCTTCATTGCATAAAGCATTTTTGTAATTCTTAACGAGAAGCGCCAGATCAAATAATTTATCATGAAAAATAATTTAAATCTGTTTATTTCTTTTCTTTTTAGCTTTAATGTTTTATTCACACCTGTCACAATGGTATTGACAACCGGTGAATGTGCGATCGATTGCTAAATATAATGTCATGAAAGGCATGAGGAGGATCAGTGCCCAGCGGCACCTCACTCGGCGTGATATCTACATTAGGCGAGGAGGTCCCTCATCCAGCTCCTCTTCAGTCTTCTACAGACGTTACCTGGCATATTCGTAGTGGCCATGTCATTTATAAGTATATTAGGATGTCCTTGTAAGTTATCATGGAATCGTTTGTAATGAGTACGTATGTGTTCGTTAACAGTCGGCATATGGAGGTCAGTATGTAAGGTTATGTTGCTAACGTACCAAGGTGTTTTGTAATTGTTCTGAATGTTTTTGCTTGAAAGATTTGAAGTTTGTTTAAGTGAGTCTTTTTAGCAGTTCCAAATATCTGTGATGCGTAAGTCCAAATAGGTTTTAGTAAGTAATTTTATGTGTTCAATTTCTGTCTAAGTTTTAGTTTTGAATTTTTCGAAAGCAGTGAACTCAGAATTCTTAATCTTTGATTTATCGTTTTTTCTTTTTTTATTATATGTGGGCCCCACGTCATTTTTCTGTCATATGTCATACCAAGGTAGAGAACAGTGTCTGTCTATGGAATCTGTGTATTTTCAAGGAAAACTGGAGGGCATGTTTCATGTCGAAGCGTAAATGTGATGTGCTGTGATTTGTCTTAATTTAGTCGGATTTCTTTTTTAATCTCAGGCAGTCAATCATTACCTGGCTAAAATTTACATAGTTAATTTAAATAAAATATGGGATTTTGGTTGCTCAATAGTAGTAGTGTTGCCCAAAATCGGTCTTTCAAGACCAGGACAAGTAAAAAAATCGATTTTAAAAATAAAAGTTGAGGCAAAATAGTTACTAATACTTGACAATCTTAGTTACTATATGTTAATAATTGGTATAACCAATATACCTTTACATTTAACTAATCTAATTTTTCATTCGGACTTAGTTACGATTCTCTTATCTAAAAAATTACAGTAATATCTCTATAGTAATAAGCTAATAAGTAACTGCAAGACTGTTGCGAGACTAAAGACCAACACCGTGACCAAGACTGAGTTTGCAAGACCAAGACTCGTCCCGGTCTCGCATTTGGGCAACACTAAATAGTAGGGCGCTGAGCTTCCAATGCTCGAGATCTCAAGTTCGGATCCCGGCTTATGGTAGATATTATTTATTCTGTTTTATGAGACGTTGATTGACTCTGAGTTCGAGAGACTTTCCTGGGGCACATCCAGAAACTCTAAAGTGGGCACCTTTCATTTAATAATTAATTAAGGGGGAAAACCTGGCGGTTGAGCGTGATCTCGGTTATATCACTTCCTTGCACGACCGTTGACCAAGAAACTGTACTTTCCCTAAATAGTATTAAATCCAAAAAAAAAAACCTTCATCGGTTGTAGTGGTACAGGAAAAAAAATTAAATCAAATGTAACAAATTAATGTCGTTTAAAAACTTAAATACTTATTCCTCGTTGTGTTATAATGTTGTTGCTTCTATTATTGTGGTAATATATTATGTCTTGTTCTGTTGTGCGATATAATGTGTATTATTTTGCAATGAACGTCATTTATAGTGTCAAGAATCTTAGGAACTGTTAATTTTTTAATTAAACCTTCTCTATTGCATTACTGTAGAATGTATTATTTTACTGGTTCATAAAATAGTAGGGATTAGAAAATATTTATAAAGATCTCAGCATAATAACTAAAATTATCAGGGATGACAATTTTAAAATACGAAGGAAGATGAAAAATGAGAAATTTCTTAAGGGAATTCATCTGGCAGTATCTCATGATATGAATGAAAGGAGCTTAAAGTGGGCGAGGCATACAGATTCAATTTGTTCATTTGGACGCGAATGAAATAAATGCTGGAACTGTAATATTTAAAAAAAAAAAATTATAATGATGATTCTTATAACATTCCATTTAGTAAAGTTGCAATTTACTGAGGTTAGCAAATTTTCATTACAATTGAAACTTCCTGAAATGAGTCATATCTTCATTACATTAACGTTCTGCTGATTTTTTGTAACGGTCGAATACGAATTTAACTAATTAATCGTTGCTCTTAATTATTTTTCGTTACTTTTTTCATATTACTAAATAAGATTTTATCAATTGTTAGTGACTACTCTGTAACGAATTTAGTGCTGTGAAAGTATCAGATGCTTTAATTCACAGTTGGGCTCTTACACCGTTAATTATTGCATTTTATTACTTTCCCTTTTATTATTATAAAAAGTCTTAAGGACGCATTTATTCACTGTTGTTAAATACAACACATAATGGTATTTACTTATTCTAATTTTATTCTGTTAAAAAACGGAGAAGAAAACCGACCCAAAACATAAGTAAATATAGTAACAATGAAGATAGTGAATAATGATTTCATTGTGCCAATGTTTTATTTTTATATCTAAGGTTATCAGAATGTAATTTTTGAAATAATAACCTATAAAATTTTGTTGAGTTTCGTCAACAGAATCAAAAAATTAATAAATTTGTTACGTATTTAATATATGTATTTAATAATAAATTTAATAAAGCTTCATATTAATTATTAATTTTTGAAATAAAATTAAGAAAAATTCAAAAACTTAACCCCCTCTCAAAATTTGAGGTTTCACATTTCAGGATGCTTAGAATTCGAAAAACGAATAAAAATTTTTTTGTCCGTCCGCCGTCCGCGCATTTTCTCCGAAACTACTGGACCGATTATTTTCAAATTTGGATATAAAATAAGAGGTCACCCAAGGATGATCCTCCTTCATCGACATTACGATCTGCCTTTTACTTTCAAAATGGCGGCCGAAAAACCTGCGTTGCTATAGACTGTAGCTCCTATACGAATGTACCGATTTCAATGTAACTTCGCTAAAGTCATTTTCTTGACGCTCTTTAAATTTATCTATATAACATACTTCCACGAAAAGAAGCTGGAAAAAGAGTTACAAGGGATGGTAAAATTAAATTCCGAATAACTCGAAAAGTATACACTTTTTTGTGAATGTTGTAATGGTTTTTTAAAAGTTTACGAAATTTCCTAAAAAACAGGAAAAAAATCGTTAAAATCCGACAATTGGGGGCAAATATATGGTCTCCGTTTCTTTTTTTTTTATTATGTTCTACTCCAAATGTTATATCCTTTGTTTGATTTTTAAATTTTGAATATTTTATTGATGTAACGCTATTTTTTTTAGCATAGTACCAGTGATTTATTATCATCAATATATAAATAAATTGATGATAAATGTACCAATTCAAAAAAAAAGTATAGTCCAATAATTGGAATCACCTATTTATTTTTTTTCTTTGTAACTATGAAGGTAATGTTACTTTAGATGTATAATTGTCCGGAAATAATAAACCATTGTGGAATAATTTGCAGAGTTTTTTTTTGTGAAACGAAAATGTACCAAGTACAAACTACAAGACTAATCGTATTAGTTTTTACTTTATTATGAAACAGGTCCCTGATCTTTTTAAGGTAGAAAAATCAAAAGGTTTGTATATTAAGCCCTTCTGTTTGAAAAGAATGGTCAAAATCTATAGATTACCAACTTTTTTTAATCTAAGTTGGAATCTGTAACGATACGAGTCATAAAAATGTTACGTAAAGCTATTTGGCTGGGCCAGACCTGATCTAGACCATTTATTATTGGTTTACAACACGTTACGTACCATCTACCATGATCCTTTTTTTTTCTTTTTTTTTTAGATTTTAGACAAAATCCTATTGTGCCAACATTTTTTTTAAGTAATAAAGCCGTAATTTTATTTTTCTAATGAACTTTTTACTACCATGATACATTCTAATTTTACATGTCACTAGCTTTTTTACTTTCCTACCTATACTAGGAAAGGAAAGTATTGTGATCGGGACAAATTTCAGATATGCGGTTTTCGACGGATCTATACGTTTCAGAGCCCCTTGAGTTCAAAAAACACATTTTTAGCCATTGGTCTGTCTGTCTGTGTCATGATTTTCTCGGGAACTAGGGAACCAATTTTGTTGCTTCTTTTTTAATTCTGTAGGGTATTGACTACTGATGCCTGTGACACAAATTGAGTGCTCCATGCTCAATTGCTACTGCGCAATGAATTAAAAACATGTCTTTCTATAGACTGTAGCGCGAAAACGGGTCAAACGATTTTGATGAAACTTTCCTATAATGTTCTAATAATTGTCCTTTCAATTTTCCTACTTGGTCTAAATTCCCGAAAAAATTCAGGAAAAAAAGTTATAAAGAAAAGAAGAATGTTTTGGGGACTTACTCGCTAAGTATATATTATACGGTAAAATTTATAAAAAAACTTTTGAAAGGTAATTAAATTACCAACAAATCAAACCAGTATTGATGATACAGCTTATTCTATTGTATAAACATATTTTAATTTATTGCTTTCCTACCTATACTAGGTAAGGGAAGTATTGCGATCGGGACAAATTTCCGATATGTTTTCGACGGACGGAAAAACTATATAAAAATCGTTCATTTCGGACAACAATTAACGAAGTTACAGGTATTCAATTTGCAACGTAAGATTATGGGTTCATATCTTAGTGTCATAAAGGGTTGAATGAGAGAAAAAATATGAGGAAATCTGTTGCCTTAATCACACAAACTTCACTATTTCTCATACTTTTAACAGAAATTATCGTTTGACAAAATTAGGCTATGGCAAAAGTTTTTGAACAGCAATATTAGAGGGCATTGAAATTTTTACACTGATCTTCCGTAAGCCGGTTTACATTGCTTTAGTTTATCAAATAAATCTCACTCAATTCGTTTCTTTGACCAATTATCAGGAAAATAAATCTATTTCAATTTTTTTTTTTTTAATCGACATATATAAAGATATAAATTCTTTTCTGAAATAAGTAGGAAAGTCATGTGAGTGGATTTTTTTTATTACAATAGGTAAATATCGTTCTTCTTGTATTAGCCGACCAAATGAATTTATGAAATTCATAACAACAAAATAAACTTCTCTTCTTCATGTTTCTGGTGAATTATGATTGATGATTAAAATATACTTATATCCGTTTCATGTTTACATTAGTGTTATTGCATTTGTAATGAGGAACTCAAATACTATTCTAAATTTTATTTTTAAAAAGATTAATGTGTTCCATCGCAGTTGTTAACATTATTGTTAGCGTTCATTTCATTTATGGTTTACTGAGTCGAGGCTTTTGTTGCTTTGACCATTCATTCCAGTTGGATTACTGGGGAACCCAGAGGAGTGTTTCAGTCAGATCCCAGTTGGTTGAACCAGCAGAGAACACTGGTTCCTTGGCCACTTAGTTGAACTCACAATCAGTCAACACTCCTTTGCCATGTCTCCGATTCAATTGTTGACCTTTCCAAACGCAATTCATAATGTTACAGCTATGTGATAATATTACATTCTGTAAATGTCTAGTGTGGATGATAATTTTATATAAGTCATCTATAAAAATATTGCATTATATGAACTCTACATTTTTTTCGGTATGAAGAATGCAAGAATGTGATTAACCAGTACCGATATATAAGTTAACAATACACAACACACACAAAAAAAAAGTTCAATTAAAAGGAAAAAAAACATACTTTCTTACATTTCTCCTAAACTAATCAAACTTTTCTAATCCTTGACTCTTTTGCAGTTATCCCACAATTAACGAACACATAAAGGCATTTTACCAACGATTTCATGATTGGTGATCTACGCTGACATTCCATCAGATTAATTTAGGACATGACTGGGTTAACATTATCAGCAATACGAGGAAGAGACTATAATGGTGGTGGATGAAATATTCCCTTCCATGACCAAAGGTAAGCCATCAAGCCCAAGAGAGAAGAATTGCTGGCTATTTTCCTTCATCATGCTGACATGTCATTATTTTTCAAGACAATTTGCTGATTAATACTAATTTTCAAAGACAGGTTGAAAATTAATAATTAAAAAGCATAATAATTTCCAACTCGAAGTTTATAAATATGCTTAATATTATTTTAGGGGATCCACTAAATCATTGAATTCCTATCGTTTTCAATCCAAAATCCTTAATGTTCTATATGTCGCTGATATCTATCCTTTCATGACGAACTCCAGTCCCATCCGAATCCACTTGTTTCCAGCCTTGCTTTTTCCTAGATTCCTGATAATCCTCTTGGGCGTCTGAAAAGAAAAAGGCCTCGTTAAAACTATTTAGGGAGTACAACATTGGCTAATATCCCCACAAGTCTGCTCATTATTCTTGACCTGTTCATATTTACTGGTTATATTCATCTTATACATTTGTAAATTTCAGTAAATAATTTTTTTTTTTAAATAATTAAGTATTCGCTGCAGACAGACAGACCTTCAGTCACTCTCTCACTCTCGCTCTCTCTTTCTCTCTCTCTCTCTCTCTCTATATATATATATATATATATATATATATATATATATACACAAAAAAAATTATATGATTCCTATATTGAATTATATATATAGATATATATATAATTTATCATATGTCTATTTTAGGCCAAAGGTCACCAAAAAAACACAGTTTTTTTATCTCCTTAATGCTTTAATCAACGTTTCGGCTTCCGGAGTCATTTTCAAGAACCTGCAAAACATGCACCGCCCCATAAAATTTTTAAAATTTATCATTGCGATATGATTCGTCCTAATTCATTCTTTTATTTCAAAGAATGTCGTTTTCCGTTTCTCTATTTGCAGATGGTATCAAGAAATTATTGTTCTTCAATAGGGCATTCATACAGGACTGGTATGATGACCAAACCCGAAGGATGTGACTAGAAAATTACATATATATATATATATATATATATATATATATATATATATATATATATATATATAATATATATATATATATATATATATATATATATATATATAGATAGATAGATAGATAGATAGATAGATAGATAGATAGATAGATAGATAGATAGATAGATAAATATGTACATGATTCCTTTCTTTGTCAATTAAGGACAATTTACAATTGAAAAGCAAGAGAAGAGGTATGGGTGTAAAAAGTAAAAAATAAACATTAATCAAATTTTTAAAATTTTCATTCTGTTTTTTCAATACAGAGACAATTAAAATTATAAAAATAATTAAGGAAGTGGACAAATAAAATTTTAATTTTATCTCAGCCTCGAATATTAGGTTATAAATACTTTAAACAATTAATTGATTTGATTAAATAAGGATAAATCCCTACAACTTGTACATAACAACATATATCTATTTATTTATAATAACGGCGGGCTCCTCAATCTCTTATGGGTCATTTTAGCCCTTAAAAATTATTTATTTTACATCAAATGAAATTTAACAATAAATTTATTGTACACAATAGACATAACAACATTTATACAGAATACTGGATGTTATTCAGACATATCTGAAAACAGATTATTCATTTTAGTATGAAGTTTAATACTACACTTAATTTGTTTTTATTTATTGAATAATAATACAATCTATCATACCAACGGCTAAAATGTATTAGTGATAAAGGTAAAATTTCTTACAATATATGCTTATAAGAAAATTAAATATATACAATGAAGAACAATTATTTTATTATTTATTTATTTAAATTTACAAGTGTGTTAAATAAATACAACTAGTAAATATGCTCAAATTAGAAATAATGTAATTGATAGACTTGTTGAAATACTACCCAGTGGTAGGGCTACCTAAATAAACGAGATAAGAAGCTCACGAGACCATCTTCTTTTCAGAAGCCTAGGAGGATTATCAGGAATTGAGGAAGAAGCAAGGCTGGAAACAAATGGATTTGGATGAGACTGAAATTTGTTGCCAAAGGATGTATATCTTGCTTGGCTAAATCAGCGACATAGGGAACATTGAGATCTTTATGGATGGTTTTATTTGTGACAAAATATGGGGCATTAAGAATTTCATGAATTTTGGAATGTAAGGATTGGCTATTATAGGAATTCGATGGTTCGGTGGAGCCACAAAGCTCAACTCCGTATGTTCATGTAAGAGTATTTTATAGTTGATTGAAGGTTTAGGGCGTTTGTCAAGTAAGTTTTGGAGCAATCGGAAGCGTCGAGCAGTTTCTTGTCGTTTCAGTCTAGTATGCTTATTCCAAATAAGACGAGTGAAGTCCTAGGTAGCGGATTTGTTCAACAGGAATAAGTGGAATATTATTGAAGGATACTGTAGTTGAAGGATATTATGGAAGTCATAGGTTTACGACGGAGGGTAAAGGGGATTGAATGGGATTTATTAGAATTTATTTTAACTCTACAATTTTGACACCATTCTCCAAAGCTTGAGACATGTGACTAGAGAGTTTGGGATACAATTAAAAGTTCATTATTAAGAGGTAGCAAACATGTGTCATCGGCTTGCGTGGTGATGACACTATCAGGATGGGTTTAATGAAACTGTGTAAAGGATGGGGACGAGGATACTACCTTGAGGAACGCCTGCAAACTGAACATAGAGGAAGGAACAAGCATTATTGTGATTTACTTTGAGGTATCTATCAGCAACAATAAGGAAGTATATAGGGAGTAAGAATTTACAGATTTTGTACAGTAGTCAAAGGTGCCAGACTCTATCAAGCGCCTGTTCAATGTCAAAAAATATTCCCGAATAAAGAACAAATTTTAAAAAAGTAATTATAAAAACAATAAATAAATAGAATAAAACTTTCGCATTTTACTAAACATTTCTAATTACATTAAAATTGAACACATTTAAAAATTTAGTATATTTGATTTATATCACAGGAATTTCCGGATGTGTTCTGTATCAGTTATAGTTGGATGTATTACAAAGGAGGACTCAATAATTTTTAACATTCAATTAGTTTTTACATAAGAACCCAGATATTGTCCTAGTTGGTTATTATGGTAATTTTTTACATTTTTTTAAACTATTAAAATCTGTAGCGTTAAACAAAAAAATAAATTAAAAGATAGAGAGAAAATCCTGAGAGAGTAAAACAGAAGAGAATATGATTTTGACATGGAAAATCAATTAAGTGGAGGATACAGAGCTGTTCCATTCTGTTGATTGACAGAGCAATCAATTATGCTTCTGTTCCAGGCAAGTTAGTTCGATTGCAACCATTTTCTCTTTGGACGTATCGTATGG
Organism: Nezara viridula; assembly: GCA_928085145.1. Taxonomy (NCBI): domain Eukaryota; kingdom Metazoa; phylum Arthropoda; class Insecta; order Hemiptera; family Pentatomidae; genus Nezara; species Nezara viridula. The sequence continues at coordinate 94,424,997 of OV725081.1, forward strand.
AGATGAAGTATAGCAACGTTCGCTTGGTAGTTTAAGGTTTATTTTACCGAATGGAGATATGAGACATATTAATTCAAGTATGATATATCTACCAATCAATGACGTCATTTCTTACAAAGTCGAAAAAAATACCGAAAAAACAAAACAAAACAGTTTCTATAGAATTCGGATTGATTAAAAAAATAAAAACACAGAAAAAATAACCTCGAGAAGAGCATATATTTATTTGAATAAAAACAAAAGTTAATCATAAATTGTTTGTCGTTGTATCTCATTCCAAAAAGTTTTCTTCAAAAATTTAAAAATTAAGAAAAACGACTCAAACTATGCTTTGATGCCTGAAATCATAGTGTATACAGGAAGGTAATAATTAAAAACAGAAAGCAAATAGTTCTTCATATTGAAAGGTTCATGTAAAAATAAATTTATTTTTCAACCTTTACAGTTTTTTTATAAAAAACTTACGCTTAATTGGTGATGCGCAATTAAAAAACTGATAAGTAATTGCGGAAAGGGCTCAGGTATGATTTTATTTACATCCTGTCTCAAAAAAAAAATAATTATTTCTAGCGTCATTGGATGACTGCTGAAACATATGAGTCAGGAAATCATATAGAAGAAACGAAAAATTTGTTTTTTCGGTAGTTTAACTGTTTCTATATTTCTGATTAATCTATCCTTTGCATTGTTGTTCTTCTGATTACTTAAACTCAGTTTTGAAAACTTTTTTTCTACAAATTTTGAAGCCACCGAATAAACATGTTTAAATAGACATTTTTAAAAGAAACTTGAAAGAAATTGCGGAAAATCTGGAGCTAAAAAACAAAAAAAATTTAATACTAAATACATGATTGAAACTTTAAAAATAGAATCTACGTCTTCTAGAAAATAGATATTAAAATGTTAAACCATATTTTCAATGGAAGATAATTTATCGCTAGAAGGTATAAAATAGCTATTTTCAGTAGTAGATCGTCATCTAAGTTTGTCCAAGAAGTTATATAAAATGAACAATCTGATGCCATATCGAGCCAAAACTAAATATATTCCATTAAAACTTTGTTAGGTAAACTTCCTTATCTTTATCTAATGAGGTTAAACTTTACTGAAGTTATGTTCAATAATGATTTTAAGCGAGTTAAGAGACAAAGGCCAACTTAATGAACTTTACAAGAAAACCTGGTATTCATTTTTTTTTTAAGCCATCCATATCAGAGTGTTCATCGTCATCTCTTATTCATGAATATTATATAGTTAATAGTCCATTATCAAAGTGTTAATGGTGATATTAGGCCAGTAATTTTCGGGTCTATATCACCAATATAATTTGAAATTGGTAAAACAAACCTGGAAAAGAAAACAGGAATAAATTGGACAATATATAAAAATAATTGTTAGGTTATATTTAGAAAAATTCCAAACCACAGAACATTATGCCTCCAAAATATAGGAAACGAAAAAAAAAGTCAACGCTTCACCAATTCAGGAATCATCAATACAGCAAATCTAACATAACCCCATGGCATCCAATTACATACTGGAAGGAAGTTATGGCAACATAGCAAGGAAGTTTACAATCAAACAGCTAATGAAGTAAACAAACGACTGATAAAAATTATGAAAACAAAAATCATAAATATGTTATATTGAATATTTAATAGTTGACCGTTGCATTATAAAGGAAGGAGATGGTCCGGGGTGGCGATCATAAATAGGCTAAATAGTAGTAAAACTATTTAATTGAAAGCCGGCGTTTCGACCCGACTTTGCAGGTCTTCTTCAGGGCTAGAACGGACAACATACAAAACTTGTCGCATTACCCAAACAAGTCAGCTTCTCCAATACCTGCCCTTACCCTTGGTTTTCCAGTTCTAAGTGAAACTCTGAACATACCTGTAAGTCTCTAATTTTATTCTTCCATTTTATTTACTTATTTATTTAATTTTTGGTTTTCTTTTCTTTCTCCACATTCCTTTATATCTGTTATTTCATATTATATCCTTATTCCTTTTCTTTCAAGCTCTCCTGCAGATCTGTAGAAGTATATTCACATTTGCATTTATTATATATTACACTACAACAATTGTTAGCATCTATTTACTTCAGGTTAGGATCTTGTTACATAGCTTACTTTGTTCATATTTTAATGTACTTACTGATTATAATTTTAATAAGCTTATTCACTTTGTTTATAAATTTTGTCTAAATATTATGTAACTACCACAGTTCTCTATCGTTTTGTATCTTGTCCGTTCTAGCACTGAAGAAGACCTTCAAAGTCGGGTCGAAACGTCGACTTTCAATAAAATAGTTTTACCACTATTTAGTCTATTTACGACCGCCATCCCGGACCATCTCCTTCCTTTAATAAATATGTTAAATAAAAAAAATAAAATAAAATAAATAATTATTTTAAAAAAATGTGAGTGAAAATATATAATAATGAGAGATCAAATAATAAATTAATAAATAAAATAAATAAATAAATAAAATAATTATACATATATAAAAAAAAACATCAAAAGAAGCTGACAAAGCATATAAAATACGAGAAAAAATTAGCTTCATTTTTTATACTTATCTCGGATGCTCAACGTTTCCGAATAAAAATTATTCAAGTTTCTATTGTCAGGCCTGTAATTCACAGCATTATTCAGCTTCTGTGCAATATTCATAGCCTCAAATAAATCTAAAAAATGAAGCTAATTTGTTCTCGCATTTTATCTTCCTTTGGTGTGTTTTTTTATATAAGTATAATTATTTTTAAATTTTTTTTCTCATTGTTATATCTTTTCATTTCGTATTTTATTATGTTAATTTATTCTATTTTTTTATTTTCCTTATGCTACATATTTATGATTTTTGGTAAGATATTGCATAATTTTTATCAGTCGTTTGCTTCCCTGATCAGCTGTTTGATTGTAACCTCCCTTGCTGTGTTTTAACCTTAGCGATTGGATGTCATGGAGTGATGTTCGACTTGCTGTTATTTTCAGTCCTGATGATGTCTGAATTGGCGAAACGTTGACGGGTTTTTTTCTTTGCCTGCGTTTTGGAGACATAAGACTGTGTGGTTTGGATTTTATCAATTATAACCTAACATTTATGGTCTGTCTCTTGGTTAGTTTGTTAATAATTTATATTAACATAAATATAAAAGAAATTGTGGAGCAACGCTTCAAGAAGATCTATATTATCCGAATCGAATTCGGCCTAGGCAGGATAAAATTTATTTCGTAGCTCACACATTCATCAGAAGTATATTTATGTGGGTTTATTTCGATAAATGTACCCAAATTGAGCCAATGTTAATGCCAGTGCATAATGTTGAGTTATTTAATTCAGCCATGTTCATATCTTAGATTTTGTAGTTATAAAGAATGGTTCAGTTGGCCCCGCCAATAAATAAAAGAAGTGAAGGTCTTTGTGTTGGCGAACAATAGAGGTATGGTTCCTTCTTAGATTCTCAATAAATAAGTATTAGACGGCACAATAATCTATGACAATAAATATATATGCAATCATAAAGATAATTTAATTTATCAATGTATGTGAAATAACGTATTATTCTATCTACAATATATAGTTAAATCATTGTGGAAGATTATACCAGTTCAATTAATTCTGTAATATTAAAGATTTGCCTTTGAACATACTAAAAAAAAAATTGTATAATTAAGTTGTGTCAAATTTTTCATAGTACTTTTTTTTTCTTTTTTTAAGAATGTTTTACTTGTCGAAATCTGTTGAACTTCAAATAATTATGGATATGATTTTTCTGAAGAGAAGTTGGTTGGGGTTTTCAGTTAAAATACAAAATAAATTAAAATAAGTTAAATTTATTTTTATATATTTTGTACCGACCTTTGGGCCTAAGTTTCAGGCCTTCATCAGGGCCAAGGAAAGGCAAGATGAAGTGTAATATAAATATTGAGAAATGATATATAAAAATATATAGACAAAAATGATATATAAATTAAGGAAGTGTAAAGAAACGGTAACATAGCAGAGACTTATAAAATAGCGGCAGTTAAGTTATGATATATAAGATAACAGTAAAAAAGCTAGAGACTTATGAAATAATGGAACAAAATTAGGAAGCTGTAAAAAAAAGGTAATAACCTGATGAAGTAAACATTAATAATCTCAGTAAGTTGTCATCGTAATTTTATTACTGTTTACTTCATCAGTTTATTTCCTTTATTTTATTTTATTTTATAACTTATTGTATTATTATCTTATAATTTATTATCATATTTATATTATATACCTTTATTCATCTTATGACTTCTTAAGCTTTTACCAATATTTAATAAGTTCCCAGGTACCATTATCTTATATATCCTTAACTTTGTTATAGCAATTTAATAAGTCCCTACTTTGGTCACCGTTTCTTTATACTTCCTTAATTTATGTTTTTATTTTATCTAAATATTTTTATATATCATTTCTCAATATTTCTCAATATATGTTTTCTCTTTGCTTGGTCCTGATGAAGGCCTGAAACTTAGGCACGAAATAAAAATAAATCGAGCATTATTATAAATTAGTTTTTACTCTACTTATTTATATTTATTTTTAATCATATTTCTCAATATTATTTAGCTGATACAATTATTATTTACAATAAACATGTCCGTTCCTATTATGATTCTCTTGAGACCCTCTCAGATATTTTCGTCCTCCATTATTGAGGGTCTCCCTTATTTCTTCTGTAGAAAAACCTTTTTTCCTTAGTATATAAACAACATGGGCATTATCTACGGTGCCGTACATTATAAAATCTAAGAAGTTCTGAGGACTTTGAAAGACGAGCAATGCTATAGAAAACAAACATTATTTCAATTAATTTTGCAACAACAACAAAGAAAACTGTTACATCGCCTATCCATATAAACATAAATTACTAACTGTGGATTAAGGTAAAACATAATTGCTAATTTGACTTTTTTATTTTTATTTTATCAATCCCTTTAACTGACAAAAACTCATTCTACGTGGGTTGACTACACCAAAGGCAGCATAGACTATAGTTCGAAGGGCGACAGAGATTGGTTTTCTTTGAAGTTAGAAAATTTATAAAATAAGAAAACTCCAAAATTCTGGTCCGATAGATTTTATGTATCTTGTTAAGCATTAATATATTGTTAGTTGAAAGCTGATATTTTATATTCAAGAGTCTCTATAATTGGACATTTCAACAGTTAATTGCCTTTTAAATCTTGTGTATGGGTTTCAACTAAGTTAACTTGGGTTTCAAGCAATCAGTACGTATTTCCTAAATAAAGATTAAAAGTTGAAGTGAAACAGTAGTTTCTCCATTTTTAATTATTAATATTTTACATGATCATAAATCCATTCTATCATGTACCTTAAATTGGATTGCTAAATCGTTTCAAAAATGTATTTATTGTAATTCATATATTTTGTTCATTCTTTAAATATGACATATCTCAAACGCAGGATAAGTTATCTTATCCTGAGATTAACTGTGTGTTGGTGTTTCTTTTCTAACGTTTTTCTAATCATAAGATACTAGAGCCGAGTACATTAAGTGTATTTTTTCTTGTTTTTTTATGATGTAATACAATGCTTCGCAGTGAAAAAAAAAAAATCTTATACCTATGAATATGTAAAAGATATGAGGAGATGAATGTTATGGCCCTTGAGTTTTACGTTCAAGGAGAGTAGGTGGAACCAGAAAATATCTCCAAATATAAATTACATGGGTTAGAACTGTTGATGGACCGCACTTTGGTCTTTGTCCACGCTAGGTTGAGCAAGCGGCTGAAGATATGAGAGTATATCGAGAGCAGTATAATTTTATTGTTCTTTTTATTGTTGTTGACCGCATCTGGGAATATTGGTAATCCATATTCAACGGGTCAGTAACGTGATACCTCTCAAAGTAATTCTATTAGACTTACCCTTCTCTTTGTTTGTTTTTTTTATTTCTGTAAATTATAATAAAGTAAATGTGATAAAATATAAATAAATTCTTAGTCTCAGCATGTTCTGAAAGGGTATCAAAAGTTTTATATATATACACACACATGCGGATCTACAGGAGGGTCTTTCGGATTGAAGCTCCCCCAAAATGGTAAGATTTAACCACGTTTTATGGAAAAAAATATTAAAAAATTATCACTTAAAGTATTATCGTTCATTTAATTACATTTAATTAAATATAATTAAATTTAATGATAGTGATTGAACCACTTAAACACCATTTCATAGAGGTAGTTAATGTCTTTCTTTTTTTTAAAAGTAATTATCGTTATATATATATATATATATATATATATATATATATATATATATATATATATATATATATATATATATATGAAAAAAAACCTTTTCGCCTGAAGTACCAACCCCACCTCCAAAAAAAATATTAAATCCTGGATCCACTTGTGCACACATATATATATTTTTTAATTCAAGTAAGTTAATAATAATAAATGTTTTAATTGTTTTCAATTATAGATATTGTATCGATGATAAATTAAAACTTATTAATTAATACTGAAAACTAAAGCAATTTTAAACAATATTAAATTTTTGTTGACTTTTTTTTCATATCTTCATCACCTGTCATAAACTTGTTCATAAGCAGATGTGTTATTGTTCAGAAAACTGACATTTTAGGCAAGAATTGACCAGACGATATCAACATCTCTTGGACTGCAGATCTTCACTAACTTACAAAACAAGCGACTAATTTACACCACTATACCTAGACCTATCTGAGTATACGAAACAAACCTTTAGGTTCCTCAAAACCACTCCACATAAAACAAAATTAAAATCATACAGTCCAAAATACTTCGAAAACTCGTAAATGCACCTTTGTTTATTTACATCATACCATATGTAACGACATGGATATACCAACAGTAAAATCCTACATAAATAACAAATACACAACATTTCGTTCTCAAACTATTAATTATCCAAAACCACTCGTCTTCTCTCTTTCGTCATCCCTATTATCCGGTGAGCCTCAACGAAGACTAAAAAGGCAGTGGCTCATTGATAGTCCATAGTACAGACCTCTTTATATATATATATATATGTGTATTTCCGGAAGAAGAAAAAAATCTTTTAAACTAAATAAGATGATATTTACAATATTAGCGGTGTCAAACACATCAAGCATTTTGAAGCCCTAATTCTACAATAAAACATTACAAGATCATTAATGTTTTATATAATTAGTAGTTTTTGAAAAAGAAAAAACTTTGTGTTTAACCGCAAATGAATCCCAGGTAAATAAATTCTACCCTTTTTTTCCACCTATATCAATGACCTTCCGTCCTCTATCCTGCACTGCCAATACCACCTGTATGCCGATGACGTCCAAATTTACCTCCCTTCGATCCGACTGAATTCACTGGTGCAATCCCAAAACTTCAGTAAGATATAGACAGAATATGTGCTTGGGCAAACCGCAATAGGCTTACCCTAAAATCCGTATCGGATCCCACACATCCTCTTACATCAGAGCGTCAATTCAAATCCTCCATTAAATCAAATCCTGTCCCACCAGATCCCGTACTTTCAACCTCTATCCTCCTCCTCACCGAACTGCTGCGTTTGACAAATCCTATGTAATTCAAGCAGCCTCCTTTTGTAATTCTATCCTCCTGATATCCGACATGCACAATCAGCTTCCTAGTTTAAATCTCTCTTTTTTAAGCACCTAATCTTAATCCCGACTAATTACGAAATGTGCATAAGAGAACTTCTAAAGTTCATCCAGAAACTATTTCGTTTACTTGAGTTATTTTGTTTTCCTCTGTTTATTCTGTATATATCGGTATTTTTTTCTTTCTATATTTTTATTTTAATTAGTTATAAGTGCTCTCGATCAATCTCCACTGGCTTTAGTACCAGTGATGCGGTTGAGAGAGTAGCCCAGGGTTCTCCTGGAGTTCCCGCGCCTAGTTGTATATAGGTATTCATGTGTTTTTTTGCTTAGTTTTAATTTTCTTATTTTTATTTTATTTTATTTTATTATTTATTGTATATATTTTGATTATTATTTTGCTTCTATTTATTTTATATTTTTTGCACATATAGTGTGAATGTCATCCTACCTCACCATAACCAATGTCCAAGAGACAGATTGTTGTAATACCCAATAAAAAAAAAAATTAGATATTATATTGTAAATATTTAATTTAATGTATGGTCACACTAGCGTTTTGTCTGTATTTACAACTTGTTCTAAAGGGACAACGGTACCAGGAAAATAAAAATATTTTCATTTCATTTCAACATTCGGGTTGTAATAAAAACCTTTTATTAGTTCCATTATTATTAGATTGTAAATTCAATTAAAACGTTAAACACCGTTTCAATTAAAACCTTTTTATGTTACAAATGAAGATTGAGCTGGATATATTTTAATGATGACGATAATTTCTAACTTAATAAAATTATTTTGAAAATATAGCCTTCTTTGAATGATAGTTATTGCAATAACAAATAATACGATAATTGATTTTGTTTGTTTTTCAATTTTAACAAATAAATGATCCTAGCATGTTGTAAGTTAACAATAATAAATGTTTTGATTGTTTTTAATTATAGATATCGTAGCAATGATAAGTTAAAACTTATAAATTAATACTGAAAATTAAAGCAATTTTAAATAATATTAATTTTTTTTCATATCTTTATCAACACCTGAAATAAACTTGACAATAAGCAGATGTGTTATTGTTCAGAAAATTGACATTTTAGACAAGAATTGACCAGACGATATAAACATCTCTTAGACTGCAGATCTCCACTCAACTTACAAAACAAGCGACTAATCTACACCACAATACTAAGATCTATCTAGACCTTTGGGGTCCTCAAAACCAGTCCACATAAAACAAAATTAAAACCGTACAGTCCAAAATACTTCGAAAAATTGTAAATGCACCTTTTTGTTTATTTAAATCATATCATATGTAACGAAATGAATATACCAACAGTAAAATCCTACATACATTACAAATACACAACATTTCGTTCTCCAACTATTAATTATCCAAAACCACTCTTCTTCTCTCTTTCTTCATCCCTATTACCTGGTGAGCCTCAACGAAGACTAAAAAGGCAGTGGCTTATTGATAGTCCGGGGTACAAACCACTTTTTTTCAAATTATTAACACCGTTTGGCCTTTCTTTATTTTCACAATTTCAGGGTGTAGGTCACGCTAAACGGTTCAATATTTTAGATCATTTTTTCTCAACTTTGTGTTCAACTTATCTTATGATTAAAGTGGAAAGCAAATAGCAATTTACGTATTTTTAGTACCTAATTAAGTACACAAAGTTTGCCGACCTCCATTTTGAAAACGCCCCAATTTTATTTCTTCGTAAATAAAATATTTGAAGGTTACGATGAGATGAAGCTGTTTACGAAGTTTCAGCCCGATGTTAATAATTTGATAAAAAGGGTTCCGTACCACGGACTATGATATCCTGCTCATAATATAAAAAAAAAAATTAAAAAAACCAACACATTTTTTTGATGCGTACCAACGCAGTTGCAAATAAAAATTAAAATAAAATAAATAAACCAATGACTATGCCTTAAACATTAATAATATTAATTTAAGTAATTTTGTAACCACAATACTGAGTGGTTGATTAATGAGTGGTCGATTAAATTTTCATAAAATTCTTACACATAATTGTCGGGTTGGAAAATAATCTGAAGTCTAGTCTAACGAAAAATCTATTAATTATTAAAACAAAATCTACAAACGAGATAATTAAGACAAACGAAAGGAAATTGATAGGAAACAGAAGGATATAAATAAATCATAAAAAGAAAGGAAAGAGCATAAGGAGATTGGCTTTTAAAGAATTTTAATTCTTCACTATTAAAATTTTACGTTTTTCACTTAAAATTCACAGCTTTAAAGTTTTTTTCTTAATTTGAAAAAAAATATTTTCTTACCTCCGAACCTTATTAGTAACTTCATAAAATTTTTATCGTTCAATTTAATAAAAACTCTACTATTCACGAATTTATGGTATCCTGTAAATTATTTTCTTATTATCCTGGATTTATTTTTAAGCAAGTAAAGCCCAGCGATTAATTAATTCTAATTATAGTAAAAAAATTATAGCTCTATCAAATATGCTAGGTATGTCAGTAAACTTCGCATACTAATATGATCCAACGTAATATGATCCAAGATATTTTGAATGTTCGATGTGACTCCTCTTTAGTATTCTAGAGGTATTGTTGACGAATTTCCACACGGATGTATTCTGTTATTAGGCTGTATTTGGATAAAATATAGTCAACTCCTTTCCCATATATTTCTTTTTACTAGCTTATAAATTAAATATATAGTAAGAGAGAGTATTACAATCGTGGAAATCTTGGAAAAAGGAAAAAGCTTGGATTGGTGTTCATTGGGTTTATGTGAGAATTGTGTATATGTATGGAAGTGTTATCAATGACAAATTTTACTGAATTTCAATTTACGTTTTCTGTTCTATAACCATTTTGTTTTTATAATTTATCTATCTAACAAGGGGAGGCTAGAGTCATTAGTTCACCGATTTCAATATTTTTTTTTTTGTGATACTACATCGAAACATATCGAACACATATCCTGGCGTTCATTCCAATGGCGCTAGCAGCCGAGAAAAAAAAAGACTAATATGTTTACTGTACTGTGTTTACTAACAAGGGCTCAATATGCTGTAAGAGTTGTAAGAAATCTACCTCCATAAACGAATTAGAACGAAAGAAATAAAATAAAAATAATCGGAATTTTTTTTTACTCCTAATTTAAAATGGTTGGAATCTAAAAGTTATCGTAGTTATCAAGATAAGTGGCTTGAAAGAGTAGTGATTCTGCTTTCCAACGGTTGTATTAAAACTGAATTTGGAGGAAATTCTGAGGCTATGAATGCTCTAATCATCGACTAGAAAAAAAATCCTTTAAGAAAATAATTATTAAATTTTACAATTTTTTATTTCTATAAAAAATTGACTGTAGCATCCCCGTGTAAGTTTTTATTTGTGAATGCATTATGATGTATTATTATTGTTATATTATTAAACATTATTATTGTTGATTAATAAATAAATACAGGCATGTATAGTCAAACTGAGCTATTTTTATTAATTCATGTTTAATAATAAATAACATAATAATGTCTTAAGCTATTACTATTTTTACATAAATAGTTAAAAGGTAACTTAAGGTAATATCATTGGCTAAAATTATTATTCTCAAGTTGAGAATTTCGGAGTTTGGAAAAAGTCAAGCCGTGAATGCCATTATAAAAAAAAAACCTAAAATACATTATTCTACTTTTATTTCTCTCACTATTATTTATTTCACAACACTATTAATTATTATTGGTATTGTTTAAATATAATTTATTTAAAAATATTTATATTTATTTCATTGCGATATATACCTTTAGCACTAATTCAAAGGTTCTTTAGTGAAGTTAAATTTAAACTAAAGTTGATGTTCTGCTGTATGACAAATATTTAAAATCCCAAAATTTACACTCGACTTTGCAATTAATAAAAAAATAGAATACATCATTATGAATATCTTGTATTTCTTTTTCCCTTGCAATTTTTTTTTTTATATAAGAAATTATATGTTTAAATATTTATTATTCTATTATTTTTTCTCGCTACTACTACAATCTTGACTGAGAATGCATAGAGAAAACATGCCGATATACGGACAGATTTCAATTAATTTATTTACTTTTTTTCGACATATGGCACTCTTATCTATAAACATGTGTCTATTTTAAATTAATGCTCTTATCACTATTGGACCTCAAGTTATACACTACCCGCACAACTTATCATTTAAGCGTATCAGCTCTGACTTTTGCCCCTTATGACTTTGTGTTAACACCAACAGGAAAGTTAACATCATTTCCAATAAATAATTTCTTAATAATCTTCATTTTAATTTTATAAATTTATGAAGTACAATATATATCGCAATTCGAGATTTAATAATAAGAACAATCTCGCTCGCCATAAAAAAGCATATATTATTATGAAGATTTATGTTGATATTTGATTTATACTTAAATTAGTTACCTACACTATTAGTTATCATTTGCCTGGAATAGCTAACACTTAGTTAAAAATCTGGTGCTGTGCGCACTTCACACAACTTTCACTTCCGCCCCCTTCTTAACAGAAATAAGTATTTTCAGACAAATGAGAAGTGAAAGTAAAAATTATAAAGGCTATATTGATTTATAGTTCGTTGCGGATATTTTTATCTGTATGAATGCCCTTATATATATACAAATACTGATATTTATTTCGATTTAATCTATACAATATAATATTAAATAATACCAACGAAAACGTTTATGAAAACCGCATATGTATATGAACATAATATTGTTGGAGTCCGTAGTATATTAAGCTCATGCTACGTTTAGAAGCCTGATCTAATCTTTCGGGCGAGCTCGGGTGAGCTCATTTTTCTTTGGTTTCCTCAAACACAACTATTCTCCGTTACGATCTCTTATTTCTCCTTTAGTTAATTATCAAGTTCTTTCATATTTTATATTTAACTATCTTTTATGTTTGAGGCTAATGTGAAATGGTCAATTGTTGTACATTGAAAATCAGCCATTTAAGCCCTGTTAGAGAAAATCAATCAGAATAAAACCTACATTTTATTTAAAACTGCTTGGTTTTACACTGATATAATGAATTTCATCAAAATCGTTAGAGCTGCTTTCGAGAAAATCGTAAAAATGTGTTTAATCCATAATATTTATTTATTTTTTATTATTTTAATGGAATTTACAACTGTATTACATAGTGAATACAACAAGTAAATGAGAAGTTGGTAACATGGCATGTACAACATGAAGAGAAACTATCCATTGGTAGAACTCAACAATCCATAATATAAAGTGTCACTTCTGGTCTGCCGATTTTGACGAAAACATTACTGTAACATCCTAAGCATATACAAACCTTAAATATGCAATTTCACTTTCGTACCACTTTTTGTTTTTGAGATAGATTGATAACACCGACACACACACAGATCGTCTTGCGGGACTTTGTTATTTCGACTCCGGGGAGGACAAAATATTTATTTCCGTTGAAAACCCAGATTCAAAAATTTTCACGATCGCACTACTTTTCCTTATTATATATTTCATGTATAGGTAAATTAAAGTAAAAATTATTAATTGAAACTATAGGTTAACACACTGAGTTTATAAATAAATAAATACTTGCATGTTTAGTCAAACTGAGCAATTCTTTATAAATTCATAAGTAATAATAAGCTTTATTCTCATTTGAAATAACATAATCGTTTTTTAAGCTTGTATTATTTTTCCCTAAATAGTTAAAAGGTAACTTCTAATATCATGGGCTACAATTTTTATTCACAAGTTGAGAATTTATGAGTTTGGAAACAGGCCAGCCCATGGCTAGGCATTATCGAAAAAAAATCCAATAAGATATTAGAATATAAATTCTCTTCTAAAACAATATAAGGATAAAATTAAAACAAATCATGCAGATGTATTATTCATCTTTATTTCACTTAACTCCAATCACGAACAAATAGTTTTCAAATTTTCATCTGTAATAATTTGATTTGTTTTTAAATTTTTATAAGTTATTTTCGATTAAATTGAAAAAAAAAATTGTTTTCTTTTTAAACTAAAAAATGAAACATCTTTACACGGTGAGATGAAATTATCCTGGTATTTTATTTTCTATCTCGTTTCATCAAGGCATCTTTAATTTTAGCAGTTTTCCTATTATATTGCTATAACTTTCGGCAATCTACGATTTCTTTTTTTTTTCGTAAGAACTTCCACATTAGAATTCAATTTTAAAAAATGATATTTCGCATTATATTCCCTTGCTTTATAGATTTAAACATTCATTTTTACAAATGAGTTGGTTCTATAGGCCTGAAAAAGCCATCTCACTTTAAATAAATTAATCATTATCTCGAATTTTTTAAATATTTTTTCAATCGAATTGATTCAAATACCTCGTAGGTTATTTTAATTTTAAAAACAAAAATCAAAAAAGTAATTAATAACAAAAAAAAATGTAGTATCACTTTTTTTAACATGAACTAGTCAACTTCAGCCCTTTAAGCCCCCTGTAATCTCGGCAGAAACTTGAATCGATTTAGCTGAAGTTTGTGGAATTAAATTAATCTTTCGAACATAGCCCATTGTGTGTTTATCTAACTTTGCAATTAAATGGCTAACATAAAGACTTCGAGAATAATGTTATATGAAAAGATTATTAAGTTCAACGTATTCCTGGCTTTATGGATTGAGGGACCTTAGAAAAACTATAATTACCAAAATAATCTATCATACAAACAGCTTTTTATTGTTTTATAAAATAACCTTTCCATTTACGTTTCTTTAAAGCAATAGATTTAGATATTTTCTCTAAAGAATTTTAATATGTTCGTAATTGAAATTTTTCATAGTTGTTGAAAAAGCAACGCTGTTGCTATAGTTTTAGCAACTATAGAATGTAGTTTTTTTAATGCACACTATACAATTGCTTGACAATTTTTTAAATGCAGGCCCAATATTAAGTTACTCATCGTACTCGTCTGAAATACTTAATTAGTCAGCCTATTTAATTATTATACTTTCCTTTGTCAAAATCATCAATTATTTTTAATTTAACGACATTTGATATAATTGTTTATAAGAATACATATTATTTGAATTATTACCTTGCTTGCTTTATTATTACTTGGAATTCATTTTAATGAAACTTAACTAGGTCAGAAACTGTTGAATAACCTTCTGCTCGACAAAATGAGAGCCAAGACAGAGGTTTACAAAGAGTGATAATAATGACGTCGGCATCACTCCGAAATCAAAAGCAATTTCAAACGGGATCCCTCGCCAATGAACGTTTTTTTTAATTCCTCATTTCCTTGATATAAATTTACTTATTTCAATCTTCACTACAATTATCAATTAGGTCAACAGCACAGCCGGATCTACGAGGGAGAGGAGGAGGTCTTTCCAACTGAAGCTTCCCCCCCCTCTCCAAGATGATAAAATATAGCCATATTGTATGGGAGAAAAAATGTATATATTCTATATTGTTCTTGTAATTACATTTAATAGGATTTAATAGGTAGTTAGTTTCTTTTTTAATTTTTTTCCAAAGTAATTGTCGTTATGTATATCGAAGAAAAAGCTTTCGGGCTGAAGTCCTCCCCCAAAATTAAATTCTGGGTCCGCTAGTCGTCAACAGCATCGATAATAATACAAATTATTAATTAGTTCAACTGCATCTGCAACGCCACAAATTAATGGTTTGGCAATGTAAATTTTTTTAAAATTATTTTTTAATGATATTTACAACTGTATGGAATAAATACATCTAGTAAATTTGAACATAATGGATATAATGACATTAAAACACTTGCTGAGTAACTACCCAATGGTAGCACTCTAATGATATATCTATATTAGGAGACCACGGGGCCATGTTCTTTTCAGACGCCTCGGAGGGTTATCAGGAATTGAAGAGGAAGCAAGGTTAGAAACGAGAGGGTTGGAATGATTCTGAAGGTTATTATGGGAGGATAGGTATCTGGATTGGGCCAGATCTGAAACAAAAGAAAAATTAAGGTCATTATGGATGGTTTTATTTGTAACAAAGTAGGGAGCATTGAGGATTTTGCGAAGGATTTTGGATTGTAAGGACTGGATACGAGAGGAATTCGATGGTTTAGTGGAGCCCCATAACTCAATTCCGTAAGTCCAAATAGGCCTTATTATAGTCAAGTATATGAGTCTTTTGTAATTAATTGGAAGTTTAGAGCGTTTGTCTAGTAAGTACTGAAGTAATCGGAAACGTCGAGCGGTTTCTTGTCGTTTCAGTCTAGTATGAGGATTCCAAGTTAGTCGGTTGTCCAGGTGGAGTCCTAGGTATCGGATTTGCTCAACAGGGATAAGTGGAGTATTGTTAAAGGAAGCTGTGGGACAGGTAGTCATTGGTTTACGACGCAATGTAAATTTAAACTTATAACAGAATAAAACTTCCTGTTTTCCTCATGGTTTTAACTTTAAACTTGTTCAAATATAAACACACCTAACTGAGTGAGGTTTTGTTTCTTCTGTTCTTCCCTTCCTCGTATTATAGGCTATACGGGAGTTTGGGGCACCAAGATGCGAACTCGTACTTTTTATCTTTCATAACTTTGGTTACCAGGTTGCCGGTTGCGATGCTGTGTACACGCGTTAGTCCACTCGGCCACCCGGCCTCTGACTGAGTTTGTTGTAGTTTAAATTATTTTATTTACCTATTTTGCGAAAAACTAAATAATCCAAATTATTGTGAACTCTCAGATATAAATTGGTCCTCCGGGCCGGATAGTACATATTAAAAAAAAAAATAATGTCCTTTTTATATTATCAGTACCTTACCATTACTTCAAGGTCATACTACTATTATTAACTCGGTCGTACGTAGCAAGAACGGAGTATCATGCTACAAAAGTTACAGCACTTTTACAAATTAAACTATATGCTACTACTCAATACACAGTATTGAACATTAAAATTAAGGTAATTATACTATTTACTGTATTTTAAAAACAAAAAGAAGTTCTCTTACAAGTTATGTACATATCAAAAATGACAACATAGATACTAAGTTTACACATAACAGGGCAGTATAAGGATAACAAAGCAGTATATTACTTATAATAATCGTAATGACATTTTGAGTACCTTCATTGAAGTAAAAGATTGCTTAAATTTAATAATAGGTAAAAACAACCCATTTTTTTTTTTGTTTCTTTTCTCCAATTTTTTTAATAGTTTAAACTTTTAAAATTTATCGAGAACGATGAATTTCAAAGTAACTATGGCAAGTAGTAATTTATTACCATTCTGTTTTACAGAGTCGCTTCAGCAAGGAATCAACGACAGCGCTGGATGGTGAAGAACCAAACAATGATAAGCAACCGAAAATGTACCCGTTCGCATTGGTACTCAGATTTCGAGTATTACAGGTATAATCCATTTACAAAATTCTGCATTTTACTTTTCTACTTGGTTTTATTTTAAACTAATTAGGTTTTAGAATAAAAAGAATATACATCGTTGAATGATTTTTTGTTGGTTAAGATTAAGACATAGAAAATCTAATCTAATGATAAGCTATAATAGGAATTGTGTTTCATGTAGACATTAATGATTTACTTAGTTTATATATTATTGGATTTTTTTTTCTCATTTAATATAAGAACTTCGTTATGAGAAAAAAACAACTAATTTGTGTTTTTTTTTTAATTTATTAATTTTATGGAATACTATTGAGTTATTAAAATATGAATTCTATGTATTATAAAATTTTGAAAGATTGTGTATTACATTGCTAGGTAATATATAAAAAAATGTCTGCATGCTCACTTATTTTACTGAATTCTTGAATGATGCAGAATTTTTTATTACTTTAACCTCTTATAGTGCCCTGACAACTAATGTACCGCTTTGAACAGTGTATCCACCATAAAATATTATATTAAAACAAAAAAAAATGCAGTTGCAGGAAAGCTAAAAAAAAAAAAAAAGAATGAACATCGAGCTCAGCATTTTATCCCTCGCCCATTCTAAACAGAACCATTCTGTCAAAGGATGATATATGTTGCCCGATATATATTGGCCTCGAATAGCTTTGACCGTTTATCTGTTCCAGGATGAACCAAATTTTATTTCTTTTTCGTGATTTTTTTTCTAGAATATAATTGATTCGCCTTATTAAATATATTATTAACGTTTATTCTATATTAAGAAGAAAAAAAAAACTATAACCAAAGACGCCATTCACAAAATTAATGAAGAGAATGGGAAAATATTCGGTTTCTGCGCAGGTTGGTTAGGAGTTTAAAAAAAAAGTTGAGAGAGCGTCGTTACATGACCCTCTTGAGTTTCTTTAATGGGGTTCTTCAATCATCCAGCTATGGAGACCTATCGAATTTTTTGCTGAGATAGCTTACATTATGTAGAGCATTGGCCTATTTTTTATATTAGACATAATACGTAGATTATACCCTAATATTTTTATACTAATTATAAAATATTCATCATAATGGATTTTAAAAATCCTACACCTAATAAGTAAAAACATTGAATATTTATAAATTTATTATTTTACAATAACATTCATTACTATCTAACATGTTTCTAGTCCAGAGATCATTGGTAATAAGTATTATTCAATAGCTGTTCCCTGAGCTTTTCATCGTTATATATATATATATATATATATATATATATATATATATATATATATATATATATATATATATATAATATAACGATTTTTTTAAAAACTTATTCATTGAAAAATATTACAATCTGTCTCTAGGACATTTATAATAGAGTTCACAGATCACATTCCCACTCTATGTATAATAAATAAAATAAATTATACAGAAAAATAATATATATACAATAAATAAGAATAAAATAACCTAAAAATAAATAAATAAAAAGAATATATACACACCTATATACAATATTTGCAATTTGGCGAGAGAACTCCAAACCAGACTTGTCCCTCCAACTGTGGAGGGAAAAGTATGACTACAGGAGTTAACTGCACTCCTCTCTCAACCGCGTCACTAGGGCTAAACCCAGTGGAGATTGAGCAAGAGTGCTAATAATAAATAATAATTAATTAAGGGGAAAAACCTGGCAGTTGAGCGTTAACTCGGCGTAAACCACCTCCTTGTACAACCGTAGACCAAGAAACAGTGTTTTCCATAAATAGTACTGAACCCAAGACCCTTCATGGGTTGTGGTGGTACAGCTGTTTTTTTTTATGTATAGATCGGTAATATATATATTATATATATATATATATATATATATATATATATATATATAATTTAAACTTAACTATTTAATTGGGAATAAGGTCATTTAATTAAATGACCTTATTCCCAATTAAATAGTTAAGTTTAAATTTAATACCAAAAGGTCGATTAAGGAAAAGTTGTAAAGATATATATATATATATATATATATATATATATATATATATATATTTCACAGAGAAGAAATTCATCAAATTTCCTTATTATTTAAGTTTAGAAAATGTTCCTTAATCACTTATTGCAATTAACCGACATATGATTAAATATATCTTATTAACTGAATAACATCTGAAATTTATGAAGAAAAGGAAAGAACCATCAGTCACTGAACAAAAAAAAAAAAACAGTAAAATAACTGACTTGATATATATACTGTCGCTGTCTGTTAATTGAACTATTGAAATAAAACTTGTTGTATTTTGGTATAAACGAAACCTTCAATTCTTTTTCCTATTTTATATTTAATTTAAAATATATCCTACGTAAAAAACGAAAATGAAATAAAAGCTTTGTTATAAAGTATTGTAATTATTTTTACTGAGAACAACAGTGCTTTGAGGAGATTGCTAGTATATAATTGGTAATACAAAACTAGATTCTAGTTGAATTGAAACTTATTAAAAAAAGATTTTTTTTTCAATAAGTAGAAAATCATTAGTCCAGTTGTAGCCTTATACCACCTCTTTAAATATTTCCTGTTATTCAAATGGGCATCTTTTATAATCATGAAAGTATATACAAAAAATAATCGGGAGAAACCTTGATTCTATCCTTTAAAGTCTTTAGTCAAACTATCGTATTACTGTTTTTTTTTTTATTTCTGATTCCTGATTTGTCACATTTTTCCAATTCTGTGTCGATTTCGCTGAACATGACTAATATTCTGTGGCAAAGGTGGGTCAAGAACTACAAGAAAAAAAATCAAAAACAGTCTTTCTAAAAAAATATATATCCAAAAAAGATCCTCTCTTAAATTAGATATCAAAGCGAGCCTGGAAAAAGGGGATTGCACGTTGGATTAAAATGTATATGAGACTTTGATCCGTTTCAACCCCAGGATATGCAGAGTGAAAAAGCCTAAATACACGAGTTATATTTAATTGTTTACTTGTATTTATTATTGGTTTTATATTGATAAATATAACATGCATCCTAATAAAAGTGTAATGTTTTCCTCCTGAAAACAATACGATACTCAAATGTCAAGGAAATCATTGTTAGAATCAATTTCATTAATATTTATTTATATATATTTTTTTAGTCCGTGATACAGACCCCCTTTTATCAAATTATTAAAATCCGCCTGAATCTTAGTGAATAACTGCATCTCATCATAACGTACTACTTTTCTAAGGAAGGAGATGGTCCGGGGTGGCGGTCATAAATAGACTAAGTAGTGGCAAAACTATTTTATTAAAAGCCAACGTTTCGAACCGACTTTGCAGGTCTTCTTCAAGGAGGTGTGTTCAGCAAGGAGTTTATTTACAACATTTGTTCACTTATAGATTTACAATTGGGTATCTGTATTAACTACCAGGGGTTATAGGAGTTTCACTTAGAACTGAGTGAAACTACTAGCTGAACACACCTCCCTGAAGAAGACGGTTCGAAACGTTGACTTTTAATAAAATAGTTATTCCACTATTTAGTCTATTTATGACCACCACCCTGGACTATCTCCTTCCTTAAAAATAACCATTGTTTTTACCTTTGTTTTAAGTTTAACGAGATGTTTTGAGTTGGATGTTACATACTGTTGATAGAGAATCAGAAGGAAATCAAATAAAGAAAAGTTCTCTGTGAGTCTGTACTTCAGCTGAACTTTTCGCTAAAAGTTTTAAAATATAGGCAAAGTATTTTCGGAAGGAAGGAAAAACCTATAAATCTCAAACAAAGATAAAGGAAAGCGAAGATTAGAGAAGTGGAAAAGGAAGGGTAACAAATCATAATAATAATTTGGTTACAACTAGATTCGAAGAAAAAAGAAAACACGAATTATATCCATTATTTTCTTTTTTTTTCTTTTTTTTTTGTCATATAATATTCTGTATCGTGGACAATGATTATAGAGACAAATGAACACATCCACACCATATATACAGAATATAAAAATATAAAATTAACAAAAGTAAAATAATAACTAAACAATAATAAAAAAACTATGTACAATAAAAAAATAAAATAAAATAAAGGTAAGTAAATTAAAAACATAAAAACACAGTCACACCTATATACAATATGTACTATTATCCATTATTAATGGTAATAAACGTACTTGTTCTATTCCTGTACAAAGTGATATATGGTGTTGACTCGATATTTTGTAATGGCAACCATAATGTATTTGAATGTAATTATAACGTTGGAATACAAACGGTCTTATTAGTAGCCAAGTGACACGTGTTAATTGAATATAGATCGATTGCCTCATGAAGTTTAACATCACTTCCCGTTAATTAATTGACTTAAACAGTTACTTGAAATACCTTTAATAATGTTTTATTTGTTCTAATGATATTTCTTTTTATATATACCTTATATATATATTATATGGTTAAATTTGAAATGGTCTGATGATTAAATTTTTTAATTCTGCTTACGTTCAGTCTGTTTATCAGGTCTTTCTCATCGATACAAACAATACAGTAAGGTTTAGTAAAAACTGAATAAATAAGCTTTGGGAACAAAAGTGTCTCAGTTTTTAATGGCGAAACTCTAGAGGGTTATTCAAGACAAAATTTCCAAAAAATAGTTTATTTGGCGCATTGGCGTATTCCGAACGGAAAATGAGTAAAGACCAATTTTGTGTTTTTCTTAAGGATGTCACGTTTTTTTAGTGAATAAAGATTTTTTTTATTCTCTTTCAAAGAGAATAAAACATTTATATTATACAATATGTGTTTTATTTATATTTACAGTTATGCAATATTCAATGATCATTCCATAGACTTAATTTTGACATTCCTCCCCCAAGAAAAATATTGAATATTTTCTCAGATCAGATAAATGCATATGTAATTGGAAACTGTTTCACTTGAAATCTTTATTGAAATATTTGAAGAAATCGGCGAACTTTAATTTTTCAAATATGCTAGAAGATGTAGGAATCGTGTAGGGACTTTTCCAGTCCAAGTACGTCTAGTTCGAAATCGTTTAGGTTTATTCCCACCTTGGTAAGTTAATGTTTATTTCTCTACAGTCCTGAGTAATAAACTTTAAAAAGATGGCTACCTCAAGACAGTCGATAAAAGAGAGTACATGACTCATTTGTTAATAAAACGCCGTTTATTATCCGTATAGTTAATGAAACTCCAATTACCTTACGATTTCGAGAAATTCCTTGAGAGACTTAGTCCCAAAACTTTCTCAGTCTCTCCGTTAAAGTCCTAACTGCCTAAACTTTAGACAGCATGAATTTAAACGAGAATAACTTCTTATCTGCCTTCATTAGATGTAAAAATCTGAATAGAATGAATGTTTAATGCGTTTTATATTGTAGTAATAAATGCTTTTTTAGCGAATAGTGAAATGGATAAAAGTTGTTTTATACATAATAAAACGAATAGATTTTTTTTTCTCTCTGCTATAAAACCACATATTAGTTGAACCTTTTATCGTCTATATTGCAGCCTCCTATTAATCACAGCTCACATAAAATCCCACTTTCTATTTTTATAAAGTTATCTCTTCTTTTTATAGTCTTTCTTTACATTTTCTTTAGTCATTTTTTAAATTTAAATTGAACAATGAATAATGTTAATTGAAATACGTTTAATCAAATAAAAAAAAGTTCATGGGTGTCATAAATATTAGTTAAATTATGTTAAGACTAGCTGATGTACCCATCATTGACGAGTATATAGTTGAAATTTGAGAATATTTTTTTGAGATGGATACTGTATAATGGAGAGGAAGGAGGTTAATTTCAAAACATTAGGTGAGGGGTAATTTTAATTTTTAGAAGTTTTTCTTCCGATTTCAGGCTAATCCATCTGGCTAATCCTGAAAATGTATACGACAACATTTGTTAGGTTCGAGAAGTTGAATCGAATGACACCTTGAACGGGAGATCGGACAAGGCTGAAAAATGAGTGTGTTTTAAGCGACAACGCGTTACAGATGTTTGATATTTCGGATTTTTCTCGTTGAGTTGTGATATTTTTTTCCATCAGTTGAATAGTACAACTGTTAAATATGGCTCGCAGTAGAGTAGGTTGGGATGAGAATGGAAGTAACTCTAGCCAAATTACCCAAGAATTTATAACTTTGGTTCTATTCAATATTTTGTTTTCATTTAAAGCCTATGTTTTAAGTCAAGTAAACCTTTATATCATGTCAAAATTTAAAAAGTCTACAATAAGTCATTGCTGAGCTTACCCCTGACAAAATTTCTTTGCAATGCGGACATACGGAAAGACAAACATTTTTTTAAAAGTGGATTTGGTGTCTGCAATGTATGAAACGGAAATATGTCATAAAACGGGTTGATTCTATTCCATATACAGACTAAATCTTTATTTTATTTATATAGATAATACCAAGTGTCATGGCCGCAACTACAGTTCTCATCGTTCTGTCTTTGTTTCCTTTGTATCTGGGTAATTCTGTAAATACTGTTACTCTAATTAGCGAACAGTGAGCTTATGTACATTTCACATTGAATAGTGAGATGAGAGTTATTTATTCACAATTATGTTTAATAGTTTATTAATACTCGTTTGGTAGAGAAAGCACAGCTGGCCGGTAATTCCTTTTACAGGTCTTGCCAGATCTACGTAAATTTACGGCCAAGGCTATATTTACCAACACACTTTCATTCGAGTGTATCGAGTTCGTATCCAAGGAATAAACTTTTTTTTGTCTTCTCCTTACTTAATTTATTTATTTCTCTGTTTTATTTAATTATGTATATTGAGAATTTGTTTTATTTTATCTGTACATAATTTTGTAAATAGTTTTTAAGAATTAATTTCTTAGATTTTTATTTTAGGGTTATAACAGTTAAAGACTTTCTGTCTGGTGAAGAATCGGAGGAAGAGATCCCATTTTCCAAAGTCAGTGAGACCTATTCACAATATTTAAAAAGAAGGTCTCTTCAAAAGCGCAATCGAAACTCTGCCCCCGGATCGGCGGGCAACTCACCAGATAAAAAAAAAATCACCCAAATCATAAAAGGCACCTGAAACTAACAAAGCTACACCAAATACTCGCAGCGAAACCACGTTTCGTGGTGGATGAGCATTCAAACCAGAATCAACTTCATCAACCAGAATTTCACTAACCAGTAACACTGTTACAGCCAACAATCCATCAAATAAGATTCTGGAGCCAAAAAAAATTTCTGATCCTGAACCGCCACCTCAGCCTCAACCTCCTCATTAGCGAATCCCTCAGCACCTAACCTTAAGGGTCAAACTCCTACAAGAGTATCCACACCCACTTCCATCCGTTCCTAATCCCAAGATACTAACTCCCCCCTCCCCCCCCTCTATCAAGTCCACAGGTCCAAGTCCAAGAAAATTTAGATCCAACTCCTCTTACTTCAGCACATTCCCCTCCCAATAATTCTAGATACATAAATTACCCATCATATCCTCCGGACCAAATCCACTTCACAGGCCAAAACCATCCGACATCAATTCTGTTCTTTCTACGTTGCTGTTAGATCTTTGAGAGACTATCAAAGACTCACTAGATTCCTTTCCAAAATCCCTTTACACTTCCCTCGATGAACATGAAGTCCAAAGGTATCCACTCATGGAACGCTAACGGACTTCTTAACCACCGAGACGAACTAGACATATTTCTCCACGACAATCACATGGATATTTCCCTTCTGATGGAAACTTCCTTCACTCAACAGATACATTTCTACATACTTGACTACATCACTTATAGATCTGACCACTCAGACAAAACTTCCCACGCCAGTTTCTGCATCCTTATACACAAATCTTTATCACATTCCCTAATTCCTTCCACTCAAACTGATGCCGCTCAATCAACTTCTGTAGTCATTTCAACTCGCCCTTTCCATCTCACATTCTCAACTGTATACTGGCCTCCTGGTAATTCCCTCTCCTATAATCTCCTTAAATCCTTATTCCAATCCCTCGGATCGCGCTTTATTGATGGAGGAGACTACAATGCTAAACACCAACGATGGGGTTGTCGAACATCCAACTCCCGCGGTAACATCCTACCACGTGTCTCATCTACCAACAGTTATTTACTCCTCTCGCTCATGAATCCTACTTATTGGCCAACACCTCTCATAATACGTCCCGATGTTCTGGATATTTATCACCTACCTGATTTTCTCCTCCGAAACCATAATTAAATCCCTTTATGATCTTTCTTTAGACAATAGTCCAGTACTACTTTCACTAAATTCAAACTACGCTCTTAAGCCATCACCTCCTAAATTGATTACAGGAAGAATAAATTGGGATGAATTTCGTTATGATTTAGAGTAGAAACTGGAATTAAAAATTGCGCTAATGACAACAGAAGACATTAGAAGAAGAGATATTGCCATAGAAAAACTTACATAAATAAGAGTCAGTATAAACAGTAACACCTCTATTAGTAAGATTAACAATTTACAAAAGACTAAATTGTCACAGCATATTCGTTTCTTATTAAATGAAAAACGCAGAGCAATATCGAAGTGGCATAGAACTAGATATCCAATAAATAAGACTCATTACATCCAACTGACTAATAAACTAAAACCAAAAATTAGAAGATACAAGATTAAAAATTTACAAAATTTTACTGAAAAACTTACACCCATCGGCAAATCACTATGGACGACCACTAAAAGGTTTCTGAAATTTAAAGACTGTAATCATCCACTTCTTACCGAAGCTCAAAGCTAGTCCATACCCGACGAAGAAAAATTCCAAATATATGCTCGTTCCATTCATTTTTACTGCTGTTTTTATTTCAAACAATTCATAAGTCAAAAGTGGGAAAACCCAGAATAGTTATGGTAAATTTTTATTATTCGCAATTCTTCATCATGACCGACAGTGCTAGTCATGAGATGTAAATGTATTCCTTTCACATAAAAAAAATATTTTTATATTCATAATACCCATGATGTTCTATATATATTTACATAATTTAAAAAATTATACCACAGTCTCTTATGAAAAGAGAGGTAGAACATAAATGATAAATGTAAAATAAAAAGGGATACCGCTGGTGTGAATACAAAGAAATTATGAGTTTCATCTTATGTTTCTTTAGGAGGTGTTTAATTTAATTCTCGGTTCGTACTGTTACACGCCATATTATTTTTTTGTCTGAAAATTGAAACTATTGGATGCTTTAGAAATTCCACTCAGTTCAATAAACTGACAGTTCCACATACAGATAATATGTATATCGGTTCTACAAAAACTCTTGAATCGTTTAGTGAGAGAGAACTCTGGACCTAATAGTTTTCCTAGGGAAAATAGGATGGTTAGACCTCCAAGCACCTAATTTATTTCCTAAATAATGTAAGTGCTTATTTTAGAGTTGGTTTAACCAATTCCCTGTATATAAGTTATTATCTCTTGGTTTAAACCTTGGTCTTTCAGACTATATATTTCTAGTTCATAATTTCATATCTGTTAAACCAATTTAAAAGAGTCTGTGCATGAATCCAGTATAATATGTAATATATATATATATATATATATATATATATAAAGATATATATATATATATATATATATATATATATATATATATATATATCTTTTTCTTTTTTCAAGAATTAAATTCATATCTCGTCATTATCATAAATGATTGACTTCTTCATGTATTCTTATACTCATTTCCTATTTTTATTTTTATTTAACTGGCCGTTTGTTATCACTTATGTATTACTTTGTTGTAATAAATTTTCTTTCAATTATTTAAAATACTAGTTTCGTTAATATTACTAATATGTGTCTATCTTTTTATATCATTTATATAGTTAATTTCAATTTTAAGTTAATTTATCATTTATTTTTTATTTTTGCCTATTTGTCTCTTGTACCTATGCACCTGCGTACGCCATGATAAAATTCTATTTTATTCTTGCATTTGTTTTTTTGTATTTGACAGATCGTGTGTGGTATATCTTCTTTAGTGATGGGAACAGTCGCTTTCATAGAAGAACATGGTGAAGTTAATCTTGGCTTAGGAATGCCAGCTGGAATTTTCACAGTCATCGCAGCAGGTAGTAACCAATTTGATATATTACAATATAATCATAATATTTATAACTACCTCATTCTATTACAATATGTATAGTCTATCCATTATTAAGTGTCATCTCAAAACCTTAAATAATTAAGAAATTTGAAGAATTCCTTCTTTATAAAATCATGAAATTGTGAGCTTGTTAAAACTATATTTGATATATAAAAGAGTTGTTGTCATTTCTATGTACTTAAAGTGTTTCTGTTTCGATTAAAAAAATCGAAATTCACGAAATGATATTTCAAAGTTATCCTATATCAAAAATGAACTCAGAAACTTTTTGCGATAAAGCTACGATATATAGAATCTTATTTATTTTAATTTACGAAGACATTTTAAATTTATTCCTAAAAGATGAATTAACAGTAAATAATGGGAGCTATTCTTACAATGATACTTGGTTTTCGTTCCATTATAGGACTTTATTTTTTATTTATTTATAATTATTATTTTTTATAAATATGTTAGATCCATCCATAACGTTTTAATACTTTATAATAACCAAAAAAAGAAATGAAGCACCACATTATCGGAAATATTTGTAAAGGTAACATAAAAAATTAATAATTATAATAAATAAAAAAATAACCATTGTTTTCACCTTAATCTGCAAAAATAAAAATAAATTTATTATTGATATCACAAAGAGTTAGATAATGGTGTAAAAGACCGAAAACTTCCGATTAAATCCGATTCGAATTATTCTTTACTAAAAGAGATTGCTTTTTCACACTTTTGTTTCTTTTCCTGAACTAAACATAGAAACCGTTTGAATCTCCGATTTTTTTCTTCGTATTAATTTTTTTTCTCTATTCTAGTTACACACACTTCTAAATTATCAAAATGGTAAATAAGTCAAAAATTGCTAAAGTCGTTATTTTTCTTGAAAAATAATGAAAAACTTAATTTATTTTAAAGCACAGTTAACTTGTTTATTTTTACAAATCAATGGAATATTTTATTCTACGTTTATAAAACTTTTAGAGCTATCCATAGCAAAAACATTGTACGAAAATTCTATTATGTGGATGAAATTTTGATTTCTTCAATAACATTTTTGACTTTTCAATTACGCTCACCTGAGGTTCAATACAGACATATTTTGCTGAATATTATAAAAACGTTCCCATAAGACCTCGTAAGAAAAAAAAATAGCCCAAAACGTACGGAATATTCTCAAAAGTGAAATTACACTAAAATTATCGCAAAGAAAAGACAGATTTCTCAAAAATATTTAAAAACTGGTTAATTTTTCGAAAATCCAGACATCATCAGCAGTAAACATACAAAATTATATTAAACTATTAAACTAAAGATACCTTATCTAATGGCAACAGCTTGGTTGAATTTATATGATCGTTTCACAATATAATGACAAACTAAAGAGAACATTGGTTTTGTTCAGTCAAAAAAATAAATTATATTTATTTATTTTAATTTTTTTTTAATAAACATCCAACCAATCTTCTCTTCAATTATTCACCACAGTCAATCAAAATGAATCAATCCACTACTAAAATGAAAAACTAATACTTATCATATTACAATTGTTTTCATTACACAGTGACTGTAGATGAGAATAAATCGAACCCTATCACGACTGCCTGAGCATCTGCTGTTACCCAGGATTGATGTGACAGTAACTCGACAATCAATCTCGCCGTAACACGACACGATAGGACATGGAACTGTAAGAAGCTATCTCACCAGATCTACAGATGGGGCTATACGATTGAACCTCTGTCAAGAGTTCCAACTGGAATGGATTAAAAATCTTAAAACCCTGATCACCATTAAATTGGATATTTTTTTTCCTCTGATCCGATTAGGCCTAAACAGAAATTTTAATCATGGAACGAATATTATTTTACAGATAATCTCATAAGTAAAGAGATGCTCCATCGGATTTGCACCTTATTTAGTTTTATATAAAACAAATTAAACTAGAGAGAAAGGACAAACAAAAAGAGAAAATAAGAGAAATTCTTCTTACGTGGTATCAATGGTATTCAATGAAAATCTCGTTAATCTATTCTGGTACAATGGTTTAAATATGTATGGTGATTTGAAAATAATTGTTTCTTATCATTTTTAATATATAGTACTATCATTATCTTATTTATAGATTAGAGATATCTATGTAATTTCAAATCTCTCATTGTATATGGAATCCAGAAACTGGAGTTATATGCGGTTTAAATTGATGTAGTTACGAGTTTTTAATTGGCTACCGTCTATTTGCTTTATTTAAACACATGTATTAATTGGGTCCCCGTAGAATAACAACCAACCCACTTCACTTTATCTATTCACTAATATATTTTATTATAGTTACGATTACTTCTTCTTCTCCTTCTTCCTCCTTTCAGCTTATAGGAGCCTCCAGCCACTTCGACCATACACCCCTGACTCTTGACATTTCCTTCATTTGACCAAGGGTTTTCCGTCTTTCCTCACCAAGTCGCTGGATATGTTCTTCTATGCACCGTGGTCTCCTGCCAGTTGGCCTCGCTTCCATGCATTTTCTTGTTACTCTGCTTTCTTCTATTCTATACATGTGCCCATACCATCGAAGTTGCTGAAATTTCATAGTTGCTTTCAGTGGGGGCATCAGGATTCACATACCAAAATTCTTCGTAAAAATTTCATTTCAGCAGCTGTAATCCTGCTTAATTGCTTGTCTTCGCTGACCCAGCTTTAGGTACTATTTCGCTGGCGCGGTCCACGACCGCGACTGCTCGCGGTTGACCACTGCTTTAGTGGAATAGAAAGGAACCTATTTCGCTGGCGCTGCTCGGCAGTCTAGGTATGACGTCATATCTAAGCTGCTCGTATCGGACTCCTCTTGAAGCAGTGGAGCTGTTGGCGGTTCGGCGGTTGTAGGTTATATTATCATATCAGAGCATTGTTTTGATGATAACAGTCACTTCGATACATTTTATTTCCTATGTTTCTGTCAAGTCTGGCAAAATTATAACAAATATTGTTTAAAACTGAAACAATGCAATAGTAAATTATTTTTTTAAGGTTGAAGTAACAAGATTATTCATTTATTTATTCCACCAGCAATATTTTACAGCGAAATACAAACTATATTACATAAATTAAAGAATCCAACAAATTTTATCGTCAGATAAATACTAAAATCCACCCATTGAAAAAACGATTTGTATTTTTTAATTAAAGTGGTGATTTACTGATTACTATTGATAAAACTCTAAAACATCGCCTGCTGGGATTTAATTACAAATATATGATATTTATTACTAACCAATTATGTATTAATTACTATTATTTTTCAAACTAATAATATGTAATATCAGAGGAACTTTGATGATGAGCATCACATCGAAATACTGATATTCCTTCTCTTTATGAACAACATTTTCTCTTCTTTTTCCAACTCAAATAAAAAAGCGGTAGTCGGAGATGTTCATTATTATAGGAAGTTCATTTTTATTCTTAAATTATGTCCATCTTTTTATTTTCGAAGATACAGCGAAATGTTCGAAGGTTATAGGCAGGTTATAACAACCCCAGTGAGCAGTTTCAGCGAAATAGCTACGCCAACAGCGGTTGGCAGCGTGGAATAGCGGTCACTGTCGTCGACCGCGCCAGCCAAATAGTACCTTTTTGCTGCCATATAGTAATGTTGGGAGATAGACTGCTTTATAGATGTGAAGTTTGACATTCCTTCCTACCTCTCCCTTTCCCACAATTGTGTTACAAATCTGGTAAAATATGCTGTTTTCTTTCTTTATCCTGTTGCAAACTTCTTGTTCTATTTTCCCAGATTTGTCAAAAATTGTTCCTTTTGTTAAAAAAAAAGGTGTAGTAGTCTACATTTTCTAACTCTTCTCCATTGCATGTCATTTTTATATCAACCACATCCCCCTCATCTCTGGCTACAGTCATGACCTTACTCTTGCGGCTGTTGATACTCATTCATTTACGAGCGAGTTTTTCCTGCCATTCTATAATAGCCTGTTGAGAGTCGGTCACCAGCACGATATCCTCATGTTCCACATGCCTACTGCAACCCAAGCAGTATTTCGTTCATAAAGGTGATAAACAATAATGAACTCAAGCTGTCTCCTTGTTTCACACCTCGCTCCATCGGAAATGGCTTGGACTCTCGGCCACATATATGCAATATTCCTTTGGAGCTTTCATATGTTGATTTATTGCTGCCAGAAGGTCCTCGGGAATATTCTTTCTTCTCAGTGCTCTCCATATTTCACATCGGGGTACTGAGTCTAAGGCAGCTATCAAGTCTAAGAAAGCCATATACATACTTCGATTTCTATCCCATGCCTTTTCTACAATATTTCTGAGAGCAAATATATGGTCTTGCATTTGCCTTAACCTGTTTTCTAATATAGTGTTGTATATTTTGTATGTCACTTGGGATAGGCATATAGGCCTGTAGTTGCCACAGTTAGTTGTGCTATCTTTCTTATGAATTGGGACTATGATGTTGTATTCCCAGTCCTTCGGAATAACCTTATCATCCTATATCCCTATGATTACACAAAGTAATATAATTCTTTTTTTTTTTTTTCCTAATTTATTGTTCGTATTATTTCGGGCTAAAGCCCCCCCCCCCACTCCACCTCCCAAAACGGCAAAATATGACCATTTTTTATGGAAAAAAATATTAAAAACTATCTCTTAAAGTGTTATTCTTCGTGTAATTACATTTAATAGGACTTCAAGAATCACTTACAACACCATGTCATATAGGTAGTTAGTTTCTTTCTTTTTTTTTTGTCAACATTATTATCGTTATATATGTATATATATATATATATATATATATATAAAAAGCTATCGGGCTGAAGCTCCCTCAAAATTAAATCCTGGACCCGCAAGTGCCAGAAATGACAATAATTGTGTAATAAAAATACTAAGAAAATAATTTAAAGGTTTTAAGTCATATATATTATTATATCGGGAATAAAATCAAGCAGGAAACCAAATTATAACAAAATATATGTTAACCAGCCAAAAAATCCACCTCTACCGATAGGATCTTCGTAGAAGGAATATCGTTCTCCTGGATAGACAGACACAAGCACCACTTAAATACTAAACTCCTAAACAATCACAATATATTTTTTTGTTAATTATGACAATTATACAGCTACTAAGTGTAAGAACGCGGCAAAAAATAAAAAAAAAGTCTTGAAACATATTTTTGCAATAATTCCAAATTTATTTCATTTTGTTCCAAAGTAATTACCGTTGCATAAAAATATATGATTAATAAACAAAAATAGCACTCAATAAATGTATTTATTGTTATAGTTATGTAAGATAAAAATAAAAGAAGAAATATTCCAGGCAACTCAACACTATTCGCACATTTCTGTTCTCTCAATCTATTTATCGATCGTGCTTATTACTATATTACAGTACAGTAAATTGAAACCAATTGGCATAGCTTTCTGAAGTGCATAATTTATTTTCTTAATTAATACTTTCGTTTTGAATTCTTCTGCCCATTCATCGAAAGGCGTTGGTATGTGGCCATACATATGATTCAATAAATTTTATGCTCTTATAAAGTTTAAGATAAACCTAGATTAGCCAAACTATTGCTTGCCTCTTGTCAACCAGGTGTAAGCATTCACACAAGCAGAGGATGGAGCGGGTACCGGGAGCCTAATTGCCGGCCGAGCCTGCGGTTCCTGGGCCCCACCCCCGCGCTGGGCGCCGCCTCCGGAATCCTCTGGGGCACGGCAGTCTGCTTCCACGCGGCCGTCCTGGGGCTGGCAGTGCCCGCTATGGTGGGAGGGCAGCAGCTAGCGGCGGTGGCAGTACTGCTGGCAGTCCTCTCTGCTGTCACCCTCGCGGCAGTGGCAGTCGTCCTCCACCTCGACTGCGCCTACGATCCTGACTGACCTACGGAGCCGCCACTTCCGGCGGTAGCGCTTGTAGCCCAGCCCGAGAGGCCGACACGCCTGGCCTGGGTAGTTTGAGATCAGTTTTGCTGCATGAAACATTTCATTGATTTTGTTCAGTATCTACTTTCTAGAATGATACTTCTTTTAATGTAATTAATATATTGATCTCTGTTTCCAATAACAGCACTATGATTGTTTCTTCATTAGTAAATATTCCATATTTTCCATGTGGATTTTTCTTTATACAAATACTCTATTCTTAAAAAAATTTCAAAAGTTCCAACAAAAAAAAAAAAAAAACCTATTCAGCAGAATATAATATAATCTATAAAACCATAATAGAATTATAGAATCCTGGTTGTTTAAAGCATCCTTAATTGTTAAGAAATCAAAAAATAATTATAAGAAACTCTCCATCGGTTTGCTATAAACTGGAAATATGATTCTTAGAATTGAATGGATCATTAGGAAGTAGATATTGATATGTTTGAGAGCCTACTTTTGTGTTAAATGTTGTTCTATACTATTTTATTGTATAATTTATACTTCAATGATAATATCCAATTACAGTTCAATTTAATACAAACTACTAGATTCCTAAAAAGACGTGCCACGCCACTTAGATCTCCAAAATAAATCTTAATAAACACACACTGTTTTTCATTATCATGTTTCTGTACATATATGTCAGGAATGAATACTGCGTTTTATTTTCGTCTTTCTCTAAACAACTTTTCTATCTTCAATAAATATAGCTATAGAAATTGTGCAATACTTGTTGGACTGTATATGTATCAAATTTCATGGTATTTATTCCCTAATGTCAGCTCCAAAATGAGGCTCAATTCATATCATTACAGACATTCAATCTTGAATTTTAGTTCACTTCATCAAATTACAATCTTGTACTTTAACTTATATGACGCAACAATGGGATTTTTATTTTATTATTAGCACTCTACTATACACAATTAAAATTATTGGAAAAATTCTTTATTGTATATTTGTAATAGCCACATTCTTGGCACTGACCGAGAAATGTTAACATTTTGTTGGATGAAACTGTTACATTCAACAATTTTATTAGCGCCTCTTCTGGAATGCAAATTGATGTGTTTAAAATATAAAATGTATAATTTCTGGTTACTTAACTCCTTAGAAATCAGTATTTATTCCTTTCTAAAATCTTCCATAATTTAATGTGTATTTCACTTATCATTTATTTAACTTTTATTCTATGAGTATTTTCTCTTAGAGAAATCATTTCGAAACTGTTGAGCCATTTATGGTAATTTTTCTCATTTTTTGAAAAATTTGATAAAAACTGTATTCATTGGCCGTGGTTTTCGAATTTACTAATTAATTAAATTTTAAATTTTAGGTATTTATTCGATACACAATTTAATGTTATTTAATTTCTTAAAGAGTTATCTATTTGATTCGATATACCATTCAGATGCTGTAGATGAAAAAATAAAATCTGGCTTTTATGGCTGTCAAAAGTTTTCCTCCAGTGATCCATGTTAGTAATTTTTTTTTACATGATTGAACTCATATTTGTATGTTAAAAAAATAAAAACTTTTTCCATACTTTCCACAATATATTTCTGGTTTCGATCCTCAGATTAGCTGCTATTTTTTAGTAAAGGTTCTTAAGAATAATTTACACTTTCATAATTTACATTCGAATCTTCTCCTGCAATGAGTACACTTTTTTAGCCCTCAGCTCCAAAGCTAACAGGGGTAATAGAATTATAGTATTTGGTATCTTAACATTAACAATAAATTATCTGTTGAAAAGTGTTAATATGATTATATTATATCATGAAAACTTGAACATTAAAAAATGTTCTCTTAAAACCAAATGTTCTATTAAGTAGCCAAATAATTATTTTAAGATTATTTTAAGTAAATCGTAATAATTTAATTAATTTTAATTATAAAAATATTTGTCATGGTTGTGTACTCAAATATTATTAAATATTTTTTTTTATATATAATTGAAAAACCATAACTATAAATTTTTCCACCATACAAAGAAATAATTAGTAATAATTAAATTGACCAACAATGCTTTACTTACACTTCATTAATAAAATGTTATTAATATCACTTTGTACAACCATTGTGGTTTTAAGAGTAAATTATTAACTAGAATTAATAACACTGTAAATTTGTATATCTAATGTGTACAAAGATGTTAATGTTATTTTCATAAAAAAAAATAATATATAGAGAAATAATTTATAATAACTTTAGAAAGTGTAAATAATATAGTATTGCTTGTTTAATATAGTATTGATTTTAATTTTGTTCTTAATATTGTAAAAATCTTTATTTTCAACAAAAATTTATGTAAATAGTTTTAAACATTTCACTTATAATGTATATATATTTTTTTTCTTAGCCTAATTGATTATAAAACCATGTAAATAATAGAAAATAGAAACTTCATATAAATAACTTCAATTTTATGTAAAAATCCTTTATCCAAAAAATTAACATGAAGATATCATTGAACTGATGTTTTATTTGTTAAGAAAATAAAGGCAATACCCTAAACCAGAGAACATAAATTTATAGGTAAATAATCAAAACAAAACCAAACAAAACACTACAAAACCAAACAACATCTTCAATAAACTCCTCAAAACCACCCACCACCAAAAAACACAAACCTTAAATTAAATAAACCCACCACCCCCCCCCCACCCCAACTCCCAACACAAACAATCTCAACAAAAAACCAACATCCCAAAATAACAACATTAATACATAACTAAATTTTCCCATATTTTACCAACCCACCACCCCACCCACAAATCCTCATCCCTCCCATTTTACCCCACAAAACACACCCAATAACAAACAAAAAAACAAATAACCCCTCTCCAACACCATTAACCAACAAACAAAAAACCCTTACCCATACACAAACAAACAACCCCCAACAAAACCCACACCACACCCCCACACTTCCACAACACAACCCCCCAACTACCCTCTCAACAAACCTAACCACATCACAAACAAATAAACAAATTAACCACATATACCAACCCACCATTACCATCACCCACACAACCACACATCCCACCAAAAACACATCCCAAAACAACCACCCATACATATAACACCCACAAACACCCCCCCCTCACCAACCCAACCCCAATCCCCACACCCCAAACAATTCTCCCCAAAAACATTCCATCATTCACAAACCCTAACAAATCCACCACACCCCCCCCTCCCCTCCAAATCCCTAACACACCTACCCAATCCCCCCCCCTTCCCCCATACCCCCCCAACCCCCAAATATCTCCAACCATCAATCACCCTAAACATCACCCAACCAATTAAACACTTCCCAAAAAAACCCTCATTCCCTCCCATTCCATAATTCCCCCAAAACCCCATACCTCTCAATTAACCATAAAATCCCCCCCCCAACCCCCCCATCAAACACACCTAAATTACCCCCATACTTCAAACTAAACAAACCCACAAAACCCCTCCCCTCCACCCAACAATAACATACACCCCCCATCACCAAAAATACCCAAAATTACATCTATCAACAAATCCCCCATCATTCAAACTACCATCTCAATCCACATATAAACCCCCACACTAAACATCCCCTCACCACCCCAATACCACCCAAACCCCAAACCCCAAAATTATCAAATAACCCCTAAATAAACACAACACTACATCAAACCCCCACAACTACATTACAACTATTTATACACCATGCAATAGGTAAAGTAGGCATACCAAAAAATAATATAATAATTTATGATTATTAGATTGAATAAAATAATTTTTAGAAACAAATACAACTGCATTCTTCTAATAATGGAAATAAAATTTCATAAAAAAATTATAAGTTTATACAGATTAAATTTTCAATTGTGCTCATTATTATAAAGGAAATGTAAATAGCAATAATTTAAAGTTGTGATGAAAAACTACATACCTATTATTAGGATAAGATTTCAACATATATGGAAGATATATATTTTATCTGGTAAGAGGTGCTAGTGATACAAAAAATCTATGTTTAATTGGTAATATTTTATAATTAATTTGAAAAAGTTCAATTTTTTTTTAAATAATCATCTATGAACTGGTAAAATTTGAAATATCTTTGGTATAAGCAGTAATATTAAACAGATCACTAAAGAAGGTGTTAAGTTGGCATAACCTGAAGAAGGAGTAACTCCAGGTGGGCCTCCATCTCGTGAATAGACACGATTGTAAATAGCTCCTGATACAAGTTTCGGAGAAGAAAAGATAAGTTTGGATGAAGAATCTTTTACTGTAAAATCAATGTTAGACATATTTTTAACTGATCCAAATTGATATTCTGTTTCTGATGATTCCATAAAGTGAGGAAAAGTATAGCTATCCTGAGCAAGCGTAGATGTTGTTATTGTGACCTCGTTGAAGACAGTATCATAAACATATAAAGGACCATATACAATCGTATCAATTACTAATGGATCTATGAAACCTGTTTTCAATCCACAACTTGCGAATGTGTCATTCAAACAGGATATTATCCCACAGATTTGATTTCCTCCAGTAGCAAAGCCATCAAAAGTTCGTATACCATTGAAAACTGCTAATCGATATCTGTAGTGATAAAATGAATCTGTTAAAAAGTATGATCTGTCTTTCTTAATTGGAAAATCATCAGTCTTGTAGGTAACTGTCATATTAACATGAAAATGGCAGCAAAATTCGCTTTGACATATTTCTTGGTCGATAACAGCTTCCTGAATGAAGCAGTGTTTCCCTTCATCTCCTACCTCAGGTACTTTAATTAGAGCTGTATCTGGGAGCAACATTTCAGTGACAAAATCTTCAAGATACTGCCTCTTTAATTTAAAGTTTTCTGTCCCAGCTGGAATAGGATGAAGATCTTTAATCACTCCTTCAGAAGTTCCTAAGATAAAAAAAATATATAAATGAAATTCAGAAAGACATACTTCATCATTTTTTAATTTTTATGTTTTTCATTTTTTTTTTAATTACCATTTTTATTGTCCTTATAGAATTTAAAACTGCCTTTTAAAACCCTACATTGAGGTTTTTAAGCTCTACAACTGTTAACCAACACAACAGTTTTTTAAGCTCTACCAAAACCTATTAGCTTGTAAATGATTTAAAATTTAAATATACATTTGATAAAAAAAAAGATCATCCCTTCCTCAATAAGTCAGATATAGACAAAACTATGAACATTAGAATAAGTATGTAACAGAAATCTCTGAAATGCTTATTTAAAAAAAAAATAAACCCAAGCAATATCCATGTCTAGGATGATAGACAAATCCTTTGAGAAAAGGAGTGGAGAGCAGTAGCCAAAACTCTTTCTGATATAGAACCTTTCTATACCAAATATACATAGAGAAAGGAAACAATTATAGATTCTTTGGTTAGTTATACCAAAGGTTCACTACTGGTTCCATCGGGATATCATCAATGTTATATATATTTTTTTAGAAGAAGTTAATCGGGAGGTGCGGTCAATATATGAAATAACATATTACATAATAGTATTTTTTTATTGATTGATGGATACAATTATGTAATATAGTATTTTATATATTGACCGTACCCCCCTCCCTGATTAACTTCTAAAATTAGAACCTATGGTCAACCATCTTCTTACCAATTTTATATATAATACTAATTCAAAAGTGTTCCAACTCGATGAGGTTTGACTAAGATCATTTTTATATCCATGGAGTGCCGGAAACAGCCAAATTTTTCCAATAATAACATTGGATCAGGGATATACAACATCCAGATGGAATACGTGTGGAATGCTTTATCTTATTGTAATTGTTAGCTGTCAACAAAATCCATTTTATTTTCATTGTTTCCTATTTTAAATTAAAATTACGATAGGACATTAAATTTTGTAAGCGCTTTGGGCCTCTCATTGTCTTTTTTCTTTTTTATGTACATTATATTTTTGTAAATTATACTGTTTTTTTTCTGTTACATTACATTTTAGTGACCCTACCTTGCCTCCCTTCCTTGTAAAGCTTAGCATGCAAAAGCCGAGAGCCTGGTTGTAGACTTTGAAGAACAATTACAGGACCTCTATTGCCAGCGTAGACCCCACTACCAGTACTCCCACGAATAATATCATTTATTCCAGAAGCTAGTAAGTTTGCATTAGTTGCATACGACCAAGCTGCTTGTTCTTGAATAGCTAAACATTAATATTATATAAATATTATGATTTATGTAATATTTCCTAAATTTAAATAACATTACTAATTATG
Source organism: Nezara viridula (assembly GCA_928085145.1). NCBI lineage: Eukaryota > Metazoa > Arthropoda > Insecta > Hemiptera > Pentatomidae > Nezara > Nezara viridula. The sequence continues at coordinate 94,464,369 of OV725081.1, forward strand.
ATCATTCATTTTATGTTATATGGACATTTGATCTATAATAAATTAGTTATAAATAACTAGCTTTGTAAATTATATAGTTCATTGATAAAGTCTAGAATTATTTTTTTATATCTATATTATTATCAATAAGAAACGACTAACTTACCTGTCAGAAATGGTAATTCTGAGAACCAATGTTCAGTTATAATCATATCAGTAACATTATATTTCTGAACAAGAGTTAATGCAGGCTCTTTAAAAATAATGTCAAAACAAGTAAAGGTTCCAAAACGTACCCCAAAATCAGAGTCAAAATATATGTGCTCAGGTTCTGATGTTGTATTCAATATTGTTTCTGAAAACAGATTATACTTTCTATACCTGTGGAAGAAAACCAAATAAGTAATTAACAAATAGCAAAATTAAAGTACTTAATAGTTTTCATATTATGTAAATTTCTGGCATAAATATTTTAGCCATTACCTAGCAATTATGCTACCATTTCTGTCAAATACCACATTAGTATTATATTTTAAACTTCCATTTATGGTACGTTCTTCTTCATGAATATTTACAGCTACGTATATACCATAACCCTTAGCAGCCCTTGAGAGTTTCCTAATAGCCTAAAGACATTTAAAGATAAATATAAAAAATAGAGAAGAACCAACTAACAGCTTTTGTTAGTAATTTATAGTAATAAGAAAACAAAAGCTATTCCATAAAATAATATAACATAAATATATTCCCACGACTTAATCTGTTAAAGGATTATAAGAGAGACACAAACACAAAAAATATTTAAAATTCATCAGCTGATACTCTTATGCATGCATGACATGCAATGTCCTCACTACTTATACTGATGACATGTGTATCATTTTTCAATAATAATTACTGCAACCTGAAACCCTGCTATCACACATCCCAGCTGGAAGAATGGTGTCAAAACTGGAGAATAAGTCACAAGAAATTATTTTTATTTATTTATTATTTTTTATTTTAAGAAATACTGTCCCACTTATACCATTCAACCAGATCCACTACTCCCAATGACATCCCAACAAGTGACACTTGGAATCCTTATACAAGACTAAACCAACAAGAAACTGCATCCTATCCTTTACTAATCCTCTAGCCAATACTTATTACATTTGCCTAAAAAACACTCTAAACTTTCAATATACAACATAAAGCTCATATTTATTATTAGGATTATTTTGGCATATGGAATGGATCTTTCTAGGGCTCCAAGAAGTCATTGAATTCCTCTTATATACAATTCTTACAATCCAAAATATTTGGTAGAATCCTTAATGCTCCTTATTATGTCAAAAATAAATTTACCCATTAAGACCTCAATATTTCATTTACAGATTTAGCTCAAAATAGGAATAGCTGCTTGACATGCTTCTATCATGTTATATATTCTATTATACAGCAGATTTTCTTATTTTTTTTTACATTATAAATTTCAATAAAATAAATAAATAAGTTGAATATCCTATTCTTTTTCACGAATAATTTAAACAACTTAGAACACACGAACAACTTAAAACTATTGAAAACTTGAGAAAGTTCATTTATTCTTGAACATGTTAGATTTTTTTTTATAAAAAACTATTTTGATTATTATTTTAATTACTTATATTTTTCTTAGAACTACTAACCAATATCCGTTCCAATGATTTTATAGAACACTCCAACTGGCATAGTTATTATCAAAAATATAAAGTGTTATGTTTCAGAATTACAAAGACAAAATTATGTGAAACATAAATTAATTCTTTGGCCAAATTATGAGCAAGTATTATTCATTAATAGAAACAAATTATAAATTAGTCACGAATGAATCTACAACTTTCATTATATTTCTTGAATATTTGTATGAATATAAAATGTTACAGACACCACAGCATATTTTAAATCCACATGAGAAATCTAATAACTATGATAAATCAAGAAAATTGAGGAAAAAATAATTTTGTGCAACAATGAAATTTTAACATTACATAATTGAAGGATCAAGTGGATAAGATGATAATCGAAATTTTGTGTAAAAAACTTAATTATTGCTTAAGTGATATATTTTTAATAATTTTTCCTTATGTTCACATAAATTCAGTATTTGGTTCATAATGGAGTTGATAGAGGTGCCCATTGGTGATAAACATGGGCCTTTAAATGGATAAGATTGATTTCAATTCAGTTTTATCAGAACTCAAAAATTGTTATGTAGCACCTTGCACACAATAAGTAAAATATGCTGCACAGTTTAAATATGCTCCAATTATATTAAGTTGAAGAATCATCTTCTATTTATAAAACTTGATATTAAATCATATTTAGCTAAAACACATATTCAGTAATACAAGATAGTACAACTGCGACAATCAGACTAAAGTCCTGGTGATTGTCCTTTTGTTCTAATACTCTGCCTCACATAAAATAGAAATTTAAGCCTACTTCATTTTTTTTGTGAGGAATATTATTTTAACACTATACTTACAGAATAAATTTCAATCTTCTTACTCTGAAATAATTTTTGGTAGCCTGTTAAAAATCAAAACATTTCTGTCCTAATTAAAATATATAATGTCATTAAAATAAACAAATAAAAAATACACAGAACCAAAAAGGTAAGGAATGATAAGCCAAAATTACCTTGGCGACTCAGTTAAACATCAACCCACCATAATTAATGAAATATGATAATATTGATAAAACATAAAATGATTTTGGTCTATCAATTATATGATTACTAAAATTTTATTTTTTAAAAAATATTTAGTAGTATTATAACAAAATTTACTTACTTCATGTGTAGGTACAGATTCTACAGATACAGCATTATTTTTTTCAAATGGTATCTTCACAAAAAGTGTTAGGTCGCCATTGTTAAGACCTCCCTCTGGAAAAACCACAATGTCAGCCTAAAAAGAAATATTGACATGTATAGGCCAAAACAGAAAATTTAATTGATAATGATTAAATTTATCATGATTTTTGTCCATGAACCGATTTAAATTAAAATATCTAAGCTATAAAAAGTTTCTGAAGTTATAATGAACTAACTATTTGGATTACAGATTATTATAAAAATATGTTGTTATTTCAGTATTTGTTAAAAAAAAAATTGTAAATCTACTGAATATAATTGAAAATTACGCTATAATATTATATTTGAATATTAAGAACTTACAAATGAATATACAAATTTCAAGTTTATACACAGTTTAAGGATACAGACAAAAAATTAACACAATCGACATAACTAATTATTTTAAAAAAATTATTAAAGGCATTGAATTAAATGAAAATATATATAATTTTTATTGAATATCAATAGTTATTAATAACAGCAATAATGAATAAATCACCATTGTGAATGGAAACGGCAGGATTAATATAATTTTTCCTTGTACATCTAATCTTCTAGAGTGGTTTTCTTATGTGGTGGCTGATTTTTCCAGGTAACTGATAAATTATGGGCTAATAAATATTGCATCATCCATGTATAAACATAATTCCATTAAAAAACTGACAGACGAAGTATATACTGGAAACTTTAGTTGTAATAGACAACACCCTCTACCCTCCAATTCCTAAATATCCATTCCTAGATCAAGAGTTTTGACTAAGGTAATATTACTGTATTGGAAGTTTAAGGGATTTTATTGGCCACATTAGATAAATTTTAATATTTTACTAGTATTGTCTGAAAGTAGTTTTAATGGAATAGGAATAGGAATAATTAATTTTATTTGAGATAAATGAAGACATAAAGAGGATAGCTATTTCTGGTAAGCATAATGTAGATAATGAAAACTAGTGTGTTGAGTAATTTTGAAGTAATCTTTTCATTCTGTTCCTGGCTTGCTTGCAGTGTACATCGCTGGTGACGTCACTACAGCTCTTAACGGTTTTTAACGGTTTTTAACGGTTTTCCGTATTGTTTATTTCTCGTTCTTGTGTGCTCCTGCATTATGTGAGGTTCACGTAAGTACGTAGCTTAATTATTAACCTTTTGGTTAATTAATTTGTCTAAATTAACTTACAATTCTATTAAATCACCATCATGACGCCACCACTTACTAACAACAACTCTGAACATGACCCACAGATACAACATAGCACAATGGAACACCTCAACTCTCCCACAAATAAACTGAAAAGGTACAATCAGGACGAAAATACTGACTTTGAAGGCTACATTATACCCAAGAAAATTTCGTACGCACCAAGACCAACTATCATACCGACGAGAACATCCAACAGTTTTTCTGCATTACAGACAATGAATAATAACACGGACCCTACACCATCCAGTAGTAACAATACACAATACAAAAACTCTACCACGCCAAAAACGTTTAAACCACCTCCTATTATTATCAGACCAGCAATGTCCGCTATGGCATTACGAAAAGCTCTATTAGATGCTAAAATCAAAAACTTTACCATTCGTTCAAATAGGGACGAAACCAAATTGTATTTGGACCTCAAACCAGACTACGAAGCTGCAATACATGTCCTAAATGTCAGCGATGAAATTCATTTTCACACCTACTCCCCACGCGGTTCAAGGCCGCTTAATAAATTCATCATTAAAGGTCTGGACCTTGACCATGACCTTGATTCAATTACTGAAACCCTCCAAGCCCGCTTACCCGGACTCAAATCTGTATGGAGGATGAAAAAGACCGACGCAGATGGCTTCAAAATAGAACTGCCACATATTATAGTCACGACAGACCCTGACACTACCATTGACAACCTCAAAGCAGTTGGTCCAATCGACCATATGGGGTACTCAGTTGAGAAACTGAGGAACATCAATGGTCCCAGGCAGTGTTACAACTGTCAGCAATTTGGCCACACAAAAAATTACTGTGCCCGCAAGATAAAATGCGTACGATGTGGTGAACACCACGACATCAGCGAATGCTCCCGAAACACCCCCCTCAAATGCGCAAATTGTCAGGGCCCTCATGTGGCCTCTTATCGCAATTGCGAAAAAAGACTTGCACTATTACAAAACATAGTGCAGGCTCATGCTGGAAGAAATACAGCACCAAACCCCAGACAAGATCAAAAGGGTAAAGCATCACAAGCTCCGCCCACCACCTCAAGACCCGACTCTTATGCGGGAGTAGCCCACCTAGCTCCCCCTCCCACCACCCAATCCCCACCCTATGAACAGCCCCCATGGGTCTCCGAACTCGTGGGCATGTTCAGGGACATGAAGTCCATGTTCACAACCCTATTAAACACAGTTAACCTTATACTTCAAAAAAACATCAATGGTTAGACATTTGATTATAAACTATAACATAACAGGGCTCATGCTTCGTAAACTTGAGCTAGAAACTCTCCTGGCTTCCCACAAGCCATCAGTCGTTGCACTGACTGATACACGAATCAACAAACTAACTCACATATACTTCCCCGGGTACCACATATACCGACTAGATTCCCCATCACATGGTGGCGTCGCACTTCTGGTGCGTTATGACGTCCCTTCCAGATTAATAAACAACACTACACTAAATGACGACAAACACTCAGCAATTACTATACAAGTAAAACTTGAACATACATACAAAATTACATGCATTTACCGTAGTCCTAGTGGAAAACCTGACATATTAAAACTATTTCTGAAGGACACCGAGACAGACAAACGTCACATAATAGTAGGAGATCTCAACGCCAAACACCATACATGGAACTGCACAAACTCTAATGCATTAGGAAACTTCCTGACCAAATCTACTTATACAATCATACACCCTAATGCATACACTTATAGACATCATGCTAACCCAAATATCACGTCTACACTTGATCTACTACTCACACAACAACCACACAGATTCACAAACTGCAACACGATAGACTTTAGCAACAACGACCACATACCTGTACTATACGAACTAGGACATAACTCAACCCTAACTCAACCCACAGACTACAAATACAATTTCAAACACGCTGACTGGAAACAATACAAGACACAAGTATATAGTGACACACCTAACATCACGACACTTACAACAACTATAGACATCGACAACGCCATTAGTACATTACACAACATTATCCATAATGCAGCGAACACCACCATACCCACCTTCAACCCCATTCCAATTCACCTTCGCATACCACCAAAACACATCCTATCAATCATAAAACAACGTAACAACATCAAGAACTGCTGGTACAGAACTAAAGACCCTACTTACAAACCTATCATAAACAGCCTTACTAGACAAATAACATCCCTTATGTCGCAGTGGAAAACGTCAATATGGCATGAACAACTTCGCCGGACCCACAACGACCATAAAAAATTCTGGAAACTAGTCAGAAGCCACAACACCAAATCCAAATCGGTGAAAATCCTTCGAGGCGATGAGCTTCTCACTCCTGCAGACCAGGCTAGCATTCTATCAGACTACTACGTAGAACGAGACGCTGCCCGTACTGACACCATTTATCATCACATCTCCCACACGGATAACCTAAATAACACAATATTCTCCACATATAAAGACCTGACTGCAATTTTGAGAAAAACAAAGGGAAACAAGTCTGCTGGAAAGGACAATATTCCTTCTGTCCTTATCAAACAACTACCCCGTAAAACCCTAATGTTTCTCCTTAACATTTTTAACTCATGCTCACGCCTCAGATATTTCCCAACGGAGTGGAAACATGCTATTGTCGTTCCACTCCTCAAACCCCGGAAACGAGGAGCGGTCCCGGAAGATTATCGGCCGATCAGTCTCCTCGACCACATCTCAAAAATATATGAGAAACTAATCCTCATCCACATCCGAAAACACTGCGATTCACATGACATTGTACCCCCTGAACAAACTGGGTTCTCTCGCGGCGTTAGCTGTTATCACCACGTGGCTAAATTACAGTACGAAACAGCTAATAACCTAAATAAAAATCTTGCCACAGCCATGATCTCCCTTGACTGCACACAGGCTTTTGATTCTGTATCCCACTCCATCCTTATCGATAAACTCAGGCATCACCAATTCCCTGTACAACTAGTCGATATTATCGGCTCATATCTCAGTGACAGGACCTTCTCAGTTCGAGTCAAAACTGACATGTCACCCCCTAGGCCAGTTACTTGTGGCGTCCCCCAGGGCTCAGTTCTGGCGCCTATCCTATTTAATATTTACACTGCCCAAATAGTTGGGACCAAAATTGACAAAGTTCAAATAGCTGCTTATGCTGATGATATTGCTATCTACACAGCAAGCATGGGAGCTAAACACGCAATGCGCCGAGCACAAAATGCAGCCCAACTGATCATAGACCAACTTAAAAACATAAACATCCACATCAACCCCGCAAAAACCGACGCCATCACATTCTCATACAAGAAAACCACTGAAAAACTACCTAAACTTAACGGTCAAACTATAAAAACAAAAAGACATCTCACATACCTAGGAATAAAACTCGAATCACACTTATCTTTCACAGCGCACATACAACACAGAATACAAACAGTAAAAGCTACCACATACCAACTCCGCCATCTACTCTATTCTCCAGGGCTGTCACTCAGACTCAAATTACTCATATATAAAGCCATACTCAGACCTTCACTTCTCCACGGTGCCCCCCTCCTACACTACCTATATCCTACAGCCCTGAAGAAACTACAACAATACCAGAACAGCATACTCATGAAGATCTGCAAAGGGACAACATTAGAAAGACGAAACATGAAACACATACATAACGAACTACAACTCGACTTTGTGCAACAACATATTTCAAGAAGACATATCAAGTTCTTCGACAACCTCCCCGCATCCTTTAACCCATTATTCCGATCCATCACCCCATCCCCCCTCCCTGCCAGATGGCAAGGCCGTAAGGGTCCAATAAACCCCACCAACATAATCATTTAACCCGCCTCACGGCTAGTCCTCCCCTCCCCATCCCTATCCATATCCCTATTCCTCCCCCCCCCCCTACTTATTTTATCGTTATGCTTAATTTTTATTTTATTTTATATATTTTCACTTAACGAGCGGAGGACCCTCAACTCCATAAATCTTATCAAGACCTTAAATGGACAGGAAGAGATAACAAACAAAAATCATTCAACGCACCTTCAAATACCACAGGTAGAAAAAGGTCAAGGTAATTCAAAGTATCGTTCCGCTAGTGCACTGGTCCGATATGACACTGATATCATGGTTTGTTTTGTTTCAGAGGGATCGGAAAAAAAAAAAAAAAAAAAAAAAAAAAAAAAAAAAAAAAAAAAAAAAAAAAAAAAAAAAAGTAATTTTTGATATAACCAATGTTATATCAACAAGTGAGAAAAGAGTCATAGTTAATTTAAAATGAAAATCCAAAATACATAGGTATTGAAATGATATTCTGAAATAATAGCTAAAACATAACTTACCGTTTTGGCAGCTTCACTAATTATTTCTACATAGCGATTAGCATTCAACATTAGAGTTTCTTCAGCATCAGCACCACTGACTGCCATGTATTCAACAACAGCCGCATGATAGTAGTCTTCTTCAGGTGGAGTCTGCAACAAATTAATAAAATGTTAACAAAATTAATTGTTACAATAATAATGACAATGATTAGAACAGATCTTGTATCACTCTACTAAGGTATCAAGCAATCTATATGTAAAAACTAAACTATTTTTATAATACAGGATTAATATTTGCAAGGAATTTAGTTAAAGCGAAAAGAGGCAAGATCAAAGGCAGCTCTACCAAATTAAAAAAATATCTGGTGCTCGCATAACAAAACTTTCAATTACTGCTCTATTTAGAACAGAAATCTGACCAAGTTAGGCTAATACAGTATAATTTTTTTTTTTTTTTGTTTTACAGTTATTGAAATATTTGAAATCCATTTTTAATGGAGCTGTGCTTTAAACCTTACAACTAACCTGTAAAAACTCATTAAGACCATAAAACAACACAAACCATATTTATTATATCGATGGTAGGCAATAAAAACCTTTTAATTTTCTCTAAACTCATATTAAAATGTTTTATCACTGGACTAAAGTAGTTACTTAATCACAAATCTTTAGTTGACAATTCATAATTCAATTACTCCTTATTGTTATTAAATAACAATATATTCTATAAATGGTTAATTATTGGTCACAATGAATATTTTATTAATTATAAAATATGTTATAATCCTTCTAAGCTCCTTGACATTATGTTGTAGAAATTATTTGTTTATTTCCAAAGTGAAACCTAATCATCATCGATAAATTTTTGGCAAATGTGAAAAACTATATTTTCTATTCAAATTGTAATATCAAATACAATATTTAAAAAAAAAAAATTAAAAAAATCTTTATTTATAGTACATATTTACGAAAAGTATAGATTATTTTATTAGTAATGAAAACATAAAAAATTAAATATGGCTTTAGGAATTAATTAAACTTCCCGTTCCAATGCCCGTTTTGGAACAAAATAAAAGATTTTTTCTGATTCGGTTTGAAGAGAAAAAATGTTGTATGATTCGGGGGAAGCTGGAAAGGAAGTTATTAAAATTTTACCATAAAAATTTAACTTTTTGTATACAATAATGGTACAATAAAAGAAAATTATTTTTAATTTTCATTTGAATAAAAAGGTTAAATCAAAGTTTTTTGAAAAAAAAGGTTTGCTTTGGAAATAAACTCATTTTTACACCACTTTGATTTAGTATTAAGGTTGGTAAATATAATAATAGCACCATCAGATTCATTAGATATTTTCACTTAGAAATCGATACTTAACTTGATTTACAAAAAAAAAAATATATATATATTAGGGTCTACTTTGGAAATAAACAACTCAAATAATAATTTCATTACGCACAATAAGCATTCGTTTCTAGAAATTTGTTTTTGTCTCTATTGCAAGTACAAGTTTACTCTCCTGATTTTATTTTCTTAAAAACAGCTTATATAACTAATCTTATCACGAAATATTTTTTTTAGTAATCATTAAAGAACAATATTAATACACAACTACAAGTTTGTTAATTTATTTAAATATTAATTCAAATATCGAATGTGGTTATTCATACTGTTGTCATATTTTGAATTTTCTAGTCAAATCGATTTTTCGTTTTGGAGCTAGGCTGTTCACATACACACACGAACACACCATTTTTGGAACATGATTATTTGGATTTAGGGGACCTTATAACTTATATTTCCGTTGAAAACTCAGATTTAAAAATTTCACGATCTAGTACTTTCCCTTACTATATATTACATATATAGGTAAGCGAAAGTAATAAAATTGCTTATTAAAATAATTATTATTTAAATATGACATGAATCATATAGAAATTTCAAAGCAAATGCAATCTAAATAGAGGAACCTATCTTATCTTTATTAATGATACGTATAGTGTTGATAAACTTCGTAGGTCAGTATTGAGATTTTACGAGGTGTACATTGCCTTTTTTCAAATAATAAAAAAACCTAGTACAAAAAATGGATCAATTAAAAACAATCCACCACAACCTTACGTATACGGATTGAAATTAATAGGTAACCATAGAAGACTAAAGAGTTCGACATCCCTAGAAAAAGGGACAAAACAAATCAAGTCTGACCTCTCTATATTAATTAAAATGATGAGTCGTACTTCTTAAATTAACTAAAATTAAAATAAAACTATTATGATTAATAAAAATAAACTGATCAAAATTAAATAGGCATATAGTTAGTTATGTATGAATTATTTTCGTTCGAATTCATATTTTATTTTAAACATAAAATTCATTAAAAATGAATATAAATAACATTTTATTTGATCTCGGAAAATTTTATAAAAGATATTTATTTTAAAAATTAAAGTTTTTTGCGATTTTGTTTTACAAATTTTGTTTTCAATTGACACGTGAGATGTTCTGTTTAGTAATCAGTATAACTGGCCAAATCGTCGGTTAATGTCTTGCCTTTTAAGTCTGTTATGTGGGTTCCATGTATTCAATTTTTAAGCTTTAAAACCGTACCAATTACAGGAAATCAGTAAACAAAAAATAATTAAAAACAGTAATTAGCCAACCACTCCTTGACAAATTTAGTTTGTCACTCGCACACAGGCATACGGAGTAACATTGTGCTGTGTTTGTTTTTTGAGAACATGTGAATACCAGAACAACAATACCAGTTAAAAATCCGAAGGAAAATTTTTAAAACTATTTGCAGAGGTTGCATTAATTGCTAAGCTGAGCTCTCCAGCAAAGCGTTGAAATAATTCCTAACTATTTCCTCCAATTATATTCACAGAGAAAAAGAAACAAAAAAATTGTGATAACCAAGAGAAAAATATGTTACATGTTTAAAGATAAAATTATTTGAGCGATGTACACAAGGTCCATTTAAAGAAATACTCGTTATATAACTTTCATCCTATATTTCTCTTATATTCTTCCTAACATTTCAGCCTCAACGACTGCTTGTTGTCATTATTATAAATAATAAATAAAATTTTGATAAATAATTTGGGATTAATGAAAAAATGGTACGATGTAGATTGAAGTAAACAGCAGTACGACAGTAACTGTTATGTCTATTTCTCCTGAGAAATGTTGTGAAATGAAGAGCTACAAAGCTACTGTGCAGGTTCACGGTTAAAAATGGAACTTAATTTTATTTTATTGGAGAGCTACAAATGGGTAGTTTCTCTTCATATTGTACATGTCATATTACCAATTCAAATTTACTGGTTGCATTTTTTATCTAATACACTTGTAAATTTCATTAAATATGTATATATACACAGGTGCACAGGCGGATTTACGGGCTGAAGCCCCCCCCAAAATGGTAAAATGTAATAATGTTTTATGGTAAAAAATCATGTCTTAAAGTATTATTGCTCGTTTGATTACATTTAATAGGACTTAAAGAATCACTTAAACACCATTTCATATAGGTTGTTAGTATCTTTCTGTTTTTCCAAAGTAATTATCGTTTTATATATGGAAAAAAACCTTCCGGGCTGAAGTTCCCCCCAAAATTAAATCCTGGATCCGCTGGTGCACAGGTGGATTTACGGGGGGAGGGGCTTTCGGGCTGAAGCCCCCTCCCTCCCCCTCCCCCCAACGGTAAAATGAGTTCCATATGAAACTTTACGAGACGTCGTCGGGCGTTTTCGGGAAACTGGTTCTTACAATAGAAGGACCGGTTCTGGACGGCCTAGGGTAACAGAACCACGGGATGACCGGTTTTTTACTTTGAGACCTTACCGTTGTTCAAGCGATTGATCAGCTAGAAGAAGTTAGAGGTGTGCAAATTTCTGATCGTACCGCTCAGAGAAGATTAAATGAGTATGGATTAATGGCTTTTCGTCCAGTAAGAGGACCAGAGTTGACCAGAACTCACAGAGTAACACGGCTGGCTTTTGCTCGAGAACACAGCCATTGGACTATGGACGAATGGAGTGCATTACTTTTTAAAGATGAGTCAAAATTCGCTCTTCGATCTCCAGACGGGCGTGAAAGGATGTGGAGAATAAGAAACGAAAGATATGCAGCCTGTAATTGTTCACAGAGCCAACCTTTCCAACGTGGTTCCTTATTGGGTAACAAGTGGGAGGAATTGTTTGCCTTTCAGTGTATATTAAAAACTATCTCATAAGGTATTATTGTCCGTGTAATTACATTTAATAGAACTTCCACAATCACTTAAACATTATTTCATATAGGTAGTTCATTTTTTCAAATTAATTATCGTTATATATATATATGAAAAAAATCTTTCGGGCTGAAGCCCCCCCCCCCAAGTTAAATCCTGGATCCGCTAATGTATATATATAATTTAATTTCTCAAATTTTAAAAAACGTTTCATTCAAAACTACATTTATCTAATTTATATAAATTGTTTTACGCTTTTCATCGCTTTAGGAAAATGGAAGTTTAACAAGTACAATGCTTAATATTTTGAATCTAAGTATAATCCCTTGTGGAACTCATCATAGTAATTATCTTGACCAACACATAATATAATTTGGTTTGGATATATATTTAATTGTATTTATGGTAATAAACACGATTTCAATCATTCATTTAATAAGAATATATATTGTATTTTTTTGTACTTTTCATCGTAAATATTAAACCAAAAACCAATTTTTTTCTAATTTCCCAAGACTCTTATCTCTTAAACTATAGCCAATAGGGAAACAAATTAGAACAGCTTACAAAAGAACATTATCAATATCATTCTTGCCAAGCGAGGAACAGATTTGCCTCAGCCGATACATCCAAAACCTTATGACTCAATACGGCGAATGGTGAAGATGGTAGTGAAGGAGGAAATAAGAAAAGTACATTTCGGCAAAGTGGAAGGGAAGCGTTACTAGTGGTTGAAGGATAACCCGATCCCAGCTGAGCTGCCGAGAAGAGATGCAGTTGCCTGCTTCCGCCTGGCTACTGGTCACGACTATGTGCAGAGTCATAATAAACAAGATAGGCGTGGCTGAGGATCCTACCTGTAAATTGTGTCATCTAGGAACAATGGATGCAGACCATCTAGACGCATGTCCTGCCTTGAGGGACATAAGAAACAAAATATTTCCGAATATACATATAAGAAAGTCTAAATTATACTGGGCAGCAAGATGTCGGATGGCCAAATGACCAACGACTGGCATAAGAAAAAAAAAAAAAAACTTCTTAAAATTCAGTTCCTCACTTATAATTATATATTTTTCCTCCTAAAAGTTGAGAATAAAAATCATATATGAATTAAAATCCTTAATTAAAATGTAATAAAAAGTTGTATTCAGAAGTGCACGCTCCCCCTCCTCCTTCCCTCCACGGTCTACTCCGCATGAACCTTCTCCCACCACTCCCAAGATATTTTATTACTGTCCTCACTTAAACAAACGGTGCAAGCGAAAGTAGAATTTAAAAAATCATAAATTATATACAATTACACATCCTGCAGTCTGTGTCATGCTCCCCCTTGCCCTCTGGTTTGAAACTTTTCATTACAAAAATTCGTGCTCTCCTCAAAAATTTTGAGCCATGAAACTCCCTTCTAAAAAAACCCGTGCATGTACGGTTTCTTGTAGAGTGCATGGTTGTGAATGTTAATAAGAAAAGCTCCGTTTTCCTTGGGTACAACAGTTAAATTTTTAGAAAAAAGGGTAGTGTGAAGTAACCTATAGCACTACAACCTATGAAGGGTCTTGAGTTCAGTACACAGGAAGGAAGTGCTGTTTTTTGGGTCAACGTTTGTGCAGGAGACTGGATGTGTACTTGGAGGGTCTCTCGACCCCAGGGTTAATCCACGGCTGAAGCAATGGAATAAATATTTACCTCCCATCAGCCGAATTTAAACCCAGAATCTTGAGCATTGAAATATAGTGGCTTACCTACTGCTCTATGTATCAAGTATTTTATGCAAATAAATTTACGGCTCGAGGCTGAGGTGGCCAAAGGTGTTGAGATATTGCTCACTTCAAACATTCTCGAAAAAAGCATTATTTTTTATTTATTCAATTGTAGTTGTTTTTATTAGCATATTCGAATTATTGTCGACCGATTTTTTCATTATGTTACAACTATTACACTATATTGAACAGACTATTAATCAATCACGAGTTATAAGGATTTAAACAATCAACAGAAATATTGAATAAATGTTTTTTAACAATAACACGCATATAATTATATAAATCACCTATATCGTAGGCACCATGTTAAAGTAATGAACGTGAGCAAGTTATACGTTGCACATTTGTTATTTTAACAAGGTGCCGACGGTATATCATTTTAACTATGTAATAAATCATGCAATTTCTGAGCAATACAACCTTCATAACAAAACCAGCAAGGTATGAAACAATCTATTAGTAACGAGAATATTTTTACAATATATAATCTTCATGAAATAATTGTTTAAAGAGAAATTGTTAATTAGACACATATTACAATAATAGCAGAGAAATGTTTAAAAATTCGTTAATATACTCCAATAAAAAAATAATAATAAAAGTCAATATTTAAATAGTTAGTTCATTTCGAATTATTTTTATTGTGTAATAACAAATTACAGTGTTGCATTTTATTGTAAATTTAATATGTTATATTTTCGGTACCATGTTAATGTAACGAATGAAAACCTGCACAAAGTTTCTCATTCATTACTTTAACTGATGATATATACGGGTCACCGTTTGTACTAAATTAATTGTTAAACGGTAGTTTTAAGGCGTTTAGAATGAACTCAGTTAGTAAAATGAAAGTAATATGTTATTACTGTCATTGCATTTATATTTTCGACCTATTGGCTCGAATTCAAGTTCCACACCTCAAACGCATACATTCGAAAACTTTGAATCATTCACTGAATTTTCTGCTGACTTTTTTTTTTCATTCAAATGTTTGTTTTGTTATTATCATTAATATATCTACCAATTGTTAAATATATCTCAGATTGTCGTAGTGCCCTAATATATGAAGAGTAAAGGATTTCAATATCCGAAAAGCTCTAAATTAAGTGCAATGCTGCCGTTCATACACACACTATATATAATAGTATTGTTTAAATTTCTAAAGTAGATTATAGTTTAAATATATATTTTTTTAAAGTAAACTGATGTCTCATTTTTGAAACTTTTAATTCAGTAGTCTGATCATAGCTTCATTTTATGGCATTAATATGAACTTTTGCCATTATAATTTTATACAATAAACTATTGCTTTTCAGGAAAAATTCTAGAAATTAGTTGTTCCAAACAGAGGATGTTGAGTGTATTTATAAGTGTCACTAACGGGCCCCACAAGAGGAAAATTGCCGGGCCACATTATCGAAGGCCGGAAGTTCAAGAGGCCCGGTAAAAATAGTAGGATTTTATAACTAAAGTTTTATAAGTTGTAACAAATCGAAATATAAAATATAATGAAGTATCTCGTATAAATATACCTACCATCACGGTATATTTATACACACCACGGTCTAGAGATCTGAAGCACTTGGTACCACTCAAACCCTTTGGAGGATGGACAATTCAGAAACTACAGCAAACCATTTGATTTGTTTCGCGGTGTATGATATTGATTGGCTAAAAACATTTCTTACCTTGACTGCAAGTGCAGAGACTACAAACAATCCGGTCAGTAAGAGCTTCATAAGGTATATTTTCCTGGTAACTTGGTGCAGTTTGAAACAGGTGTTTAGTCGAGCAACGAATCTTTATCAGCCTTGCTGCTTACGCAACAGTGAGGTATATCCAGCTTGACAGCAATTTATTTTGAGATATTCGGCAGAGGTTACATCTTCCTTCATGGAGATAAATACGGTCAAAGTCGACGATTATATAAATGTTGACTGAAAAACTGTGCGGTAATTATGTTGTAAACTACAGTTGACTTAGTAATTCAACGAAACCACAAGCAAATTAGAAGGCAGTAAATACGAAAAAAATTCCTAAGTGAATCAGCCTTTTGTTAATTACGTCTTTATTATGACTGATAAAAAAATACAAATTCATGTCTAAGGGCTGTATTGGCTAATAAAATTTCCATCATAAAACTGTAACATGAAGATTATTCGGAGAAATAACTTCCTCGTTCTGCACAAATACATAATTGCATTTACCTCTAAAGTTTATTATTTATAAACAAATAAAACCATTGTAAGCTAATGTACGAGCTATACACTGCTTCGAACTTAGTGAAGCTTGTCAGATAACTAAAAACTCAATTTATGGACAATAGAACATATTGTGTCTGGTTTATCACTGAAACTTGTTTGATTTTCATCAGAAGATTTTATCGTTATCTTTCCACTTCAGTGTGAAACTCATTGGCTTGAGTGCCATCTATAAATCTATATTTTTCGTTAGGTGATAGCTCGCTCGATATAATATTCGAATGAGGAGGGAAATTTTTATGTAATTAAGAAATAATTTCATTTAACGAGATAGATTAAAAAAATAAGTCGTTTTTTTATCTGCACGCAGCTCTATTGCATCTTTGTTGATACCATCTATACATCTGGTTTTTAGCCTTCCACGTGGTCTTTTGCCTTCTACCGAGGCATTCCTTGTTACGTAGAGGCTTCCAGAAGAATTGCTACGAACTACATGCCCAGCCTATCTTAACCTCCGTGCCTTCATATCATGGGATATTCTTTATTATAGCAATTCTGTATTGGTCTTTCTTCTCCATGCGTTAGTACTCTGATCCCAGATCGCTCCGGTTATCATGCGGAGGATTTTCCTCTCAAATCTTTGAACACTTTATTCTAGGGTGCTGGTTAGTGTCCAAGTCTCACAGCCATATATTAGAGCTGGCTTTATCATAGCATTGTACACCATTAGTTTGAGATTTTTCGGGATTTCAATACCTTTGAGAGAGAAAGAAAGCTCTTTTTGCGCTAGTTATACGCTGGTGTATGGAAGTTATTGTGGAGCCGAGATATTTGACCTTTTCTCCTCTCTGGAATGGTTTTTCCTTCTAAGCGAATCCTGTTAATGGGGTGAGATTTTCGGGTTATTATCATATATTTTGTTTTGTTTACATTTACTTGTAGGGTGATCTGCGCTGCCTCTCTTATCAGTGTTGTAAAGTTTCTTAATGTCTTCTTCATTACTTCCAAGGGCAGGTACATCATCTGCGTATCCAAGGATTTTATGATTCATTCCGACATGGACCCCTCCATTTTCCTGTGATGTTGCTCTTATTACCTTCTTCAGGGCTAAGTTGAACATCATAGGTGATAGTAAAAAAAAAAAAGTCATACACACTTTTAATTTTTAAATACTCACTTTGGAGCGCGGAATGTACTGCACGGGAGTCTTTCTCGACGTTGAACAGGCGTTTGATAGAGTCTGGCATCCGGGACTGATGTACAAACTCCGTGAATTCCTACCACCTACATACTTCCTCATTATACGTTCCTACCTTACTGACAGATACTTCAAAGTCAATCATAACAATGCTTATTCATCTCTTTTTACTCAGTCTGCCGGTGTTCCTCAAGGTAGTATCCTAGGTCCTATCCTTTACACAGTTTATACAGCTGACATCCCAACCCAATCCAACACTGTCATCACCACCTATGCCGATGACACGTGTATCCTATCAGTTAATAACGATCCTTTAATTGCATCCCAAACTCTTCAATCACATATCACAAGCCTTGAAGAATGGTGTAAAAATTGGAGAATAAAAATAAATTCCAACAAATCCCATCAAATCACTTTTACCCTCCGTCGTAAACCTATGACCTCTTGTCCTACAGTATCCTTCAATAATACTCCACTTATTCCTGTTGAGCAAATCCGCTACTTAGGACTCCACCTTGACAAACGACTCACTTGGAACCCCCATACCAGACTGAAACGACTAGAAACCGCCCGACGTTTTCGACTACTGCAGCACTTACTAGACAAACGATCTAAGCTTTCAATCAATTATAAACGACTCGTATATATGACAATAATAAGACCTATTTGGACTTACGGAATTGAGCTTTGGGGCTCCACTAAACCATCGAATTCCTCTCGTATCCAATCCTTACAATCCAAAATCCTTCGTAAAATCCTCAACGCTCCTTACTTTGTCACAAATAAAATCATCCATAAAGACCTTAATGTTCCATATGTTTCCGATCAGGCCCAATCCAGATATCTTTCCTTCCATAACAAACTGCAGAATCATCCGAATCCTCTCGTTTCAAACCTTGCTTCCTCCTCGATCCCTGATAACCCTCCGAGGCGTCTGAAAAGAAGATGGCCTCGGGATCTTCTAATATAGAACTTTAATTTGAGTTCTACCAATGGGTAGTTTCTCTTCATGTTGTACATGCCATGTTACAAATTTCTCATTTACTTATTGTATTCTCTATGTAATATAGTTGTAAATTCCATTGAAATAAAAAAAAAAAAAAAAAAAAAAAATACTCACTTTTAATAAAATATCGTTTACGACATCTACATACAGTAACTGCAGATAGGTGGAAAGGGATGGGACCAATTATAATAAAGTAGTATTAAAATTAAATTTGGCTCACCCCTATATGATTTATAATATATATATTATATGTATATATGTATATATAAATACAATATGTATACAAATATAATGTATACAATATATTATTCATGTGATTATTTTGAATGTGTAGTTCTTTACTTCTTTTTTTATTCACAATTTTTTTCTACACTAAAAAAACTCATCCGCGGATGATGACCACGAAGGTATTATAGTAACTCCTTAAGGATTTTACAAACTAATAGAACGTTTGCCAATGCGTTGTCACGAATGCGTTGTCATGAACGTTGCCAAAACGACCTCGAATAACATGCAATAGTCTAGCTTCAACAGCGAATACCGTCGCGAAATTATTTAAACCATTTGATTTCCTTATAATACTATTAATGCAATTTAATACAATTTTTATATCGTATTCAAAATAAAAATAAGGTAAATGCGACCTTAATGCTGATACTCTCTTTCATTTTATAATGTGCTAATCAGTTTTTAAAAGCTTTATTCAGGTAGTGAAATAGTTTAATTTTTTTTTCAAAATAACAATAATCAAAATATTTTACTTTCTTATTAGTATTTGGAATATTTTCAGCTTACTCTATTAATAAAATACTTTAAACTATTAGTGCTCAGTGGACGCAGAATTTGAAGGTCTACAACTCTTAGATACTATGAGATTTTCTCTTAAAGAGCTCATTTCTCAGCTGCAGGGCCATTAATAGTAATTTTTTTTTCAGTTTTTGACGAATTTGATAAAAATCAGCGTTCTTGGGCCGCGGTTATCGACCATACCACTTGACCAAATTATTAAATTTAGGTACCCGATAGATGCACACTTTAACGATCTTTAATTTCCTAAAGGGTACGTTTTTCGCTTTGATGAACCGTTTAAGAATTATAGGTGAAAAAACAAAAAACTATCTAGAAAAATCTAGCTTTTCCTTGGTGGCCATTTTTACATGTCTCAACCAATGTATATAAGTTAAAAAACCGAAGTTTTCCCACATTTTTCGCAATGGTTTTTCCGTTTTGATCCTCAAATTACTATTCTATTACTATTCTAATATTCTTTAAATCAGCTGTCATTTTTACATGTAGCAAGATCCGACTAGCAGACTCTGTTATAAATATTAAAACGAGAAAATTCGTTTAGAATTTTCATCAAATAATAGCGATGTTTTCTCATGGGCTCCCAGACTATAAGGGCGAACCTCAACGAATGCTTTGGCAAACGCAATTAATTAAATAAATTAAATAAGCGGTTCCTTATCATTCGTTCGCGAAAGATTTGCTAAATATAAGCTGGAATTCCGGAAAAAACCGGATCATTCGTGCATCGCCCGTCCACGATCGCCAACTTGTTGGTAAACGAGGATTAACCTAGGTTGTAAGCGTTAATACTCGTGCCAACAGTACTGTTTTATTATTTTTGTTTCTTAATTACACTTACAATTGAAAGAACTGAAACGTTAACAATATAAAATATTTCCCTTAACACATATGATCATACTAAAGATTTCATAATAATCTTAGGAGAATACAATATAATATGACTATTTTTTATGATGTTATTTAGTTTTATTAAGTAAGGACTAATGGTAATGGAGTGACGTCAGTCTTGGTATAGAAATCTGTTTAAGCTATTGCGCCCTAGAATTAGTTATCATGTTACATCTTGGAATAGAAGAACAACTTTTAACCATAAATTAAAATATGAAGTAAGAATATATCGTTGGAAGACTTACAAAAAAAATTTAAAATATTCAAACATTTTGTAGATCTGTTATGACTGCACTCCCACACAATTAAGAAGATTCAGGATTCTATTCCTATCTGGGTCATCACGGAGGCCCGAATGAACCTCAGCTTTCCTAATAGAAGGTAACTTAATTTCTCAGCTGATAGCTACAATGCTCTCTCTATATAATTTATTATTATACCAGTTGAAGTTACTCAAAGAATTGAACAATCTAAACCAAAGCCATCAAACTTCTTACACTAAACATATACCAACAGATACCAATAAATGAGGCATAATAAATGATAAGTAAAAAAAAATATATACTAACAATAATTTGAAAACTAAGGTATTGGATTCCCAACATATCGATAAAGTTGTTAATCCAACTTTGGGGGGGCTTCAGCCCGGAAGTTTTTTTTTTTTCATATATATATAACGATAATTACTTTGGAAAAACAGAAAGATGCTAGCCATCGATATGATATGGTGTTTAAGTGATTCTTGAAGTACTATTATATGTAATTAAACGAGCAATAATACTTTAAAACCTAATTTTTTACCATAAAACATGGTTACTGAATACTTTAATAAAAACTGAATACTTAATAGCAATTTGTAACTCAGGACTTACCTGTGACAAAAAACTTAATTTTATAAGGCACTAGCGGATACAGGATTTAATTTTTAGGAGGGGAGGGAGCTTCAGCCCGAAAGTTTTTTTTTCATAAAAATAACAATAATTACTTTGGAAAAAGAAAGAAACTATCTTCCTATATGAAATGGTGTTTAAGTGATTCCTAAAGTCCTTTTAAATGTAATTACACGAACAATAATACTTTAAGAGATAATTTTTTAATATTTTTTTTTCCATAGAACATGGTCATATTTTCCATTTTAGGAGAGGGCTTCAGCCCGAAAGCCTCTCCCCCTCCCCCCCCCCGTAAATCCGCCTGTGCATGCGACTATGTTGTAAGCTTTGAATAAAGTATTGACTGAAGTATCCCCAACCTCTGGGTTGATACTGTTTTGATCTATATGTCTAATAGGTTTTTAATTACTATTTATATGTAATTTCTTACACATTACGTGAAAAATCATTAAAAATGTCTAATAAAAATTTTATATGTGATGTCAAAATATTGAAATACAGGAAAAACTTTAAAACTGGGTAGATAGTAAAAATAAAAAAATAAAAATTATTGTAATGTTTGTAGAAAATTAAACAGACATTCAGAATGAAATTACTTTCATTCATAGACGCAAACTACGGGGGAGGGAGAAGGGCGATCTCCCTCTCCCCTCCCCAATAAAAATGATGAGGGGGCCAGAATATCGTTTCACCCCCTCCATAATTTGAGGAAAAAAAAAATTAAAATCAATAAAAATAGGCTAAATGAATGAATAAAATATGAAAACTAAAATCGATTAATCGGGCGAGAATATCGTTTCGCTCCCTTAATAATTTGAGGCAAAAAAAAACATTAAAATCAATAAAAAATATGCTAAATGAATGAATAAAATATGAAAACTAAAATCGATTAAAAAAAGTCAACTTGCTAGCTAGGTTATGACCTATTCGTCGGTATGTAACGATTTGATTGATACCTAACTGTTACTTTTAGTTGAATTTTATATTTTCATTTATATTCAAAAATAATAACATAGTATATATTATAATTAAAACAAAAAATTAATAAAAATCATTACAACTATACAACCATATAAACAAATAATTTTTAAATATTCAATATTATATTTGTTCGTTTCACAATAATTATGTTGAATTTTTATAAATAATAAAAACTCCCGCCATTTTTTTTTTTTTTTTTTTATTCCCTCGCCCTCCCCCCAATAAAAATCGGAAATCTGCGTCTATGCTTCCGTTCCAAATACTTTAAGTGAAAAAAAATGAATAATTCTTCATGCTTTTCTGTACATTTATATATCAAAACACCTAGATATAGTGAGGCAGTAGAAAAAGAATATACTGAACAGGTATTATGTAGTTTTATTTGTTGATTAATAACAATACATAGGTATGACAGATACATAATTAAAAAATAGTGCTGATGGTTGAAAAGCAAATATCAGCAACAAATAATCAAGAAAACCTTTTTTTGTGACACTTCAATTTCAAGCATAACTTTCTCCTTCACAAAGTTATTAGATCTGAATAAAAATCACAAGATAAGTTGTTGCTGCTCCAAAAACCTGAATAACAAATAAGAAATTTAATTTTTCAATTACAAATTATGATAAGTAGAAAAAACATATATATTTAATTACCTGAACAGCAAGAGATAAATTTAGAGGGAATAATTGTAAGACATTTAGAGGTTTAAAACTATGAGTTACTTTTAATATGTGAATTTCAAGCTGGAAGAAGAAAAAAAAAGCTGTTACTAAATTTGTTTTCGAAAAAATCAATAGCGAAAATCCAACAATAGTTTTTGAAATAATTATTTACTTCTCCGCAATAGTTGTGCTTGCTGGGATCTAAATATTCGCTTAGCAGTTTTCTCGTTGCTAAAGCCTTAATTTGTAAATTTTATATTAGGAAAGATAATACAATTTTAAACGTTCAAATATTTAGTGATATCAATATTTACCTGTTTTTCCAAATAGGAACAAGGCCACAAAAATATCAATAACCGGCAGATTTCATGTAATGTCCACAAGCAGTTTGAAACGACAAAGTGATACCCTAAATTTGACTTTTCAAACATTAGACTGTTCATAAACCCGTAGTAAGGTCCACATATCAATTGTTCAAAGCAATAGATCACAAGAATTAAGTTTTGTGAGCTATTTCGCTGGTTGATTTCCTCAATTACATTGCATAATGTTTGATAGTTTTCAATTAATTTTGATAAATTTAATAACTGGACCACATCTCCTATAATGGAAATGAATTAGAATCAAAATCACTTAACTTAAATATAATTTTAATAATGAAAATATAATATAAAAATCTGGTTCAGTTCCACTTGCCACCTTACTTTGAGTCAAAATTAATTTCAGCTTAAATAAAATTAGTAAAAGTTATTTAGTTTATGTTGAAACTAGTACGTGGGCGGACAAATTACTGATTTATATACAGAATAGCCATGAGGATAAAATTTTGGTATGTTTTTTATTGGCACGATTCACATTGGTTTTACTTAGTCATGAGGATAACAAATAATCAGGATTTACAATATTTATATAGTTTATTAATTAGGCTTGCCAACTTTTTGATCCAATCCGACCATTATCTTTGGTTACAATTAAATTACCTTAGAATGAACATATAGAATTATCCTAGAAATGTATGGTTATTGAATTATCAAAAAAAATAGTGCAGCCCCATAACTGACGCTCCTATAGGTAAACACACAACAGAGAGGGGCTGTCATACTGTCATTGCTAATGCTGAACCCATTTTGATGATTTTTTTTTTTTATAATTCAGAGGAAATTTAGTAGCCATTCAAAAGATAATACAGTTAACATAAAAATGTAAACATTTAGAATTATGAGCAAATAAAAGTTTCTTTTAGATGTAACTATTTTTCCTGTTTATTCTGGGATTGGACTGTATTTGATAAGTTAAAGAGTTTTAAGGAGAAAACTTTGTTAGTTTTGTTGAAGATTTTGGCTTTACAGTTGATAAAAAAAATGTTTTGCAGCTATTGTGTTCAAGGTGCAAAATTGCCCATTTAACGACATAGATACAACATAATAACGTATAGATATATAAGCAAAAGTTCAAACTACCTCATACAACAGTGAAATACATTATAAAAAATTTTAAATTCAGATCAGTGAACAATAAATCCCGCCCTGGAAGAAAACTCTTGTTGATAGTGCTAGAATCTTGTGAAATTGTGCTTAAAGTGGCAAAAAATCCAAAATTAAGTGCTCAAGAGGTTTCAGCTAACTTCATGTCAGCTTATGGGAAATCTGTAATAACCCAAACCATGAGGAATTGGCTACATACATGAAGCTGGCTGTAGAGGTAGAGCGTTAATAAAAAAAATCTTTTATAAATTAAATAAACAGAACAAAAATGATTGAAGTTTGCCTGAGGACATGTAAAAAAACCGAATAACCCAATATGTTTGGGGAAAATATGTTGTTTCCAGGTGAAAGCAAGTATAATATATTAGGATCTGACAGAAAAAAATATGTTGAAGGAAAATAGAAAAGGCATTTAAATCCCAAAAACGACAACCCAAAGTGAAGCACGGAAGGAGCAGTGTCATGGTTTGGAGCTGCATGGGTCCCAAAGGAATTGGTGAACAAGCCTTTATTGACAGGATTATGAATGCTGACAAATAATTAAACGTGTTGCAGTGCAATTTAAATAGAAGTGTGTGAAAGTTAGGAATGGAGAATATACATATGCTTCAGCAGGACAACGATCCCAAGCATACAGCCATGAAACCAAACAATGGTTTCTATATAATGTTCAAAAATTCTCAAAACACCTCCACAATCACAGTATCTTAATCCGATTGAAAATTTAAGGACGCTGCTGAAATTACAAATCTGAAAATCTTCTTGTTCCTCTCGGAATGACTTAATAAGCAATCATAAAAAAGCTTGGGAAGAAATTGGTCCAGACACCAAGAGGTTCGTTGAACCAATGCCAAGGGGACTCAATACTGTGATAAATACGAAAGGGTGCCCTACAAAATATTAAAATTAATTGAGATTGATATTTATTATACTTTCTTTGGATTAGTTAAATGTATGAATATTTTTTTTTGCGCTTCATATTTGAAAATTTTTCATACAATATAGTTAAAAATTTTTACTTTTTTGTACAATTAATGCAAAATGAAGTTTCTAATTATTATCTATAGTTACTTTATGTTTAAAACATAGGTAAAAATATTTTTGTATAAAACATATGGTATACAAATACTTTTTTGGCCACTGTATATTAATCATTTGATTCTGACTCTTCAAAGGACAGTAACCCCAAAAAAGCGTAACTTTTATCAGTATTAGATTCCCAGATGTTCAGGGACAGTAAATTGTTTTATAGTATATTGTACTAGTTTTCATAATGAACACAATGTTTTTTTTGTTTTGTTTTGTTTCAATCTAAAAGTCATAAAATTTTCTTTTACTAGTTTAGTCAACATTTTATCAATGATTCAAGGGTTTTATTAAGCAAGTTGTTAATGCAATATATATAAATCATACTTTCTTATATGGTATTCTTTTTATTCTGTGTTCAGTGAAACCTTTGAAAAATACAGTAATTCTTAGCCAATTATGGTGGGACTAGATTTTTTTTTCTGTCTTCTATATAGTCCCATAAAAATTAAATATAATACTGAAGTTAATGAACTGCCGACAGATGCACAATGTATGTTTAAAAAAAGTTAAACGCTATAATTTGTAAAAATATAAATAATAAATGTCCTCAGTTAAAATTATAATAATAAAAAAAATAATAGATAAAATAAGTTCAATCATTCTCACCTTTTCTTGGATTTAAAGTGTTATTTAATTTGCTTTTTCCTCCAAATAAATTTTCAAGATTTCTGAGTAAAACATCATTCAAAGATTTAAAGTGAGTTGCAATGTTCATCACTATGTCAGTAAATTTTATGTGCATCATTGCAATTATTAAATAGCAGAAACTGAATGTTATAGAACTGAATTCTATCTCACGATTTACGCAATACCACACATATTGATCATAAATAATAACAACAAATTGCCCTACCAAAAATAATTTTAGTAATATGTAAAAGTAATCTTCATCTTTATTTTTAATTAACATTAATTTTATCTTATTCATTTTTCTTAATATTTTCATTATCTTTTCACCGAAATAACAGCTTAATAATATTCCAGTGACACAAGTTAATCCAACACAGATGTTGTCAATTCTATATAAAATTATACTTTTTTCTGACTTTATATTGTCTGCTGATGTTGTTTCTTGGATGGTTGCAAAACTTTGAATAGCAACCAACAGAAAACTGTACATTATTCTGATTTTAGAATTTTTCATAATTTTAAGTTTTTTGTCATAATATAGTTGGTTCATACCAAAAATAGTATGACTAGAAAATAATTTGTAACCTTTGGAGAACATTAAGCAACTACAGTGAGATACTACAGTGTACCCTTTATAACTTTCGACAGAGACATATTAAGGTGACAGTACTTAATAGGTCTGTTTGCATAAATAAATCAATTCACCTCTCAATAGAAGAAAATTGTTTTTTTCTATCATGGACAAAAATGATTATGCCCTTAGACATAAGTAAACAGTTTAAATACTGTTTGTTTAATAAACTAAAAAAGAAAAGAAAATGGGTTGGAATTTTTTAGAGTTGAAAATTTAAAGGACACTTCCATAATTATATAATTTTGAAAGAATGTGCTGATAATTTTGTTATTAAAAACCTTTAAATTAATAATAAGATTTTTATCTTCATTAAAGTACTTCTAGTGTATTTTAAAAAGAGAAAAAAATTATACTTGGCAAAATATTTTATAAAACCAACACTTATATCCATTTAAATATTATCTTATTTTTCTCAATGTAAACAATAGACTCAAGAGTGGGGGTATCAATCATTTGGAAAGATTTACCAGTGTGTGTGCTATCTGACACATTCTCATCCTTTCGCGTTTTATACAAATTTATTAGCAGAAGAAAAATATGGTTATAGTAAGTTAATAATATGTTTAATCAATTCTAATCGAGTATTTCGCATCTATGACAAATATTAGTCAATTTTTTTTAAATATTTACTTCTTTTCAGAAATACAATTTCAAAGGTCTTATGGCACCTGTCTTTACTCCATTCCAAGCGAATTTGAGGTAAGGATTCCCAATCACCATAATTAAACTAGAATTATATCATTTTTAATTTTTAATAAAACAATATAAAACATTGAAAATTTGTATGATCAAATAATAAAAACAAAACAATATCTATCTCAGTGGTGTTGGTAAATAACTATTCAGTATTAAGATTGACATTGTTATTGCCAAGAATCATATACACAGGAAAATATCTAATTACCTATCTGAGGCGGCAGTTAATAGGTTAGGTGAAAATTTCTTATTAGTAAATAAATTCTATCTTTGAGATTTTTTAATGTAATCTTATAAATAATGCTGTACATTTTTAAGAGATACAATGAAAAATAGTTTTGCAGTATAATAAGAGGTGAAGTACCAGTACATCCAATGACCGAGAGATCAATACACATTTTAAGAGTTTTTTTTTCATTAATCAAAAACATGTTATTATTGATTTTTTATTATTAATAATTCTGTTTAAATTATTTTTTAAAATCAGTGAATGTTGAAATAATCAGTGGTTAAATCAGCTTTAAGGTCAGCGTTGAGATTCCTCTTTACTTTTATTATTTTTCAAATATTATTTGAATTTTATATCTGTTATATTTTATCAATTGATGTGTTCATTAGCTATGTTTTTCTAAATAGTTTCTTGTTTACTCCATGCTGTATTTATTTTATTTTTTTACCTAGGCAAGATATATTTACAGAATATATTCCATCATACGGAGCATTTTTAAAAGAGAAGGGAGTTCTAGGAATATTAGGTGATAGTCAGAGATATTATATTAACATGAAATTTATGTTAAATTAATGTTGGACTTAACTTTGATTCATCTCTTAAAGTAAATGGAACAACTGGAGAAGGAGTCTCAATGAGCACTCAAGAAAGGAAGTTAGTAACTGAAGCTTGGGCAGAAACAGTTAAAAAAACTAACCAGACATTAATGGTCCAAGTTGGAGGGGCATCACTGACAGATGTTAAAGATATGGTAATCAACTGTTTGACTATTAAAACATAATACAGTGGATCAAAGATGTATTGGCACACCTAACTTTTTTCATGTTTCATTGTGGAAAAATCCTAAATTGATTAGTTAAACATTTTTATTTAATTGAAAATTTTCAAAAATACATAATTAGGAAAAATATCTGGTGGAAGCAACACACAACTTTCACTTACCTTTCTACTTTGAATAGAAATTATTTTCTGGAAATGTTGAGCAATTATAAAAGTACACTTTTAACGGAGCTATAGTTTAAAGTTTATAGCTAACAAATCATTAACACCATTATAATAACAAAAACCCTATCAATTATATCATTGGTTGACAATAAAAACTTTGGTACTCCATCTGTTTTCATAAACCACATAACTCCAGTTTCTAAGCTATAGATTTGAAAATATATCTCTATATTCAATCTATGAATGATTACAAATTCTATACTTATTAGTTACTAAACTGCTATTTTTCATTGTAAAGTTTACTATAAAGAAATTACGAGATTTCCATTGCCTGTCATAGATAGGTCAAAGGTTTTCACACTAATTTTAAGCAGACAATGTTTGGATTTCAAAAGGATTATTATTTCTGGAATATATCTTATTCCTAATGAGATTTCCATAAAAATTTGAGTGTGCCAATAATTTTTTGACCCACTGTACATATTTATTGGTATGTACCTATTCAGCCACAACAAAAAATAATAAATGTTCAAAACTGATAATGAACTCAGTATTGAACATGCATTATTTTTTTAATGATATAAATAATCATAAGATTAATATCAATTTCAAGAAAAAATAAATATATATATATATATATATATATATATATATATATATATATATATATAATTCTGAACATTTCTTATTTTTTTAAACATACTTGTTAATTTGAAAATTAACTCAGGTATTTTAGAGGGGATTTAAATTATTATCAAAGCAACAAAAACAAATAAAAAATATCACATTTTTCTTTAGTATTACAACTGAACTTTAGAATTGGGCATTATTAGAAAAAACAAATAATAAATAATTGTTTACATGCTTATTTTTTAAGTTTGCAAGCCACTATTTGTTAATTTTAAGATTTTTTAAACTTTGAACATACATACATTTTTTTGGTCTCAATATTAAAAAGTTTCAGCATTTCAGCAACAATATTTATTAATTTTAAATCTTTTTTAAATTTTGAATATACATACATTATTTTTGTCTCAATATTAAAAAGTTTTCACCATTTCCTTATAGTCATTTCCATGTCGTATTAAATTTAAGTGAGATCACTAGGTTTAGGTTAAAAAGCACATTGAGTTTCAGCATACTTCCCACAAAATTGTTTTTTAGCAATAAAAAATATTATACAAAGGTAATTGATACTATACAACTTGTTATTCAATATAATATCAGCCCGATTCTGACTGAAGTAAATCATTAAAAGTTTATACATTGCTACTGACATTATTGAATTTTTGAAAGTCGAAAAACAACACTTTCTATTTAAAAACATACCAAAAATCTTTCCATGAATAGTTTTTTTCACAATTTGTGTTTTCTTCCCAGGCACAACATGCTGAGAAGGTGGGCGTTTCTTCTATTCTTTGTCTTCCAGATCTGTTCTTCAATCCTAAAACTGTGGACGATTTAATTCATTACTTGAAATTCGTATCACATGCTGCTCCCAAAACCCCTCTCTTCTATTATCATATACCTTCTTTCACAGGAGTTAACCGTAAGGATTTTTATCAAATTAAAGATGAGTTTAAATTAAAAGAAAAATATTAGTATTGCTAAGTAACTCCATTTTGCAATAGTTATTATTTATTTTGAATGTACTTAATGTCTTAAAAATTAAATTCACACGCCCACAACTCAAGTTATTAATTTTTTATTTAAATTAATATATTTATTTTAAGCAACAAGCAAGGCTCCACAGTTATTCTCTCATCAAAACTCAAGGTACTTAAAAAAATAAAAATAAAATAAAGTAGGACATAATACAGATCACCAGACTAGAATTTATAACTTTTTAGACTAGAAAATCAAAACTTGAAATTACTGACAGTTAAAAATAATAAAGCAAAACAACGTGTTTATTTTATTTATTTTTTATTTACAGTCTCAATGAATGAATTCCTAAGCAAAGGGCAAGATCAGATTCCAACCCTTTCTGGAATCAAATTTACCAGTAACGATTTAGATGAAGGTGCCAAATGTTTAAGAGTAAATGAAGATTTAACTGTTTTCCTCGGAGCTGATACTGTAAGTTCTAAATCCTTTAATACCACATGTACATTATTTTTACTTTAAATATTACTTCAAATCAATAAGGCTTACGGCATGGATATGGACTATCACTGATCTTGTTCAACGTAGCACTGGAGAAGGTGATAAGAGCAACATCACACAAAAATGGAGGGTGCAGGACGGAATGAATTATAAAATCCTTCGATATGCAGATGATAAAGCTGTTCTTTGAACAGCGTCTCAATCAACAGAAACTCGCAAAGACTGATAAGAGAAGCAGGACAAATAGACAAACAAGTAAATGAAGAAAAAATACATGATAATAAACCAGAAATCTCGAACCAATAACAAAATCTGCATAGAAGGGAAATTGTTTTCAAGAGTAAACAAATTTAAATACCTCGGCTCCACAATAACCACAATGAATGACCAACAATCGGAAATATACCAGCATATAACAAGTGCAAACAAAAAAAAAACTTATTCTCCCTTTCAAAGGTATTGAAATCCCCAAAATCTCAAATTAAGGGTGTACAATGCTATGACAAAGCCAGTTCTAATATATAGCTGTGAGACCTGGACAATAACCATCAACCTAGAAAAAAATATTGAAAGATTTAAGGGAAAAATCCTCTTCACGATAAGCAGAGCAATCTGGGACTAGAGTACTAACACATGGAGAAGATAGACCAATAAATATCTGCTTACAGAAACTGGTCAATCAATATCTCATGATATGAATGCGCAGATGTTAAGGTGGGCAGGGTAGGTAGCTCGGAGCCACATTTATTTGGAAGTCTCTACAAGATAATGAATGACTCAATAGCAGTCAAAAGATCTCTGGCAGGCCAAAAAGCAGATGGGTAGATCAAATCAACAAAGATGCAATACAGTAACGTTCAGATAACTGGGAAGAAATATCACTTTTTATATTTTTCGGATGAAAAAATACTATTTGGAT
The DNA here is from genome assembly GCA_928085145.1 of Nezara viridula. NCBI lineage: Eukaryota > Metazoa > Arthropoda > Insecta > Hemiptera > Pentatomidae > Nezara > Nezara viridula. The sequence goes on from OV725081.1 coordinate 94,496,147, forward strand.
TCTTTTATTAGTCAACACAATTCAGACAAAGCATCTGCTTTTTCTTCTGGATTTTGGAAAATTCTCTCAATCTCAGATCACCAAGGAATATAAATTACTCACAAATATAGTTGGGATTATAAAGCACAAAGAGATAGTTATAATTTATTTATTACAGATAAGCTTTCATTATACGCAAATTTCTTCCATATTATCAGATCTTTACATTTATTATTTTTCTCAGATTTTTTCAGCAGCTGTGATGCTTGGATTTGATTCTGGAATTATGACAACATTAAACTTTTGGCCAGAGCGATTTCAAGAAATACAGAATAACATTAACAGTGGTAATGTGAAACAAGCAATGCTAATACAAGCTAAAATATCAAAAGACATTGAAAATATTTTGGCCTCTGGTAAGTACTGATCATTCAGAATATAAATGTAAATGTAGTTATCACTACTAATAATTTTAAAGCTAATTATAATGAAAATAATAATTCCTATATTACGTTATCATATGTAGAGTAAAAAAAATGTTTAGTATCATAGTTGTCTATTATTTACCAACTTCAGGTATCTTAAATTAAAGAAATTAATCTGAAAATAATATTACTCAATTATATTAAAATATTGTTTGAGTTGATTATAATAAAGATGGTATATCCAAAACATAAGAAAAAAAAATATGGAAAACTGTTTTAAATTATACTATTAAATTAAATTATTGTGATTCATAAAGTTATTGGTCAGAATAAATTATTCAAAATTAGTCTTTGATTGCAAATTTGTTGTATTTAATTAAATTAATTATTATTTGACCTATTAAGTCTCGCACTCTCAGCTTGTACATATACAATAATTTATACATTTTTTCAATTGCCATTTACTAAGGTCTGCCATTATTCAAATATCAAGGATGGTAGACAAAAGATATTTATTTTTGCTACGTTAAAATATAAATTTAAATAACATAAAACTTTTAGAAACAAACTTGGTACCAATTAATTATCACTCGAACTTAGTAACATTTAATGGAATGGATATTTAGAAATTACATAAGAATTACAAAAGCTTATATCATAAAAATTTAAGGATCTAAAACACATTTTTCTCAATGTTGGTTTTTAGTATAATTATAGTTTGTTTTTAGTATAATTATAGTTTGTTTTACTTGCCTAAAATGGTGATGTACTGGGTTTTCCTAGTATCTTATCTCAAGGTATTTCAAAGGTTGGTAAATAAATTTTAATTTCATACTCAATATTATATTTTCAAGATCTGTAGATCTTTCATTTGTGGTTTTATTTCAATTATTTAAATGAATGTAAAATGTAAAAAATAAGCACTAAATAATATATTCTTTTTTAAGGATCTTGGGTTCATCAAATGAAATTGTACATGAAAAATCAACTTCAACAACCTGTTGGTTTGACTAGACCACCTCTTGGAAATTAGAATTACATGAAGAAATGAAAGAATATACTTTTGAGGAACTGACTGCTAATGTTTCATACTTTGTAATCAATTCAATAATACAAAATATTAAAAGGAATAAAAAGTTTAATCAAGGTTTAAGTTAGATAAAAAAAAAAAAACTGGTGATAATAATTATATACAAACCTGTTTTAGTCTCGACTACCTTCAAGAGTGAAAAAAACAAACCTGAAACGCAAGATTACAAAGTGAACATAATCATTACGCGATTAATGATTCAACACCATAATAAATAAGGGAAAAAAAGTTAGATAGAAACGGTATCGGAAAAATATACCAGATGATTCTTAAAAAAGAAAAATAGCCTGGTGCTAATCAGAAAAAAATATAATATATAATTATTAAAAAAAAAAACTTTGATAGGTTTGTTTTTTTATCTGAATCACTCACTTGCTCATGTGATTGATAAAGAAATAAAAAACATTTTTATTGCAGATAAAGTATCTTAAAATAATTTATAATAAAAAGCTGTTTAAAAAGTTGTTTAAATCAGGAGTTGCTAACTCTGAGCCCTCCTACCCTCTACCCTATCCTATAACAGCGATCACCAGTTGGACATTATTCAAACAAAGCTATTCGAAATTTTATCTATTATAACATCTCTCTTATATTTTTTAACTAAAGTATTTAACCTTGTGGAAGACCACTTTATACTGCTAGGATACTTCCTAAATAAATAAGAGGTTGTTAAATAATGAACAAAATTATAAGAATATCAATATATTAAATTAAATTAAATTGAAACTTAAAATTATTTTATCTCAGGTATGGGTACTGATAATCTATAAATAAACACTCAGACAAACTATTATTATTTACACTATTTATACTAAAATTAAACATTGATTTTAAAATAAAGTTAAGTATGGATTGGCAAGCTAATCTTTTTTTTATATGAACTGTTTCACCCCAGCCAAAACTAAATCCTTTGTTCCCTCTCCTCTTTTGGGATTTTCCTTTCTGATGAAAACTACAGAGCAGTTATTTTCTTTTCCCTGAACTAATAGAACTAGATTAGCTTGACTTTTAACTGTTCAATATTAATTTATTAAACCCTTTTTTACCCACTTCCAGTAAAGATATACATTACACTATATAATAATAATAGATATATTTTTATTATTTGTTCTTATTCGATGACCTTTGGACAGATAATTATATGTTATCTAAGATAAAAATATGATTCAAATAAATTTTTTGTAAATTTCCAGATTTGTTCGATATTTGGGTCAATTAAAATATTTTTGATGGCGGTCTTTATGAAAATACTATTGGATTTAAGATTACGCAATTGCACATTAAGCCTTTGATACTTTTTGAATTGTTCAATATATGGTCCCACTAATATGTTTTTGGGGCTCTCTTTATCAAAAATACTGTCAGATTTAATTTAAATAATTAACAATTTCTTAACTGTAAACTAGACAAAATTTATTTTAAATGAAAATAGAGTTTGCTATTGTTAATAACCATTTAAAGAGGACTTTTGAGCAGCTAAATTCAGTTATGGAGTGGGGGAAGATGGGTAGTGGTGGGGGAATGGGTAGGGGTGAGGGAAGCACCTGGTACAGAGGTGCCTCCTCCCCTCCCCCAAGAAAATTCCTGGATCCCCCACTGCTAGAACTATTCATTTGAACAAGTAGTGAAGCAGAAGTAAAATATTTTTTTTTTTAATTTCATCATTATTATGAAATACAGTAATGGCTTTGTATAGTTAGTATTATTCTAATCATTCAGCTAGGAGTACAATTAGATTTATTTCTAATTACAGAATACCATTGTATATAATATGTGTAGATATAAGTGTAAATAAAAACATATATAAACTTCATTAAAAGCATTGACAACCTACAGGTTTTATGCCTTAACTCCATAACAAACCAACAAACACAGTGTATATCATGATCTCAATTCCAAGTCCTGATTTTCTTTCAAAAACATTTTACAGTTTTAACAAAGAATATTGTCTAATTTCTCAAACAATAATCTTTTGGGATGACATCATTAAAAATAAATATTTTTACTTTAATAAAAGTCTTACATTGTAGAAATATTTTTTTATTTCAGAATTTTCTAATATCAGGCACTTATGAATTTCCAAGCATGCTGAATGAAAAAGAATCAACGGTATTAATTTCAAACAAAATTTTAATTAAATAAAATAAACAATCAATTCAAGAAATATAAATTTAGCATTGATTATAAACCTCTTAATATGAATTTATTTATTTTTCTGTCTGGTATAAAAGATATTTCTGACTTATATATAAAATATAAATGAGTTGCCATTTTCGTTTTTAATACTATTTTTTTTTTCTATGGTAAATTAGTTTGCTTTGCTGGGAGAACTATGGATTGAAAAACAAAAACCATTACCTACAGACTTTTATACTTGTATAGCTGTCATCAAATAAGAGAATGTTATCCAGTTGGAGCAGAATGCTGACCTGTCTCCTAGAAATAACTAAATTAAGTATGAAATTAGGCACATAACCTATCTCGAATGCAGTTCATGGATTATTATATATAAATGTATTCAATTCTTTGTAAATAACATTGTTTCATAAAACATGTAATTACATATATATATAATTTTTTTGTTTGAAAATGACATTAATGATTTAGAGAGATTTATGTCTTTAGACATTGCCTCCTAGTTCTGTGTTTTGGTATGTCAACTGTTCTAGATGATGCATTTGGTTAAATAATTCAGAGATCCAAAATTTTGTTTTTCATAGTTTGTATTGCTATTAGAATTGGAAGCATTAAATTGGAGAGTTTCATTATGGTGAAATTGTATTAGGCTGCCAGGAACCGAATGGTCTGATAGTCAACAGCTTAGGTGTTGAATAAAAATAAAATAATAATGAATTTCTAAATTACCTTGTAATTTAGTTGGTAACATGTTAGTCAACATTGGTCTTCCTGATATGAATATCTTCCTAATCTTTCTACTAGTGGTAATGCAAATCCTGTTTTTTTTTCTTCTATGATTTAGAGGTGTTAGACTTCAAACTGAGCTTACACTAACTCCAAGTTAAATAGGTGTAATGGAATGATATGAAAATAACCTGCTGCAATCTATAAGCCATCCTGTTACCATGAATGTGTTGAATTCTCAAAATTAAATTACAAAGCTTCATTTGTGTATCTCCCAATATTCTAACACTATCCGACAAAGCCAGTGAGTGTGCAAGGTAATTAAAAAAATAAATTAATAGTTTTCAATTAAAATTTGTAACTGTACTGTGTATTATACAACGTTTTATTTTGTTATCAAAATAAATTAATATATTATATATGTAGCTTATTTTCACTATTTAACATCTACTTCCACTTGCCTAATTGAGATTACTAGTGTTCGCCCAGTGGTCGAAATTCGACCATAGCCATGAAAAATTTGAGGAAAAGATATAATTAAATACAAAATAAATTAAATAAATAAAGAGAAAATCAAGATTCAAAAATCCTCATTTATTAATACAAACAAAATTTCAATTTCAATCAAAATCGAGCTTAAATCATTTAAAATTATTTATAAGTAATTCAAAATAGACTCATTCAAAAATATTTAATTTTCATTTTAATTTATGTGTTGTTATCACAATAAATTAATGTTATGATTAAGCAAGGAAAAAAATAAATTTAAATAAGCAATTTAATGTAAATAATGTTCTTTTTGAATGTTCTGTTATTGTTTAGTGCATAGCCATGCCCATTGCCAATGAAAATATAAATTTCAATATTTTAAATGAACGTGCTCTAATTGCTGTCACATATAATTGTCCATGCGAAATTACTATACGTCACAATAATACACACATTTTTCCAAAACTTTTATCCTGCGATTTGATTATGGTCATAGCAAATGCAGCTACTAATAGGAACGTTGTTCTTTGCAAGTCAAATGTAAGTATAGTGTCAGAAAATGTTAAAATAATTCTTGGAATTAAAATTCTTTAATTTAAAATAGCCCCCATTAATACTTCAGTCTCATTCCTGTTCCATTAACTAATGCTTGTGCAGTATTTAAGTTAACAATGAGTATAACTATAGAATATATTTATAAATTTAAATTATGAGGTATCATTCCACTAACATTGCATGATATCATCTCTTCAAATAATAGACCCAATTACCTCATTAAATGAAAAGTTTTCGATCAATCAAAAATCAAAATAAAGGTAATCGAATTTGCAAAAGAAAAAGTACTAAATGTTTAAAATGATATATCTCTGCAACAAATAGTCTGATTTCGATGATTTTTTTTTATTTTGTAGGGAATTCAGAAAGCTTTCAAATAAATATTGGTGTTATCAATAGAAAAATGTATACTTTTTGAGTTATTAACAAATAAAATACTGAATTCATCATAAAAATTTATGCAGCTTGTTTTCGGGAAAGTATATTATATACATAAATTATAAAGGTTTCAAAGGGAAGACTTTAGCCAAGTTTCATTTAAATCGTTGAAGTTGTATTGGCGCTACAGTCTAAAGCGAATCACGTTTTTCGGCTGCCATTTCGAAAGGAAAGGCCTGGTGATAATGAAACTTATACAAAAAAAAACTTCTAAATATTTTTGCGACGTGTCAAAATTTAAAAGAAATCAGTGAAGAACTTTCGGAGATAAGCAGTTTTGAACTAACTACCATTTGTATTTTCGTGTACATACTATTTAATATTTTTATTTATTCATAACACTAAAGCTCGTCAATATCTATTAAACAAAAAAAGAAGGAAGAAAATTGGTTGAATAATAGAGGAGTAAAAGGGGCTGAACCGATTTGTGTTTGCCTACTTATATAATGATACTGCAAGTTAGTTCACCATATCATCTTTCATAGGCAAAAGTGATGAATATAATTATTTATTCAAAATAAATGTCTGCTAACGTAATTGGCCTTAATTCTCTATTTAATTTATAATTAAATAAATTAGACTTCTCAGCTATTAACCTATTCAGTGCCTTTGAATGGGTTTAATATCTCATTATTTTCTTTAATCTTATTAGTTCAATAATTTCAGTTAATTTTCTTTTGCTCACAAAATAGTCAAAATACGTTTTATGGATAGTAGAGAAAACCTAAAAAATGTATTATGAAATAGGTAACTTTTCAAGGGACATTCCAATGCCTTAAAGAATATAAGCTGTCAAAATCTATTTTTTATTCATTTTTCTGAATGATGGATCCTCTTATGTTTGTTGCATTATGTAGTAATACAGTTATTGTTACTTTTTAAACTATTGAAGTTCCTTTAGACTATTTTAGGTATATTTGTATGTAAAAAGTTAATGAATGTAAATTGAACTAAATGGAAATTTAACCTGACAACTAAAAATATATTATGCACCAAACTGTCATTCTGGTCTTGCCAAAAACCATTTCATCGTACTTTATGAGAGATTTATCCATGCCACTAAAATATTTCAAGTGGTATTTATAGGTTGGATAAGCATCTGGTAATAACCTTTAATAACATAAGTTTGATAACTTTGGGCCCGATAATAGATTTTAATAGTAAAATATTTACTAGAACTTTTTGGGTAGAAATTTAATTATTTAAGTAGTAAAATGGTAAGTGAGCATTATGTTACCCATCTTTTTCTATCCATTGGCTTATACCAACTGCATTTATTATCATAATGCTTTTGTATGAAAATTCAGAACATTTGGTTATATATGTTTAAAAGAACTCTATTGAGGTGTTAGCCAATTTACTCACAAAAGTGTAAATAAATAATTTATAAAATATACATTAAAATTGATTGATACTTATTCTGTTATTTTTAAAGTTTAAATTAGGTGATAAGTTTTAATTAACATTTTTAACATGTTTGTTTTTCATCGTAGACACTAATAATATAGCTTAATCTGGAAGATATTTTAATAAAACTTATTATTAATCTGAGTATTCATCCATAAAATGATCTTTAATATTAATGAACCAATTTTAAGTTCACCATACCATTTACATTCTTTTTAAATACTTATGGATTTTTCCACTTACTTCTATTGAATATTTACTAGCCCTGTCTGTTAGCACATATTTCCTTCAAGTAAACGCACCTAAAATTTATATTAATACTAACCCTTCAAGGACAATCACACCTATGATGACCCTTTCCGGTTCATTTCAAATTTCATTTCATTGTATGGATTATGTTTAACTGTTGTGGTTCCCTTTCAAGGAGGATTGTACCTCAGAACTGGTTCAATTGATCGTATTATTGAGTGACCAAAAATATTGAAAATAATAGAAAAAATTGTGTAAGCAACAAATTATTGCTTAAAGTATAATGAAGGTGATGTGAATTAGTGTGTTTGAAGGCATTTCATTAAGAATTAACTGGAATGGATATTGCTATGTACTGTTTATGATATGGAACAATTTAATAATATTTTAAAATTTTAATTATGATGTTATAACTTAATCAATCATAACAATTAAAATGATGATTATACAAATAACTATAACATATGATATTAGTATAAAGTTATAATTATTATCATAAAAAGTAGTTGCAACTACTTTAGTCAAATAGCTATACTGTGTTTCTCGCCTCTTTTTGATTTATTAAATATAATTATAAACAAAAATAAAAATATTTTTCTGTCGTTGAAGTGTTAATATATTTTATAAGCACTAAAAGATATTTGTAACTTTTTTATTTCCATTATGGAAATAAATGAAAAGTAGATTTCTAAACTCTTGATAATTATTTTAGAATAGAGTAGTCTCATGAAAAAAATAAATCACTGATTACATTCAAATTTAAAAAAATATATATTTATAATGAAATATAAACATCAGAATTTTAATCCCAATAACAATAGGTTAGTGAACATTCCATTAATTCTAAGTTAAATACTAAATAGCATTTGAAAAGACATTCAGCTATCATTCGTTTCTCCTTCCTTTTTCTATTGTCTGCAACCCACAACATTCAGAAACTTTGTTTCTATAGATATTGAAAAGTAAATTTAGAGATAAGGTTTTAAAACTATCTTGTAGCATAAAAGACATAGTTAAGTTTATTTCTGATGTGTTTACATATTGAGTGAGTACTTTTAAGGAGAAAAAATGCTTTGAGATTATCTTTCTAAAACTAAACAGAGTTAATTTAATTCTGATATGTTTACATTACAATAAGTAACCATAGATGTAACTTATGTTTAAAAAAAATGTATGTACATTGTTTTACAGTGGTATTAATAATAAGTATAAAATTTCAAATATCAGAATTCTTTAGATAAATTTATACTTGCAAATATTTAATAAAACACTCAAGTACTAAAATTAAAATTAAAATATAATCACAATGATTATTTACCACTGACCTTTTTTCAACTTCATTAAACATTAAAATATTTAAGTGATATTAAATAATGTACAAGAGTTTAGATAATGTACAAATAAAACAACAGATTTTTAAAATAAATAGTGACAAAATAACTTGTTATAAATTCTATACAATCATTCATTAATTTATTATTTGTTAAATTAATATAAATTTTATAAATATAGCATATAATTAATTAAAATTGCATTATGATACAATAATACATAAAAATTCATAACTTAAATTATACTCTTTGTTGAATCCCACTAAAAATCAGACATATCTGTATCATCTGATAATACTTGGTTTTCCATTCCTCTTCTCACCATAGGTGTTTTGATTCTCGACTTTACCTTGCTATGTACTTTAGAAGATTTGGGCGTACCTAAGAAGGAATAATTATTTCTGTTTTGTCTTTTCCTTAAAGCACTCCTGGTTATCATAGAAAAATTTGTCAATCTGAAAATAATTTGACATTTAAATAAAAAATTAATACCAAACAGTGAGAATTCAAAATACATTTTCCAGATGACCTCAGTCTCCAGAAACAACGATCGATAGTAAGCTTCTAATTAAATAACTAAACATGTGCAAAGTTAGAGAACAAGTGCAATTACTTAGAGAAAGACTAAGTCATTTTGTTAAAGATAAATTTCTTATGACAATGATTTCAATTAGAGTAAAATTAAAATCTATACAGTCTTTCATTTATATCGTATCTACAAATTATCCTTATATATTTTTAAACATATTGTTAAAAGGAACAAATAAAATAAAATAAATGTACTTACTTCCTAACCATAGGAGTTTGCCGAGTAACATCTGGTAGATCACGTCGAAGCTTCTTCACCAATGGGACCATCTGGCGTCCCTAGAAATAAAATTTGCTCTATTATAATGATTTAAAGTAACTTTGATAATGCTTTATAAGCATGGGTAATGTAGAATAGGTGATAAACTTATACAGTCCAAATTTTTCCAATCATGAGCATTTCACATTGTTATGTTAACATATATTAGTATTAATACTGATGGAGTAATAAAATATACAAAACACTGATTATGTAAGATCTTATTTGGAACAAAAGCAAAAATTTAATGACAAAATTGTTTTGTATACCTCAAGTACAGGGACCCCCAAAGGTCTGTTAAACAGTTTTAGAACCTATGATGTAGAAAGGACATGCTTTAGTAATCCCGAAACATTTGCAGGTTCGAGAACTACAAGATTTGATTATGTGCAAATAAAAATATTCTACATTCTCAAATTGCTTATTTGACTGTTCATGGGGGTCAAGTCACAAGTTCAAACAATTCGAAGTACAGTATTTGACAAAAAAACAGGACAGTATTTATATACATTCTAAACTTATTATCTGAGATAAGAGTACTAAAACATGGAGAAGAAAGACCAATAAAGAGATATTACAGAAACTGGTCAATCGATATCTCATGATAAGAAGGCATGGAGATTAAGATAGGTGGGCATATAGGTCATAGCAATCCATCAGAAAGCTTCTACACAACAATAAATGCCTCAATAGAAGGGCAAAGATAATGTGGAAGGCCAAAAAGCAGATAGATAGAATCAAGCTACAAGTAGATAACTGGAAAGGAATAGTCCAAAATTGACAGAGATGGAGTAGGCTTGTTTAGGCAGCAAAAGATCTACGAAGTCTACAATGCCGCCAATAAAAGAAAAAAAAAATTATTATATATTCTTTTATTTATAAAATTTATGGAACCAAAATCCATTTAAAAGTTTTTCATTTGTCAAAGGGAACTAACATTTTTCATCAGTCAAACTAAAACTTATGTCATGATCAATATGTAAGATATAATATGAAAAAATCCAAATTGAAAAATATTAACACCACTGGCCAAACAATAACTTCTGAATGTCCCTATGCCATTATCTGTCTGGATTGCCAAATTAGCATCTTTTGAGAATGGAATGAGATAATTCCAATTTCATTAGGGAGGAGAACCATGTAGAAGCATAAGGTGTATTACAAAACGCAAGTCTGATTTGAAATTAAAGAAATAAATAAGGAATGCTGCAATTTTATGTTCTATATATGGTTGCAAATCCTGGAGATTGAACAAAATATTTTCAAAAACTACAAATAGAACATGGTATGGAACTTAATATTCGGGGATAATTAGAAGTGATGAGGTTCAGACTATGCCAAATTGGTATGGAATGGCCCAATAAAATAACATTATCTCCTTAATGACTATTCTGCTTAACACCTCAATATATTTATTTACATCTAAGATAATTTAAGTACAGTAACATCAGTGGTTACTCACCTCTGGTTCAAGTTCTGAAGATTTACGCTTCTTAGTTTGAAAATTGTAATCAGTTTCATTTTTATCACCGTCTGAAAAAAAATTGAAATTGATAAACGAGATAAAAAAAATCCTTTCGGAAACAAAAAATAACAACTTGATTCAGTTCAGTAAGGTGTAGTTTGATATAACCATAAAATTGAATTTTCTTTGCAATAGTAAAACGATTCTTTAAAATGAAAAAAAAAAGATGACGCCTTAACTTCATTGATTTCACAATATCAGCTTCCCTGAAAGCATTGTGCAGACAGGTCCTGATTTGTATGGCGCTTCCAGCCCTCTCCAACTTTCACTCCACCAAAAACACGGAAGAGAACTTTTCTTTCAAAAGTAAAGAGTTCCTTTTCAGTGGCCTTCGACATTGTCCAGCACTCCGATCCATAAAGAAGTATGAGACGCACCAATGTCTTATAGAGGTGCAGCTTGGTCTGTCTGAAAAGTATCCACCTGCTTAATCCAAAGTAGCATTTATTGGCTGCTGTTATCCTTCTTCTTATCTCTACATCGGGGTTATTATCTTGAGTGATCACAGATCTCAGATAAGTAAACTCCGAGACCTTTTCAAATTTATGAAGCCCAATAGTGACTGTCTCGCCAGCCTCTATGACACTTCAGATAAAAAAAATTAGCCGTACTTATTCTTCTACATTTTTCCAAATCTAGTAGAATTATACTTTATGCAAACTTATTTTATTTTTCCAAATAAGAACTATTACTGTCTTACAGCAGTTGCTATTTCTAATCCTAATCGGCACCTATCTAGCTTCCTCTGTCCTCAGCCATACCTCGGGGATTAACCACTTCCTCTCTCTTTTTTAATTCTTGTCGTTATTAATGATTTTCTTAATTCATCATGATTATGCTGACAACTTCCAGTTTATCCTAGCTCTTTCTGATTTGTTAGTCGTGTTTTTGAAAATTTAGGATGCTCTGATTCATCCCCTTTGTAATGCCTAATAATATAGTGTTAACTTTCCTAAATCTGTTACATGCTATTATTTTATACTCCTCTGTTACATTCTTGGTGTTACCATAGATTTGAACCCTACCCTAGAAACATCATGAAGTCCAAATATTCTGACTCTCAAGCTCTTTCATTATCACCAGTATTGAATCTTCTTTCATTTCTCTCCATTAAAATATAACTTTGTGTTATCTGCTGGGCTGTCAGTGTGCCTTAAGACAAACTTTAGTACTTGAGGTGCATGTTTCCCATCTTTATGTAAAGTTGATAGCTCATCACTATTTTCTCAGTTTAAACTTATAAATAATAAAACACACATAGATTGTTATCTGCTTCTTAGGATTTTTTGGCTTCTAACATATTAAAGTTTTGTCTGCTTTTCAAATAAAAAAACAGCTGAACCAATTCAGACCAACCTTAAATGATACTTTCTAAATATTTAATAATGTTTTCAGAGCAAATATTATTTAATCTGGTAATAAAAGTAAAAGTTCCAGATAATTGAATTACTTACATCTGATGCTATTTCCATTTGAAAAGCATAGCATACTTTGCTTCTGTTGTATGTAATTCCATTTTCTAACAACTTCTTTCCAGTGGTTAGGAAATTTGCTATTAGAAAAATGCTTCTTAATATCCTCTGGGATACCTAAAATAAATATCATATTAAAATAATGATATATTAATATAAGTTGTAATTATACTACTCACCAATATAAATACATTGATTTATACTGTTTTTTTTTTTTCATTGCATGGGGGAATTATAAAAATAATCCATATATACTTAAGACATTAAACACTTCATAGTAAATGTCATACGCAGACAAATGTTCAACTAGGGGTATTATTATTTTCTTAATAATTATGAAAACTTACTATTATTAGGATCATTAAAGTCACCAATTAAGTGATAAACACAACAGCTAGTTTTAATGATAGTAGCATCAGCAGATAGTATTCTACTAGAGACATGACCTTCTTCAATCAAAGTCTGGTCCTTCCTAGAGGAAAAAAAAAAACATATTTCGTTAATAACAAATGTGTTCATAAGAAATATAATATGTAGTTTGAATCGTATTAGAGAGAGAAACACTTTATTTTCATAAAATATAAAATATAAAGGATTGCTGCCCAATTATATTGGGTTGCTATATACACAGCATACTCTTCTATCCTTAAGACAATATATGAACTTATATATAAATATACAGAAGTATTAGTTAATATTAGTAAAACAGAAATATATATATATATACATTTTATATATATACTTTTATATATATACATTTTATATATATTTATACAACATAGGGTATAAATAATACAGTGAAACTTTCAAATACCAATCCGATATTTCTCTTGGAACCAAAGTATTTCAAGGATTTTTCAAACAAAATAATGCTGTATTGGTTAATTAATCTTATTTAAAATAAATAAATATATTAAAATAATATTTAGAGAAGGGTAGCTCAGTGAGTAAGAAGGGTTACTGTATTCCTACGCAGCTGGTCCCGTGTTCAAGTCTGGCTGTGAAGTGGTTTTAGGCTCTCCATGGCTTGTAGTGCTATTTTTTTTTTAAGATATAGGAAAATTATAACCTTAAAATATATTTAAATTAAAACTCATTAATATTATTTTATAATCATTATTTTTTTCATTACACATTATTCATTTTCATTATTTTTTCAATTTCTCAATACAGAAAGTAGGGAAACGTATTCTTGTGGAAGAGTGAAAACAATTGTGCTCAGAAACAAAATTTCCAATCTCACTTTGATTTAGACTTCTTTTTTCTTCTTTTCCTTTTCTCCCATTTCTCGCTTTTTAGGCTATAAGGAGTTTTCCCCAGTCTAGGAGATAGGGCAGGTTATTAAGCAAGAGCTAAAATTTTCCTGGCACCAGGAGTTGAACTGATAAAATTTGTTTTATTACAGGACGCTCTGCGCAACGAGTGTTTTACACACGTCTTAGTTAGCTCGCTTGGCCACAACTTCCTCAAATGCCAAAGACCAGCAATGATTTAGACATCACCAACGAAATTTGGTGTCTGGTCAGTCTGTAGTTAAATCTACATGACAAGCATACCAGTCCCATATCAATTTTATCAAATTCCATCTACTATTTTCACCTATGCATGTGTAAACATGTTTTCTTAAACATCCCTATATTTCAAAAACAGCTTGTTCTATTTCTCTCAAAATTGGAGAAAAGTTATAGATTAGGAGAAAAAAATTGAAAACTTTAGCAAACCCCATCTTCTCCTCTATCTCAAAACTTTGCTTTTCATTTTAGTACTGAGTTCATTTCATGACACAGAGATACAACGTACCTCCCCACCAAATTAACTTTAAAACTAAACTTTAATAACCTTAAATAATTTTAAACTTAATGTGCATTTTACGTCTTTTTAATTTTATTTTATTTCTATTATTCACAAGCAGCAGATATAAATATATATAATATTAATCAATGGCATTGATAACCAACCAACAGATTTTATGCCTTTACTATAGAAAAGCAACCAACCATCTCAAAATTGGACATTTGATCTGGCCAAAGGCAATGATTAAAAAATGTTTCACTTCTGGATGGCACAAGTGCATTTCCAGCAACTTAAAGATTGGGTTGTTCAATTCAATTTGGCCTAAAATTAGAAGAAATTTGGAGATAAGTATACACTTTACTCTACTGTAAATTTCATCAAATTCCATTTAACAATTGAAATTAATGTATCTAATCGTTAAGGATATAATAGCTGTGAAATGTGATGGATAATTAACATATGGTAAGGGAACTTTTATTTATATTATAGTTGTATTCATTCATAAAAATGTAAATTGTGTTCTAAAATTTTATTAAAAACAGTATTGTGTAATCAAATCCAAGCAATGGGAGGCATAACATCTACTGCAGTTGATTTAATTTGATAACATTTTTAGAAATTGTGAGTGTTAGACATGGTGAGACAATGATTCAAAAAAGGCTTCTCATGTTAATCTTATTACTGAATTACAAATCATAAAACTTGACATATAGTAAGTTATGTTGCTAATAGTAATTGGTGAGGAAACTATACTGACCTGACTTGGTATACATTGTTATTTTATATTTAACTGTTGCCATGTGATTGAAATTCTATTCAAACTTTTAAGTTATATCTCATGAAATTGGGAAAAAATGTACAAAATACTGGTGTATGAATTATGTGAAGTACTATAATGGATGTATAATAATGTATAAATTTTAAATGTTATAGAAATATTATAATTTTAAATGTAATATTTCATAAAGTGACTTCGGTAAATTAATTAAATGTGGGGAGAAAAAAACAGGGAGAATTTAAATAACCACCTCATTAATAAAAAAAAATTAAATGAAACTAAACAAAAATTGAATACAGTAAACTTAGTTTTTGCTTGATTAGTCTTCATGATTCCATGATTAGTTCCTAACGTCAATAGAAAAATAATTTCTTGAAATGATTGATGATAATCCCCAAGTGAGATTTATACCAACAATTGAAAAATGCAATAATTAATCAAAAATACCATTTATCTATAAGTAGATATTTTTTTAATGACAGTAACTAGATTTTATTTTGAAATATTAGGTTTGACAATGTTGATGCTTAGTACCTAATCATGATTAAAATTCATTATGATGACTGGGTTGCTGATTCTGGAGTAACAGAAACGGAACATCATCAATTATTTAGCACAATTCCATTCAGGAAATGGAACTGGTTGGAACAAGTACACTAAAAATTGGAAATGACACATCCCTAACAATAAGTAATAGAAATTAAAAAAAGTAAATAATGCGCAATATTATCTATTTTGTTGGTCCAATGCCAAAGTGGTGTAGCTCTAAATTTTTCTATCTTTCAGTTTGTGATTTTCTGTTCTTTTTAATAATTAAAAAAAAAAAGACTAAATAATAACAACACAAGTAAGGCAAACAGTATTTAATATGACAAAACAAATTTAAATAAAAAAATTAGCTAACTCATACCTTCAACCATAATTTTAAATCCAATTTGACTCATTTAACAAATATGACACTTTGGATTTGAACCAACATTTAAATTGCAAATTCAAAATTTGGTTTGATATAATTATTAAAATTGATTTCATACACATCTCTTAAATCTCCAGAAACCATCAAATCCATTGGTCCATTGCCTTTAATTAAAGTCCAGTTCTTAAGAAGGAAAACAGCAATTTGAGATGAATCTGCTTCTTTAAATTGATTATGTGAATTTTTTTGATGTTGAATAGTGTTTCTAGAAGAAACAGAAATATAATCTTCAATCACTTCTCTATTCCATCCTCGATTTCCAATGAACGGTTCACCAGCATCTAAAATAAAATGTATTAATATGATAAAGCCACAAATACAAGTAGTGTCTAAAGATAGCCAATGACCCCATCGATCCATCTAAACAGAAATTCTTATAGATCCATATTCCTAGGGGCCACTGAATTGCTTTTATATCTTATACATTGACTACATGAACACATCGATTTTAAATTTGTTACAAGTGGCCTGTTGTAGTTAATTACTTTCAAAACTCATAAATACTATAGAAAATATAAAGAAATATTATCTCTGAATATAATATATAATATTATATCTTGACTAGTTGAAGAATTCAGAGACAATTTTCTTTAGTAATAATGTATCGTAATACATAGAAATAATTTACTTTTCCGTTGTCGATTACAATATTCCATTTAACATAATAGACCAAATTTTTGTACAAATTGCTTTGCTAGAGCCTTTTTCTAAACGCTGGCTGAAAAGGTAACATTCAAAATAAATCTCAATCATGGGATTTTCTAAATTATTAAAAAATGTAAAATTTACAAAGAAAAAATGCTTTAAAGAAATAATAAAGTATATATCAGCCAGGAAAAAAATAGTAGTAGAATAGTTAGAGGAAGAAATTATTAAGTATAGGAAAACTAATGGACTATATCTTAGTTAATAATTGTCTGATTTTTAAGATTTTTTTTTTGTAGCTAATTTAGTAATCATTCTAATTATGATGGGTACAATCAAGATAAAAATTCATAATTTTTGAGTTATTTCCGAATAAAGTTTCTTTTCCTTCATGACTTTTTTCCCCTCAAATTTCGGGAGTGAGTGGCTATTTGTCCCATCAGAAGGTGAAGATCTTCAAAATGAGTTGTCAATCATCGAATTTGATGAAGAATTGATGAGGTTATGGCATACTGACAAAAAAACACCTTTTAGAAATAATATGTAAGATAAAAGAGCTGTGCTGAGATAGTTGTCATGTCAATGAATTCACTTTTCATCATGATATTTTTGCCTAGCATTAACTAAAACATTCATAACTGCTCAGGACTTCATCCTAATTTAATGTTTCTACAACCATTAGAAAGCTGAATTATTGCTCTTCAAGACCGTATTTTGGATTTAACACGTCAATAGAGAGTAAATAAATAAAAACCACTAACAATTCTTTATTTTATAACTTGATTCTAAATTATTTAGAAGGGTACAATTTGTGTCATTCCGTGTAGGTTATTATTTGTATTTTTTTTTTTTTTTATCACTACGAAAATTTGTATTCGAGAGTCTTTTGAGCTGCAAAATACAAAATATACTTCAACAATCACATCTAACTTGTTGATAATAATTTATGAATTATTAATTATTGCATATTATATTAGTAAATTATTAATTATTGCATTTTATATTAGTAAATTATTATTTATTCCTTAAGCTCCTCCACATTTTTTATTGTAATCAAACTGTAAACTGAAGTAATTTTTAATGAAGAATAATCTCATTAATCTAAACTCACAAATAAATAAATAAAACTGAGAAGAAAGAGAGGATAGAACATTTCGATTTGCGATATTTTCTCTTAGCATATATATCATATACAGTAAAAATGAAAGTGACAACAAAATAAATTAAGTAATTAGGTAGAATAAGTGATGTGGTTTTATTAAGAAGTCTAAATTTACTCCAAAACAGAATAATATATTAGATGAAAAATGGCTTTGATAGATATTAAGTTAATAATAGGCAATTAAATCCTGAGATAAATGGAATATCGAAAAGAAGAGCTCTATAAAAAGGTTCTAACATTTTTTAAAACTTTTTAGAAATGAATGACCAAATTAAGATATTTTCAGTGACTGTTAAAGTTTACATAATAATTCATTCATTTTGAAAATCAACCTAAGAATACAGCACCAGTCAGATTAGGTCAAAAAGAACAATTTTATGCCAAAAAAAATGGTTAATTTCCTTAATATGAAATTTAATTAAATGTGGATTAGAAAATGAGTTTAGTGATTTTTTCGGAACAAACGGCCAATAGATATCTAATTATTTAAATATAATATCATATCTAGAGTTATTAAACTACATTGAATATATTTAAGGTTATAAATATATCCATGAAATATATATTTCAGTTTTTCTTTCACACAAGTACAATGAAATAGTATTTTATACAATGGCATCGGCTTGATTCGGTGGATTTTAAATACTTTTTACTTAATTTAAAAAAAAAATTAAAAGTTTACATTTATTAAGTAAATTGCATTTAATTTCCTTCGAAACATGTGATTTAAATTAAATAATGTTAGTTTTTGGAAATTATTATTTATACTTTTTGTCACTATCTGTTACCTTCTACAACTTTATTTATTTGATATTATTTTTTCTAAAATTCTCCGCTTTCCAACGATATGTTATACATTTACCTTCTGACTAGTATTTCCGAAGATTCATTTTCGACCTGGATAAGCATTTTTATTTTTTTCTCCTTTATTTAATTATCAAATTCTTCCTAAAGTTATATTTAGCATGTGTTTGAAACTCTAAATAATGTGAGATGATTAATTATTTAAAATAAACCATATTACAGGTACTTTAGAAGGAGACGTATATGAACATTAGGCATTTAAGCTCTGTAAAGTGACATCAATTGGGATAAAACCTGATTGATATTAAAGACCACTTCATTATACAATACACAGAGTTTAATCAAAATCTTTAGTCGTTTTTGAGAAAATTGTAAAAATGTGTTTCAGCGTTGATATAAAGTAGCACTTCAAGAGAGTTGATTTTAAGGAAAAGGTTGCTATCATGTCTAAGGCATATACCTATCTTAAATACGCAATATCAGTTTCGTACGCCTTTTCTTTTTTGAGCTAAACTAATGTTTAGGACTATTTTTCAGGACTTGGTTATTTGGACTCACAAAGAACAAAACGTGTATATCCGTTAAAACTCAGACTCAAAAATTTTCACAATCGCATTACTTACCCTTACTATATATTACATATATACCTAAGTGAAAGTAATAATTAGGTATCAACGTCCGTTTATTCCGAAATTTTGTTATGTAACTTTTTAGAAAATTTAATTAGTGAATAATTTGATGAATCTTCTCTTTGTGATATTCCAACAGTATCCACTACTATTTCATTGTAGTTGTGTGTGTAAAAGAAGAAGTGAAATATAAAAATATTTTATAGATACGTTTATAACCTTAAATATATTTACTGTAGTTTAATAACTCTAGATCTGATATTATATTTAAATATTTAGGTATCTATCGTCCGTTTATTCTGAAAAATCATCATGTAACCATTTAGAAAATTAAATTGAATAGTTAGAAAATTAGAGAATAGTTTGATGAAATTTATTTTTGTGATATTCCAAAATTATTTACTTACAATTAGTGTGACAACTTTTGACCCGTCTATGACAGACAATGCAAATCTCTAAATTCCGTTTTAATAAACTTGGCAATGGAAAATAACTGTTTAATAACCAATAATCTTACAATCCATAATCAACAGATCGTACAATCCATCATCAACCGGTGATATAATAAATTTGACTTTTGTTATTTTAATGGTATTTATGATTTTTGATCTGTAATTTTTTAGCTTAAGCTCGGTTAAACATGCAATTCAAACATTTTATAATAGCTCAACATGGCCAGAAAATAATTTCTATTAAAAAGTTGAGCGGTAAGTGAAAGTTGTGCACCAGATTTTTTTTGTTAGAAATATCTTTATTTACAGTAAATATTTAATGGAAATAAATCGGAATGTTTTTTTTCAACGTTAAGTACTTCTTCAATATAATTTTTCTATCCAAAAATATATGATAACATTCCACAACTGTTTTTTTCTAGCTCATTAACAGCTCAAATAAGTTTGACTATGATACAAATAAAATAAATATTTTCAGACAGTGAAAAAAAAAAGGGAAAATTGGGGTCCATCAGACCCTTGCGACCTGTAAGGTTTATCAAAAGTGCGCAACCGCTCTAGGGTTAAGGGTGTATTTTCTTGGATTTTTTTTTATATCAATTGATTAATTTTTGTCAGTTAGAACCTTTTTAGAGGGATCCGTTCAAATGCCTTGAATTAAATCTCTTAATTTATCATTAGGTGATGTAATTTTCTAAAATGATAAAAAACACTTTGATCTTAACCAAACAGAATCAACAATAGAAATAGAATCTTCATATTATAACCAATTTAACTAAAGCACAAGGTCATAAATTTAAAATTATTGCAATCATTTATAAGTTAAATACTCACTGGAATGCAGCCAATCGAGAATTCGTAAACGTTTATCCCTATCAATATCAGGACACACCTAAAAATAAAAACATTACTAGCATAAAACAAAATAATAATAAACTGATACCATATGAATTACTGCAAATAAATGGAAATTAGTAAGAATATTCTTAAAATAACAATTTACATAAAATCAGTCCAAATATGCTAATAAACTTAGAAAATAGAAAAGAAAACTCAACAAAATCACTAAGTAAAATAAACCCACAATAAAAAAATATATAACCATAAAACTATATGTTCAAAATAAAGCTTACATTTAACATATCTTGTGCCTTTTTTCTTTTCTCATAAATAAGCCACTCCTCATATTTTTTCAAATAATAAAATGCTTCAACCTAAAACCAAATAATAAGTAAGTTGATTTCTAATATTTATTTTTTGTAAATCAGCTAAAACTGATACAAGTGATAACTAAAATAATATAATTACTTTCAAAATAAAATGTAATAAGCCATGTACTACATTTTATTTGGGTACTCAAAATATTCACAAGATTAGTCAAATTCTTTAACATAGTGAATTCTAATTTACACATAATGTTCATCATTGTTGTGTAAGATAAATAATATGGGGAAATTATTTATGATAAAATTGAAATCACAAATAATGTAAATGACTTACCATTCATGCAAATTTATAGAAATAAGAAAAAGAAAAAAAAATGTATTAATGGTGGTTTTAACAATTTAAGATGGATAAGTTTATCCTTCTATACATACTTTTTCAATAGAACAGGGGTTGTACGTAGGATGCTATTGTATATTTCAGTGAGAAGTAGGACTGCTTTGGGAGGAAGTTGTCGAAGGATCTGAGAGGTAAGGAGATCATACTCAGAAGATTTATGGGAAGTAAGATTTTGTAAATTATGTTTAACCTCAGGATTAATTGCTTTTAGTGGTAAGGAGTTCTTTAATTGTTGTGGTGTGGGTGGGATGAATCCTTAGAACTTATTTAATTAAAAAAATATTTTTCATTCCATTATATATATACAAAGCCCTACAAACAACACATATAGATACAAATATTTTTAATACATCAATAGTAATGAGAGAAAAACTTGCATGTCAAAAGACACACAAATAGCAACTTAAAGATGTTATAAACTTACGAGTTGTTTCCTATAACATTATAAGGAAAACGAAAAGAACAATAGTTATATTTTAAAACGATATTCACAAGTTTTTCTCATTCTATTGTCAATATAACATATATTTATTACATGGCATAGCAGGAAGGTACTACAAATTTAAGATTTAGCTTCAATCATCTTATGTCAATCAATCCTTAAAGAAAGAAGAAAAAATTAACATATACTCCTTTCAATACATACAGCAGGTAGTCTATCCATTAGATCACTCAATTTCCCAACAGACACCCTTTCTATTTCTTCATTATATTCAGGAACATGTGGTTTTGGACGATGAATGGCAGTTGAAGTCGGTATAACAAACCCATCATTATCCCTTTCCACCCTACTAACATTAGATGTTAACTTCATACTTGAAACCTGGGGGAGTCTGGAGAGATTGATTCTGGAAAAACAATGATTACTGAAAATTTAATTAAAACAAAATTTATATGTTTAATTATAACTATAAGATAATTAGAAACAAGGTTTTTGTATTTCCTCTCCTACCTTACCATTATGGCTAAACAGGGTCCAAGGCTAGGGGAGAGGATGGCAGATTAACACAAGAGTTAAAAGCTCCTGGCACCAAGACTCAAACTTGTAATCTAAAATTTATCAGGTTGCCAGGCAATGTATATTTTGCACATGTGATAGCCTGCTCATTCTCCCTGCCCCCTCTTTTTCAAATCAGACTAATGTAAAAAATCTATAAATATTAATTAGAATACCTTTTAAGATTAAAGATAACGAATCGCCAATAAATTGAAATATAAATAAATGGAAGCATGGTAGCGCAGTGAGTTAGATACTGTGTTCCTACTCTTCCAGTCCTGGAGCCCTATTCACCTGCTCTATTAATACCACGTATCCCAAGCGATCTACTTATAGAAGGCCCTGTTCGACTTTATTCAGTCTGGCTTTCAATTCACCTGCTCTAGATTTGAGGGCTTTATTTTCAGAAATTATTTCTTCTAGATGTTTGGATCGTCTCTCCAGATGGTTTACAATTTTGGTGAATCTTGTATTTAGTTTGAAGCTCAGGTTTCCCTATTTATCAGGCGTTTATTTAATATTTTTACTTTCTTTGTTGACATGTTTATCAAGCCAGTTTTCTACCACCAGAATTTCTGACGGTGTCAGCTCAATGATGCGGTTTTGATCAGCTTTCACCACTTGTAATTTTTTTAGCCTGATCTCAACTATAACTATATCGATATATTTGGGGATCAAGCTTAGTGTGGAGGACCTGGACAACGTACATCGCCGCAGAAGCCGAAAAGATGACTCGCGACCACCGCCTGTTATCGCACGCTTTGTCAGGCAATCAATTAGAAATGATCTAATTACGAAAAGGAAAGTGAAGAGGGATTTCTCCACGCGGGATATCGGTTGGCAGGAAAATGACTGCCACCGAATTTATCTGGGTGAAGAGATGACTCGCACAAACAGACACCTCTATTGGCTAGCCCGGCAGAAGAGAGCGGCGGGAAAAATCAAATATACGTGGTTTGCTTCCGGAAAGGTGCGGTGTCGAAAAGAGGACGGACATAGAGTCATCCTGATAGATCAGGCCTCGGATCTAGATGTATTTGAATGACTACCTAGAAGCCGTCAACCCCCTAGCCTCATTAAAATAGTCTTACTTCTTCTCTTCGTGCTATCTCTACACCGTCACTCATCAATCGATTTATTTTCAAGTACATTCTCTTTATTTATTTTTAATGTTAATATTACTTTTTCTTCACTTAGTTTCATGTACGATAATCGCTTTTCTGTACTTTCTACTCGTTCTGTCTTCTCGCTACCAAACACTGACTGTTTCTCTCCAAATCCACTGTATGTCTAGTTCCCTAATCACATGTCAAGTTAACTCTCAATCACTTTCTGCCCATTATGACAAATTCCTGCAATACTTTACCCAAAACTTTTATCATATCATAGCAATATCCGAAACCTGGCTCAAACCTTATATTCCTTCATCTTCAGTCTCCTTGCCTAATTACATCCTGCTCCGTCATGACCGGGTAAACCGGACTGGCGGTGGAGTAGCCATGTTTGTCCACAATAGCCTAAAGACCCGAATCCTTGATTGCTCCCCATCTTCCGATCATCCTCATGTAGAATACCTCTTAGTAGAAATTCTCAGTAATATTTCTCCTATCCTTTACGCCGTGGTATATCGCCCTCCTCTCGTGCCATTTGACCCGTCCTTCGAATCAACTCTATTCAACTTCGTTCCCCTCTATCCCAGAATAATTATCACCGGTGACCTCAATACCAATTTCCTCGCAAACTCCAATGACAAATCCTATTTAGAAAATCTGTTTTTCTCACTTCACCTATTCATCGTTCCTTTTTCCTCCACCCACCACACCACCAGATCTGACACTTGGCTAGACTACTACATCATCGACTCAGCACAAAACCTCCTCTCCGCCTCTCAATTGCCAGTATCCTTTCTTTCATCTCATGATCTGATACAAATAACGTATAATATCCGCACTCCTCCAATCCATCCTCGAACTATCACTTTCCGCCAACTGGATACCCTTACTCGAGAAAAAATATTACCTGATCTAGTAACATTGGATTTGAATGGAATATATCATTGCTCCTCTGTCGACACCATGGTTGATATTCTCACCACCAATCTTCTCAATATACTCAATACCCACGCTCCTCTGAAAACCTCCACTTTCCGTCATCGTCCTGCTCCTTGGATGTGTCAGGAAATTAAGGATCTGCAGAAGAGACGCGACGCTGCACGCAGACGCTTCAGACGGACTAGGCTTGCAGATGATTATCAAATATTCAGAGTGCTTCGTAACACGACACAGACAAGGATCCGACAAGCGAAAGCGAACTACTTTCACGAAGCCCTTTCCTCAGCTCCTGATATCAAATCAAAATGGCTTCTACTTCGTAAGCTTTCCCTCTGTGAACCTTCTAGATCCCCTTCCTCAGTTTTCCCAATGTCACCTGATGACCTAAACTCCCACTTTATATCGGTTTCCACCTCTTCTTTACCATCCCCTTCCGGCTTTCCTCCAGAGGTACCTTTTAACGACAATAATTTTTATTTTTCCGACATTTCTCCCACAGACCTTATTACCGTTATAATGAAATCCCGTTCCAATTCCGTAGGCCCAGATGGCATTCCTATCAAACTAATAAAATTATGTCTCCCTGAAATCCTCCCAGCACTCCTTTTCATCTACAATTTCTCCCTGCAGAATTCAATATTCCCGACCTCTTGGAAAAAAGCCATTGTCCTTCCTTTAAACAAAAAGCCTAATCCATCCTCTCCCGAAGATTTCCGCCCAATATCAATCCTTTCCAATCTTTCTAAACCCCTAGAAAAGTTAGTGCAATCCCAAGTTTCCAACTACCTTGAACAATCCAACCAACTTGATCCTCTCCAATCTGGCTTCCGTCCTGGCTACTCTACACAATCTGCTCTGATTAAAATTACTAGTGATATCCAGACTGCAATAGATGACAAAAAACTAACCATACTTATACTGCTTGATTTCTCTAAAGCTTTCGATTCCATTATCCATTCCATCCTTTTCAACAAACTAAAATCATTATCCTTCTCCAATAGTTCCATCTCTTGGTTCCAGTCTTTCCTCTCACAACGAACCCAAGCAGTTTCCATACCTAATCAACCTCTATCTGCCTACCTTCCTTTATCCTCAGGAGTTGCACAGGGTTCAAGCATGTCTCCTCTTCTTTTCAGTTCTTATATTAATGACCTAAATGATTCAATTATCCATTGTTCCCACCACCTTTATGCCGACGATTCTCAAATCTATTTATCCTTTTCTCCCGCTGAGTTATTGGTGGCATTTGCCAAAATTCAAGAAGATTTAGATCGAATTAGTGCCTGGGCCAACTTAAATGGATTAAGGCTAAATGCTGCCAAAACTCAGGCCATTCTCATTGGTTCCAAGCCCCTTCTTAGATCCCACACCAACTTTCCCTCACTCTATCTAAACAACCACCCAATCACCTTCTATCCCTTTGTTAAAAATTTAGGCTTTCTAATAGATCAAACCCTTTCCTGGAATCACCATATCTCTCATATATCCCGCCGTGCAATTTCTACCCTCAAACTATTCCATCACTTCCGCCATCTTCTACCCCAAAATACCCGTAGACTCATAGTTTCCTCTCTCATCTTTCCCCACTTTGACTACAGCTGTGTGGTGTACGATGGCCTCTCGGTCGAACTGCGTGATAGACTCAAAAGACTTATGAATTGTTTCGTAAGATTTGTAATTGGAACCCCGAGACGCTCCCGTGTCTCTCACCACTACACTGAGTTAGGGTGGCTCTTCCCCTCCTTAAGAAGACAATATTTCCTTGGCACTTTCCTTTATCAAATCATTACCGACCATCGTCCTTCTTATGCCTACAACCTTCTCCAATTTAAGTCCTCAATCCATTCACTCACTACAAGATCCCGACCCTCTGACCTATACATCCCTTCTCATAGATCTGCCTCATTCCAAAATTCCTTTATAGCCCGCTCTGTCAACTTTTGGAATTCCCTCCCGATCAAAATTCGACATGCCCCTTCCCTGTATACATTCAAAAACCTCCTATTCCAATTCCTGTTCCAAAAACAGTCTGATACCAGCTAACTATTGATATTATATATGTATTGTGTAGCAATCATATAATCATAACACTTGGTAAGAGATAGTACATGCATTTCCTACTATCGACGTAGGAATTTCAATACATACTATTTTTTTTATTTTTTTTTTTATTCAATTATAAGTAACTGTTTATTGTTATATATATATTCAAGTAAAGTTTTTTTTTTTTTTTATGAAATGAACTCATTGTATCTCTTTTTCGTTCTTCATTTCTCAAAGTGTATGTTTATGTTGTTCAACCCTTAAATATAATTTTGTTCATAGTTCAAGTGATTCGTTCATAGTTTTAATTGTTTTGTTCATAATTTTAAATGCTCTGTACATAGTTTTATCTGTTTGTATATACCTTGTGCACCTAAGGTTTTCTTTACTTTTTATTTTATTTTATCAATTTTATTTATTGTTTCAACGTTCAGGCCAGTAATATTCTATTATTTTGTACATTATTGTTATTCTGAAGGGACTTAGTCCCAGAATAAAGTTTTTTTTTTCTATCTATCTATAACAGACCCATATCTTTTTTTTTTTCATGATTTTTGGGTCATGAATTTCTTATCATTAAGTTTACATCAGCTGTGAAATAATAGTTTACATTTATGCAACAAAATATTTGTTTCATCTCGAGCGATCGTGTTGCAGCGAATTGGGCATTGAGTCATGTTGTAATATAGCAAATATATTGTACTTACAACAAGATGGATTGTAATGATGTGTAAGAGCAACAGCAGGGTTTAATCCTACAGAACTTGTTATTTACCAAAATTCTGGAGCTCGTAATAGTATATATAATTTTATTATGTTCACTTCCTGTTGAATTGAGAGGAAATGTATATGGTTGAAGATTTCATAATAGAAAAAAAATGGCAAACATCAGAGCAACCTGAACAATATAAAACATGTAATAACACAGAGGTATGTTAACTGGTAGCTGTCTCTGGCCAGACTATATCACCGATATAACAGTAATACTAAACAACGATGAATCGAACATGAAAATAGTAAAAAAAATTCTTAAAACCCAAATACTATTGAATAAAACGTATAAATACATGTAATTTAATTATGTTTTTATTTTATTTATTCATTATATATGTATTGTTTGGTTTTTTTTCTCTTCGCTTAAGGATTTTCTCCAGAGAACAATAAATGACTCACGGGCATTGATGACCTTAGCATTTTATGCTTTTAGGTCCAAAAAACAAATGAATTTTCAAAAATGGTTGGCAAGATCACAATTAATAAAGGACTTTTCAGACCAAGGTATCCATATGGATACCACTTTTTATTTATTGGAACTAACATAAAGTTGCCATAATTTTTTTTTTAGTATTATGGCCTGACTATATAAATGAAGATCAAAGGTTGTAACTATGACTACTCCGTAATGTTAATACCAGTTTAAAAAATAAATAAAAAGTCGTGATATCCTTCGAATTGACTATACTAATGATCAAAGGTTGTAGCTTTGACTACTCAGTAATGTTAACGCCCGTTTAAAAAATAAATAAAATGTTGTGATATCCTCTGAACAACTTGTACTGAAACGGATAAAAGTTTCTCCATAAAAACCATGAGTTTTAAAACAGGCAATCCACAATAATCTATAGTGTAATTATACTACGCTTGCACTAATTTAATAACCCAGAAAACAAATTTTTCTATTTAAAAAAAATATATATCAAAGAAAACATAAGGATTAAATTGAATTACTTGCCTATTGGTGCCATTCAAAGTTGGAAATTTGTCAGCTTTGAAAGTAGATTCATTATTTTTGTGAGATCTGAAACAAAAACAGCTAAGGTCACAAATACGTTATAACAAAAAATCCTTTTCCATTCGAGTAAGTAGTAAGATTTAATGCATGTAAAAGATGTTAACAAGTGTTTGGAATCAGAAGATATATTTCAGACATGAAATGAGGAAAGATCTTAAAACCTAGGGAAAGGTTAGGAAGGCTTGCTAATTATATAATAAATACTTTTGTTATTTAATCTCAATATAGCTCGTATATAACTGGTTACAACAATGGTAAGTACTTAATTGTAGACAGCATTAATAATCTCGTGGATTTCAGCATTCATAATATAATCTTAAGATCATGCAAGTAGCAATAAATTAGCCTAAATTCTGAGTATAATTATAAGTATAGGTACCAAATGTATTTATAATATATTTAATACTAAACAAACTGCTCTAAACACGGAAAAATGGTCTAGCCAAGCTCGACTCCGTGCACCACACTGGAATACGCCTTGCAACTGGAGCCTTTAGAACAAGACCAACCCTGAGCATCTGTGTCGAGTCTGGCCTAACACTACTGTATTTTAGAAGACAGAAACTAGCAATCAAGTATATCACTAAGTTATACCCACAAACTATACACCCCTCCCATAAATATGTTTTTCAATCTAAATTTTCAAAAAAAAATTAAAGAAAAAAGGAATACCGCATTACCATTGGCAGAAATAATGTCCCTGATTATAAATAAATTAAAACAAATAAGATTAAATGAAATAGAAAAAAGAAATACCTCCTTGGACCTATATACAAACAAAATTAAATCTCCAACTCACTAAATTCACCAAAGATAGTACACTACCTGCAGATTATAAAGAAAAGTTCCACAAAATAATCATCACACTACCTGAACATCTCCTAATATTCACTGACGGATCTAAATCAGATAAATCTACTGCATCAGCCTTTGTCACCCCTGATACTACCTAGAAATATAAATTACATAATTTTTGTAACAGCAGAAATTAACGCCATCGCAATGAGTCTCCAATACGTTATGAAGAAGCCAGTTGCAAATGTGGTAGTGGTATCGGATTCTCTTAGTACTTTGAAAGCCATGAATAACATGTATCCAGACAATCCAGAGATACACTGCATTTTAAATCTTATAAAAATACTTCTTAGAGTTGGAACAACTGCACATTTTATCTGGTCGCCTGGCCATATAGGCATTAAAGGAAACGAAATGGCTGATACAGCAGCAAAACAAGCTCTTACCCTTCCAGAGCGCGGTAAAGCTTTTTTGACACCATCTGAACTTGCACGACCTCTAAGAGAAATCATATCCCAAGAATGACAAAGATGGTGGCACAACAGCGCACCTAGCAAATTAAAGAAAATAAAGAAAGAAGTGCAACTGTGGAACAGCTCCAAACGCAGCAGTCATAGAGAAGAGGTTGTCCTCACACGGCTGAGGATCAGGCATACTAGACTGATACACCTCCACCTCATAACAAAAGATCATATCCCCAGATGTCAAAAGTGTGTCCAGTCATTAACCATAAAACATATTTTGGAAGAGTACCCTTTTTACACCGAAAGGTTAAAAGATCTCCGAATACCCCAGAATATATCAGTATCTGTGGGAAATCAAGAAGAAATCCTTACTAAAGTTATTGAGTTCCTAGACAATGAAAAAATTATAAAACATATATAACAAGTTTATAACTAATGATCCTTTGCAGATTTATTTATTTATTTCAATCTTAAAAGTCCATTGATTTATTAATTTCAATTAATTTATTGATTTTATTGTTTTTTTTATCTATTCTATCTTATTATCTATAAGTGCCTATTATTATCATTACTTATTTATTTTATTCTATTAATCCTCCTTCTTTTTATTTTTTTAAATATTTTTTTTTATTTATTTTTTTACCAACCACCTGAACAGTATAAAAGTAGTGTTATTTAGTTGATTGGGCGCTGATGACCTGGTGTTTGCGCCTAGACATCCAAACAAACAAACAAATTAAGTTTTCAAAATTCAGAAATGATAATACAACTAAAACTTAAACAATTTAAATAACCATTCACTTTAATCGAAATTGGATTCATAGAATTTATTTCATGATTTTACATTTGTTGAGTGTTATATTGGAATGTAAAAAAGAATTGGGAAAGAAGGTATTCAAATGAGGAAAAGGAAGAGAAATGATGGTTATGTTAATGTGAATGTTTATGAATCTCACTTAATACTGAGATGTATTAATTAACAATTGTTAATTGCATTGCTTGTATTTGTGTTCATGTGTGCACGTGAGTGAGGGAAAATTAATACTTAATCACTGCAATTTTAACTCACAAATATCCAGACGATTCATGAGCAGTTGAAGGAATATTTTGTTCCCTTTCACCAACTTCACTACAACAAAGAGAAGAAAGGTCTTAATAGTAATAACAATTGATATGGAAAATTAAACAAATTTGTTCCTGGCCATTATCCCATACGCTCTAAAATTCAGCTCACAATCATTCTTTCTATAATCATATTTCTTTCTATAATTTCTATATCATTCTTCTAATTTTCTAATTAGAGTGCTACCATTGGGTAGTTTCTCAACAAGTGTTTTCATGTCCATTATATCCACAACTTCAAATTTACTAAATGTATTCCTTTAATACAGTTGTAAATATAATATAAAAAAAATTTCTAAATGAGGACCCATTCTTCAGCATATATGACCTACAAATTCTAATGATCTTATATAATTTGAAACGAACTAAGAGTTTCAGTTTTAGAACTTGGGATATTGCTTTAAAATGGTTTTGGGGGAGGGGGGAGGGGAATAGTTTCCTATTGTTATCCCACTCACCCCTGCCTCATTAACTTCCTTGTTGATTATGAAATTTAATTTAATTTCTGGCTTATGTAGCATTATCTTGGGGATTTTTCCCTTTTTTTAATCAGCCTATTTTATTTTTGTACTTAAAAATAAAAATGTATTTGTATATTCTTCGTTTAATATATACATATACATGGGGCCGGGTTAGCCATAGGGATTAAGGCTCTTGCAATAGGTAATCAAAGTTAAGCAACGTCGAGCGTGGTTAGTACTTGGATGGGTGACCGCCCAACAGGGAAAGCCGTGCTGCCGAGACTCTCCCATCCTCGGTATGTGAGCCCCGTCAGCCTACTGATGACCCTACTCCGTGTACTTAAATCAGGAATCGGGATGTGGTTTACTAGAATGTTGGTAGTCCCCCTGAGGTGTGGTCCGTGGGTGCCTGTCTCAGGGAAAGAAATATAGGTCCTCATGCATCTGATGACTCTGAGCCATAATCCATGGATCTAGACTGATTTGTCATTGTTCTTGAACCCGAGTGAGTGGGTGGGGGGAAGAACACTACCAGGTTGGCCCCAAAGCAATTCGCCTATAGAGCTATGGGTTGTCTGTCGCTGCATCATGGAGACCATGGTTCGTAGCAATGTGAGGTTAGGTGACCCCCTCCAGGCTATCTGTGCTCCCGCAAGCAATATACGTCTGGAAGGAGACCACATCTCTCAGCCAAAGATCTTTATGGTTTATAGTGCCAAACGGAAATACATATTATATATATATTTATATATAAGATGATATAAATATAATTTATATTTTAATGGATCTTCCTCCGTTTTCTATAAATTGATTTGATTTTCAACTAAGTTTGTCATATCTAGAATTCAGTGAAAATCACAATAGTATCAGAAACATTGTAATCAGAAAAAAAGGTATCTGAATGGATAATAGCATTAATAAAAATATTACTGAAATAATTGCAAAAAGTATGGATCAGTGATTTAAACAATATAATTAAATATAAGAAAAAGCACCTCAAACCTTTTATTACCGTAAGGTTTTCCATTTTTATGTTATGAATTTTGTTGAGTTGCACATTCATATTACTATTTATATTTATTTTCCACGTTTTTCTTTTATTTCTTTTTGTAACCTCAAATGTCATTAATCTTACTTTGTTTTGCTATCTTCTTTTTTTATATTCAATAACCAATAGCTCTGTTTTAAATTTTATTTTATTAAATCTAACAACATAAAATTGAATTTGTTGGTTTTGTTTTTATTAATTATGAAATCATGGGTAAAACATTTTTTTATATTAATAAATGGATATAAAAAGTGTTTTGCAGCTAAATTCATGGATAAACATCATTTCAAAAAATAAATTTTGTCCTTACATTGATTTTATTATCTAAATTCATTCATAAAGCTAACAATTATATATTAATTTTGTTTATGAATGCAATCATCTAAAGAGGATCCTAAATCATCTAATACTACAGCTTTCTAAGGGTCAAAGGTTCTTCCCCGTTTATATTTATAACAATCAATCTAACTTTGGTTATTCATTTTTTAGTGAGATGTTGATATAATCATTAAGATTTAATTAATACACGATTTATTTTTTCAAAGACCACATATACTCCGAACAGGTCTTTTTTAATTATAAAATATTTCTCTTAAAGTTTTACTTCATCTATGAATTAAATTACATTTTATGAATTGAATTTTATTAGAAGTAAATAGCGGTATCTACTGTTTAAGTTTGAAAATTATTATATTTTCTTTACTTAGTTTGGTCATAAAGTTTTTGACCAGATATGTATTTTTTGGAAGGATTTGCTCAATATTGTTACACCTAGGGGACTTTGTCCCAGAATAAAGTTCATTCTTCTATCTATCAATCAATATATTATATAACATTTCAACATTTAAAAAAAAAATCTAGAAAAAAAGTCTTAAAATCATTAAAAAAATGTTACAGTATATTTTTCTAAGGCAGTAAATGTTTTAATCAATTATTAGACGTTATTCACAATTTCAGTTATTTTCATATTTTCCTTTTATCACAAATTTCTTTTCTTTTTTCCTTTTGTTCATAATTTTCTTTAAAAATTAAATAAATTATCTGTAATGTACATCATATATACACTTATTTATTTAATTTTAAAAATTATTATTTCATTTAAAGCTTTTATTTGAGCAAAAATTTACTTCCTCACAAATACAATACATCAAAGAAAATAATAAAAAAAAGATAAAATTAACCTTCAACCATTTTCTCTTATAAATATCTTCGTTATCAACAAAAGGAGAAAAAACAAAGAAATTTATGATGAAAAGAAAATATGAAAACTAAATTTGTAATAGTTGTTTTAACAATTACTGCTATAAATTAGTATACTAAAAAAAAAACTTAATTATTTTATGACCTTTTTTTTAGATTATTTGAAAATGGCAAAAATACCAAAATGATATATAATACTTCATTATTAACTACAGTCAACCATCAACCTACAATTATGATATAAAATATATAGAGTTAATACAATATTCTTATAAAGATTTTATTTATAAAATTTGATAAGATAAGATTTGGTGGAGTTTATAAAAAATTAATAGTATATTAATTAAATCTTAAGAAATATTTACATTAAGTCAGGTTCAACGTCATCAATTCTTATTTTTCAACATCTCAATTTTTATGTTAGATTGGGTTATATTTCATTCAATCTTATTCTTTCATATAGAAATGTAATGGTAGATTATATTATAATACATTGTTTTATTTTTAGAAATAATAAAGGTTAACACTTTTTCTTAACCTCCCATGATTCCACCATATTGAAATTTCCTGTACTACTGTATAAATGGCACTCTACTTTCATTGGTGGCACAAGATATTATGATCACATCATAAATGTAATCAGAGAATAGCTCAGTGGTTCAAAAGTAGACTAAAGTGACTGATACATCTGGTAAGAGCCCCATCTCCACTGAAGGACCTGTTGGATATTTTAGTGATACCTTTAGAGTGAGGGTAGCGAGTGGGAGTCAAAAGCAAAGCTGTAATTAAAGATAATTATTGCCCCGATTTTAACTGAAAAGGCCCAGTATGGAGTTTGTCAAAATGGTAACTCACAATACAAATAAAGGGAAGTTATAATATTAAATTGTTGTCAATCTTCAGCTATTCTTAAAAATAAAAATTAGATGTATTTCAACAATCGGTATGAAATATAACCAAAGCAATATGTATAAGTCAGTTCAAACTGTAATCTATATTTATTAACAGTCAGAAATTAAGTTAATGTGAAAAACTATGCCTCCTTGGACAAGGGATAATTAGAAACTGATCACTTCTATAATCTGTCGAACAAACAAGTGGTTAAACTCAACATTTCATTTACAATGAAATCGTGTGATACTGGTCTCCACATCATCCAGACAAGGAACTTGTGAACCAGTGGTCAAAATTAAGACATTAATAGAAAATTGATAATGAATCATTGCGTAAATAAATTATCTACTTACAACAATGAGCCAGATTCAATGTCAGTTGTTGGAAGATTCTCTCCCCTCCCACAAATTTCACTGAAACACATGAAAAAAATAGAGATGTTATATATGATTTGTTTTTCTTCAATTTTTTTTCTACAAGTTTCTATACTTAATAACTTTCAGAGATTGATGGCATACAAAAAATTAAGCAGTTTAGTAAAATAAGAGAAATACCTATTAGCATAAGAACGATAAAATTTTGAATAAACACTTGGTTTTTTTGAATTGCTTTTGTTGGAAACACTTCGCAAACCATAATTTACTTGTGTGTTGTTTTGTGTTGAACAAAAACTTTTCTTCAAGTCTCTATACTTAGAAGACTTTAAAAGGCTATCCATCATTCGATAACCTTCTGTAACACAAATATGACAAATACTACATACGAACAACGATTATTAAATTAACCCATATACTTCACAATAACCTTCTAGACAGTTTGTAAGTTGACAACCAAACATGTCTTGGCGCGCATAAAACAGTGCTGCCAACAGAAAATTAAAAAATGTTCAAACATAGCCCATAACGAGTAGAAATAAGTTAAATCTATTTGATTAATATCATATTTACTAATTTCTATTCGCTACGCTCTTGTCTATTCTCAATCTGATAATTATAAAATATACACAGGTACCGATCATCACAGGCGGATCTACAGGGGCGCTTCGAGCTGAAGCCTCCCCCTCCAAAATGGTAAAATGTAATCATGTTTCATGGTAAAAAAAGTTAAAAAAATATCTCTTGCAGTATTATTTTTCGTGTAATTACATTTAATAGAACTTCAAAAATCATATAAATATCATTCATATATGTAGATAGTATCTTTTTTTTTTAGAGTAGTTATCGTTATACATATATATGAAAAAAAATCCTTTCGGGCTGAAGCCCCTCCCAAAATGAAATCCTGGATCCGCTACTGCGGACCATTATAAATATGATCCATAATCCAGAGTTGTCAATAGCAATTTTGATCACGTATTGCTGTTTAATCAGTACTCGTGTTCTAAATCAATAGAAAAACAATTATTTTTTATTCAAGGGATTTTAAGTTTTTGTACAAAATAGAGTTGCCAAGTACCCTACTTTCGATAATACAGGTTTACAACGCATATAGTCTGTCATATTGGCCCACGTCCTACTTCGAAATCACAGCTTCCTCGAATGGCGCTCCAACTAGCCCTGGACCGAGGGCCCAAAAATCGACCTGATCGCAGGCTAAGGTTTGATTGTAAATTAAGAATGTGTATGTTATTCTGAGTAAAAAAATCCTTGTCTGCCGTTAGAGAGCCGCTGCTTTCAAAAATGACGGCTGATTTAAAGAATATTAGGCCAATAATTTGACGATCGAAACGGGAAATCCGTTGCGAAAAGTGTGAGAAGGGTTATTATTTTTTTAACTTGTATACGTGGGTTTAGACATGTAAACAAAAAAATTTCTAACGCGAGTCAACAAGGGAAAACTTTTTACAGGCAAAAAAGACAGCTTTTTTCGGCATTTTATGTTTTTTTTTTACCTATAACTTCTAAACGATGTATCAAAGCGAAAAATGTATTCTTTAATAAATTAAAGAACGTTAAATTTTGTGTCAAACGAGTACATAAACTTTATAATTTGGTTACAGAGCCTACAGAAGAAAACTTTCCCATCAAATTTCAACTCGCGGTAATTAGATGTCCCGATTTTAATTTTTGACGAGAGATCAGATCCAACTTTCGGCATTATTCAATTTGTTTTTAAATTTTTAATAACAATAAAATCGGCGGGATTTCTGGTACGTTGGCATATTTATATGGCTCGGCGTTATAATGCAATACATGTAGGGAGGAGGCAGTCCAGACAGCTTACTGGGTAACACTAGTAAAGGATATCTAAGGTCATTTTTTGTCAGAAAGGATTTGACGAAAGAAGTTTCTGCTGACTAGACTTCTAATGGAAAACGGTGGAAATGGTTAGGGAACGCGAGGTAGTACAACTTGAAGAGTTAGAGGGCTATGATCACAGGAGAGTTCATTTAGAAGTGCAATGAACGACATTCGGGTATAATAGCATTCACACAAAACACTAGCGGATTATAAAAAAAGAACAAATAATGGTATATCTTTAGCAATTATATTTTTTATAAAGAAACTTTATATTTTATATACATTTATTAATATAAAGTTTAATAATAATAATTATTTGTTTTATACAAGAATATAAGCAATACATTAACGATATCAAATGAAAAATGTAGTTGAAAAAATACCCTATAAATATTAACTAATAGACCCTCAAGTAGAAAAAGGTCAGAGACTCCTAGTTTAAATTAACAAAAAGATCCACAACTTATAAAAACATTCAATAAGTAAAACAAGATAACAAACAGTAAAAAACATAAACAAATGATAAATAAGCTAAGTAAATATATAAATAATAATGGAGGAAGAATGATCAAAGAAGATAAGGTGGGGAAAAAATACTATCAAATGAAAATAAAATACTTATAAAAATTCAAATACTGCTTATAATGTAAACTAAACAAAAAAAAATGCTTAAGCTATTTTTTTAAAACTTAAGTAAGTCTTTTATTTTTTTAATTTTTAATTAAAACTAATGGATTTGATAATGAATAAATACTAAAATAAAAGGCATAAAAAACACTTTAAATTCAGTACTCAACAGTTTTTATTAAGAAATAGAAAATTACTAACTATATATACATTTTTGTAAAAGAAAAAATTACAAATAGAGCCATAAAAATAGATAAAGGTATGTGTGATTCACATTTTACAGATGAATTTTCTTCATGTTTTTTTTCTTCACGATCACGTGAAACAATTCTAGAGTAAATGCCAGCAAATGCTAGCCTGTCACTTGAAAATTTTAAGTTTGAGGTGAAATGGTTGGTGTCAAATTTTATTTTGGAAACATCTGGCAGTGATCCAAATGCTTTTTTATTTAATTTTGGATTTGAATGATTGAATGACACTAATACATCAGGGAATGTAAAATCAATAAAATTTTTCGAAACTGCTTTTATAGAAATACTATTAAATGAGGTTGAATGCAAATATATTTTTCCATAATTGGAAGTTTCAATCATGATTGGTAAAGTATTACCACTTTTCTTACTGCAACTAGATAAAGAATAATTTAAACAAGGCATTATAGAGCATACTTGGATTCCAGCAAATTTAGCACCATAAAAACCCCTTTCACCATCATGAACAGCTAATCTATAGTGATAATGATAAAATGAATCATTTTTAGTGTATGATGGATCAGACATATTCAAGTAAGCTTCAGGGCGATACGTGAATGTCATATTAACCTTAAATTCACAGCATAGAGTACCTTGACACATTGTTTTGTTCAGTATCTCTGTTAAAATCAAATTGTCCTTAAAGTCAGTTTCACTGCCATTACTACGAACAGGAGTCAATAAAGTAGTTTCATACAACGATAGGTCTTCATTCCATAGCTGCAGATCACTCTCATCAAACGAACTCTTTAGTAACTCCCACTTGTTCCAACTGAGACCATCTAGAGAATAAATAAGAAAATTACAATTACAAAAATAGAACTGGACATGGTAGGATCTTAGTAAACTAAGACTATTTCTTATTCTTTCATAATAGTCTATTACTTCATTAATTTTGACTTCAAGTTTACAAAATATAAAACATTTAAAATGAATCTAACACAAAATTAAAAATCTGGTGCGGTGCGCGCATCATACAACTTTCACTAACCATTATCTTCTTAGTGGAAAAAGTTATTTCAGACAAATGAGAAGTAAAAGTAAAAATTATAGATGCTATATTTTTTTATATTTCATTGTGGGTATTTTTATTTTTATAAGTATCCTTATATATGCAAATTTTAATATTTATATCGCTGTAATCTATACAATTAAATATTAAATAATACCAACAATAGCATTTATGAAAACCTCATATGTATATTTATATAATATTGTCAGAGTCTGTATTATATTAAGCTCATGTTGCGTATGGAAGCGTGTTCTCATGTTTGGCGAGAGCTCGGGTGCGTTCCTATTCCTTTGGTTCCTCAATTACAACTATTCTCCGTTATGATCTCTTATTTCTCTTTTAGTTAATTATCAGATTCTTTCATATGTTATATTCAACTATCTTTTATATTAGAGATAAATGTGAAATGGTCACTTTTTTCAAATAAAAAAAATTAAAGGTGCTTTAGAGGAAGCTAATATTGAAAATTAGCCATTTAAGTTCTGTTAGAGAACATCAATCAGAATAAAAACTACATTTTATTTTAAACTGCTTAATTTTACACTGATATGTTGAATTTAATCAAAATCGTTAGAGCCGTTTTCGAGAAAATCATAAAAATGTGTTTAGTATATAAAGTGTACCACAGTATATGAAGTGGCACTTCTGGTTAGCCGATTTTCGCAAAAAAGTTTCTGTAACATATAAAAGCCTTACAATATACAATTTCACTTTCCTACGACTTTTCGTTTTTGAGTTAGTGTTAACGCACACTATTTTACGGGACTTGGTTATTTGGACTCAGGTGACTTCAAAACGTGTGTTTCCATTGAAAACTAATATTCGAAAATTTTCACTTGCAATACTTTACTATATATTTCATATATAGGTAAATGAAAGTAAAAATATCATTAAAATTCACACATGGTGTACATTGACATGGTAGGTAATGCTTGTAAATGGAGGAGGTTAATGTGCTGACTCATTAAATAAAAATTGAGATAAACAAGAAATTTTTTTTTTTAATAAAAACCTTGAGTAGGTGGATTTTAAATACTTTATATAATACTATTTACAAACTTAAAAATGTTTTATAAAGTTTACATTTACTTAGTAAATTTCATTTAATTTCCTTGAAAACATGTGATTTATGTTAAATATTATTAGTTTTCAAAAATTATTATTTATAATTTTTTAGCCACTCTCTGTTACCTTCTACAACTTTCACTATTCGATATTGTTTTTTTCTAAAATTCTCTGCTTTTTCAATGATTTTTAAAAAAAGACAAAAATATTGATGGTTTTAGCAATAGTAAACAAGAGAAAGAAAAATTACATTCCTTTCCAGCAATTTATTGACCACACATTTAAGACTAGAAAAAACGTTCACCATTCTTCAATCAACAGTTTACATCAATCAAAAAAAGAACACAATACACAACTAAATAAAGATGAAAGAGTCTCCCGATATAATATAATAACCATGACGCCATCTAACCGTGGATACAACATTAACAGAAGCTTTTATAGATTGTTATAAATTAATCTATTAATATCAAATACTACTTTCTAATTGTAAATATTGAGAAACTGTTGAAATGAGTATCATTTTAGAATTTTCAAAGTAACCAACCACAAAATATCTAAAGCTTATAGTGATTCATGAGATAACATTTCACTAACCATCTTTTCCTTTCTTGAATACCTTAGCAGTCAAAATTTTAGTTTCATCTTGTTCACTGAAAACATAGACAAGAGGACCTTTTCTCCCTGCATATATTCCACTGCCAGTGCTTGATCGCTCAATTGAGTTTATTCCTGCAGCAAGAAGATTGGTGTCAGTCATATATGACCAAGCAAACTGCATCTGTACAGCTATATTAAAAAACAATAATATAAAATTAAAATGAGAAGTTATCTCGCATATTTTTTAAATATAAATTTAAAAATCTTGAACAAAATTAGAAATAATTAGTATATAGAAGCTAATATTTATAGGCCTTCAGCTATTTATAATTCTTCATAATGTTGATTTCAGAAATATAAGCTGAAACACTTTTCTTTTCTTTTTCTTAATATATAGAGATTTATCTACAGTATAAGTGCTGATCTAGACCTCAAATATTTTAAAATTCAGCAGGGATTCCATGAATTGAATTCATGTCTCCAGAAGCATAAACAGTGGCAGTGCTACATAATATAAAACAGAGATTATCTTTTATTTAACAAACTGTTTATTATTTATGTTAAATAAAAAAAAAAAAAGAACATATAATATAATCTACAATATTACAGTGTTAAAAACAATTGATGACAAAACACTAATAAACTGCAGAAAAGATAAATAACACGTTTCTTCAAAAAAAAAAAATTAAGATTCTCCTAGATATATGAAAATAAAAACAATATAGCTGCAGCAACTGTTTAGGAGTGGGATTCATCGGTCCTATCACCTATTATGAAAAAAAGTATATCACAAAATTCTACCAAGAGAACCATAAAGAAAAGATGCATTAAAGGAAGAGATGAAATCAAAGAGAAGATTAAAGAATTAAAGAATAGTGTAGCTCCAGATATAATTAGTCCATTTAACATCACCTATCCATAAGGAATCCATATTCATTAAAAAACTTAACTGATGATTGTTACAACAAAAGCCAAGATATTTACATGCATGTCATAAATACCAGATATGATGAGAGGAAGGATCAGCAAGGATCCAAATTTTAACCTTTTAAATTCACATTAAAGTAAAGTACAGATAACATTACACGTATTATTAAAATTACATGAATAAAATTTACTTTTCTTCTTCTTCTATTATATAATAATTATGTAATATCTATATATGATATTTTTGTTGCATGCTTAAAAAAAGGCTTCGGTTGAATTTTAGTGGTAAATTTAATATTTGAGAGGGGTCAGGAAAATTAGACTAGGGGCCAAGTAAAATTAATCCTGGGGGCCTAAGTTTCTTTCCACAGCACTTAAATTTACACAATTAGGTATTTAAACTTCATACCTTATCTCTCCATATCCACATTAAAACTTCATGTCTCAAAATGCACTGTTGCAGTATACTTCGTATTATTATTATATTCGCTATCCAGCAAAAGTCTCAATTATAAGTATTGAGGAACTTTAGTAACTATTATCATTTTATAATGCTTAAATTATGCCAAAAATATCTACTGTTAATTGTACTTCAAAAACTTTAGTAAGTACTTCATAATGATATAATGCTTTCTAATTGATCTAGTTATTTAATTTAAATAATCTTCACGATCAGAGCAAAGAATTCAATGAGATAAAACTAAATTTTAAAACATGATAAAATATAAAAGAAACATGAATAAGTACTCACAAAGCATAGATGGTAATTCAGAAAACCACCACGATGGGTAAATAATATCAGTTATATTCTTTTCATATACAAGAGTCAAGGCTGGTTCTTTATAAAATACATCAAAGCATATGAACATTCCAAAACGAACTCCAAAATCTGAATCGAAGAAAACTACTTCCGGAACTTCAGTAACATTTAAATAGTCCTCATTAAACAGATTATATTTTCTGTACCTGGAAATAAAAAATAAAAAATTTTACTAAACACATTTTTCTCAGATTTACCTTTTATTAAACAACTTGTTGCAAAGTCTATAAGAGAATAAGAGAGATCAAATCATCTGAGTCAGATCACCCAGAATGCTTATATAAAAAAAAAAAAAAAAATCTGAAGCAAAAGAAACCAATTAACAAGGTGACTGCTAACTTAATATTATTTGACTGTACAATAATCAGCTTAAGGATTAGGTAATATTTCTTGGACTTTGTTGTAATAATTAAAATCTTAATAAACTTGAAAATTTAAACTGAATAGAAATTTTTATAATAAATTCAACAATGTCAGTTTTCTGATTTGAGGTGTTAATGAATACATTTTAAGTTAGCCACAATAGTGTGACAATACTGTCTTTAACTTAATTGATTTATATCTATTAATTCAAAAAGTATACAAGGAAAAAAAAGAAAAAATATGTAGAAATATAATTTGGAAGAAAATACAAAAATACAAAACATAGAAAATAACAAAAATAATACGTGATAATAAGTGAGTAATTAGATGTGAGTAATAATGAAGAGTAACATTTATCAAAGTGGACAAACGAAATAGGTGTGAGTATCTTTACTAATAAAAATAAAATACTGGGCAGACAAAAGAAAACTTACAATTATTAATCTTTAGACTAAAAAAAAAAAATGAAACTCAGTCACATCACCCCAATAATAATATTAATAAGATACCTTAAAATATATAAAATATGCCATAGTTAAATATTTTAGATTTTGAAGGTATTCATATTAATTTTATTAACCATTTTTTCTTTTTCATGATCTTATTTAATAACCTATTCAATCACTAAGAGTTGTAAATCATATAAATCTTCCTATCACATTACCTTGCAACAATGACTCCGTGTCTATCAAAAACAACATTTGTATTGTATCTAAGAATCTTGCCATCTGAAGATTTATCTTTTTCATGAATAGTAAAAGAAACGTACACTTCATTGTCCTTAGCAGCTTTTGATAACTGCCTTAAAACCTGAAAATCAAGAGTAATACATATCAGATGAATTGAATTAAATCGGAATAATCTCCATAGAAGTTATTTTCAAATAAAATAACAATCAGAAATTGAACACAAAAAAGTTCATGTTAATAAATCTATTCCTATAAAATAAAGCTCAATACATTTTATGAATCTGGTTTTTGATAAAGATACAAATAATTAAAAAAAATAATTTAAATAATATTTATAACCTATAATATATGTATAATTGATTTTATTATTTTTCAAGAAGTAGACAATGCCGGACCATTAAAATATATATGTTTATTGTTTGAGTTTAGCTGTATAATCTGTAAGCCTTAATTTATATATGTATATCATTCTTTTGAAAAATATGAATTGATAATATAGGATTCAGTGAAAACAATTGAGGGTCTGTTATATATAAATAAATAAAACATACATTATTGATTTTTTCAATAAAGATACAAATAAATTAAAAAAAAAAAGATAAATAATATTGACTAAATAAATAATAATTAATCAATATACAAATAATATATATTGACAAAATAGGACATCAGA
The DNA here is from genome assembly GCA_928085145.1 of Nezara viridula. Classification (NCBI taxonomy): domain Eukaryota; kingdom Metazoa; phylum Arthropoda; class Insecta; order Hemiptera; family Pentatomidae; genus Nezara; species Nezara viridula. The sequence continues at coordinate 94,539,753 of OV725081.1, forward strand.
GACCTTCTTTATTAAATTAATTAAATTTATTAATGAGTAGTCTTTGAAGTACCACAACTAACAAAGACTTTTGTTGGCCAGTTAATTTAAATTCAACTCAAATTTGAAGGAAATTTTGTCTATTTTACTATGAAGCAAGTAGTAATTATTTAAGTAAAATATTTACATCAACATATTTTTAGTTATCACTTCCTTAAATGAAAAAATGACACTTAAAAAAAAAACACATAGATTCAATTTCCAGCTTTTCAGGATAGAATCAGATATGAACTTTTTTGAGGTCTGCTATCATCAATTTAAATATTTTCCATTACTTAAAGAACATCTGTTAAAGAACACATGTTTATACATGAAAAATGTCCCATGAGTACAAGCACTGAAATTCCTTTTGTGTAAAATCGAGGAATAATTTCTCACTACCAAAATTTCTTTCCACTTCGAACTGATTAAAAAAATTTTAATTCAAAAATGGCTTTATTTAAAAGTATTTTTATTTTAAGTTTTAACTTCCATTCTTACTAACAATATGAATCAGACTACACTCATTTTAACATAAATTCTGAAACATGTAGAAATGAACGTTGTCAAAACATTAAATTTCTTTTTTTATTATATTTTGTATTTTTACATGTTAGATTATGATCTGAATAGAAATTTTGGGGAAACTGTCCTACTTTCCAGACTTTTTTTAAATACAAAGGTTTTTTCTCTACATTTGATCCTCCGTTAAATTTTTATGATCATTACCTCACTATAGGTATTATCAAGTAACTGTTTCACAGAAAAACAATGAATACTTACTGGATGTGAACTAGAGTTGTCAACAGGTGCTATTCCAATTGGAATTTCAATATAAATAGTGTCGTCATCATAATTCAAACCAAGTTCTGGGAAGACAATGATATCTGCCTAAAGAAAAACAAAATAATAGTTCTTTAATATATAGAATGTATGAGCTGTATTTATGTCAGCCCCACATACTAAAAATATTGAAAACTAAACACAAAAACAATCAGCTAACAACAGGTGGCTCAGAATTCTTGTAAGTTATTTCACTCAGTTTTAATATTTTTTTTGGTGTTTCATTTTTTATGCAGAATTTTCTTATTAGTATAATAGATGAAATTGATGGCTAAAAGCACAACAATTTTATGTCCACTTTTTTTATAAATTTCACTTTTTCACTTTTTAATAACTTGGTAGTAACTATTCTGGACATATATTCTACGTCCTAAAGTAAGATAAACGGATTTTTTTTTCTATAATTTAAAATCAGTGAATCAAAAATTTAAAATCAGACAAAAGACACAAAAAATACAGCTAATCTTAGAATAATGCCAAATTAATAATAAACTTAGTGATTGAAAGCATATTTCCTTAATATCACTTACTTTGATTACTTACTTTAAATTAGAACAGGAACAGCACTTCATTTGAGGTATAATATTTTTGGAACTCTAAATACGTATAGAACAGAATAGAAGTATCTTCTTTTAATTAAATTATGGAATATAAATTTTCAGGCTGATCGTTGAAGACAAAGGCGAATATATATATTTTTTTCATATGAGCATTATTTATCAAATCTGGCTGACCCCAATCCAAATTATGGTTTCGGGTCTCAAAAAAAAAAAAAAGCTGGAAAAACTTGGAGTTTTATAATGATATGAAATACCAAAAATTTCCTAGACTGAGGAAAGTTCAATTAGTTAGCCAGCAGGCAGGGATCAATTTAATTTTTATAATCTTCTTTTAAACTATAGTAATGTTAAAAAGTATGTTATCTGACAAGTTTCAGATCATTTAACTGCCTTGAAAGTGTCTGAGGCCATCATTTAGAACTTAAATTTAGATTTTTTAAAATGAAAAATGTATCCCCTAATTTTAAACATCAGATTTTTGATAGCTCATCTAAAAATGGAGGGACTCAATACATACCTGACGCCATTTGAAAGACATTCACTGAAGATCTGTTTCATACCAATGTATAGACTTTCCAAAAGGACAATGTATTCAAAAGCATTAATGAAGAAAAGCATCAATAATTTCTAAACGGTAAGTATAAACTATACCAAATAGTGGATACTTATAATAATGTTTGATGATGATATTTGTGATATAGTGAACATTTATTTTCAATGACAACTAAATACAGTTTTAAACAAAAGAAGTTGTGAGTTTAGAGGATAAGAAAGACAACTATTAATTTAATTTTTTTTAGGAAGGTACAAGTTATGAAATAAATATTTACGTACATCTTTAGCAGCTACTTTGATGAGTTTCGCATATTCGTTTGCATTTTTGAACAAGGTATCATTTCCGTCTTTTCCAGAGAATGGATTATACTCCACGACAGAAGCTTGATAAAAAACATCCTCAGGTCGGGACTATAATAAAAAAAATGTTAAAAAGCTTAAAATTTAAAATTAACTATGTATGCTTAACTATTAATTATACATTAAATATATTAATTATCGATTTAAACTAACTTAAATAAAATTGAAAGAAAACATTTTTGTCAAGGCAAAAGGAATCAAAGTAGTTAAGGATAATTATTTAATTTTTAATTAGATTTAAAAACATATCAGTTCTGAAAAAAACTGTAAGGGACAATCATATATAGTGGTCTAATTGGAAAAGTATTCTTGAGAGAGTATGGTCTACATTTTGCATCAAACACCTGATTTATCCTCAGCCCAATCTATGATAATTATTTAATGATTTATTGACACTGAAGGAACCTGACAAAGCTCACCAATTTTCTTTCCAAAGAACATTAGTTGATCAGGGCATTCTGCATTTAAAAAGATGACTACGATCCCAGTCAGGGTAGTTAGTGTACTGTCAATCAATAATTTAATAAATAAATTGTCTATAAAATCATAAATTGATTCAAAATAAGTGATATTTATGAACGTGTGGTGTACATCTATATAGAGAAAAAGTTTTTTATCTTAAGAATTCCTGTCTTCTTGAATCTAAAAATAAGTGATGGCATCACCTGGAATCTAAAAATAATATCTCACAACCTCTTAAAAATATTTTTATATTTTTTTAATTAGGATATTGTATCCATCAGAAGATAATAAATAAATATATCAAAAAGTAAATAAGAACTAAATAAATTTAAATAAAGAATTAAATTCAAGAAGGTGTCATCAGTTATTTTTAGATTCAAGAGGGTAGAAATTCTTATTATAGATCAAGGTGATAATAATCAGTAAAAAGATTAAGAACCTTTGCTCTAGATGCTGAATGTTATCTTAAAAGCATTTGGAGTGGCTCTGGCTCTATGGATTGGACGAATTTCTATGATTTTCTAAGTTTTCAGGATGATGACTCTTCAAATTAGTTGGTTCAAATCACTAGCGGATCCAGGATTTCATTTTGAAGGGGCTTCAGCCCGAAAGCTTTTTTTTCAATATAATGATAATTATTTTGGAAGGAAAAGAAAGAAACGAACTACCTTAATGAAATGGTGCTTAAGTTATTCTTGAAGTCCTGTTAAATGTGATTACTTCAGCCCTGAAAGTCCCCTCCATAGATCTGCCAGTGTTAGCCACTATCACTAGCTTAAATAATTACATTTACGCACTTATGTTTCCCGTGGTTTCAGAAATGGGTAAATGCAGCTAAACCATCATTAATATAAGGGGAATTAGAGAAAAGAATACGAAAGACGAATAAGAATAAGACGAATAAGAATAAGAAACACGAAACATAGACATTTTTTCTGTAAATGAAAATAATATACCACAGGAAAACAGCATATATACATATAATTGAATGAAAATGTACTTTTTGTTTCTAATAAATGTATTTTGTCTACATTTTCTTCTTTAAATTAAAAAAAAAAAATTCAATTTTCGGATCTAATGAATTTCTGTAGAACTACTTCCTTCCCGTTTATATCTCGGATAATGTGAGTTCCAATTTATAATATGTTTTTTAAAATACTATTCTAGAATTACTTGTCCTCACAATTGTTTAATAAAATAATTGCAATTATGAACAAATAAAACAATTTAATTTCCTTGTACACTAAACCACTAGTGGATCTAGGATTTAGTTTTGGCGGGCTTCAGCATGAAAATTTTCTTTTTTAAATATATAAGGATGGTTACAGTAGGAAGAAAAAGAAAGGACCTTACTGCCTATATGAAATGAAGTTCGTGAAAGTGATTTCTTAACTACTAATAAATGTAATTACAAATTCAAATGTATAATACTTTCAGAGGTAATTATTAATATTTTTTTCATAAGATATGGTTATATTTTACCATTTTGGGGAGGTGCTTTAGTCCGAAAGTTCCTCTCCCCCTTCTCGTAGATCCGCGCGTGGTTCAAATACATAGATCTTCAATCACAATTTATATAAAAGTAGTAATAATTCACTACAGCTCATCTGTTTATTGCCAAATCGGAAAATAAAATAAAAGAATATTTATTTATCAATTTCAAAATTATTGAAAAGCATACTTGAAGCCCGTACATATAAATTATGGAATAGAGCTGAGGTCACCAAACTACAAGCAGTGGGCTCGAAAAAGTTTCTTTGATTACATGGTAAAATTTTAAGAATATTTAAAAAATACGAAATGCAGTAAATCACTCATACACGAGGTTACTATAAAATTTATTGCATGAATTATTTCTATTAGAAAACTCATTTCACAACTGAAGTGACAATTAGGTGAATAAGCCTTTTTTTTCATCACAAGCCATGGCCCGCTGGATATGTTTCTCCCTAAAAAAATATTTACTCTAGATACCAGACTGATTTTAAATAAATATTATACTTGGCAGATAGCTACAATATGGGCACAATTGGGCCCGACTGACGTAGCAATATAGGAGTAAATATTTTTTTATGGAGAAATAAATTTTATATTATTTTTTGCACAACAAAAAATCCTTAAATACGAATTTTTATAGCAATCGAAATATTAAATTTTTCTGCACGAAATTTTGGTCTAGATTGGATCCTTTGAAATTTTGCCGACAACCACAAAAATTATGATAACTTTAGAACGGCTCCACTGATCCACACAAAAATTAAGAATTTAGGAGTCTATATGCTACACAAACTGGAACAAAAATCCCTAAACCAATTAGAACCAGAGATAAAAAATAAAAATGATTAAGTTTTTTTTAAATTTCTAATTTAAAAAAAGGAATGAAATCTAAATGTCATTGATGTGGGTTGGAAGAGTAGTAATTCAGCTGTCCAATGGTTCCACTGATGTTGAATTTGAAGAAAATCCTGGGATGTTAAAAAAAATTTCTCAGAAAATCAAATATTAGATTTTGAAATTTTTGATTACTATAAAAATTGGTATTTAAGATTTTCAAAGGACACTAAAACCAAATTAACTAGCTTTTTCATAACAAAAAATTATTTGACCTACTTTACTGGAAGCGCATTATTGTTTTTGTAACTTATGATGCATTACACTAGCGGATCCAGGATTTAATTTTGGGGGGGAAGCTTCAGCCGGAAACCTTTTTTTTCATAAAAATAACGATAATTACTTTAGAAAAACAGAAAAAAACTAACTACCTATATGAAATGGTGTTTAAGTTATTCCTTAAGGACTTTTAAATGTAATTACACGAACAATAATACTTTAAGAGGTATTTTTTAATTCTCTTTTCCCATAAAACATGGTTATATTTTTCCATTTTGGAGGAGGGGGGGGGGGCTTCAGCCCGAAAGCCCCCTACCCCCCCCCCCCCGTAGATCCGCCCGTGATGCATTATAACATTTTAACGTACTCTTCAGAATCATGGACGCTGACAAAGAAACATCAATCAAGGATACAAGCGTCAGAAATGCGATTCCTCCGAAAGATTGAGGGGAAAACGAGAAGAGACAGAGTATGCAACACCACCATTAGGTCGAACCTCAATATTAAGCCGGCCAATGATGTGATTGAGGAGAATAGATTGAGATGGCTAGGACATCTGCGGATGGAACCAACCAGAATAGCTAGCGAAACCTATCAAGCTAAAGTAGACGGCAAGAGAAGAAGAGGACGGCCTAGAAGGAAATGGGAAGATCAGGTGAAGAGCGACTTCCAGAGAAGAGGTCTTCAATGGAACGATAGAAGGCGTCTTGTGGAAGACCGGAAGAGCTGGAGAAGGCTCTATAAACTTCCTCCTCACACTGCTTAATGCGGTTCAAGAAAATGGATTATGATGATGATGATGATACATTATAACCCATTTAATACAATAGGCTATATTTGTATTCCTATTCTGCACAAAAAAAATATATCACCTCAAAATCCGGGCAAAAAGAAATAACATAAATTTTGTTTGAAATGATACAAAATATTTTTTCTCGGGTCCCATTGCCCATTGGAACGAACGCCGAGATATTTCTCCAATATTTTTCGATGTAGAATTATCAAAAACCATTTGGTTTGAATCGATGACCCACTGACTTATAAGATTACTGGACACATATCCACAATTATTTACCTGTGGATCCTATATTGAATTATTACAAATCTCGGGTTATTTTATGAAAAACGTTTGATAGAGGAGAAGTATGCCGTAATGAAAAAGTAAATACTTTCTTGTATATTCAATTCCCAAAACATTTTACTCTATAAGGAGATCGCAACTGCGCCATCAAATCCCCTTCAGGACATTCCAACAAAGGCTAAGAAGTGACCTTTTGTTGGTAGTACTTCGTTTTATGAAAGATTTTTCCCCTACCAAGAAAAAAAAAAAAGTATACCCCATCAAGAAACAGTGCTGTCAATGCGGGTAGTATTTCTCGATTTCGAATAATATTTTGGGATGAAATGGGAAAAGTAAAGATCCCGAAATGGAACTTCTTTATTAATAACTCAACTAATATATTCATTTCATTTTGAATGGCTGTAGAAGTATGCACAACATAAAAAAAAAAACGAGAAATACCTCGAATAAAATGAGAGAAAAAAAAATTGAGAACCCAAAAAAGGACTACTTTTAAAACAAATCTATTCACATACAAAATGTTTAATTTCCAAACTTAATGTTGAGGTCGAACATTAAAATCTGGTAAAACGCGAAAGAAATGTCGGGACAGTGAGGAAATGGTTGACACCCTAGTGCCACTTCTCTACCACCAATTCAACTTGTGTATAAATATTCAACTTACGTATAAAACATTCTATTCGCTTTATAATAGCGTTAAAGGTACTCACAAACTTAAAATACACAACAGAAAGCCGCGAATAAAATAAAATGGCTGATGGATGAAGAAACAGTTGAGGCCCCTAAAGGGCACTTTCATCACACCAATCACTACCGTTTTCAAGCCTTGCTTTCAGGCTGAAGCCTCCATCCAAAGTAGACAAATATTTTTTTGTCACATTAGTCCGTATTTGTTTATATGAGTTATCTGAGACAGAGACTTAAGGTAAGAGTGAGCAGAAGGGAGTCGCATGGCGCAAATTGCGTCAACAAAATGTTTGACGACATTTACATTTTTACGACTTTTTTCATTTTTGAGGTGGGCAGGGGACACATTTTGATGAGATTACGAATTTTCGGAGTAAACCATATTTTTATACGGTTCCAATTATGGGAATTACTTTCAACAAGAGAAAAATATTTCTAATTATATTTTCGCTTGCAGTCGTTTTAAGAAGGATTAATAAAATTTCTCAGAAGAGGGCATCGATCTTTGGGTAGATGGGCACCAGAGACAGAAATAATTACTATATCTTCTCTTTATAAATGATAATATACATACTTCAGCTACTAAATTTAAGCTCATGTCAAGAAATGATGTAAACATTTTATCCCTGAAAGCATTATTGTTATTAACACGTTAGGTGCGGTTACGGTCCCCGGGTTCCGATATTCGTATCGATTTCAGCCGGGACAGTTTTGAATTTTGTTTATCTTACGAAGTTTCTAAAATGGTCATTTTTAAAAATATTTGAATGGGTGTTGGTTATATGTAAAGATAAATATAAACGTAAATAATCATTATATCTGATAGATGCCGGGGACCGTAACCGGTAGCTAACGTGTTAATACTATTAACTAAATAGCAATTTCATTTTCAATGTTGCATTTTAATTTTAACTTCATTCAGTAAAAATGAAGTTAAAATTAAAATGCAACATTGAAAATGAAATTGCTATGCATTGTTGGAAAAAGCGTTAAAATATTAATGTTGTTGCACAACGCCCCAAGGTCGATGGCGCAAGAACCTTATTTCCTCTTCTTAATAACGAAAGTAAAATTTAACAGATCGTAGATCATATACAATTACACTTGCTGCGGTCTGTTCTCTGTTTTTCTCGTGTCCTTAGTTTGAAAATTTCCATTCCAAAACTTCACAACACTACCGAAATGTGGTCTCTTCAAACATTTTTGTGGCGCAACTTGCGCCAAGTAAGCCCCTTCTGGCCATCCCTGTTGACGTTTTTTTATAAAAAAAAAAAAAATATTCCGAAATAGAAATTCTCTAACAGAAATATTTGTTACCTGTTCTGCAATCAGCGTCTACCTGTAATTTCTGATTACACCCAAATGATTTTTCACAGAGCGTACGGAAGGAAACTTTCCCATCAAATTACAACTCGCATTTGATATACAGATTTTAATTTTTGATGGGAGACCAGATCCTAATTTCGGCATTATTTACGCAAGCGAATAAAATGTGCAATTACGTGGAAATCTAGACTAGTTATTATCGATATATATATATAAAAAAAAAAGTTAGCCCCACCCCAAAATTAAATTTTATATCCTCTAGTGACACCAATCAACTAAATTTACATCCAAATTTTAAATCTTCAAAATTAATTTGAAGGAGTTTAATACCAGTAATGCGGCTGAGTGCGAGACGCTGGGATCTCCTAGAATCCTGCCTTTCCTTCCACGAGTGGGAGAAAGGCTTGGCTCGGAGTTCTTTTGTTTACATACATTTACTTTTATTATTATTATTAGTTTCTGTATTATTTATTGTAAATAGAGTGTGAATGTACTCTCTGAAAACTATTATAAATGTCCTTAGTTGTGACAGATTGTAATATTGATGAATGAATAAATAAAAAAAATTGAAGGAGTAATGTAGAAGTTCAAATTTTGATGGGTGAATCAAATGCGAAATAATGTTGATACGAAATGATCTAACATCAGTTAACTAGCGAATAAACGGAGGAGGAGAGGGGAGCTTTCTAACTAAAGCCTCGAAATTAGAAAAATATATATATTATTTTTTTTCCGGCAATCCAGTCTTACTTTATTTACTTTACTTAATGAAAGATAATTTGATAAAATAATTACGGTGTCCGAGAAGGGAGTAGCGAGGTGTGCTTTTAACTTACCTTACTCTTTATCGAGCCCCTGGCTCCGTAAAACAAACCCGTGTAGCCTAAAAAATGAGGAAGGAGAGGAAAAAAGAAAAAGATCTGAACTAATTACTTTAAAAATCACAATATATACTTTTTAAAAGTATAATCACCATGTCAAGAAAAAATATTTTAAAAAACTATCTCTAAAAGCATTATTATAATTTTTTTTTTGTACAGATCTTCAAGAGTATTTTAATATTATCGTATATAGTTTCTATCTATTATGCCTAGAGTATTCACCGTTATAATTATTAAAAAATAAAATAGCCCTAAAAATTAAATCCTGAATCCGCTACTCCATTATTTAAATATCTTTCAAGGCATAAAGTTTTATATAGAATAATGATGGTATTTAATAGAAATAGATTTAATTTTTATATATTTTGTTTCATAAGTTGTCAATTATACGACTTTAAGATGCACATAATTAATTTTAATAGAAAAAAAAGCAATCGAATCGAAAGATGAATTAAATTTAGCCACACAAAACACTCTTGTGAGAAAATATTTATAATTCTATAATATTTATAATTTAATTTATAATATTTATAATTATTTATTTATAATTCTTGTGAGAAAATATTTAATTTTAAATAAACGTTTTAATTTAGTAGTTTTCAAATAGTGTTAAAGTTATACGTTATGATATTCGGGATTTTTTTTAAATTAGGAGATGACTGCGATTGAGTATGCAATAATCCTGATCGCGGTTTCTCTTCAGATTCTTGTCCGAAATAAACACCTCACTTGAGTTCTAATATTGCACCTAATGTGCACTAGAAATGCGCAATTTACGTAAAAAGCAATATTTTCCATTTTCTGAAATACCACATGTGACGTAATGATTCCAATGTAGTTTTTGATGCTGAATCATTCTGTGATATTAGTTTTGGTATAAAACGTAACTGTTTTTACTGAAAGTTTAGAGCGTTTGTATAGTAGGTGCTGGAGAAGTCGAAAACGACGAGCAGTTTCTTGTCGTTTTAGTCTTGTATGAGGATTTCAAGTGAATCGCTTGTTCAGATGTCCTAGGTATCGGCTTTGTTCAACACAAAGCCGACACGAAAAGTGCGGATTTGTTAAAGGATACTGTAGGACAGGAAGTCATAGATTTACGACGAAGAGTAAAAATAATTTGATGGAATTTTTATTAAATCCAGTTTTCTAATCAGTAGAATATCACGGAAAAGAATCTGAAGAGAAACTGAACAAATAAAAATCTCCAGTGGATTAATGAATGGTTCCAAATCCAATAATATTATAATAAGGGGTTTATTGTTGTTATAATTTATAAACATTTTTATATGAAATACAATATATACATAGAACAATTTAAAAAAATTATTTTTCTTAGTTTGTTAGTTCAAACCTTTTTCTATTTTTTTTTTCAAAATTATTTAGGGGAGTAACGGCTTCTCCCCCTCTTCTCTCCGCTCTCCTCTGCGTACGCACATCTAGTGAATGGAAATATCTTATTCCTGTCTATTATGAAACAAGTTTGAACTTTGGCGGTCCCAAATGACCCAGGGACTCGTGGCTATTTTATAATTATCTTTATTTTATTGTTCTTTAATTTTTGTTTTATTTAATTCAGCTGATAAAAATGTCTTAATTATATTTATTTGATTCATGTTGAAAGTAACTAACGGCTTGTTAGTTACGAAATGCATTTGTACCGGAAATAAAAACAAATAACGGAAACATTTTTTTGGACAAGCACATAAAGAAGTGCCCTTCCAGAATATTTCTGTACAGCAGCAAATTTTTTATTTCGAAATTGAAGAAGAAAAGTTAGGAATAGGAACCCTAACGAATCGAATTACCTAGATGAATATAATAAATAAATAAACTTCTAATATTTAAAAAGGCGCCATCTACAATAACATTTACACTTTTAAGATAAGTTCAATTAATAAAAGTATATAGTATGCTTACCTTAATGGAAACCGCAACTGTTATCAAGTAGCAAGATAAAAAATACAGACCAATCATCATAAATGGGAAGTTACAAACACTGATACGAATAAAGCTGTGTGATACTCGAGGTTAATCATAAAACTGGCTCTAGATCATCCTCTTGTTACCTTGATACCGCCAGAAATGTACGTATCTGAATCACCTAGCAAATTATATCGATTCTTGTCTGTTAATCACATACTTTGTTGCGCAACATGATAAGACCCTGTGAGTGTTACCAAGAAATATGAAGTTATCCCTAACCCTATAAAATAGTTCCACAATTCCAGAAATGAAAAATTCGTATTTTCTGATTTTTGGGGATCGTAAGAACTTAAAAAGAATCTTTAAAAAGCTTTTAAAAAATCATTATAAAAAAGAAAAATATTAATTTAACATTAAAAATGAAGTGAACGTGTTGGGGAAAACCGCTGACCAGGTTCCCTTCTGTAAAAGGCGCGTGATAACAGAAATTGAAATTCATCGATAGCTAGCGAACTCTTTCCGATTGCTGATTAAATTTTAACAAAGAGGAAAAACTGTAGAATCAGGAGCAACTGTTTGTGTTACTCTCTCTCTCTCTCTATATATATATATATATATATATATATATATATATATATATATATATATATATATATATATATATATATATATATATATATATATATATATATATATACACACAAGTGCTTCAAATCAGATCAGTTACCTCGCGTTCGATTGAGTAGTAGTCTTTGCTTATCAAAACAGGTCACTCCCAGCCTAATGACGTATGTGCTATGGGAGGGAAATTTTTTTATCAAACCAAACAAGGTCTTCATATTTCTCTTTTTCTGTTGGCATTAGCCTTTTCGCCCACTAATCCCCAACTATGATATATTTTCCATTCCATCTCTTTAACTTCAATTTAATCAGATTACTGTTTCCATTTAATGAAAAGAACTATTTAATCCTCCACAACTTGATGATTAAGGCGCGGGAACCATATTGGGGCCACCCAATGTTGACAGATCAGTTTTGTATTTTTCACTAAACCTACCTAATAACATTAACGTTAACTTTGAATTTAATTGTTAATTTTCTATTATTGTGACCAACATTGTCTCCATAGAATAGAGGAGGAAAATTATAAAGATGCACTTATATATATTTGAAATACATTAGGCCCGGCAACCAACCTGGAGGGGCGTCGGCCATATGTTGAGGAATATAAAAAGTTTATTAATAAATCAATCTAATTTGAGTAAGGTAACCAGACGCTACCCCGCTTTTGGTATGGCAACCCCAATTTTTAATAATTTGTTCCACGTCGATTTGGAAAAGTCCTAATTTTCGGATAGAATGCAGAAGCTAGTAGCAGTAAAAAAGCGTTAAAAGACGTTTTAATTTAATATTATATTGTGTAGTAAATATACTTAATCATGTTACTTTCTTGATGGCATGAATATGCTGAATATGAATATGAAATGAGGCAACAAAACCTCTGGGGCTAGGAGCTTCAAAACTTCAAATTAAAATGGGACCAATTAGTTTGGTCTTGTTTGTCGAATAATTTAAATCAGTTCCAACAATAGTATGTAGGATTATCATGTCATAATAAAGGTTAATTGTCCATGGGGACATTTGTTTATAACTTTCTTATACTGCACATTTGGTGAATATTTAATAAATAAATAAATAAACTAATTGTTGTCTACTCATCTCAATTTCTCATTTCCAATCAAATAAAATGGTAAATGCATTTAGTAGATAAAAAAAAAAAACTCCTCTACCTCTCAAAAAATCTAAATCTTAGAGGAAACTTTGAATTTCTTGATAAAGTGAAGGCAAAGTGCAATACTAGGCCTCTGAAATAATTTAAAAATTAACTTGACAACAAGAATATTTAAATTTCAAGTTATTGTATTATTTATTTTCTAAAAGAATATTAACTATAAACTGTTCATTGGAACAAGTAGTTAAGTGGAAGTAAATAAAATACAAAAGCAATTTTTTTAAAATTTCATCGTTATTATGAAATATAGTTATGGCTTTGTTTAGTTAGTATTTAGCTAATCATTCAGCTAGGAGTTCAATTGGGTTTATTTATAATTATAGAATATTGCCATTGTATATAATATGTGTAGATATAACTATAAATTAAAAAAAATATAAGCTTAATTAAAAGCATTGACAACCTACAGATCTTATGCCCTCAACTCCATAACAAAACAAACACAGTGTGTATCATGATCTCAATTCCAAGTCCTGATTTCCTTCCAAAAACATTTTACAGTTTTAACAAAGAATATTGTCTAATTTCTTAAACAATAATCTTTTGGGATGACAACATTAAAAATTAATATTTTCACTTTTAAAAAAGTCTTATATTATAGAAATATTTTTTTATTTCAGAATTTTCTAATATCAGGCACTGATGAATTCTAAAGCATACTGAATAAAAAAGGATCAATGGTATTAATATTTAGTTCAATTAAGTATGAAATTAGCCATACAACCTATTTCTAAGGCCGCTCATGGACAATAAGATAAAAATTTATTCAAGTATTTATTAAAGTCTTTGTAAAAAGCAATATAATTCTTAAAAACATGTAATTTCCTACATCATTTTTCTTTGTTTAACAATAACATAATGAGTTTTAAGTGAAATTTATATCTTTAGAATTTATTATTAAGATGGAGTAGTCTCTCTCTTACCGATATTTTCAGTCTCCTTATATTATACTCCACTACATATATGTTAGTACATAATATTAATCATACTATTGACAGCAGATATCATACTTCTGCTGGTTATTGTAATAAAACAGTCTCCAGCATTGAGTCCATTAATAATTAAAAAATGATTCAATAAAAGAGCAGGGATAGAAAATTATTCACACTTCTTTAAACATATTTTATGTAATTATACTAATATACTTAACTACCAGAGGTATATATATTTTTTAACTGACTAAAATTATTATAACAATAATAAATTAAATAATTAAACAAAATAATGAAAGTCATAGTAAATAAAATTTATAATAAATTTGTGATATTTATCACTTAATATTCAAAAGTTTATTATGTCTTACAGTAAAACGTGATTAATACGTTGATATATGCTTATATTAAATTTAAATTCTTAGTTATTTCAGTAATGAATTCCATAAAACAGGTTTTTCCAATAATTAATAAAATATATTTATATAACAGTTTAAAAATTATCCCTTATATAAAAATTAAACACATATTTACATTCTCTCGATACAAAATTTAAGTCTGATGTCTCAGTATAAGCAACATGAGATATCTCAATTTTTCAGGAAATTGAAATATATGCAATATTTTATTTATTATCACCCACTGAATCTGAAGAAAACAAAATGTTATGAAATTCAAATTAATTTAATGAGTCCAAAATAAAAAAGATTTATACATATATATTACAGAGGTATATACATATTTACATATGTTTTTCACTCTCTTGAAATATAACAATGTGAGAAGCATCATGTTGCTTTTACAAAGAGGATATATTAAAATTATCGGTGGAAAGGTAAACAAAACTCTTTGTCAATCAGTAGACGGTTAATATTTACACCATTATGGAAGGCCACAACTTCTAATCGATTATTTATTACATCACTGTGAACAAAAAAATAATAAAAACAGAAAAATAAAAATAATTTTAGAAAGAAAAAAAAACTTTAAGTTATATTTAGAAGCCCAGATGGAGGACTGGTTAAGGCAAGGATCCCAGAATTTTCAGTTTCGAACAGTGTGGATTCAATTCCCACCTGGGTCAGTTAATATTTGTTCCTTGGTAAGACAGGAATACATTTTGATATTTCCACTCTGGTTAATCCAGGTTGGCAACAAAAGTATCAAGGGTTAGCAAAAAGGCCCTCCAGGCACACGTACAAGTAAGTGGTAGTTGAAAAATATTCTGAATTAATCAATATTTTATTTTTTTATTACATATCTATTTTGGCTAATATAAACTCAATTTAATTGAACAGAATAGATCTAAATTAAACAAAATATATATGTCTATTTACAAATCAAGATGTAATTCATTAAAAAAATAATATTCAATCCTCATTTTAAGAACAAATGATTATTAATTGATGAATAAAATTACTAACCTATCAATTATTTGAACCTCAATTTCTTGATCCAACAGTAGTGATTTCACAAATGATTTTCCCTTATCATCCATACCGCTTTCGACAAATATATTAGCTAACGTACAATAAACAGCCTAAAACAATAAAAATAGATTATTAATATTAACAAGCAATCAAATATTTACTTAAACAAATTATATACAATATAGTTTTTATCTTCATAAAACTCTTGTTTTAATTTATTATAAAGAAACAAAAAGCATTTGTTTATTTCAATTTGCGCTCCCTAAGTAGTTACTTTTGTTGTTACTGATCCAGTGATTCGAGTTATCACAAAATCTTAGGAATCATCCATTTAAAAAATTGTTTGTCAGGTTATAGAAGATTTCCAGAATAAAAATTGTCAGTTAATTGCATAAAAAAGTCATTAAGTACATTTTTGATAGAACTAAACTTTTCAACTAAAAAATTCACACCTTTGGAGTCAGCCCTAATGAAGGTCTGAACTCCAGGTCGAAACATCGGCAAATATCAAAATAAATATTATCATTTATTTTTGCTTTCTTATTTGACTGATCACCCCAACTATTCTTCTCTTCATTATTCATGACAGTCAACCATTTACCCATAACTAAACTTTTAAGTTAATTTCTATCTTATTAATAAAAAACAAAACAAAGTAAGTGCATGAAAATGACACCAACTCTTTATATATCAGATATGTTTACATTAGGAACACAATGTTCTTATTTCACAGAGAGAAAATTCATGAAAGTACTTAATGATTTATCTTTTGTACTTCCTCACCATTTTTATTGGTATATAAGAAAATACGGATGTATGAATACACTTCTCTAAGATTATCATTCTATTTAAAACTGAATTGAATAATCCAATAAAAAACAGGTATAATAACTCACATTATGTTTAAAAATTAATAAAACCTCTCATTGTTACATGTCCATTTCCTACCTCATTTCACAGGCATTATATTCTTAACAATTAAATTAATTTTAATTGTTAAATGAAAATTGAGAGCAGACCATTTGTAAATTATTCTTCAATATTCCTCCAATTTAACGCCAAAGTGAATGAGCCGTTATTGAAATAAAGCCATACAGAGGAAAATATCTGCGCCAATTCATGAGCAAATATCAGAGATGGAATTTGATACCGGATCATTTTTCATTATAGATAACTTGCCTCCAACTTTAAATCTAATACAATGAGTCATTTTTGATACACAAGCGTACCATAATAGGTTTACCATAGGCGTACCATAATGGATTTGAGCATCTGGAATATCATGAAATGGATATAGAACTATCTAGCTACCACCCAGCACAATTTCTGAAAGGTCCATCAGAATTGTATCAATGCTAGAAGGTGATATGCCTGTCATAAATGTTTGACTACAGACAAAGTGGACTGACACAGAAAAAAATGTATTCCTTGATGCCCAAAATTCAGAAATGAGGAGAAATTTTCAATTCTGAGCACAAAATCTTTTTAACCTGTAAAGCTTCTCTACCATTTGTAGGAAAGAAGCAATACATTTTAAATCAATGAAAGATAGTATTTATAATAATGAATTTAAAATAACCTGGCATGGTAGGTGAATAAACTGTGGTTCAATTTCTCGACACTTATCAAGTGAAAGTTCTTCTATGACACCAAAATCCACAAAAAATACCTGAAACATTTAGTGGAAAAAAAGTTATTCATGATTACATAATTTAAAAGTTAAAATGAAAATTGTCTAAAATAATTGTAAAAATAAATAAATTTAGACTAGGATTAATGAGAGACCACATTAATCATAATAATGAACAATGGAGTTTCATCACTTCATAAATAAATGGATCAAAATATGGCCTAATTTTTAAATTAATTATTTTTACAGGTCAATAATTGGGAGCAGGATAGCTCAGTAAGACACTGACTTCCTAAGGTCCTGAGTTCAAATTTGGCTGATGACAGATAATTATTTATTTTATATTATCAAACATAGATCGCCCATGGGATCAGGAGACCCTCCTGGGGCACACCCAGCCTCTATAAACTGGGTACTCTTAATAAAATAATTAATTAAGCAAGAAAACCTGGCAATTGAAGCATGATCCTAGTCCGACCACTCCCGCACACAACTGTTGAAACAGTACTTCCTTACAATGTACAGAACCCATGACCATTCATGGGTTGTAGTGGTTAAGTTATATATAAATAATGAATTTTTATTTTATTTTTTTTTTAACTTCAATTTATTTTGACACTTGTATTTGACAATACAATTTAGGTATTTGTAAATACAATGATTTATTTACAATCATTATTTTATACCTTTTTACTTTAACTTATCTATATATATATATATTTTTTTTTAAAATTCCTTATTATCATTAATTTTGCTTATTTAAAATAATTTACCATCACTCATTGTTAATGGTAACAAAAACGGATGAATTTGAACAACTATGAAAGAAGCTGATAACTAACTATAGGAGAAAAAAGAAAAAAGATTTTTTCAGGTTGAAAACAAATTCCAGAAATAAGGGCAATAATTTAGAAGTATATACACAGGTCGGAAGTTGAAGATTTCAAAAAAATTAATCTTTAATATATATAGAAAGTCCGTAGTTAATAGTTTATATTTTTATATTATTTAGTAGAAAATAAATATTTCATAGAAATTAGAAATAGAAAAAGCATCTTTATTCTGGGACTAGGTCCCTTTAGAATAACAGTATTGTTCATATAAATTAACCATAAATCTGGCCAAAAGATCTATTACAATGAATAATAACAAAATACTAGTAATAAATTAAGTATAATAGCTCTTAGGATACAATAATGAGAACAGTTGGGTAATAGGGGTTCAATACTATAATATTGGAGCTAAAACAATAGCATAATAATCACTAAATGAAATTAGAAAGGAACACAAAATCAATTTTATAGGCAAAGCATTGTAGTGATGGAATATAAAAAATAAAATAAAATAAATTTTATTATTAAATAATAAATTTAAAATTTAATTAGAAATTAAATAGTATATCTATCCAAGGATATTAAATGTGAACTGTGCATAGTAAATGCTGTATTTTATATTATTTACTATTGATTTATATTTCTGTGGCACTTATGAAAAGTATGTCAAGTCCAATTTTGTGAATTGTTATGGGTGTCACCACAAAGCTAAGCTTTGTCTCTCTTCGCTTGTGCCTAATGGGCTAAGTTATGCGGCCAGAGATTAACATTACAGAGATGAACATTTCTTTGTGAATCATGGGTTTAAACTCGAAAATTGAACTTGCACCTGTGAAAATTCCAAACTTTCAATTACCTTTTACCATAAATATGGTTTTTGAACTCAACACACTATGCACAGGTGGCACAGATTTATAGTTGATGTAATATTCTTAAAGTTTTCATCATTTATTTCAACTAAAAGTAGGATAGTAAGAAAATGGTTGTGATGCGCACACTGCGCCGGATATTTTTTTTAACTCTTGCTTTCTCTATTTTTATAAAATACAGGTTCATAGTAGCAAATTCTCTACAAGAAGAGTTTCTTGTTATCAGTAATAATTTGAATAGAACAATTCAAAATACGAAGTATCTACTAACAAAAAGATAAATAACTCCAATTAAAATTTTTATTTGTCAATTTAAAAAAACAAAATATACAACTAAAATAAATAATTGTTTAAAAGGTAATAGGCACTGCAAAACATAAAGCTAGAAAGAAGGCAGTCTTGTCTTGTCAGAAATTTACTCTTTCAATAGCAACTATTTCAGGGTTACCCTTTTTATAAGAAGATGCTTTATATTTTAAATAATACTAATTTAAAATAATTGCCAATAGTAAGAAACTCCTGATGAAAAGAATGTGCTACTACTGCAAACTATATGCCTAGAGAAAACTATATATATTTCTTCAACTCGATATTTAAAGAAACTAATGATTTTAGAAGGAGTGAGTTAGCTCAGTGGGTAATGCATCATATTCCTAATTTCAGTATTCAGATATGGCTTTGGTAGATTACTTATTCCATAATATCAGATAGGATATACCCAGATTCTATAAAGTGTCTGATTATCGGGTTGAGGTATAAACCTGGAGTTTGAGCACGATTGAAGAATCTCATTGAATAACAGTTGATTAAGAAACAGAATTTCCTTATCATTTACAGCATCCAAAACACTTTATAAGCTGTAGTGAAACAGACTTCTTTATATATTTTTTTAAATGATATTTTTCTTATAAAATAGAAATAAGAGATTATTTACCTGTAAAATACCATTATCTAAAACATCACGTACAGAAGCTCTCAACCACATAGATTTTTCACTGCTATAGGCTACCAGCAGCTGACCGAGGCAAGGAGGAGTAGAAAGTAACTTAAACTCCTTTTTGGCTTCTGGTGAATTCAAACTTTTGTTTAATGAAGCAGCGGTTTCACATCCTTCAACAGTATCTAAAAAATAAGGAAAACATTCTATTAAAATTTGAATGAAATAAAATGACAAATCATAAATGAAGTACAAACTTGGGAGTTACGATCATCGTCACAGACAATCAACAATCAAAAGACCAACAGTTAAGCAAAGTGATAGATAAAGTAGTAATAATAAGCCTTTAAACTATTCTGGAGACAGAGTATGAATAAAAGGTAAACATATCTCGCCTCTTCATTGATTTTAAAGCAAATTATGACAGCATCAAAAGAAGAACTATACAAACAATTGGATATTTTAAGAATACTTAGCCAACTAGTAAGGCTCATCAAATGATCAATGAAGAACAAACAATGTTTATTACATATCAACAACAAATTTGAAAAATTTAGCACAGGTAAAAAGTTAAGGCAAGGAACACTTAGGTTTGTTTACTTTTAA
The DNA here is from genome assembly GCA_928085145.1 of Nezara viridula. Lineage (NCBI taxonomy): Eukaryota > Metazoa > Arthropoda > Insecta > Hemiptera > Pentatomidae > Nezara > Nezara viridula. Next base: position 94,560,088 of record OV725081.1, read on the forward strand.
ATTTGACCTTTGAAAAAGCAATACAAGAGAATTCTCTTCAAATATGAGGGGTGATACACAACCATATCTACCTAGGAGCAGAGTTGCAGAGTAGGCTAATGCGTGTACACAGCACCCCGCATTGCCTAGCCGGATGAAAGATAATTAAATAGAATAATTATGAGTTCGTGTCCCAGTGTCTGGAAGGCTTTTTAACTGTGTCATTAATCCCAGGGGATGTAATGGGCAGGCCACCATCTCCTGACCTGGGAAAACCCTGTATAGCCTAAAAGGCGAGGAAGGGAAGGACAAACAAAAAAAAAACATCTACCAGCTTATGACCTATGCATATGACATTGACATTGTAGGGCAATACTAACAACAGTGATGTAAGTACTTTTAACATTGTTGGAGTCAGCGAAGCAACTAGGGTTAGAGTCGAATAGCTTAAAAATTAAGTGCATGGTGTCTGGGAAAGCATCCATTAAAGGAGAAACAGTGGAAATAGGCTCATATAAATACAAATAAGTTGCTCAGTTTGCATATATTGATTGGATTGGAACAGGATAACACCATTAAACAGATCAGAAATAGGATTGTTTTAGCAAAATGGTGTAACTTAGGACTTCATAGACGCTTGGTGAACTTCACTTTTCCAGAAAAATCAAAATACAAGGACCTTTATAAGTCTTTCAAAGGCCAAACACTCCTTTATGGTTCTGAGATCTGAACTCTTAAGAAGAACAGTGAACAGGAGCTCCAGACTTTCAAAAGAAAAGTACTCCATAGGATACAAGGAGAAAAGAGAGTAGGGAATGAATGGAGAAGGAATAACAAGGACTCTTAGATTTATACCTAGCTAGATGTTGCACAAGTACTGAGTATAGGATAGGTGGCTGGCTGATACAGAGACATTTGGATTAAAAAGGCTTCGATACAGTGTTGTATCACTCAATAAGTAATAATAATTTTTTTTGTCCAGTCATGTGGTTTTTAATTTATAGGGAATGGTAAATCTATAAAATATCATCATCATAGTCATTCCCTCTTCTACCGCCGTTCAATGTGAATGTCCTGCTTATAGAGTTTGGCCCAGCTGTCTCTCCCTTGTACCAACTCTATTCTCCTATTCCAATGTATTCTGCGCTTTCTGTATGCCACCTTTACACTATTCTCCCAGGAGATGCCAGACTTTCCTCTGGATCTTTTCCTTTGCATTCAGGTCTCATAAGTCTTCGTGGCATTTCTATCTAGATCCATCCTAAGAAGATGTCCAAACCACATTAGTCTGTGCCCCTCCAGAATGGTCTCCATCGATTCGACATTGAGATTAGACAGTATGGTGGCGTTCCAAATCCAATCTCCCTGTGTCTTTCTTTCTATTTTACGTAGATACCTCAATTCCATGGTATGACAGGATAGGGAGGAATGTCGATTTATAGAAAGCTAGTTTGGTCCGCTTTTACACCTCTCTTCTTCCCAGGAAACCCTGTCTGACCAAACTGAACATCATCCCTTCCGCTTCAATTCTTTGGGGCACTTCTTTGTATATGTAGCCACTCTCATTGAGATGAGCTTTCAGATATTTAAAGCAATCGACCTGCTCTAATCTCTATGAAATATATTTTCGGTTAATTGCATTAAATCACTAAGTGCATTTTTTATATAGGTTAACTTTCAAATAGGTTTTTGTGAATTTCAAACATATTTATTTATACAAAAAACATCATATGTGCATGTAAATGAAACAAATCCTTTAAAATTATCATATATAGTTACATTAAGTGCACAATTTTCTGATTTCACAATGGAAAAATTCATCAAAATTCTTAATTATTTGAGGTTATAAACTTTCATTTAGTGAATTTTTGCAATAAACCGACAATATTATGAACAGAAGACTAAAATGAATAATAAGTAATAAGAAATAAGATTTCATAGATAATACAATTAACTTTCAATTCCAATGAACCCAGTCTGATTTCAATAGACTGTGTGTGGTTTCAATTAAAAATCAGAATGGAATTGAAAAACCTTATGAGAGGAATTAGTGGAATTTGATGAAATGTCAGAGAAATGACAGGAAGTAACTACTGCCTTTTAAGTTAGTCATGTGCACTTAGCACATTTACAAATTAAACTGATTCACTAGGAAATTCTTAAAAACTATTTCTATAGTTATTAAGTATATAATAAAATAAGTAAGTAAACAATAACCAAAACTATTTTTAAAGTAATTTTTTTTTAAATATACAAAATAAATAATTAAAATAAAACTTTAATAATTATTTTCTAAATTATTCAATTGATTTCAAAATTTACAATACCTGAAAAATTCTCAGGGAGTAAGGCATAAAATATATTACATAAAACAACATAAGTAACCTTCATGGTAACAAAAGAACCAATAGCCGGTAAATTTGGTGAGTTTACAGTATCTGTATATAATTCCGCAGAATCTTCAGTCCACTTATCTGAAATTAGAATTTAAAATGAAAAAAAAAAAACATAAACTTCCAATTGGAAGGGTTATTAATTATTACTACATAAATAGAATAATTATTACTACATCAATAGACTAATTATTACTACATCAATAGCCAGAAGTAAAATAATGTCCTTATATACTGAAATAAAAATGTTAAAAATACTATACCTGCATAAAGGGAGCACTGTGAAAAAAAAAGGGAATTCAGGACAATAAATATTTTAAAATATTTATTACACAATAAGCTGGCACTACAGCAAGTGATAGATGAAAGGGGGCACCCCGTATGGCAACAATGTCAGGTAGGGCAAAAAAAAAAAAAAAAAAAAAAAATGAAAGGGGGTTTGGGGTTGCTGAGTGGGCTAACACTGTCGTTCCCCAGCAACCTGATATATAAGATAATTTGATAAAAATAGTCACGAGTTTGCATCCCAGTGCCGGGGAAGTCTTTTAACTTTGGCATACCCTGGCCTGGGAAAACCCTATACAGCCTAAAAGGCAAGGAAAGGAAGGACAAAAAAAAAAGTTGTAGATGAAGAGGAGAAAGGGTGACCAACGCGTGGCTATAACGCGTCCCCACCCTCTCGCTTGTACTGAGAAAAACCCGTTATAGCCTAAATGGTAAGGAAGTGGGTACAAAAAAAAAAGGTGATAGATGAACTTGGTCCTCAGTTCAATTATTGTGGGTATTCTGATGTATGCCTCCCCTGCCTGGAATTAAAATCTCATCCATTACTCTGTAGGCCCAGCTGTACTTTACCAGAACCTATAGGATAGTGCCCGATAATATATTGCAAATCCTTGTAGGAGGAATACCTTGTCTTACAATAAGACAAGTTAAAGCACTAGATGAATAGGGAAGGCTCGACCTACTCATGTTACATCAGGGCTTCCCAGCAAAGCTTGTTGAACTTGAAAAGAACTCTGATCCCGTATACTTCACTCACAACTTACTGGAAACTACAGAGAACTGCTGTCCTTATACCTTTAAGGCACTGAGAGCCAAACTACTGGGATGAACAGCATTGACAATTTATTCAGAGTGCAGCTACTTACTCAGCTAATGAGCAAAGAAAAATATCAGCCCTTCAAGGACTTTGTTCCCATGTTAAAGATAATACAGGGAGGAAAGTAGATGTTGTAACTAGAAGGCCAACAATAGCCATCAGACAATAGCCAAACCTAACGATAGAGCAAACTATATATCAATTTCAAAATAAATTTCTTATCTTTTAAAAAACAGCAATGGGTTATTACACATCCTTGAACATGTAGTTGGTTACACATTCCCTTAACATTATACTGCTGCACATACACATATTTCCTATTAGGCAGTATAGGATAGAAAAAAAGTTTATGAAATTAAATAAATGAAGTTAGAAAAAAAAATAAGCTAATTGGGGAAGAATAAAGTTAAAGGAATTCAGAGTTTCTTATTCTTCACTCTGGAATTTCTGGCTACAGGATAAGGTCCCCAAGTCAGAAAATATTTATTTCTCGACAATCCAGGAAATGAATCTTAACAGGGAATCCTTCTGCTATCATTAAGAGTAGTTTTCGTAATTGTTAGTGGACTAAATGTTGCAGAATAAAATTTACTTTATTCTTCTTTTAATTTTCTTCACTACCAAAACTGCTCCAAGTTTTAATAGATTCGATATTAATTTAAATAACTGTACAGTTAATTAACTGAGTAGAAAAAAATGAAATGTCAGTTTTTTAAGTATGTTATAAGGCAAATAAAGATAAAAAATCTTTAACAATATTATTTTAATTCAGAATAACTTCTGTTAGCTTTAATACATTTCTCTAATACTTCTTCCCACCTCCTAGACAAATGTTAAATGCATCGATGAAAACAATTATCACAATAGATGAAAATAAATAACAACCACTGATAGATCTAAAAAAATGAACTGAGCATTAATAGATTTTGAAAATTTTAATTTATTGTAATTTTGCTATTTTTAAATCCCTACTACTGAGGACTCCTTATCTTCTTTGCTAGAACTCAGGATTACCTTAAAGAAGTACTTTATTCATTGAGTAGTTATGCTGTCATAATAAATTGAGTTCATGTAAAGCAGCTTAATTATTAATCATTAGTACAATTCTAACGATTTACAGATTAAACTTGACAATTTGATAAATAGCAATTATGCATATCAAATACTCATAATATGAACTAAATCAAATAATAAACAGCATTAGTATGCAAGTGGATAATGAATTTAAGACTAAGATGTCCATTTTACATTACATCACATCAATACCAAATATAATAAATATTAAAAACGCCAATAAAGCACAAATAATTAATATCAGTGAATAAGCAATAATATTGAAATAATTTTTGTAGTTAAATTAGTATCTTATAAACTTATTTTTTTTAATTATAAATTTCTATTTTTTTAATTTGTCTATGCTAGGTAGGGTCATTGGTAATATTTTTTTACACTAAGTAACAAAATCTCATTCTTTTCAAAAATCAATCGGGTTTCTACATCTCTTCCTGAATCCTGCAAGATTTCTTAAATAGTTTGGCTCGCATTAAGTTTCCTCCTTATGGCCATAAAATGTTTACAAACCACAAGTATGTTATAAAATAAAGGGAAGATTCTAAATCAAATAAGGCATGGTAAAGGATTTTTACAAAACAAAAACTTTTGTTCCTTTTGAAGGGTCATATTTCAGAAACTTAAACTGAATAGTTAGAACATTTTGAAGAAAATCATAAAAAAAAACACACAATCATTCACTTTTATGTCTATGATAGAACAGAAAGAACATATATAAATATATATAGCAATAAAACTTACTTAGATTTAGTCGAAATAGAAAGGTGATAGTTTCTAATAAATTTGTAATATAAATATTAATACTATTGAAAAAAAAGATTAAAGCTACAGAAACAATACGTGAAATTATTCAAACTGAAGGTGTCCTTGACCAATGTACACCATTGGTGGTTTGAAAAATCCAGCAGTAGAGATACACCTTGGAAGAATAGGGCTCTAAGCGATCATCAGAGGATATTGATAGTACCGATTGACTGTCTATGAACGTTGATGCAGTTTGGCAGGATATATGGGAAATCATTACAGCAATACCCAGTTTTGGATAACTGTAAAGTTGTTATATCTTGATATATAGCAATCGGCCACACACTTTCAGTCAGACTAAGGAAAATTCAAACAATGTTCATGAGGATTAAACTTCTGTGACACATAACATACACTCCAGACCTTGCTTTAAGAGATTAGTCACTTTTCATTAAATGACCCACTTTCCTAAAGAGAAATAATTTGATACGTACATCATACCTCTTCGCTCTATTTTGAATAGAAATTATTTTCTGTCAAAATTGGGCAATTACAAAGTTTCTAAAGCGCATTTTTAATAGAGCTAAACGTTAAACCTTACAGCTAACCTGCAACAGCTCATTAAGGCCATTAAAATAATACAAACGTTATTTATTATATCGAAAATAGCCAATAAAAATCTTGGAACTCAATATTTTTATGATTATGTGCAATTCAATCATATCTCAATATCGGTTTTTGTAAACCACATAATCTATCTCTGACCTATATGTGCCTAAAGAGATTTGAAAGTACGTTTAATTTATAAATGATTACGGATTGTACTACTATTAAACCCTTATTTTATTCCCCACAGTAAAGTTTACTAAAATTTAGTTACAAGATTTTTATTGTCTACCATCGATAGGTCAAATATTTTTACACTAATTGCAAGTGATTAATGTTGTGATTTCATAGAGAAAATTATTCACTAATTAAATTTTCTAAAATTTTACATGCTATTTTTATCTTAACTGATGATAGATATTTAATTATTTAAATATATTATCAGATCTAGAGCTATTAAACTACAGTAAATGTATTTAAAGTTATAAAAATGTTTTACACATACATGAAATATTTGTATGTTTCACTTCTTCTTTCATACAACTAAAATGAAATAGTTTTTTATATAATTTCATTGCCTTGATTCATTACATTTTATATACTTTTTTTTTCAAGCTAATTAATTTCAAAAGTTTATTTTTAGCTAGGGAATTTCATTTCATTTTCTTTAAAATCAGGTGGTTTCTGTTAAATAATATTAGTTTTCAGAAATTATTATTTATAATTTTTTCGTCACTCTCCATTACTTCCTATGACTTTGTATGTTAGATATTGTTTTTTCCTAAAATTCCCCACTTACCAACGATATATTGTACATATACCACCTGATTAATATTTCCGGAAAATCATTTTTACCCCACAAAATTTTTTTTCTTTTTTATCCTATAGTCAATTATAAATTTTTTTCATAGTTTATATTGAGTCTTTTTTAATTAACACTAACAATGATAGACAGTTAATTATTACAAATTAACCAAATTAAAGGTACTTTAGAGGAAGAAATTTCGAAAATTTGGCATTTAAGCTCTGTTAAGTTTTATATTTAAGGGACATCAATGGGGACAACATCTAAATGATGTTAAAGACCATTTAATTGTACAACAATATACAGAGTTTAATCAAAATCTTTAGAGCCGTTTTAGAAAAAAATTATATTTGTAAAATCAATGATATAAAGTGGCACTTCCGGTTAGACGATTTTCAGGAAAAAAGTTGCTGTAACATCCCAGGCATATACCTATCTTAAACACGTGATACTAGTTTCATACGAACTTTCTTTTTTTAGCTAAGCTGATCAAGTGACACACAAATATAGACAATTTCACGGGACTTGGTTATTTGGAGCCAGGAGACCTCAAAGCATGTATTTTCGTAGGAAACTCAGATTTGAAAATTTCCATGATCGCAATACTTTTCCTTTCACTATTACACATATAGGTAAGTGAAAGGAAAAAATTAATGATTATTAAGAGGGTTAAATTGCAGTCAAGTTTTTCAATGGCCACCCCAAAGAGTGATACCACTGTGGAATGAAAAAATCGATATGGTTAACAAAAGTGGATTACAATGGGCTATGTAATAAATATTAATTTTGTGTTAAATAAAAATATCAACTTTTAGTTGAAAGAAGTTCATTTTTCTTTTATACACCCATTACTTATAAAATGAATAATAAAGTTCTGGTTCCAATTCATATATGTAATACGTCATATAGCTGAGATTTTTGAAGGCCCCTCGCACTGGGTCGACTGGTTTGAACCCCAACTTGCTAATCTTACCCATGCACAAAAGTTGCGATCTGCATACAAGTCATAAGAAACAAAGCAATTTGATATAACTTTATAACTGGATGCATGCAAAGGTTTTTACCAATCATGAAATATTTTCAGTTGCATGTATGCAAGCATGCTTTGATACATAAGATTGAATGACCAAGAAATTAATATAAAATGTATTGAAAAGATGTAAAAACACTCAGTTCATTTCAATAATAAATAAAGCTTACCTCAAAGTTATTAATATTCTAGAGCAATTAATATTCTATCTTCTGGAGTCACAAATTTTCTCATTTCCTGAGTCAATCGTCTTTCTGGAAAGAGCAAGTAACCTTAACCATTCCAGGTTAGAATTTTAGGACTTTTTGTAGAATGTTATAAACTTACTGTTTGATTAATTTAATTGTTCTGTTATTAAGAACAGGACTTAATATTTCTCTGTATGAATAAATCACAGATGAAAGTAATACTCCCTCAATTTCAGTTGTTCTTAATAGATTGTGGTTATGAATGATAAACGATTGTTTCTTTCATATCTGCACTATTTTTTCATATAACTTCAAAACTAGCTCTGTGATTATAAGCTAGTACAAAGATAGGCCAAAATTAGTAGCACTTGTGACAAGAGGTTTCATTCTGATTGCAAACTGGTTTTTACACTACTACTGAGTCAATTTGCAACTCGGATTGCAAACCAGTCAACCTGCATGCAGGAGGCCTAACTTTTAAAATTCAAGACCCACCTGAAGAAAAAATAACAGGAATGAACGGGAGTAAAGAAATATTTTATTTTATTTCTATATTTAATCTCAATTAATTTATATTTAACAAAAATTATGAAAAGTATTGATTTTTTTTTATAGATATAATGGCATAATATAATTAAAAGAATATTCTTTAATATCCTATTCTAAAATTTGTATAAATTACACCTCATCTTACAGCTATTGAGTTTATGGATAAAACATATATTTTTGAGCCATACTCGAAAAATTATCATGTAAAATAAAAAATAAAAAAAGTCTTGTTTTCTCCATTACTACAACATAATTTATTCACAATAAAAAAATAAAACAAAAGACATCATTTATTTTAATTCACAAAAATAAGTAACTATAAGTGAACAACAAATTATCCCAATATAATCTTGTAAAAATTAAAAATATCTGAATTAAAATGATGTTTCATGATAAAACTTAGTATACAAAGAAAAAAGTAAGTCAGATCAAAGAAAAAAAAGTTTTATTTTTCAACAACAATAACACTAAATTAATAATATATCACAGACTAATGTAAAATTCAATAATTACAAATTACTTATATCCAGTGAAAAGTAATTAATGGTAAAAATCAAATTGTTTTGTAAAAAAAAAAAAAAAAAATACTATCCTTAATTATTTAAATGTATAAACATATATAAAACAAAAATACTATCCTCAATTATTTAAATGTATAGACATTATATACGTATGTATAAATATAAACAATACATACAAGGTAGGACTGTGATTTTATTATTTATAAATCTTACCACCTCTAATTCAAATTTAGTGAGTTTTATTTTTTTTTTCTATGAATTCGAGCAGCAACTAAGAAATAAAAAATAACAAAATAACAAAAAATGAAATGTTATCTGCTACATATACCTCTGGATACTTTGGTATGTAATTTTTTGCAGCTTGGCTTCCAACAGAATCCCTTTTTAACAAAAAAAGAACATATTCTGTCATCGTCTGTAGGAAAATAATTGCCTGGAATCACTGAATCTTCACGAAAACCATTCAACACACTTTCATCATAAACTTCATTTGTTTCTTTACCAGTACTAGAACCTTAAAAAGAAATATTTTCATAACCGTTAAAAGAGAGATAATTAATAGGAGTGCACAATTCACTTAAAGCAATAGCAAATATCTAAAGTTATTATAAAATGTTATTATTTAAAAAATAAATGAATACATACACAGACATTTGACCAGTCAATTATCATTAAATATCAACTGTAATTCTAATGAGGAGTAATATTATATCTAATTATAGCTATATTTTTTCACCTATGTCAGGAGTTCTCAGACCCAACTAGGGGAGAAGGGAAGGACAGCCAGGTTTTCCAAAGGGGACCAGGCCTACAAGGTTTTGTTTTTTTAATTCTAAATTTATAATAATAAAATAATGTATAGAAAAATTAACATTTGTTATATAATAATATGTAATATCTTTACATATTTCTGTGGCCTATTTTCAGCACTTTAGTTGGGTTTTAGAGGTAAATTTGATATTTGATAATTTGACAGGAAAACTATCCCTAAGGCCATTGGTTTCTATACAATAGCCTTTGGAGTTTCCTCCCTTTTTTCAATTAGAACCACTTTTACTAATATTATGCTATCCCAGCTGACCCTGAACAGCCATAATCCATAGATCTACACTTATCAGTCACTATCCTCTAACCCTAGTGAGTTGGTGGGCAGGATGCTGCCAAATGGAACACAAAGGGGTCGATCATCAACCTATGCGTAGTCTGCTAGTCTCAATGAGGCCATGGTTTTCAGAAACATGAAATTGGATGACCCCTTCATTCAGGATGTTTGTAAAATAAATATCTTTAGGGTCACATTGCATGGTCAAAATAGTCCCAACAGGAAAAAAAAAAAAAAAAAAAATTAAGTACAAATTATTACCTGCAGGTATAGCTACATTTTCAATAGGTCTGAATTGAACCATTCCATTAGAAGAAAAAACGTCCGAAAAATTTGAGTTGGTGGATAATTTCTCAGCTACAAATGAATTATTGTCAAGCTTGAGAGGAACATTTGTACTAGCTCCTGTGATATCAGCATTCATTAAATGGGCTAATCTATTTCTAGGCTTATCCTTGGTAGAATTCTCTTCCAATGAAATATTTTTCATAAAACTAGAAATATCATCTGGGGCATTAGGTGAAAGCTGTTTTGTTTCATTGCGGATTTCTAAACTAGAAGGCACTGAACTACTTTGGGCAACATTTGAAACAAGGAAGGGGTCTAGGGCTTCATCCGAAAAATAATCAAGAACATGATCATGATCAGAAGGTAAATGTTTTAATTCTGGCAAGAGGCGTGAGATGATCCATTCACTGATATTTGTTTCCACTTCCAAAGCTTCATTAAATGCATACATTTCCACAACAAATAAAGGTGGAAGAGCCTGTATCTCTTCCACAATTCTAACAGTTAAACGACATTCTCGCAATGTATTTTGCAAAAGCCGGCCTATATCTTCATTCCATTTATCTTCGAACTTCTTGTCCTAAAAAGAGAAACAAGGTTAAATATCTGAGATCTTAAGAATTTATGTAAACATAAAACATTTAAATATAGAACTATTAATAAAATAAATCAATTATAAAGGAAATATGATAAAGTAATGAAGATGTGTTTATCTCATTTCATTTAGGATATGACAATACTATTTTTTGCCACCTGTGGAATGTTTGACAAAACTTAGCTCATTCAAGTCGAGAATGTTAAAAAATCATGCAAGAAAAATGTGGTCAAGGATTAAAAAAACAATCCTTTTCCTTAAAGATCAGGATATATTTGTTATCCAGATATATTTCTTTTTTTTTGGCTATGGAAAAAGACAAACTGAAGTGACTATAGGTAACAAAGTATGGCTCTTATGTAGAACACATGAAAATATATATATTATACCTGTTTCTAGAAGGATATAGTACAAAGAAAAGTTTAATACTTGTAATAATGGACAGAATCACTTTCAGAAGTGATAAATAAAAAATAAATAAAATAAAAAACCTGTACCGCTACAACTTGTGAAGGATCTTGGGTTCAGTATTATGTAAGAAATTACTGTTTCTTGGTCAACAGTTGTGCAAGGCGGTGATATGACCAAGATCAAACTTATATGCCAAATTTTCCCCTTAATTATTTAAGAGTATCCACTTTATAAATACTGAGTATACCTCAGAAGGATCTCTCAACAACAGGATCGAACCACAGCTGATAAAGCAAAATAAATAATTACCTGCCATCAGCTGGATTCAAACACGGGAGGAAAGAGGGAGGCCGTGAGCTTTGAAAGTCAGTGCCCTACCCACTGAGCTCCTCCGCTTCCCAGTAGTGTGATAAGACAATAAAATTCACACTCTTCTGTTTATTATTTTATTTGTTTATTTTCTTTACCTGCCAGTCATATGCATACAATCAAACCATTATATATCTATAACACCCTTTCCTATCTTTGTCAACATGGTTAAGGAACAATATAAAAAAAATCTGGTGCACGCAACACACAACTTTTACTTACCGCTCAACTTTGAATAGAAATTATTTTCTGGCCATGTTGGGCTATTATAAAATTTTTGGATTGTATTTTTAACTGAGCTAAAGTTAAAAAATTATAGCTAACAAATCATAAATACCATTAAAATAACAAAACTACTATTTATTAAATCACCTGTTGATATGGATTGCACGATCCGTTGATTATGGATTATGTGATTATTAGTTATTAAACTGTTATTTTCCATTGCAAAGTTTACTGAAACGGAATTAAGAGATTTCCATTTTCTATCATAGACAGGTCAAAATTGTCACAATAATTGTAAGTGGATATATTTGGAATATCACAAAAGAAAATTTCATCAAACTATTCACTAATTTAATTGTCTAAAAGGTTACTTGATCATTTTTTGCAAAAAACGGAGGATAGATACCTAATTATTTAAATGTAATATCAGATCTGGAGTTATTAAACTACAGTAAATATATTTAAGGTTATAAAAATATGCTTTATACATCCATGAACTGATTTTACATTTTACTTCTTCTTTCACACAAGTACAATGAAATAGTTTTTTAAACAATGTCATTGCCTTGGTTAGGTGGATTTTAAATACTTTTTTCAAACTTAAAGATATTTTAAAAGTTTACATTTAGTTAGTAAAATTCATTTAATTTCCTTGAAAACATGTGATTTACGTTAAATAAAATTAGTTTTCGAAATTATTTATATTTTTTTTGCCACTCTCCGTTACCTTCTACAACTTTTTATTTTAGATAATGTTTTTTCTAAAATTCTCAGCTTTCCAACGATATTTTATATGTATACCTTCTGACCGGTATTTCCGGAGATTTATTTTCGATCTGTATAAGCATTTTTATTTTTTCTCCTTTATTCAATTATTAAATTCTTTCAAAAGCTATATATAGCATTTTTTGCAAAATATTTCACATAGCTGCAAATTATTTCACAATGGTTTATTATTTCCATACAATTATACATCTAAAGTAACATTGCCTTCCTAGTTACAAAGAAAAATAAATAAAAGGTGATTCCAATTAATGGACTAAACTTTTTTTTTAATCATTAGAAATATGCTAAAAAAATTAGCATTACCTAAGTAACACATTCAAAATCCAAAAAACAGAAAAAGGATATAAACTTTTCAGCAGAACATGTTAAAAAAACTAGAGACCATATCTTTCCTCCTAATTGTCCGATTTTAATGATTTTTTTTTTTTTTAATTCCGTAAATATTTAAAAAACCATATGCAATATCGACAAAAATTGTATACTTTTTGAGTTAGTCGGAATTTAATTTACCATCCCTGGTAACTTTTTTTCCAGCTTCTTTTTGTTGAAGTATGTTATATAGATAAATTTAAAGGCTATCGAGAAAATGACTTTAGAGAAGATTCATTGAAATCGGTACATTCGTTTAGGCCCTACAGTTTATAGTAACGCAGGTTTTTCTGCATTTTTATTATTTTTTTTCTGCTTTATTAACTTATCAAATTCTTTCAAAAGTTATATTTACCATTTTTTTCGTAACTCTGAATCACGTGAAATGATTAACTTTTTAAAATAAACCATATTAAAGGTACTTTAGACAAAGACACATATGAACATTGGGGATTTAAGCCCTTTAAAGTGACATCAATTGGGATAAGACCTAATTGATATTAAAGACCACTTAATTATACAATGATAGACCGAGTTTAATCAAAATCATTAGAGCCGTTTTGAGAAAATTGTGTTTCAGCGTTGATATAAAGTGGCACTTCCGGTTAGCCGATTTTAAGGAAAAACTTGCTGTCACATCTAAGGCATATACCTATCTTAAATACGTAATATCAGTTTCGTACGACTTTTTGCTTTTGAACTAGACTGCTAACATACACAAACACACAGACCATTTTTCGAGACTTGGTCATTTCGACTCAGGGTACCTCAAAACGTGTATTTCCATTGAAAACTCAAGATTCAAAAATTTTCTCGATCGCAATACTTATCCTTACATATATTACATATATACATAAGTGAAAGTAAAAATAATGTCTACTTGATGAAGAAATTTTTATCATCCTTAAGAATTAATAATTATATAACAACAAATAAGTTACATATTTATAAAAGATAATAAAATAGATTAATTAATTAAAATAAGTAGCTATGATAAGAAAATTAGACTTGACCATATACCTTTGTCAAACAACACTGTATAGAATTAGCATGAATTTCACACAAGTCTTTAGTGATTTCAAAGCAAGCATCTAATTTTATAATTTTTATGTTGTATCTATCCACATTAATCACCTTAATCCTGAATTGAAAAAAAAAATATTTTGATATTTAATACATAATTTTGTTTTTAAATGGACAAAATTATAGCTAATTTTAATATCTATTATTTAATAAATAACTTTAGTAAACCTTGAAATAAGAACGAATTGCAATGTAACATTATTCAAGAACCTAAAATTAATTCATTCCAAATAACGAAAAGATCACTTCTTTTTACATTTACCTGGTGTTGCAGACCTCAATAATTACAGCTCTAAATATAACTTTTTTATCATAACAACAGATGAAATCACCAACTTTTGGGTTATGCAATTTTTTAAGCATATGTTTGGAATGCCTAAGTCTAAAACATAACAGATTATTTTTAATAAGAACATCGTTAGTCAAGAGGACAGAAGTAACTTTAATTTACTTACTCGAGTTTTTTATACAAACTATCAATTTCTGTTGAAGGGTTATAAGTAAGCCAAAATGACCAAGGGGAATTTCCATCAAGGTAAAACATTTCTAGCATTTCTTTTTTATTTGAATGCCACTGAATACTAGGCTTAAGAATATTTGATAAGTTGTTAACGTTTTTAATTAAAGTTCCATTGGCTTCATCAACAGATTTGCAGCTGGATGCAAGAACATTTACGGCAGTACACAAATCAACATATTCTACCTTTGATTCCTTTAGCTAAAAAAAAAAAATTAAATAAAAAAAAAATGGGGATACTATTTCACAACAAACTTTTATAATAAAAGTCTATAAACACTTGACAAGATGATTAAATTTATATTCCTTTTTTTTTTTTTTTTTTTTGATCACCAATAAAACTATGATATTCTGAGATAGTTAGGGGTAGGTAAAATATTATAACGAGAATGTTTATTTTATAGCTGTGGAATAATGAAACAGAACCCATCCTGAAACAAAAGTCTACATCCCCTTGTAAACCTCAAATTAAATAACGATCAGCATAATGTGAAAACAAATTTTAAGCCTAATTCCTATGGTTAATTAGAATAGAAGATAAAAGTATGAAACAAAAATACAAGTTATCATTGTTAACTCCAATTACTTTTTTTTATTGTTTTTTTTTTCTTAATAAAAGAGTTTGAAGAAGAAAGGAACTAAAGCAAAATTACTATAGTAGG
Organism: Nezara viridula; assembly: GCA_928085145.1. Taxonomy (NCBI): domain Eukaryota; kingdom Metazoa; phylum Arthropoda; class Insecta; order Hemiptera; family Pentatomidae; genus Nezara; species Nezara viridula. The sequence goes on from OV725081.1 coordinate 94,575,483, forward strand.
GTGAGAAATCAATTTCATGAAGGTCTTACAGTGAATGTAATTACAATCAAGAGAAACAAGCCCTTCCAATGTTGAAACAGTAAATTAAAGATCATAAATTAACTAAACCAATTAATAAACCATCTAATAAATTTAGAAGTAGATTTTAAAAAAAAATTAGAATGCCACAAGTGGAATTATTTAAAATGCATTAGTTGTAATCCATAAAAAAGATTGGAACATTGTCTCAACAAGGGGAATTGCCTACTTGCATGAATTGTCAATTTTTATTTGTCTATGAAGATTTGGTTCTAACAATAAAAATGTAAAAAGTCCCAAATTTTTCTGCTGCATATTTCCACAGACAATCACCATGAAAAAAAAAGTGAAAGGGATGGAGTTGCATCATCAGGGTGAAGATACAGTTATGTCACCGTTTATCAGAACCTAGCTCTTACTGTTTATTATCTTATACTTTTTTTGCATAGAATAGTATTTCGTGTTTCATGACTTCTATCCAAAAAATTTCTTTCTATTTCCTTTAACCATTTATTTCAGAATGGTATAGTTTACTCTGGGTCCTCCTCCAGTCCTCACGACAACTCCAATACCCTCTATAATTTAAATTTTTTTTTATTATTATTTAAAAAGTACAAAATTATTCTTGCAGCTCAAATTAACACAATTTATTTTCAATATAAGAACCCAATTGATGTTCACCTGATACCAGCAAGAACAATGTTGAAGCAATATAGGTTTTCCCATTGGATGGCAAGGAGAAAGGCACATATTTCATTTAAAAATGAAAAGAAGTTATTGGAATTCACAAAATTTTCAAAGATAAATATTTCAACTAATATGAATGAGTATGCATTGATAATATTCATAAATTATAGAGAAAAAATAAAGATATGCTACAAACATCGAAGCATAGGGTCTATGAAATTTGTGATGGTGAGTAGAAGTATTGAGTCGGCTGAGATAGGGAATTTACACTATACATATGAAACTAAGGACAGTTTGCCTGTTTAGACATTTTAAAACTGCAAAAAAATTAATTAAAGAATCAATTCGATTTTCTAACGAGCCAAAGCATACAGCTGAATATCTAAAAGAATGGTTGCTCTAAAATGAACTCCAACAATTTCAGACTTCTTCCGTCACTTCATATTTCAAGATATAAAAATTCACAATAAAAATTATTTTAAATATATAACAGACACAATAGAACTAACAAAATAATAAAAATTTAGTTACATGACTTTTGATACTCTTTATTTTTGTGCTTTCTCAAACAGAGATAATTTATTATTACTAACCTATGAACCTATGAACTTTTTAAAATTAAAATGTTAGGTTATTACTAAATACACATGAAAAAGCTAGTGCTATAGATTTTAACATTTTTCCTGTTTTATTTTTGTTCCATTATTTCTTATCGAGTTTATTTTCAGATGAATATAAATATTAGGGTACTAGTTCATAAGAGTTCCTCATGAATTAAATGTGATTCGCAATCACTTCGGTCACACTTGTTGATGAAACGGCAAAAACAGTCGAATGCTGCCAAATTTTATATCAGCTCTTGTCCCAACCATAAAAATCCGCTTATTCCCAACATAGAACTTCCTTATTAATGAAATATTTATTAAAATTATTTATCTACAAATTTGTAAATTATTAATATTTTATCTATTACGATTACTTTTTCACAGCTGTATAATACATGTATAAGTTCGATTAAGGTTACATGAAGCAACCTAAATCTCAAATGTAAGTCGGCTCACACTGTATAACTGAAGTAAATTAAAGTTACTTCCATCCTTCTGACCAATGCTGTTAAGAGTATACAAGTACTTAAAAGGTGGGAAAGTTATTAGTTACTAACTCAAGAGATCAGTTGCCTTCTTGATTTTTGGATAAACCCGGATGCATTCCGCACTCCATGAACAAGTGTGACTGAAGTGATTGTGAACCATGCGGAACTCTTGTGATGTAGAATCAATATTTGTTTCTGACTATACATAAGATAAAAAGAATTGAAAGCAAAATTATCAAATTAATAAAAGATCAATGATGCTCATTTAACATAAGACAATCTGAAATAACAATGGCTGAATAGCACTGGAGATTATGTTGTCTACCAAAATAAATATCAATGGTAGACAATGAGTCTTATAACTCCATAAATCGGTTGAAACAATGAAATTCTAGTTTCAGAACTGTATAAAAAACGAGATTTTAAAAAATTTACCTATATGGAGTTAAGAGATTAACACTGCTATAATTCAACAAATCATTCTTATATAAAAAAAAAAAATAAAAATAACTTGGAATTATAATTCAATTGAATTAAAACTGATTTTAAAATAATATAAATGATACATCATCGAATAACTAAAATCCTAAGGATGATATTATCAATCAGAAACTAATAACAAAGATATTTTCCAATTAAACTAAGTATATTATTGAAGAACAATACTTTGATTAAAGATTGTTATCTTTCAGTTTGAATTATGCTGAACAGTTATACAAATATCTCATGTTTAAATTTAAATTTAAGAAATTAGTTGAACCTTGAAGGTTTATCTTACCTCAGATAATATACAATCAATAGGATGGAGCAAATCTTCTAAACATTTTATTTCTTCTTTGACAAAATCTCTAATTGTTTCCAATTGCTCATGTATATCCTCCATATTTTAAAGTGTCAAGCCAAACAAAATGATATAAACAATATGAAAATGCTAATTCTTGGCACAACAAAAAGGAGCCTCTACCCCAATATTCTTAATCTCGTTTAAGAAG